>CM044008.1:80031983-81244483 GCA_024085815.1 Flaveria linearis | reverse complement strand
TAAAATCGAAGGGTTTTAACGGTTACCTATGAACTTTCATGTTTTTGAGTCTTAGACCAGTAGATAACATTTTAAAGACATTTTCCTAAGTTTCAAGTCCTTTGATTATGAAATTTTTGCCTCTAGTAGTTGAAAGCCTCATTTTTATGTTTAACTCGTTAAAACGCATTTTTAACCGAATTTGACCATTTAAAAGCTCGTTTGACAAACTTTTCAACTTTATAAGTTATTTTTTTCACTTAACCTACTGAAATAACATGGTTTTTATAATTTTAAACTCTATACCCGTATTTCTTAGATTTTACTCAAAAACGTCACACGGTTAGTACCCGTTTTTACTTAAAAATCCATTTAAATTACCCATTTGGCCAATAAAATTTCCCATTGACTCCAGAACACTTTATTAATCCTTAATGAACCTATAATTCTCTTTAAAAAGTTTATAGCCCAAGCTTTCTTGTTTTTAAGTTGTTTTTCCATGTTTTCGGGTCCTGAAAGTGACTAAAATGGGTTCTACCCGTTAGAATAGTTATCATATCAAGTGATATACCTTCAAGAACGTTAAGAAATCCTCAAGAACAAGGTGATGGTGTTGGGTTTCTGCTACAACAAGGAAAGGAGAGGTTTTTAAGTGAAAAATGATGAAAACATGAGAAATGACCAAAACCGGCAACATGAAGCTTACACTTGATGTAACTCACGGTTTGGAGGGTGTTGTTGGTCGTGGATGGATTGAAACTCCTTGGACAAGGCTGGAGAATCTCTAAAAAGTGCTGGAAACCACGAGTTTGCATGATCCAAGCACCAAAAGCTCACACAATGGACACCTTCTTGCGGTTTGAAGCTTGGCCGATGCTAGAGGTGTTGTGGTTCATGATTTTGGAGCTGAAGTGGAGAGGGAATTCGAGAGTGTGTGTGTTTTCTGGTGTGGAAAAACCGAGAGAGAGAGAGGGGTCGAAAGAAGGTGGAGTGTGGGTTCAAATGCATGGAATGGTAGTGGTGGGATTGTGTGGTGGTGTGTAGTGGTAGGCAAGGGAGAGGATTTGTGGTCAAGGGGGGCGGCCAATTGGTTGTCTTGTAGTGGGTTTTTTATTTAATTTTTTTAATTGTAAATGTTATTATGTAGTGTAGTGTGTAGTATAATGTAATATTTTAGGTGGTAAGTTTTAGTTAGTTGATTAAGTGCTATGCATGGACATGCATGCATTAAGCCGAAAATTTAATGTGTGTATGTGCACACATGTTAATTGTTTCAATTAGGATTTTGAATTCTAGTTATGGTGACTAATTAACATTCCCGGGCACTAAGTTTCTAAAAGATAAGACTTGAAATAACAAAAATTCACAAAAATTACATAAAATCATAAAATGCAACTAATAGCAATTGATGATTCTAAATTCACTAATAGACTTAAATTGTTTCTATCATTAGTATTCATAAGATAGGTGATGATGCAAGTAAATTAGGGTTTAGAATAGTGACCTTGAGGCCAGTTGTCACATTCTCCCACCATTTAGGAAATTTCGTCCCAAAATTTTAGCTTTGATTAGAATCTAAACGGGTGGGTTTGAAGAGGTGTGGATAATTTTTCTCATTTCGTCTTCTCGTTCCCAAGTGAACTCAGGTCCTCTTTTCGAATTCCATCTGACCTTGACCTTGGGAATGCGGCTTCGCCTGAGTTGCTTGACCAAGCGGTCCGTGATCTCTATGGGCTCTTCCACCAAGTTTAACTTGTCATTGATCCTTGCTTCCTTTAATGGTAGCTCCTGGGTTTTGTCTACCATGCACTTCTTCATGTTTGACACATGGAAGGTGTCATGTATACAACTCAGTTTCTGTGCAGTTTCAATTTGTACGCCACGGGACCAATTCTTGAAAGTATTTCGAATGGTCCAATGTATCTCGGGCTTAACTTTCATCTCTTTTCAAACCTCACGGTCCCTTTCCATGGTGCTACTTTCAGCATTACCTTGTCACCTACCTGAAATTCTAATGGCTTTCGTCTCCTGTCAGCGTATTTCTTTTGACGGTCCCTTGCTGCCCGTAGACACTCCTTGATTTTGAAAATCTTATCGGTGGTCTCCAACATAATGTCGCGTCCCAATACTTGGCTATCACTAATCTCGTTCCAACTCAGTGGTGATCGACATTTCCTACCATAGAGAGCCTCATATGTAGTTGCCTTGATACTCGCGTGGTAACTGTTATTATAAGAGAACTCCACCAACGGGAGATGGTTGTCCCAGTTCCCACGAAAATCAATCACGCAAGCTCTCAGCATATCTTCCAAAGTTTGAATGGTTCTTTCGCTTTGACCGTCAGTTTGTGGGTGGTAAGCCGTGCTTAAGTCAAAACGGGTTCCTAAGGCTTGTTGGAATGATTTCCAGAAACGAGAAGTGAAACGGCTATCACGGTCAGAGATTATCGACAGTGGCACACCATGCCTAGTCACTATTTCATCGATATACAGTTGAGCTAGTTTCGACATGTCATAATCCTCTCGAATTGGCAAGAAGTGAGTTGATTTAGTTAGTCTATCCACTATTACCCAAATAGCATCATGACCTCTAAACGTTCTGGGTAACTTAGTAACAAAATCCATTGTGACGTTATCCCATTTCCATTCTGGGATTTCGGGTTGTTGCAATGTCCCTGACGGTTTTTGGTTTTCAGCTTTTACCATGGTGCAAGTTAGACATTTTCCGACATAAACAGCGATTGCTTTCTTGATTCCAGGCCACCAGAAAAGTGTCTTTAGATCCCGGTACATTTTGTCGCTTCCGGGTTGAACCGAGTACCTAGATTTGTGTTCTTCATCAAGGATTACTTCTCTAATTCCTCCGTACTTCGGCACCCATGTTCTCCCCTCATGTTTATATGTACCATCATCATTCCTCTCTAACCGCTTTTCCATTCTTGTCAGAGCTTCTCCTGCTAAATTTTCACCCTTTAATGCTTCGCCTTGAGCTTCTTTTAGCCTTGCAATCAGGTCGGTGTACACACTCATCCTTAAGGCCCGTACACGAAGAGGGTTTTCTCTCTCCTTTCTGCTCAAAGCATCTGCCACAACATTGGCCTTACCAGGATGATAACGGATTTCACACTCGTAGTTGTTTAACAGCTCAACCCATCTTCTCTGATGCATGTTTAGCATCTTCTGGTCAAGAATGTGTTGCAAACTTCTATGGTCAGTGTAGATGATGCACTTCGTGCCATAGAGGTAGTGCCTCCACATTTTGAGAGCAAACACCACGGCACCTAATTCCGGATCGTGCGTAGTATAGTTCTTCTCGTGATCATTTAGCAGTCTAGATGCATAGGCAATGACCTTGTTGTGTTGCATTATCACGCATCCCAGCCCTTGACGCGAGGCGTCATAATAGACTACGAAATCTTCGACTCCTTCTGGGAGGGCCAGAACAGGTGCACTGCATAACTTTTCCTTAAGCGTCTTAAATGCTTCATCTTGCTCTTGTTCCCACACAAAGGTTTTGTTCTTCTTAGTCGGTGCAGTCAAGGGTTGCACAATGCGTGAGAAGTCCTTTATGAATCGTCGGTAGTATCCGGCCAATCCTAGGAATTGCCTAATCTCAGTGGGAGTTTCAGGAATCTTCCAATTCTTTATGGCTTCAATCTTGGATGGGTCAACTTGAATCCCATTCTCATTCACTACATGCCCTAGAAATTGGATCTCTCGCATCCAAAATTCACATTTGAAAATTTGGCATATAGTTGCTCATTCTTGAGTAACTCAAGAATTAGTCTGAGATGCTTCTCGTGCTCTTCCTTACTACCGGAGTATATTAGGATGTCGTCTATGAACACGATCACAAATTTGTCGAGATAAGGGCGGCATACATGGTTTATGAGATCCATGAATGTTGTTGGTGCATTAGTCTGTCCAAAAGGCATGACTAAGTACTCATAGTGTCCATACCTAGTTTGGAAGGCCGTCTTGGGTATGTCTTCTTCTCTTATCTTCAGTTGGTGGTAACTGGATCTCAAATCTATCTTGGAGAAGTAGCTTGCCCCTTGAAGTTGATCGAATAGGTCGTCTATCCTCGGAAGAGGGTAACAGTTCTTTATGGTCAACTTATTTAACTCCCGGTAGTCAATGCACATGCGTAAGGTTCCATCCTTCTTTTTCACAAATAGCACCGGGGCACCCATTGAGAGACACTCAGACGTATGAATCCTTTTCCAGTAGTTCTTGAATTTGCACCATCAGTTCCTTCATTTCAGGAGGGGCGAGTCGATACGACACTTTGGCTACCTGTGCAGCGCCAGGCAGCAAATCTATTTGTAACTCAACTTGTCGATTCGGGGGAAGTCCCGGTAGGTCTTCCGGAAACACTTCTGGGTATTTAGAAACCACTGGGATATCTGCAATCCTCTTCTCCTCTTTGGTCTTCATCATGTTGACTATGAAAGCTGAGCATCCCTTCCTTAAGCTCTTGGTAGCTTTTAAATGGGATATCCTGGGGCATAAAGTGTTACTCCTTTCTCCTTGCACCACTAACACTTCCTTGTCGTTCAACGATATCTTGAGTAGGCGTTCATCGCATACAATTTCGACTCTGTTCTTAGCTAGCCAGTCCATACCAACCACCACGTCAAATCCTCCTAGCTTAATGGGCATCAGATCTATTCTAAATGTATTTCCCATAAGATTCAATGAGCAATCCTTGATGATCTCATTAGTTTCTAAAATGTTACCGTCAGCTAATTCAACGGTAAACACGTCGGTTAAGGTACACGCATCTAAGTCAATCAAAGATCTAAAAGCACTAGAGATAAAACTAGCAGTCTCTCCAGTATCGAATAAAACAGTAGCAGGATGGTTATTTACAAGGAACGTACCGTTAACCATATCAGGTTCCTTTCGAGCTCCAGCCGGATCCATCACGAATGCTCTTCCCTTAGGCTTGTTGGGCTTGACATCCTTATCTCTACCCAGCTTAGGACACTTGCTCCTCATGTGTCCTGGATCCTCACATTCATACATTGCTTTCCTGGTGTGTAAGTACAATCCTTGATTAAATGACCTGTCCTCTTGCATCTGAAACAGGGCATCAGGTTACATTCCCCTTGATGGTGTAGTTTTCACTTGTTGCAAAATGGGTTTGTCCCCGAGTACAGTCTTCGGGTCTTGCCTCCCTGATCTTCGCGTCTCGCATATTCGAAACTCTTTCTTCCTGACCCGCTACTACTTCCAACTACTTTCTTTGCTTTAAACCACCTTCTTTTCTCACCAACAGACTTCCTCTTTTCATCAGTCCTAGTTTGCTCGGTCCATCTAGCCCTAACTATGTAGTCAGTCAAACTGCTGGTGAGGTCAACTGCGGATTGTAGAGTCAAGGGCTTGGAGGAGCGGACCATTCCCCTAACTCTAAGATGTAGTCCCCATATGAAACGTGTTACGCCTTTAGATTCAGGTGTAACCAGATGAGGAAGCAGTCAAGATAGGGCTAAGAATCGATTGATGTACTCGGTGTAATTGGAACCTTTCATTTCCAGACCCAAGAATTCTGACTCTAGCTTCTCAAGTTGATTAATGGGGCAATACTTGTCGGTTAACAGCTCTCTGAATTCTACCCAGCTTATTCGACTGCAGCATTCCTTCCACGTGCTTGAGTGATCGACTTCCACCACTCTAATGCCGATCCTTTCAGTGATTGAGAAGCAAATTTCACCATAAGGTCCATTTTGCATTCGTTGATATCCAAAACAGATTCCATCTCTTCAATCCATCTGTAAGTCTCTATAGCACCCTCGGTGCCGTAGAAATCCTTGGGTTTACATGCCATAAAGGTCTTATAGGAGCACCATTCCTTATCGCTTCGGCATCTTCGTTGCGATCTTCGTGGTTCTCAGGTCCATCATTCCCATTAGTATTACTCCGATAAGCATTGATCTGAGCGATAATTGTCGGAATTTGTTGTGCTACTAGGTTAGTCATCCTCTCGTCATATTCTTGGTGAGCATTTTCCCTACGGGGAGTTCCAGGTGGGGTAGGTTGGGTTCTCGTTTGCCTGGCCTCCTTATGGCGGCCCCTTGTAGCTCCTCGCCTCCCAAATCGTGTTCCCTCCTAGTTGGCATTCTGATAGTATCATAGATAAATTCATTTAGCATCTCAATGTTTGTTTTGAATAGTTCATGCATCATTACCCTATTATACCTAGCCTTAAGAGGAGAGATCGTGGTGTGTATATATTTATATCTTATACACAGCCCACTATGAAATTCTTACAAGGTTTAATTCAAAGTATATCATAGTAGTTTAGGCAATAAATTAGTATGGATACAGACAAATTTCAAAGCATAACTTAACACAAAGCAAGTTAACACAAATAATCCAATAACCAAATTCCAAACAAGTAGTTTCATAGTTAAACAGTGATAGTGGTGTCAATAAGCCGGTTGAATCAGAGTCATGCTCTTAAAATTTGGAAGGTGCCATTACCCCCATAATAGTAATAATAATAGTATCAAACATTAATCAAGATTGTTTCCTTCAACTGTCTACAGACAGATAGTCCCACCTCTCATCCCTGCTCTCACATCCACCTTTTCTTCAGCCATCCAAGCCATCCAGAGTTCTTCTTCTTCTGTTCCTGTTACAACCTCTGCACCCCATGTGAAGCCATCATAGCCTGGAATTGAGCAGACTGGGAGGTCCGGGTAGCATGCTAAAGAGTCAGTTCGTGGCGACGGACGATCTTCAAGATCTATCCAGTGCTGCATCAGGGGGTCCTACGTCACTTGCCCAACGGCTGGACTGGGAGTACCTATCACCTGCTAGTATTCTAGGGCCGTCTTACATACTGTGCCTCGGTGGCATCCAGGGCTCATCATGTGGGTGGCCTCGGAGTGGGTCAAACAGCGGTGGTGCGGGTATAGGTGTGCTAATAGGTGGTGGAGGAGGAGGTGGCATCCTAAACAAGACTGAAGGTCCAGGCCTAGCACTCTTGCATGGACGAGTGACAACACGTGCTCCCCTATTCCCGATAGGTGGGATAGGCGAGTGAGCAGAAGCAGCAACGTGCGGAGAGTGGGAGCGTGTCCGGCTCCTGGAAGGTGTCATTGAGGAAGATTCCTCAGAAGCTTCGGTGTCATCCGATGTGACGGATATCCATCCTAGGTGTCCGCATCTCCGGAGTTATGCCTCGTACTCAGTCTGAGGCTTCGCTCTTCTAAGGGTTCCAGTAGTGGTAGTCTCATTGTCTGGGTGTGCGGGCGCCTTACCTTTGTCTGCCATAGTCCTTGTGCCCTGTATAGAAACATCATGAGTAATTTGGTTTTTCATAGCTCATGATTGTAATATTAATAGTACTAGTAATAGTAGTAATGGCAGTAGTATCGGACATTTTAATATATCATTTGTCAATGATATAAGAATCAATATTCTCTTTAAATAGTATCAGACAACACAGTTTACCTTACAAATCATTTAAATCTCCCTTTTTCTTTTAAAATAAGTTTCAAAGTCATCAATGTGAATCAGAAAAGTCCAAACATTACCTAAGGTTCGTGTTGGAAATTACACGTCCGGTAAATTCATGATTATGTTGATCAAGTGTAATCATCAATTTACCAAACCTGATCATTCCAACACTTCCCACAAGGACATTCCTAGGGTATCAGGGTTGTAGCCTAAGGTCTACTATGGTATTCCGATTTCTCTACAACCTTTGGCTCCGATACCAATCTGTCACACCCCGGACCCAGGTAGGGTGGGACGTCACAGACTAGCAACAATATATGGCAGCGGAAACAAACCTATACAAGAGCTCAAAGGAGAGAATATCACATGGCATTTAAAGTTTCAAAAGGTACCGGGGCTAGAAACAGATCTAGCCCCCAAATTAGTTATACAGTCAACATAAAAACAGATTGTATTGTTTAACAGAAATTTTCAATCATTCAAATCGTTCAAGAAGCGAAATTAAGCCAATCCCATGGTCTCGGGGATAGGTCTAGGTCTTCAACAGTAGCTAAGATCTCTTCATGGATTACCTGAAACATGCTCAAAAAGAAATTTATGTCAACTAAAAAGTTGGTGAATTCAAGTGCTTAAAGATTTAAAAACAATTGTACTTAACAAAATTTTCATTTGATAAGGAAAGAATCATAGTTCATTTCATGGGAGTATCACAATCAACCCTGCACTCAATCCCGGTTAGCCTCTTCGAAAGTTGTGTTTAACCGGTTAACCCCAAAAAGGGGAGAACTGAGCCCAAACAAGTGAACCCTACCTGCCCGGATGGTTCACCATAGCTTCTTAGCAAAACCTGTCACATGCCATAAACGACCCCTCAGGATCTCAGTGGGGTACCTCCCTATGGCGGGAGCCATGTGTGTGGGGGTTTCCCCAAATAGATCTATCCACATAAATCAAGCGGTTCACAAAAGAATTGATGATCATGATGTAAGTATCAGTAGGTATCCATAAGTCCCACATACAAGAATCAAGTAAAGCACATTTATAGTGCATAAAACAACAGAGCATGCTTCATCCTAAAATAGTAGTAAAAAGGGATCACTAGAACTCACCTTAGGTGTTAAGCAAAAGTACTCTTCGTGTGTCTAAGTCGGGAGTGTCTCAAGTCTAGCACCCTAACAATAACTATATTAAGTGATTAGATACTGCTCTAAAGCCCCTAAAGTTTCTATTTAAGGTGCAACAAGTGTGTCTAAGTCTTAGTTTGTTTTAACGGATTCGGCTTTGATTCGATCAGGGTTTGCATAAAAGTTTTTCCTTTTATGGAAAGTCCAGTTTTCTCATACAATCAAGGACCCGTTTTTACACTATTAAAGTTACCCAGACCATATAGTGTAAATATGCTTTATAGCCCAAGCTTTCTTGTTTTAAGTTGTTTTCCATGTTTTCGGGTCCCGAAAGTGACTGAAATGGGTCTAATCTTAACATGTCTTTCATTTCCAGAGATTATCCATTAATAAACACTTAACATTCATCAAAACTTTCTGAAATTTCGGTCCCAATCATGGCCTAGTTGTTCTACACATCACCAACTACGAATATGGTGAAAATGTCATAACTGACCATTACACATGTGTAAATCATTGTAACTTGAGTTTAAACATTACCAAAACTTCATTTAACTTAAAATAAGATTTTTAGGGTGTTTAAAAGTTGTTCTTGTGCAGGTTATGACCCTTGTTTGAGAGGACCCTTGTTTGAGAGGGTTTTCAAACAAATGCTTAAGGGTGTTGTTACATGTAGAAAGAAGATTTTTCAAGGTGCACTTATGCTATAACCTCACATTCATGGTGTAACACCCTTTGTAACATTCAAAACAGGTTATTAGAAGTCTTATGAACCATTAGAAAGCAGGTTACAGTTTTTTTTCCAAAGGTTACAAGGTTTACAAGTTGAATGGTGCAAAACCCCCAAAATGAGGGTTTTTAAGAGGTAAATCGGGTTCTACCCGTTAGAATAGTTATCATATCAAGTGATATATCTTCACCATTAAGAACTCGTCAAGAGAAGGTGATGGTGTCGGGTTTCTGCTACAACAAGGAAAGGAGAGGTTTTTTAAGTGAAAAATGATGAAAACATGAGAATGACCAAAACCGGCGACATGAAGCTTACACTTGATGTAACTCATGGTTTGGAGGGTGTTGTTGGTCGTGGATGGCTTGAAAATCCTTGGACAAGGCTGGAGAATCTCGAACAAGTGCTGGAAACCACGAGTTTGCAAGATCCAAGCACCAAAAGCTCACACAATGGACACCTTCTTGCGGTTTGAAGCTTGGCCGATGTAATGCCCGGAAATTTGTTTGGAGTGTCATGCGACTGGAGGCCAAGCGCATGGAAGTCATGCGACTGGAGTGTCCAGTCGCATGGAGCTCACACGACTGAAGGTCCAATCGCATGGACTTCGGGCGACTGAACTGTAGCTTTTAAGGGAGAGGGCAGCCATCTCCCCCCCCACACTTGCAAAACCCAGCCAAAAAGAAGAGAAGAGAGAAAGAAGAGAGAAAGAAGAGAAAAAGAGAGAAAAGTGTGATTCGGGCTCGAAATTCTTCGTGTAGCTAGTCCAAACAAAGTTCTTCATCTTCTTCTTTGTGTGAGTTATAGGACCCCTCATTTACTTGTTTTCAACCGATTTTGGGGCTGGAACACGTATAAACCCGTTTTTGAAATGTGCGTGTTTGACCCATTTGGGTGTGATTGTGTATAACGTGTTTGACCCATTTTTGAAATGTGTGTGCTGAAAGCACATGACACGTCCGGTCTAGTGCATATCATTGCATACATGATGGATCCTATAGCAGACGCATACGGGATTCCCTTCATTTTGTCTTGCTTATCCTTTGAGCTTGGACATTGAGTCTTACTCAATATCGTTCCTCTTTGAATAGGTACGGTACATTTCTTATATTTTTCTATCTTGAACCTTTTCAAGATCTTGTCAATGTATGCACTTTGATTTAAACCTATCAACCGCCTTGATCTATCCCTATAGATCTTTATTCCTAAAATATAGGTGGCTTCACCAAGATCCTTAATGAAGAAACAGTTTCCAAGCCAGGCTTTTATAGCTTCCATGGTTGGAATGTCATTCCAAATAGTAGGATGTCATCGACATACAATACTAGGAAAGTGGTGATGCTCCCACTAGCTTTCTTATATACACAAGCTTCATCAGCGTTTTTGATAAATCCAAATTTGATTATCTCTTCATCAAAATGGTGATTCCAACTTCTTGATGCTTGCTTCAATCCATAGATTGATTTCTTTAACTTGCATACTTTGTTAGGATGTTTTTGATCGACAAAACCTTCAGGCTGAACCATATAGACATCTTCCTCAAGATATCCATTTAGAAAAGCAGTTTTGACATCTATTTGCCAAATCTCATAATCATAATGAGCAGCTATGGCAAATAATATCCTAATAGACTTTAGCATTGCAACCGGTAAGAAGGTCTCATCATAATCAACCCCTTGAGTTTGAGTGAAACCTTTTGCTACAAGTCTAGCTTTATAAGTATCCAAGTTTCCATGCATATCGGTTTTCTTCTTGAAAACCCACTTACTTCCAACTATCTTGGAGTTAAGAGATGGTTCAACCAAGTCCCACACTTGGTTGTCATACATGGATTGCATCTCAACGTTCATGGATTCAAGCCATTTGTCACAATCCAAATTGGACATTGCATCACGATAGGTGGTTGGTTCATCGGAATTTACCACATAGTATCCATCTACGAAAAATCCATATCTTTCAGGTGGATTACTAATTCTACCAGATCTGCGAACGTTTTGTGTATATTGATCAACCACTTGATCATTCTTTACATCCTCATGTTGAGTGCTAGTGTCAACCAAACGTGTATCGGTTTGTGGTTCTTGATCCTCCTCAAGATCCACAGTTCTACTGCTAGTTCCTTCCATAAGGAACTTAGCTTCTAAGAACTCAACCTTCTTGGCAAAAAATTCCTTTTGTTCCAATTGATCATAGAAATAATATCACATAGAATCTCTAGGATATCCAATGAAGATACACTTAGTGGAACGACTTTCTAGCTTGTTTGTGGTGGGAGTCTTAACATAAGCCTCATAACCCCATACCTTTAAATATGAAAGCGATGGAACCCTTCCATGCCATATTTCAAAAGGTGTCTTTTCCACTTTCTTGGTTGGGGCGATATTCAAAATACGGGCCGCTGAAAGCAAAGGGAAACCCCAAAATCATAGAGGCAGTGAGCTTCTAGCCATCATAGATCAAACCATATCCAATAGAGTTCGATTTTTCCGCTCAGACACACCATTATGTTGTGGTGTTCCAGGTGGAGATAGTTATGAGACAATACCACAACTTCTAAGATGATCTCTAAAAGCATCACTTAGGTATTCACCTCCTCTATCGGTGCGGAGAATTTTTATTTTCTTGTTGAGTTGATTTTCTACTTCATTTTGGAAGATTTGGAACATTTTAAAAGCATTATCTTTGTGTCTTAACAAGTACACATAACCATATCGACTATAGTCGTCGGTAAAGTTAATGAAGTATCTTTCATGGTACTTAGTCATTGGCTTAAAAGGACCACATACATCCGAATGTATGATGCCTAATAAATCTTTTGCCCTTTCGGGTTTGCCACTAAAAGGTGCTTTAGTCATTTTTCCTTGTACACAAGATTCATGATGATCTGGATAGGTTGGACTCACCTAGATTAGATTAGCTTATTTTGTCTTTTATGTAATAGGACTAATGTTAGATGATTTACATTTATGTAAGTAATGTGTAGTTGGTTTTATCTTTGTTTCGCACTAACCTAGCGAAACTACGAGCGAATCTATAGATTCGCTCATAGTCAGCGGATAAAGGTCACCCGGCGAAGTTGTTGTTCGCTGCGGGGTGAACCTACTTTCTGGTCAGGGTAGTTTCACTCTGGCGAAACTACCAGCGAATTTGTCACTGTTTATATATGTGCAACTCTTGTAACTTTGAAAGAAAGTTTTGCCAAACCTAATCGAAATATACTTTTGCATTACTGTGTTCATAGCATGTTTGGGGCTGGAATTGCATTTGTTTTCACATCTTTGAGCCTTATTTGTTAGTATTGATTGAGTTTGGATCATATGGTTATATTTTGAAACTCATTTCTATGTTTTGCTCTATTGATTCAATATTTGTGGGATGTCTCTGTGTTTATCATTCATTAGCATTGAAATCGATCACCAATGGACCAACAATATGGTATCAGAGCCTTTGTGCTCTTGATTTGTTGAGTTTTTGGGGTTTTTGAGGTGGTTTGAAGAAAAAGTTTACTGTTCCATTTGATTTTAATCATCAAAGTGTGTTATGCTTTCAGAAATCCATAGAAAAACTATTGTTCCAGTTGTAAGGAGATATTCCAATCATCCAATCACTAATTCATAGCGATTTGGATGAATTCAGAGTGATTTTCTGACCGAACAGGAGTGTTTGTTCATCGGGCGAATCTATTGATCTTTCAGCGAATCTGTCACCTTCCCAGCGAATCTATTTCTCCCTGTGGTTCTAGCGAATCCGGACTTACTGAATGAAAGTTCACTTTTGTTGTCTAATTCTCAAGCGAAGATACTGTCGAATTTACCACTAGAACGAAAGTTCTGCTAGTTCTGCGAACTTGTTGAGCGAACTAGAGCTTCTATAGCACTGATTCTAGCGAATCTGTAGTTTGACAAGCTAAGAGAATTTACCAGCAAACTTAACAGCGAATCTATCAGCGAATCTGATTTCTGATTTTATCATGTCTACTTCAATCGTGAATGTGACTGATATGGAGTGTGTTCAACCAAACAGACCACCGAGGCTTGTCAACGGTGAGAATTTTGAGGACTGGAAACGTTGCTTGAAGGTATTCTTCTTCTACACAGATCATGGTCAGTGGGAAACTATTATAAATGGTCCTCACATACCAACAACAACTGTCAGATCTGTTACTTCACCAAACCAGGATACTAGCACTTATACTGAGATTGACATTAAGTTGCTTGATCGAGACAAGAAAGCTCTTGGAGCTTTGATTCTGTGTCTACATCAGGATATCTATAACAGGTTTGCTGAACACACTACCGCTAAGGCATTGTATGATGCGTTATGCGAGTTTTATGATGGGAACGAAGATCTGAAGAAAGACAAGAAAGCTCATGCTCAGAAGGAGTTTAACTCATTCGTGGGATACAAGCATGAGACACTTACTGATATAACAAACCGCTTTCTGTCCGTTTCGAGCAACCTGAAGAAGTAGGATGAAGAGCTTGGCAATCATGAGCAAGTGAGTAAACTGTTAGACTCTCTTCCTGCTCAGTGGAGTCTGCAAATCAAATTGCTCAAGCAAGAAAGGAACTTTGCTGATTACAAGATGATGGATGTTATCAACAAGTTAAAATCATTTGATCTTGATGTGAAGAGAAGAGAGTATAATCAGACCATGATGTCTCCCAATGTCCCTCCTCAAAATGCTGCATTGATTTCATCCGCTGCAAACTCTTATTATTGTGGTGCAGCTTGTGGGAATTCATCTGGTAATGGTGGCTTTGTTAACTCTGTGTATGGTAAAAATGTCAACTCTGGTAGTGGTTCCAAGGATGCTGGGTCAAGTTCAAATGCCTTAGTTTCCACTCAAATTCCACATGATACTATGGCACTGTTTGGGTTATTTGTGAACAGTTATGAGGCTTTGATTGCTGGAGAATTGAAGGGACGAGGTATGACAGTGGAAGACATGTATCAGGTTGATCCTGATGATCTTGAAGAAACCGACATTCAGTGGCAAATGGCCATGCTTACTCTTCGTGCTAGGAGGTTTATGGAGAGAACCGGCAGGAGAAATTTTGGAAACCAGAGTTAGAACAACGCCCTAGACTATGATAAATCTAAGCTCAAGTGTTTCAACTGTAAGCAGCTTGGTCATTTCAAAAGTGAGTGTCCTTCTCCCATTGTGACCAAACCTGTTAATTCTGGAAACTCAAGAACCATTCCAGTCATGGACAAAGTTGAAGAAGCCATGCCCAAGAAAGAAACTACTCTGTTGACCAACTTTGATTGGAGTGCAGAAATTGAAGAATCAAAGGAGGAAATCAACCATGCTTTGATCGCTGAGATAATGGATGAACATGCCCTTGATGATAGTTAAATTGACTGTTTTGAACCTTTCAACGAGTTCTATGGTGAAGCTGATATTGATGTTGATTGTAATGATGAATCTGAGGTAATTCAAAATCAAAAAGTTAAGGAATGTGCTGGTGTGGTTCAGAAAGCTGTGGTTCAAGAAGATATGGTTCACACGGGTTTGGTATGTAGGAAGGGGTTAAACTTGTTCATGAATCTGCTGCAAAGGAAGCTGGTGAAAAAGAGGAGCTGAACATGGAATCAATGATTGAAGAAGCCAAGAAAGCAGCTGTGGAGGAGTACAAAAGGAAAACTCCTTATTGCCAATGTGATCGTGCTCTCGCGGCAGAAAAACTGGTAATGGGTCTTCCTTATGATATTGTTGAAGACATGTGTTCCTCCCCATGAAAAATCCGTTTAGTCGGTATATATAAAGCTAACAGGTTACTTATAATGAATGAAAATGAAGTAAAGAAAACCAACAAAGAGCTTAAACAAAATGAGTCAAAGTATTTTGGCAAACTAAGAGAAGCTTTGAAAGAAATGAACACTTAAAAAGGACACTTTTGGAAAAGAACTGTGAAGTTAACTATTTAACTGAACAAGTTACACTTGCTGAATTTGAAGCCAGAAAACTTAAAAATAAATTAGAACAGTGGTCACTTTCGAGCATGAAAAGGGAGGAATTATGCAAAAAACAAAGGGGGGCAAGGATCAAGACCGGTTTGGGTAATGAAAATGATGCATCGGTATATCCTCCACCTAGTACTTTCTGTTATTCTCCTATGCCCACTCCTCATCCTTCAAATGAGTTGATACAAGAGATTATGCAGAATGATACTAACAGCTCTATTGCAGGTTTAGAAGGAGATAATTCTAAGGAATTGCGAGAAGGATATGATTATGGTGGCAGTAGTGGTCTTGGCAGCTCTAGTAGTCATAATTTTAATTCCAAGAAGTCTGTTGTAGACATTAGCTTAAGTAATCATTTTGTGTCTAGTGGAACTATTTTGGATTCAAACTGTGGGGCATGTAATAGTAACTTAGGATGTTCTGTTTTAGACATTTGTGATGACGTGAATGTTTTAAATTCCTCATTTGATGCTAATGTGTGTATGAATGATGAAGCTTAACTTTCAGGTCATGTCTCTGAAAGTCAAACAAAAACAAATTGCTTTAACAAATTCTTCTCTCATCCAATTCCATCTTTCACACCGATAAGGATTTCAAACCAAAAGATAAAGAAATGTCTTCTTCCACTGAGAATAACAGGGATAAAATTGATCAAAAATCAGTTAAAGAGGAAGTGATTACTGGGAAGTCAAAAGAGCCAAATGACTTGTACAATGATTCAGATTCAAAATTGTCTGAATATGATGAAGAAATATCTATTGATAGAATACCTTCATCAAATTTTCCAAAACAAGGTTGAGATCTCATTGTTTTAGACGTGGAAAGGATGATCACTTAATAAAGCAATATCCTAAATCAGGTGGTAGTAATATACAGAATAATTTTTTTAGAACTAGATTGACAGATTTTGTGAATGGTTTCTTTTGCAGAAGATCTGTTACTCCAAGACCTAAGTTCACTAAGGCTTGGGTCCCAATTTCCAAAGTCTAACCATTTTTTTTAAATGTCAGGAACATTCAGAGGCCACTGTAAATAGTTATTGGCATGTAGATAGTGGATGTTCCAGACATATGACTGGGTTGAAGGACCTGCTGACAAATTATAGAATAATTAATGGTGGCTATGTTGCTTTTGCTGGAGACAAGAAGGGTGGAAAAATGATTGGCCAAGGAGATGTCTCAAATGGATCCCTTACTTTGGAGAAAGTCAACTATGTTCCATAATTGGCGTTCAATCTTCTCAGTGTATCACAAATCTGTGATAAAAATATTCCCGTGATGTTCCTTGCCAACGAATGTCTATTCTTGAAACCATAGTTCTCTATCCCTGAAGAAATGGTGATCATGCGAGCTCCAAGGAGAAATGATACCTATTTGTGAAATATGGGATCAAAAGAATCATCTTCCACCATGACCTGTCTTTAATCAAAAGCTTCTTCTCATGAATCTTTTCAGCGGCATAGAAGATTAGGGCATATCAACTTTAAATTAATAAATAAGTTAGTTAAGAACAATTTGGTCAGGGGACTACCACTAAGAGATTATTCTGTGGTAGAAAAATGTATGGCCTGTGCAAAAGGAAAACAACATAAAAGGCCATATAAACTTAAAATTCAAAACTCAATTTCACATCCCCTCGAATTGTTACATACTGGCTTATTTGGCCCTATCAGTGTTAAATTATTTGCTAAGAAATGTTATTGTCTTGTTGTGACAGATGATTACTCAAGGTACTCTTAGGTGAGATTTCTAACTAACAAAAGTGAGACTGCTGAGGAGTTGATGAAGCTGATTCCGCTGATTGAGGTTCTTGGGAAAAAGAAGATTCAAGCCATCAGGAGCAACAATGGAACAGAATTCAGAAATGACATCTTCAATTCATTCTGTGAGCAAAGGGGTATTCTCAGACAGTTTAGTGCTGCCAGAACACCTCAACAAAATGGTGTTGCTGAACGTAAGAACAGAACTCTAATTGAAGCACCTAGGACGATTTTGATCGAGTCAAAGCTTCCGATTATCTTTTGGGCCGAAGCAGTTAATTGTGCAGCTTACGTTCTGAACCAGGTATTGATCGTCAAGAGCAAGATAAAGACATCATATCAGTTGTTCCGAGGAATTAAGCCTCTCATTGATTTTTTGCGCCCTTTTGGTTGCTCTTGTACTCTATTGAATACTCAAGTCCAGAATACGAAGTTTGGTGCCGTCTCTGATGAGTGTTTCTTTGTTGGGTACTCAGAAAAACAAAAGGCGTATGGTGTGTATAACAAACGGACGCGTATTGTGCAAGAATCCTACTATGTCGACTGGCAAGAATCTAACTCAACAAGCATTGGAAGTGAGCCTGCATGGTTTTATGATTCTACTACTGTCTTCAAATCATTTAATTTGCCAATTCCCGATGATGTTGACGTCATTCCTCACTCTACTGTGAATCTTATTCCACCACAACCGCAACCGTCTGCCACATCATTACCACCCACTTCATATTATATCCCATCTCCACCACCTCCACCACCTCCACCATCTCAACCATCTTCATCTAATCTGAAGATGTGATTAGAAACGTTAGTGCCTCTATGGCCAATGAGCTGAGCATGGTGAAGACCAAACTGATAAACCTAGAGTTGAGGGAGAAAAAGAAGGATGATATGATTGAAGGCTTGACAAAGATGGTGATGGATCAACAAGAACTGATCAAGACACTGTTCAAGGAGATAAACTCTCTAAAAGAAGCGGCTGGCCTGCCAGATGTTAGATCTGAAGAGGAACTCAATGACCTCACTGATACCTCCAAATACGCATTTCTGAAGGTGAGGAGATTTTCTGTGGCAGGAGAGGGCCCAAGTTCAGCAGCTGGTACTAGTAAGGCTGCAGGATCGAGTCAAAGGAAGGACAAAATGAACAACCTGTTGATGCTGAAGGAACACAGGGTGAGGATTATGATTTGGAGATTATGGATGCAGATTTTGTGGATTTGGGGCTTGACATTGAGAAGGATTTAACTGGTGAGGAGGTTGTGGGGGAGAAACAACGAATGGAGAAAGAAAAGGAAACTGAGATGAAGTTAGTGGATGAAGAGGAGGAAGTTGAGGAACAGCTGGTGGATTACAGCTCAGAACCTGAATTTTATGAGGTAGATGAACGTCCAGTGACCTATGTAGCTGAAACTGGGTCATCTGATACTGGAACGGTGGAGTTAGATCAATCTGATTTGTTTATTAAAGAAAAGGAGGCTGAAGAGATAACTCCACTGTTCCAGAACATTAGAAACCCAACAAGGAAAGAGAGTGATAAGAAAATCTTTAGCTGGAAATACAATTCTGAGCTAAAGTTGTTAATGATCAAGAGAAGGGGAGGGGGAATCTCATATTTTCACAAAAGAAAAGCTTTCAAAACTCTCCCAAATGGGATCTGAGGAGATTGGCAGAGATTCCTTTACTCGGAGCTGAACAGAGTGAACGGGCCAAGTTGCTGGAGATAGAAATTAAAAGGGGTCTGACTGATAACTTCAAGGCTTTTGCTTTCATGAAGATGGAAAGGAAGAGGTCGAAGAAAGATGTTGATTGGGTGACTGGGAAAGGGAAGATTGTGCTTAAACTGAAACCAGCAAAGACTGTTGTAAGGCCCCGCGTCCGGGCACCTCACAGTTGGTCATTCATCGCGCATAAGACATACATATTTATAAGCATCTTGAACATACATCGCAGCGGAATTTCTAAATTAAACTTTTCTTTTACTATAAATACTTTTTCCATTTAATACAAAGTACGTCAATTACAAAACATCTAATGTTGCATTACATCACAAAAGCATTATGCAAAAGACTTCATCATTTCTAATTACAAAAGGGTCATATACAGTGACCTCTAGTATAAAACATAAATTTTTCATCATAAAGAAGATTCCTTAAGTAATTCCGTACATCGGAACCCTAACGAATCTTGCACTTGCATGCAACACAATGTGTTGCGTGCTTTTTATGCCCACAACACATTGCGTGGCAGCATTATCAAAAGGAGAATGCCATCCCAAAAGAGCTGAGTAGCCGCCTCGTGCCATCCCTAGCAACACTACCTATCAACTGGAAACACATAAAAGTCAGCGTTGCTGAGTGAGTTCTAGTTTTGTAATAAACATACTTTATTTTCAACATAAACCCTTCCTTTCTTTCACATGACCATACGTCGTACGTACACATAGATAATATTCATTATTATCTTCATCATCCGTTATACATCATTATCTTTAACATCTCATATGGATCCTGTCATGCTTTACCCACTTCATAGCACTCGGCTATGATTACTGTGGTCGAATGACAAGGATTCCGTTTTATCCTTACTTGCACATTGAATTCTGTTGTACCAATACCATATGCTATACACCGATCAGTCTTAGCTACTGGGCCGTGAATCAATAGAGCGTATGCCACAGTAGTATCAGCTACTTGGGCGTGAATCTAAGCGTGTGCCACAGTACTAGTAGGTAAGCGGTAGAGGTACCATGACCATGGTCAATCACCAAGAAAGACCAATCGACTTATTCAACATTTGCAAGACTTCTTTCGTTCGTTCGTTAATGCATGTATTCATCATCATATTACTCATTCATTCATTCATTAATACATGCATTCATCTTCATATTCCTCTTCTTTTATCTTTCACTTTACGTTACATAATACTTCGTTCATTCGTTGTCATAATACGTAAAGTCATAGAAAGATATACTTACATCATCGTAAGGAACACACATATATCAGTCATACATCATCATACATGGCATCATACTTACGTAGCTTACATCATCATTCATCTACAGGCACTTACAGGGACTCCCATGAAAGGACTTACTCCCGCATTTTTCTCGAAAACCGGGACTTGACTATGCATCTTTTCGAGTGCAACAGCCCTAATTATCCCTCCTAAACCTTGGGGACTCATACTAACACATCATACGAACACATACAAGTCACAATCATACCTTAAGCATACTACCCGTGATTGCATCCCAAATGGGTCAAACATACATATTTCATAAACAGGTTTATAGGTGTTCCAGCCCCAAAATCATTTTAAACAAGTAAATGAGGGGTCTTAGAACTCACCTGTACTTGATGAGTAGCTTCTCAATCAAGCTTTAAAAGAGATGGTTGCACTACACCACCTGCAGATAAGTTAACACTCAAAGGAGTTAATTTCTGCCTAATTTCGCTGCTAGATTCGCTGCTAGATTCGCTGCTAGATTCGCTGATAGATTCTCTGCTAGATTCGCTGCTAGATTCTCTGGCATCTTTGCTGCCAGTTTCGCCCAACTTTCGTTGGATGACAATGTCAGCGAATCTACCAGAGAATCTATAGATTCGCTGATAGATTCTCTGCTAGGTTCTCTGCTAGATTCTCTGGACGAATACATAGGTTCGCTGGATAAATACTTAGGTTCGCTGAACAAGCTGAAAATTACGAACCAACCCATTTTTAACCCAAAACTTCGATCTTTTACAGCCAAACCTTGGGTTATCATCCAGGAAGCTATATCTAAGCTTTTTACATGTTTTCTTTCATAAAAACGTGAGCTTTTGGGTGATTTTTGCCACTTTCAAAACAACAAAAACTAGAATCCGGGTTTTTCACAAAAAGAAGCAATTACACTACGTTTCTTACCTTGATTCTTGTTGTTTTGGAGTCCACGAACACCAACCTTCGATCCCTTGACCAACCGAGCCTCGATCCGACACTTTCTCTCTCTACACTTTCTCTCTCTAGAAATTGAGTGTTGGGTGCAAATGAGAGTTGCTCAGCTGATCCATCTATATATATATATCAGGCGTTCCCGTGACCCTAAAACTCGTTAAACTCGTGACCCGAAGGGTTAACTCGGTCTAACACCCACAATCATCTCAATTTATCAAATGGTCTTATCTGAGCCCATTATTATCGTTTGACGTGCTTAGAAAATTTCCGGATGTTACAAGTCCACCCCCGTTATAAAGGTTTCGTCCCCGAAACCTGTTATTCCTCGAACAGACGTGGGTAATGTTGTCTCATTTCTTCCTCAGTCTCCCACGTAGACTCCAATCCCTTTCTGTGCTTCCACTGTACACGCACAAGAGGAACCACTTTATTTCTTAACTTCATTTCCTTACGGTCAATGATTGCCACTGGTTGCTCTACATAATTGAGCCGTTCGTCTACTTCAATATCTTCCAGTGGAACAATCATGTCTTCGTCAGCTAAGCACTTTCTCAGATGAGATACATGGAATGTGGGATGAATTCCACTTAACTCATCTGGTAGTTCAAGTCGATAGGCTACCTCTCCTACTCGTGCGATGGTTCGGAAAGGTCCTATATATCTCGGGCTTAGCTTGCCTCGTTTCCTGAATCGGATAATGCCTTTCCAGGGCGAGACCTTCAACATGACTCGGTCACCAACCTTGAACTCTATCGGCCTTCGCCTTTTGTCAGCATACGACTTTTGCCTATCTTTCGCCGCCTTCATGAAGGCTTTGATCTTTTCTAACTTCTCAGTCGTTGCTTCAACCACTTCGACACCTCCCAGTTCCTTCTGCCCAATGTCTCCCCAACATACGGGCGTCCTACATTTCCTACCGTACAGCATCTCGTAAGGTGGCATGTCAATGCTGGCATGATAACTGTTATTGTATGAGAATTCTGCTAACGGTAAGTGATCATCCCAACTTCCTCCAAAATCGATCACGCACGCCCGAAGCATGTCCTCGAGTGTCTGGATCGTCCTCTCAGACTGACCGTCCGTCTGAGGGTGGTAAGCCGTGCTGATATGTAGTCTCGTCCCCATCGCATCATGGAATCTCTTCCAGAATTTTGATGTAAAACGGGTGTCACGATCCGACACGATGGACACCGGCACGCCATGACGAGCTACGATTTCTTTGATGAATAGATCCGCCAATCTTTCAGATGAATACGTCTCGCGGATCGGTAAGAAGTGAGCGCTCTTCATCAGACGATCCACAATCACCCATATAGTATCGTACCCTTTCGAGCTACGTGGCAGCTTTGTAATGAAATCCATGGTGATGTGCTGCCACTTCCATTCCGGTATATCCAACGGTTGGATCTTCCCGTAAGGTTTCTGGTGCTCTGCCTTTACTTGTAAACAAGTCAGGCACTTACTCACGTACTCCACCACGTCACGTTTCATAGCCGGCCACCAATAATCCTTCTTCATGTCTTGGTACATCTTGGTAGCACCGGGGTGAATGGAGTATCGGGTCTTATGGGCTTCATCCATGATCTTTCCACGTAGATCCCCGTACCGAGGAATCCACATTCGCCCAAATCGGGTCTTAACACCAAGAGTGTTCTCACCCAGTTCTGTAACTAGTCCTCTCATCCTTTCGGAGTTAAGACGATCTTCTTTCAAAGCCTCGTCTTGGAACTCCTTAACCTGTGTCATCACATCAGATGTCATAATTAGCTGATAAGCCTTCACCCGAATCGGCTCGAGCCTTTCCTTTCGGCTAAGGGCATCCGCCACCACGTTGGCTTTGCTCGGATGGTAGTGGATCTCGCAATCATAGTCTTTTATCAGCTCTAACCACCGCCTTTGCCTCATGTTCAGATCTTTCTGCTCGAAGAAGTACTTTAAGCTTTTGTGGTCCGTGAAGATGGCACACTTCGTCCCGTATAGATAGTGCCGCCAAATCTTCAACGCGAAAACCACCACAGCTAGTTCTGGATCGTGCGTGGGATAGTTGACTTTGTGGGTCTTCAGTTGTCGAGACGCATAGGCTATTACTCTCCCGCGTTGCATCAATACGCAACCTAGCCCAGAATAAGATGCATCCGAATAAACCACTAAGTCTTCATTTCCCTCGGGCAATGTCAAGACAGGAGCTTGTGTCAGTCTCGTCTTCAACTCCACAAAGGAATCCTCATGTTCTCGACCCCACACGAACTTTACGTCCTTGTGAGTCAATTTTGTCAAAGGCGAGGCTATCTTGGAAAAGTCTTGAATAAATCTTCTATAGTAGCCCGCCAATCCCAAGAAGCTACGAATCTCGGATGGCGTCTTTGGTGACTTCCATTGCATCACGGCCTCGACCTCTGCTGGGTCCACCATTATTCCCTTTGCATTTACCACGTGACCCAGAAATTGCACCTCGCGTAACCAAAAAGCACACTTGGAGAACTTAGCATACAGTTTATCCTTCCTCAAGGTCTCCAACACCTTCCGAATATGTCCAGCATGCTCCTCTTCGCTCCTGGAATAAATCAGTATATCATCGATAAACACAATTACTGATTTATCCAACATTGGCCGACACATTCAATTCATCAAATCCATAAAAGCAGCCAGCGCGTTGGTCAAACCAAAACACATAACGAGGAATTCGTAGTGACCGTAGCGCGTACGAAAGGCTGTTTTAGGGATATCCTGTTCCTTTACTTTTAGCTGATGATAGCCCGATCGAAGATCTATTCGTGAAAACCAACTGGCGCCTTGAAGCTGATCGAACTGATCATCGATTCTCGGCAAGGGGTATCTGTTCTTCACCGTCAACTTATTCAGCTCGCGGTAGTCAATGCACATCCTCATACTACCATCTTTCTTCTTTACGAACAGAACCGGAGCACCCCAAGGTGAGATACTCGGCCTAATGAACCCCTTATCTAGCAGTTCTTGCAACTGCTCCATCAACTCTTTCATTTCCGTCGGAGCCAAGCGATACGGTGCTTTGGCGACAGGTTGAGCACCCGGTATCAGGTCGATCTGGAACTCGATCTCTCGGTCAGGCGGCAATCCCGATAAGTCTTCCGGGAATACGTCTGGAAATTCACATACTACCGATACATCGGATAGTTGTGGAGTTGGCTCCTCCACAAACTTTACATAACATAAGTAGGCACTACATCCGTGCCTCATACACTTTCCCGCCACCGCCATTGAGATCACTTTTGGAATCATCGTAACCCGATCACCGTATATTGTTACCGGACTCCCGTCAGCCGCCGTCAGCCTAATCATCTTCTTTCGGCACACGATATTCGCTTCGTAGGTTGCTAACCAATCCATCCCTAATACTACATCAAATCCTCCCAGGGGCATCACATGTAATTTGGCAGCAAACCTATGACCTTCTAATTCTACGGCACAGTCCTCTATCACATCCGTAACCCTAGTGGACTTACCAAGAGCAGTTTCTATGTCAAAGGACTCATTGAGGCATTTGCTTCTAACAGGCAGTTTAGCACAGAAAGTAGTAGAAATAAAACTCCTACTGGCGCCTGAATCAAATAATACAGAGGCTAAAGTTTGGTTTATCGGGAACGTACCAGACACAACATCAGGGTCCGTCCTAGCCTCCTCTTTCATCATCGTGAACGCCCTGGCCTTTGCCCTCGGTTCTTCTCCTCCCGTCTTCTTCACCCCTGAGCCCTCAGCCCTCGGCTTCTTGCAGTCTCTGCTCATATGACCACTTTCCCCACAGTTAAAACATTTGCCTGCCCGCAATCCTTTGACATATGCCCTGCCTTTCCGCATCTGAAACAGATGTTTGATCCCCACTTGCACTCCCCCGAGTGCTCCCTTCCACATTGGCCACACTTCCTCAACCCTGCTCCTGACATGACCACACGGCGGTCATCCACCCTTGCCTTCTTGTTACTCGTCGAAGTATCACATTGACCAAACCTCTTCCCCTGCCAGCTTCTCTCACCACCTCCCTTCTTACTACCCTCAACCTTCACCACCACAGCTCGTTCATCATATAATCTCCCAGCCAAATCCACTGCCGACCTAAAGGTGCTCGGTCGAGCAGTAATCAAATGCCTGCGGATGTCCGCTGGCAACCCCTGAATATACCGGTTGATCTTTCGAGACACCGGCGTTACCTGATCCGGCACCATTCTCGCCATCTCATGGAATTTGGTGGTGTACTGTTGGTGGGTCATCGTCCCCGCCTCCAACTGCAGGAACTCTCTCTCAACTTTGTCCATTTCCCGACGAGGACTGAACTCCTTGATCACCATCCTTTTTAACTCGGACCACTTCATTCTTCCGATGGCCCTGCTACCTTCGGCCTGGACTATGTTGTCCCACCAGCATAAGGCCGAACCCGTAAAAGAGTGGGTAGCAAACTTCACCTTCTTTTCCTCCTGGCAATCACTAATATCGAGGACAGCCTCCATTTCTCTCACCCATTGGTGAGCGTCGGTAGCAGTGCTAGAACCGTCAAAAGTAGGGGGCTTGCACCTCATGAATGCCCCGTAATTACAACCCCATGTTGTCTCCCGTACCGGCTCCTCCTCCTGCTCCTCTTCATTATCAGATAGAACCGTTTCCGGCTCTTGTTGATGTGGTCTCCCCGAGGACCGGTTCTTCCCTTGCCTTTCATCTTCCCTGACAGCCTTGATTACTTCGGTCACCACAGACGGTAAAATCATCTGCATGACCTAGTGTACCTCTTCGACCACTGCTTCTTTTACCGAGGCTCTCAAGTTAGCGCTCTTATCTACCCCCTCCTGATGAGGAGTATCGGGTTCTTCGTGAACCACTTTCTCCACCCTAGGTCTTCCTCTTATGGCTCGTGGTTTAGCACCACGTCCGCCACCGCCTCCACCCCGGGAAGCTTTGGAAGATCTACCACCAGCCTTTTCTACCTCACACTGAAAGTTTCAAATACTAACACGGTCATTCAAGGAAATAGCTCAGTTTATGTCAAGCATAGTAAGTCCCTAATTACAGTGGCCAGTTGTGATTAGCCACTTACTTTACTCTTCGCACCCTTAGCATCACCCGTCCCGACTACACTAGCATCTATACCTAACAGTACACGTATACCACATACATACACACATAATACCGGTTAATCTTTAAGAAATACCAGATGGCACGCAGCTACTCAGATGGCATTCCCTTCCTTTCTGTCCCATTTTCAGTTAAGTTTAGGTTTATTTGGAAAATTTACCCTTTTTCACTTAAACTTTGGCTCTGATACCAACTTGTAAGGCCCCGCTTCCGGGCACCTCACAGTTGGTCATTCATCGCGCATAAGACATACATATCTATAAGCATCTTGAACATGCATCGCAGCGGAATTTCTAAATTAAACTTTTCTTTTACTATAAATACTTTTGCCATTTAATACAAAGTACGTCAATTACAAAACATCTAGTGTTGCATTACATCACAAAAGCATTATACAAAAGACTTCATCATTTCTAATTACAAAAGGGTCATATACAGTGACCTCTAGTATAAAAACATAAAATTTTTCATCATAAAGAAGATTCCTTAAGTAATTCCGTACATCGGAACCCTAACGAATCTTGCACTTGCATGCAACACAATGTGTTGCGTGCTTTTTATGCCCACAACACATTGCGTGGCAGCATTATCAAAAGGAGAATGCCATCCCAAAAGAGCTGAGTAGCCGCCTCGTGCCATCCCCAGCAACACTACCTGCCAACTGGAAACACATAAAAGTCAGCGTTGCTGAGTGAGTTCTAGTTTTGTAATAAACATACGTTATTTTCAACATAAACCCTTCCTTTCTTTCACATGACCATACGTCGTACGTACACATAGATAATATTCGTTATTATCTTCATCATCCGTTATACATCATTATCTTTAACATCTCATATGGATCCTGTCAGGCTTTACCCACTTCATAGCACTCGGCTATGATTACTGTGGTCGAATGACAAGGATCCCGTTTTATCCTTACTTGCACATTGAATTCTGTTGTACCAATACCATATGCTATACCCCGATCAGTCTTAGCTACTGGGCCATGAATCAATAGAGCGTATGCCACAGTAGTCTCAGCTACTGGGCCGTGAATCTAAGCGTGTGCCACAGTACTAGTAGGTAAGCGGTAGAGGTACCATGACCATGGTGAATCACCAAGAAAGACCAATCGACTTATTCAACATTTGCAAGACTTCCTTCGTTCATTCGTTAATGCATGTATTCATCATCATATTACTCATTCATTCATTCATTAATACATGCGTTCATCTTCATGTTCCTCTTCTTTTATCTTTCACTTTACGTTACATAATACTTCGTTCATTCGTTGTCATAATACGTAAAGTCATAGAAAGATATACTTACATCATCGTAAGGAACACACATATATCAGTCATACATCATCATACATGGCATCAAACTTACGTAGCTTACATCATCATTCATCTACAGGCACTTACAGGGACTCCCATGAAAGGACTTACTCCCGCATTTTTCCCGAAAACCGGGACTTGACTATGCATCTTTTCAAGTGCAACAGCCCTAATTATCCCTCCTAAACCTTGGGGACTCATACTAACACATCATACGAACACATACAAGTCACAATCATACCTTAAGCATACTACCCGTGATTGCATCCCAAATGGGTCAAACATACATATTTCATAAACAGGTTTATATGTGTTGCAGCCCCAAAATCGTTTTAAACAAGTAAATGAGGGGTCTTAGAACTCACCTGTACTTGATGAGTAGCTTCTCAATCAAGCTTTAAAAGAGATGGTTGCACTACACCACCTGCAGATAAGTTAACAGTCAAAGGAGTTAATTTCTGCCTAATTTGGCTGCTAGATTCGCTGCTAGATTCGTTGCTAGATTCGCTGATAGATTCTCTGCTAGATTCGCTCCTAGATTCTCTGGCATCTTTGCTGCCAGTTTCGCCCAACTTTCGTTGGATGACAATGTCAGCGAATCTACCAGAGAATCTATAGATTCGCTGATAGATTCTCTGCTAGGTTCTCTGCTAGATTCTCTGGACGAATACATAGGTTCGCTGGATAAATACTTAGGTTCGCTGAACGAGCTGAAAATTACGAACCAACCCATTTTTAACCCAAAACTTCGATCTTTTACACCCAAACCTTGGGTTATCATCCAGGAAGCTATATCTAAGCTTTTTACATGTTTTCTTTCATAAAAACGTGAGCTTTTGGGTGATTTTTGCCACTTTCAAAACCCCAAAAACTAGAATCCGGGTTTTTTTACAAAAGAAGCAATTACACTACGTTTCTTACCTTGATTCTTGTTGTTTTGGAGTCCACGAACACCAACCTTCGATCCCTTGACCAACCGAGCCTGGATCCGACACTTTCTCTCTCTACACTTTCTCTCTCTACACTTTCTCTCTCTAGAAATTAAGTGTTGGGTGCAAATGAGAGTTGCTCAGCTGATCCATCTATATATATATATCAGGCGTTCCCGTGACCCTAAAACTCGTTAAACTCGTGACCCGAAGGGTTAACTCAGTCTAACACCCACAATCATCTCATTTTATCAAATGGTCTTATCTGAGCCCATTATTATCGTTTGACGTGCTTAGAAAATTTTCCGGATGTTACAACTGTTGATCGCGTTAGGATACCAGATCCTCTTCCCCCGAGACTGCAAGCATTTGAAAAATGGTTCTATGATAACAACACAGGGGAAGCAGTGATAGAGTGAAAGGTGTCCCTTAAATCAGACTGTTTGATCCAATGGAAGTATTTTCTTTCTGTGATGATGATTTGGTGATTCTGTGTGAGAATCATATAAAAGTTAGGGTTGGAGCTGAGACGTTAGAAGAAGCTAGCCTCTTTATGAGGGTAGCTAACAAAGCTAGGGGATTCAGAGCAGAAGTCTGGGAGCTGTCAAGAAAAATCATTCAAGCGGAAAAAACAAGGATGGATGTGGATGATTTGAGTAAAAAGTCGGATCAATCAATTTCAAGAAGGTTTGAAAAGCTGGTGGTGGATGAGGCTAGTGGGTCTGGAGCTAACACTGAGGAGCTAACCGTGCAAGATCAGGAGGAGGTTATAGTTGAAGATTTACTAGATCGAGAAGTCAATGAAGCTGGGTTTGTCAAGAACTTTATTCTTGATAATGAATCACAGGCAGGATCTGACGATGTTACTAATCCATTGCCCGGGATTGAGTCAAGGGCAGGAGCTTTCATTGAGAATTTCGAGGCCGAAGTTGATGCTGAAGTTGGAGCTGACTGAGAAGGCCCCTCAAGGTGAGGTCCAACCTAGGGAGAGTATTGATGATCTAGATAGGTTGGACTCACTAGATTAGATTAGCTTATTTTGTCTTTTATGTAATAGGACTAATGTTAGATGATATACATTTATGTAAGTAATGTCTAGTTGGTTTTATCTTTGTTTCGCACTGACCCAGCAAAACTACGAGCGAATCTATAGATTCGCTCGTAGTCAGCTGAAAAAGGTCACCCGGCGAAACTGTTGTTCGCTGCCGGGTGAACCTATTTTCTGGTCAGGGTAGTTTTGCTCTAGTGAAACTACCAGCGAATTTCTCACTGTTTATATATGTGCAACTCTTGTAACTTTGAAAGCAAGTTTTGCCAAACCTAATCGAAATATACTTTTGCATTACTGTGTTCATAGCATGTTTGGGGCTGGAATTGCATTTGTTTTCACATCTTTGAGCCTTATTTGTTAGTATTGATTGAGTTTGGATCATATGGTTATATTTTGAAACTCATTTCTGTGTTTTGCTCTATTGATTCAATATTTGTGGGATATCTCTGTGTTTATCATTCATTAGCACTGAAATCGATCACCAATGGACCAACAATTCACATACATCAAATGAATCACATTCACTTGCTTTTAAAAGACCGTTCTTTTGAAGTGTTTGTATGCGTTTCTTGTTTATATGACCAAGAAGGCAATGCCAAAGATAGGTATCACTCAAATCCATTTGAGTTTCTTGGTGGTGGTTTGGTACAGCGAGCTATCATATAATGTGTTTTCACGAGCCAATTCATAAATACCATTAATAGGAATAACTTTAAAATAAAATATGCCACTTAAAGAAACATGAATTTCATTTTCAATAAATGTTAAAACATAACCACATTGTCTTAATTAGGAAACAGAAATAATATTCCTAGTCAAACTAGGAGCATACAAAATAATATTCAAAATTGCTTCCAAACCATTTGGAAGCTTCAAGATGTAGTCCCCTCGGCCTTCAACTTGAACTTTCACCCCATTCCCCATGTAGAGGCTAACATCCCTTTCTTGAAGTCCTTATTTCTTTTGAACCCCTGCAATAAGTTGCAAATGCGAGTTCCACATCCGGTATCCGATACCCATGTGTTAGAGGATATTAAATTTAGATCAATATGAATCATGTAGATTGTACCTGAGGTTTGCCCAGCATCCCTCTTAGCTTGCAACTCTTTGAGATGGACTGCACAATTCCTTGCCCAATGTCCAATCTCCCCACACTTGAAGCATGGGTCATTTGAAGCAACCTTTTACTTCTTCTTTGCTTGTTTTGGTGGTGGCACTCTACCACTCCCTTTCCCTCTCCCCTAACGTACCCTTTCCCCTTGGCAACATTTGCCTTGGGTGCGGGGTGAGGCCTCTTCTTGTTCCCACCTTCATTGATGGTGAGAACGGGTAAAACCTTTTTACCCATGGCCGCCTCAGCAGTTTTGAGCATAGAGTGAAGCGCACTTATGTTCTTGTCCCATCTGTTCATGTTATAATTCATGACAAAGTTGTCCAACCTCTTTGACAAAGAGTTGAGGATCAAATCCGTAGCCAACTCTTTCGAGACGGGACAATTCAGCCTTTCAAGGTGGTCAATGTGACTTTTCATCTTAAGTACATAAGATGAAACAGATTGGGTGTCATCCATACGACATGCATGGAGTGCTCGAACCGTTTCGAAGCGCTCTACCCTTGCTTATTGTTAGAACGTTTCCTTCAACTGGGTAATCATGTCGTATGCTCCATGATGTTCATACTCCTTTTGGAGATCTGAAGTCATACTTGCCAACATGAGACAAGACACTTGGACCAAGTCCTCAGTGTATTTCACCCAATTCATAAAGGCCTCCTCATCCTCCTCATTAGGTTGATCGGGAATCAGATCATCTAAAACATATGATCATTTCTCTTGCTTGAGAACAATTCTCAAGTTTCAAAACCAATCAATAAAGTTGTTATAGTTTAGACGTTCCTTTTGGAGAATGGTCCTTAGAGATAATGAGTGAGCGGACGGGATTTCATTGTTTTCATTATTGTTGGCGGCCATCTACAAAATTTAACAAAGTTCAATTTTAGTATTTACGATATTATCCATATTTTAATAATTAAAGCCCTTTTATGTGTCTAACATAATTTTTAAAATTCTAGAATCCAACGTTTCATTTAAATAGTGGTTAGGTGACCTTTATCCCATTATTTAAATTAACAAGGTAGTCAACGATTTGACAATTGCAACCCTTTGCAACTTCTAGGGTATGGGATCGACTTTAAAACATCATATGTATTGTCGGCATGTTTATCCCATCAACACCTTTATAAACCACATTGTAGGTGATCCATTTAACATGGTTTGCAAATCAAGTTACCCAACTTGCACACACAGGTGAGTTTTCCAACATAAGTGGTTAGGTGACCTTTATCCCACAAATATGGTATCCCCACCTCAAATCACAAGTTCCCACAAAACGGTTAGGTGACCTTTATCCCATTAAGAGTTTCCTAGTGACTCAAGTGTTGTGTAAAAGGATGGTGTTAAACTTGTTTATAAAAGAAATTTAAAGTTTTCATAATCCAAGTTTAGAAAACTCTATGTACTTTGTATTTGCATGCTTTGAAATACAAGGTACCCTATGGTTCATTTTTTAATAAAACCCCTTTTATTAGAATCATTAATCCTTTTAATAACTTTTATTAACCACTTAATGATAAAGAACCATCAATTTTTCAGCTTGTTAAGTTTGTTAATGAGTTTGTTATGCATATCCAAATATCAAACAACAACCATACAATCAAACAACAAAGAAGCATAAGCGTACAAACATAAGTGCATAACCATAGCTACTAAGTTGACCACACTTGTTTGCAATCACAAGTGTTGTCATTAGTCTTTCCTAAGGGTTAAGATGACACATCAAAATGTGTCCATGAACTCCCACTTGAATCCACATCCAAATGCTTCAAGTGTCCATGTCTTTTGTGTCTTTCTTTAGGTCTTCATCTTGTGCATCTTCTTTTATAAAATCATATCCTAATACATTTTTTTCTAATAAAAGAAATGAACCTAATCTATTTATTACATAACCAAATGAATAAATAAATTACAACCCAAAATACAAACACAAAATTACAACCCTTTCAAGAATCAAAACCAACATGACAAACCACAATCAACCAAAACCAAAACACATGAGGCCAAGGCTATGTTATGCACCAAAAGGAAACATATTCAACATCCAAGAACAACAATGAATCCCTTATTTCAGCCCTAAAGTTTTGGCCAACATGAACCAAAACATTAGGGTTTTGTCCAAACAACACAATCAACCATTTGATCTTTATCTTTCAAGGTTTATACTTAAGCATGCTAGATTAAACCTTGAAACATGAGGGATTCAATCATCCACAACAAAGCAGCCCCTAATGGGTTGAAAAAGTCCATGAAAACTAACTTTTCAAGAACTTTTGAAACACATATTCCATATATTCGGCTCTAGATGCCATTGTAGGGTTTTGTAACATGTAAATCATAGCTAGTTTAACCATTTAACTATAAAAACGCAGAGGATAAAAGGTTTAAATATATGGTTAAGAATCTGAAATTTTACACCATTTTAAACCATAAACAAAACCCAAGAACATGGATCAAAATATATATGAAATAGTATGCTATCAAACCATAAAATCAATCATTGGGGTTTCAAAGAAACAACCTTTCTTGCAAAATGTTGTAGATGGATGTGATGAAGAAGAAGATGCTCTTGAGTGTGTAGCCTCCAAAAGAGAAGACCTCAAGCTTGTATACCCATAAGCCCTTCCAAACACCAAGCTTGTTAGGATGCACAACACCACAACTCTCTTCCAAATCACCTTGATAGATCCGAAAATTTCAGCCTTTTGAAGCCTTGAATCCGAAAATTTCTAGCTTGTTTGAGAGAGTTTCTTGCTTGAGTGTGTGTGAGAGAAGGTGTGAAAAAATGATGGAAAAGTGCAAGAGGAGAGAAGTCTTGCAAAAAACAAGACACAAAATGGTTCCCAATGCCCTAAGGGCCGGCCGAAACTACCATTCAAAATGGGTTTCCCCCCATTTTGTTATTTTATAAAAATGCACTCTTTCAATCCCTTAGTTTATAAAATTAAAACCTATTTTAATTTTATAACATTAACACACTTTTATTTGTTATTATTTAACCAACTTAAATAATATAACAAATAAATATCTCATGAACAAATTGTCCACATAATGTTGTTCTTTTACAAAAGCAATGTTTTAGAAAACCAATTTTCTAAAAAGGTGTCAATATTTATTTGTATGATCTCATCAACAAATAAATATTTATTGGTGTTTGTATAGCTTGTTATTGGGTATGACCCGACTTGGATCATAACGTACTAACCACATCAATCTTGTATGTGTCTTGCGCATATAAGATCCAACAATCATATCATCATACATATTCTATCCATTGACCATCACATATTCATGCTCAAAATAGGCCAAAACAATCCATAGGTAAACTAGGGTCAAACCCTAAAATTCTGGTTTTCCCAAAATTTAGAAAATTTTCTAAGTGTTTGTGCGCATGGGCACTATTTAGGCGTATGAGGACTGTTTGTGTGTTTCTCCACTATGCAGACGCATGATCCTATACTTAACTACTTCAACACTTAGGCGCATTAACCTATTGCATGCATCGACACTATTTGGGCGCTTCATCAATACTTAGACTTTCTAATGCAGATTTTCGGGCGCATGAGCCCTATTTAGGCGCATGACCATACTTGAAACATTCTAAGGCAAAAATATCAGGCGCTTGGGCCCTGCTTGGGCGCATGACCTCCTACTTATATGTTTCTAACATATTTTTCAGTCCCAAATACCAATTCAACCTGTACTAAGCCTATATAACTATCCTAAACATTAAGCCAAGCATTTATAAATTTAAACACATGCACATATACATATGGGTACATATATTTTACTTGTAAAAATTTTTTACATGCATTTTCAGCCCCAATTTTAAAAACATATAAAATACAGGGTCTAAAAAGTCACCTTAACTGCTTTCATATCTTAAACTCTCCAACATGAACTTTTTAAAAGCTTCTAACACCTATACATGTCCAAAGACACATAACCGAATGCATATAAACACATAAGAACATGTAACGGTTACATGGTCGAAACTCATCAAAACAGACCCCAATTATGCTAAAACTTACTTACGTTGCCTGAGTTTAGCTGCTTTCTCTCTCTAAACCGAAGATCTTTCAGCTTTCTCTCCCTAAAACGTTTAGCAATTGAAAATTGCAGAAGTTGTGGGCGGCCATGCCCACTGTAAATAAAATAATAATATTATTTTATCCTATTTACACTTTAAACCCTCCTCTTATACTTCTTTTCTTTTTCTTATAAATATCTTTGCTTGCTCTTTTTCTCATTTCTTTTCTTTCTTTTAAATGACAATATTTTCGGGTGTTACAAGTGCACCTCCTTAAAGAGGTTTCGTTCCCAAAACTCGTCATTTTTCAAATAACTGTGGGTAATGCTGTCTCATCTCTTCTTCAGTCTCCCACATAGACTCTGAACCCTTTCGGTGTTTCCACTACACACGCACCAGTGAAACCACTTTATTCCTCAATCTATTTTCTTTCCGATTAATGATTGCCACTGGTTGCTCTATATAATTGAACCGTTCATACACTTCGATATCATCCAGTGGTACAATCATATCTTCATCAGCTAAGCACTTTCTCAGATGAGATACATGGAATGTGGGATGAATTCCACTTAACTCAACTTGAAATTCTAACCGATTGGCCACTTCTCCTACTCGTGTGATGATTCGGAAAGGCCCTATGTATCTTGGGCTCAGCTTACCTCGCTTTCGGAACCGAATGATTTCTCTCCAAGGTGAGACCTTCAACATAACTCGGTCGCCCACCTTGAATTTGATCGGTCTATGCCTCCTGTCGGCGTATGACTTTTGTCTATCCTTTGCTATTTTCATGAAAGCCTTTATCTTCTCTAACTTTTCAGTTGTAGCCTCGATCACCTCAAGGCTTCCCAACTCTTTCTGCCCAATGTCACCCCAACATACAGGTGTCCTACACCTCCTACTATATAGCATCTCATAAGGTGGCATACCAATACAGGCATGATAATTGTTGTTATATGATAATTCTGCTAACGGTAAGTGATCATCCCAACTTCCTCTAAAATTAATCATACACGCACTAAGCATATCCTCAAAGGTCTAGATCGTCCTCTCAGACTGACCATCTGTCTGAGGATGATAGGTCATGCTAATGTGCAGCCTCGTCCCCATCGCATCATGAAATCTCTTCCAAACTTTTGATGTGAATCGGGTGTCACGATCCGACACGATAGACACCCATAACGAGCTACAATCTCCTTAATGAATAGATCCACCAATCTTTCAGATAAATACGTTTGGCGTATCGGTAGGAAGTGAGTACTCCTTGTTAGACGATCAACTATCACCCATGTGGTATCGTACGCCCTTGCTGTGCGGGGTAACTTCGTGATGATGTCCATGTTGATGTGCTCCCACTTCCACTCGGGTATATCTAACGTTTGAATCTTCCCGTATGGTTTCTGATGTTTCGCTTTTACTTACAAATAACTAAGGCGCTTACTCACATACTCCGCCATATCACGTTTCACTCCCAGCCACCAATAATCCTTCTTCATGTCCTGGTACATCTTCGTAGCACTGGTACATCCCTCTCATCCTTATGAGCTTCATCCATAATTCGTCCCTTAGATCTCCGTATCAGGGAATCCACATCCGCCCGAAGTGGGTTCTCACCCCGTGAGTGTTTTCTCCCAATCCGTAACTAGACCTCTCATCCTTTCAAAATTATGGGGATCTTCTTTCAACGCCTCTCCTTGAAATTCTTTCACCTGTGGCATCACATCAGCGGTCATAACCAACTGATAAGCATTCACCCGAATTAGCTCGGGTCTCTCCTTTTGGCTAAGGGCATCAGGCACGACGTTGGCCTTACCCGGGTGGAAATGGATCTCACAGTCATAATCCTTGATGAGCTCTAACCATCTCCTCTGTCTCATGTTGAGATCCTTTTGCTTGAAGAAGTACTTCAAGCTCTTGTGGTCGGTGAAGATGGCGCACTTCGTCCCGTATAAGTAGTGCCTCCAAATATTCAATGCGAAGACCATAACCGCTAGCTCCAAGTCATGAGTAGGGTAGTCGACCTCGTGGGTTTTTAGCTGTCAGGATGCCTAGGATATAGCCTTTCCTCATTGCATCATTACGCAACCCAATCCCAAATAGGAAGCATCAGAATATACCACTAAGTCTTCACTTCTTTCGGGTAATGTCAAGACGAGAGCTTGAGTTAATCTTGTCTTTAACTCCTTAAAAGCATCCTCCTGTTTCTGACCCCAATCAAACTTCACATCTTTACAGGTCAATTTGGTTAAAGGTGAGGCTATCTTGGAAAAGTCTTGGATGAATCTCCTGTAATAACCCGCCAAGCCTAAGAAACTACGGATCTCGGATGGCGTCCTTGGAGACTTCTATTGCATCACTACCTCGACCTTTACTGGGTCCACCATGATTCCTTTAGCATTAACAACATGACCCAAAAACTGAACCTCACGTAACCAAAAAGGACACTTAGAAAATTTAGCGCACAACTTCTCTTTTCTAAGCGTCTCCAACACCTCTCGTAAGTGGCCGGCATGTTCTTCCTCGCTTCTCAAATAAATTAAGATATCATCAATAAACACGATCACTGATTTATCTAACATTGACCGACACACTTGATTCATCAAATCCATAAAGGTAGCTGGCGCGTTAGTTAAACCAAAAGACATAATGTGTGCGAAAAGCTGTCTTAGGGATATCTTGCTCCTTCACATTCAGCTGATGGTAGCCAGATCGAAGGTCTATCCTTGAGAACCAACTGGCACCTTCGAGCTAATCCAACAAGTCGTTAATTCTTAGTAGAGGATATCGGTTCTTCACCGTCAACTTGTTTAACTCCTGGTAGTTTATACACATCCTCATACTACCGTCTTTCTTCTTCATGAATAAGACAGGAGCACCCCATGGAGAGATACTTGTTCAAATGAACCCTTTATCCATTAACTCCTGCAGTTGATCCATTAGTTCCTTCATCTCGGTCGGAGCTAATTGATACGGTGCTTTGGCAACTGGTTGAGCATCGGGTATCAGATCAATGTGAATTCGATCTCGCGATCTGGTGGCACACCTAGCAAGTCTTCTGGGAGCACGTCCAGAAAGTTACGCACAACCGGCACATCAGACAGTTGGGGTACTGACGCATCCATATATTTCACGTAGGCCAGGTAGGCACTATATCCACATCTCATGTACTTCCCTGCCACCTCCATCAAAATCACTCTAGGAATCGCGATCGCCGTAAACTGACACCAAACTTCCATCGGGCGTAATTAATCGAATTATCTTCTTGTAACACACGATGTTTGCCTCATAGGTTGCTAACCAATCCATCCCTAGTACTACATCAAATCCTCCTAGGGGCATCATATGTAATTTAGCAGAAAACCTACACCCTTCTACTAACAGACAACTTATCATAGAAAGTAGTACAAATTAAAGTCCTACTAGCTCTAGAATCAAATAATACAGAGGCACAAATTTGGTTTACTAGAAGCATACCTGACACGATATCGGGGTCTACCCTGGCCTCCTCCCGTGTCATCGTGAATGCTCTAGCTGTCCTCCATCTTTCATCCCCTTCTTTGCTCCGGAAGTCTCGGCCCTTGGCTTCTTACACTCCCGACTCAGGTGGCCTACTTCACCGTAGTTGTAGCACCTCTCCACCCTACAATCCTTAGCGATGTGGCCAGGCTTCCCGCACTTGAAACAAATGTTTAATCCCAGCCTGCACCGACCAGCGTGCTTTCTGCCATATTTACCACACTTCTTTATCCTCGAGATTGATGACCCCACCCTACGGTCATCCACCTTCATCCTCTTGTTATCTGGAGTGAAACCGCCACGTCCAAACTTTTCCCACTCCAGTTCCTGTCACCACCACCTGTCTTCTTCGCCTCGACTACTGCCACCTCCCTCTCATCATACAATCTACCTGCCAGGTCTACCACCGATAGAAAGGTACCCAGTCGAGCAGCGATCAAATGCCTGTGGATGTCAGCTAGCAATCCCTGAATGTACTTCTTGATCTTCCTTGACACCGGCGTTACCTGATCCGGCACCATCCTCGCCATTTCGTTAAACTTGGTGGTGTATTGCTGGTGGGTCATGGTGTCTGCCTCTAGCTGTTGGAACTCCCTCTCTATCTTTTGAGCTCCCGGTGAGGACAGAACGCCTCAATCACCAGCTTCTTTAGCTTTCCCCATCTCATCCTACCAATAGCCCTGCTATCCTCGGCTTGGACAATATTGTCCCACCAACATAGAGCCGAGTCAATAAAAGAGTGAGTGGTAAACTTCACCTTCTGATCCTCCTCCACTCACTAATCTCCAATACTGCATCCATCTCTCTCACCTAACGGTGAGCAACAGCAGCATTGCCATTTCCATCAAAAGTCAGGGGCTTGCATCTTTGAAGCCCCATAGTTACATCCTCGTGTAGTTTCCTGCACTGCTTTCTCCTCCTCCTCACTCGAGACAATCTTCTCGGTCTTCGATCGCTCCCTTTCCTCCCTTTCGGTGGTCCTTCTCCTCTCTTTCTTCCCATCCTCTCTTACCGCCTTAATAACTTCAGTCACCACAGATGGCAGAATCGTCTGCATGACATGGTGCACTTCTTCCACTACTGCCTCTTTTACCGAGGCCCTTAAGTTCGCACAATCAACACCACCTTCCTGGTGATGCATCTCGGGCTCTTCACGGGCCCTCTCAGCAGTCTTAGCCTTATTCCTAGTAACACGCGGTTCAGTTGCACATCCTCCCTGTACTCCACCCCTAGAGGCCTTAGATGATCTACCTCCAACCATTCTCTAATCACTATAAGATTCAAACACTAACATGGTCATTCAAGGAATAGCTCAGTTTATGTTAAGTATAGTAAGTCCCTAATTATAGTGCCAGTTATGATTAGCCACTTACTTTACTCTTCACACCCCAAGCACTTCCTAAGGTCACTACATCAGTATCTAAATCTACTAGAAACACATAATCAAATAGCACACGCACATAACTCCAATTAACTTCGAGAAAAGAAGTACCTCATGGCACTACTCGAGCTGGCATACCTTTCCTTTAGTTGCATTCTTAGTTTAATATTATGTTTTTGAAAATATTTACCTAATTCACTTAAACTTTAGCTCTAATACGAACTTGTAAGGCCCCGTTCCCGGGACGCTTGCAGTTGGTCATTCATAGCACTAAGCATACATAATAATATACATTTCATAAAACGTTGCAGCGGAATTACATTAACAAAAAGCCCATTCATTTCATTAATAAATTACTGTTGTTATGAAATACAACATTGTTAAGTCATAAAGGAAAACATTCGTTAATTGCATTACAAAACAACAGTAATAACATGCATGAATGGATGCCAGTCTTGCCCTGTCGAGTAGCCTCCACGTATGCCATCCTCAGCAACATTACCTGCCAACTGAAAATACATAAAAGTTAGCGTTACTGAGTGAGCTCTAGTTTTATATGTATCAAAATACCTTGTGTATTTTATATATGGAAATATACTTCTCAAATACTATCCATTACTTTTGTATGCGAGCACATATCATACGTACGTTCATACTATATTCATCGTTCATTTCGTTCTTTCATACTTTCATTACTATCCTTCATCATCGTATACATACGTTCATTCATTCTTTTTGTTAACATTCTCTATCGTATACATTCCTTCGTTTTGAACTTTTCACTATCTTTTACTTTAATTCACATATTTTCTTTTCATACTTTTCATCATCTTTTACTTTCATTCACATACTTTCTTTTCATACTTTTCATCATCTTTTACTTTTCTACGGGTCGACATACAATACCCCGAACATTATGCACGAAGCTAATGTTGGGCCTGAGGTCTACAATTAGACCCTGAACATTATACACGAAGCTGACCCTGTCACTTAGGGCAAGTCATCATTCCCTTTCATTCGGACCAATGTGCAATACCTCGAACATTATGCACGAAGCTGATGTTGGGCCTGAAGTCTACAATTAGACCCTGAACATTGTGCATGAATCTGATCCAGTCACCTAGGGCATGCCACAAGGGCCCCGTCAATCTCAATGATTGACCCTGTATGCATCCTTCGGGCTATTTCAACCGCACACAGTTGAGCTAACGACAACATGGTCGTGCACCTCCTTTCTATTTGCTTGCAAGCAATTCTTGCTTTTATTACGTTTTAGTTTTCATCTTTGTTATCATTCACTTCGTTACGTTATACTTTACGTTCATTCATAATTCATCATACTATGTAAAGTCATAACATAATACTTAACGTATATTATATTGTAATATATATACGTTTTGAAAACCAATAAAAGATAACACATCATACACATATGAATATTATACATTCATCATATCATCGTACAGATTCTATCCATTGACCATCACATATTAATGCTCAAAATAGGCCAAAACAGTCCATAGGTCAAACTAAGGTTCACCCTAAAATTCTGGTTTTCCCAAAATGTCAGAGAATTTTCTAAGTGATTGGGTGAATGGGCACTATTTGGGCGCATGGGGACTGTTTGAGCGTTTCTCCACTTTGCTGGCGCATGACCCTATACTTAACTGTTTCAACACTTAGGCGCATGAGCCTCTTGGGTGCATGGGCACTATTTGGGCGCTTCATTACGTACTTAGGCTTTCTAAGTCAGATTTTCAGGCGCACGAGCCCTATCTGGGCGCATGACCATACCTGAAACATTCTAAGACAAAAATATCAGGCGCATGGGCCCTGTTTGGGCGCATCACCTCCTACTTATATGTTTCTAACATATTTTTCAGTCCCAAATACCAATTCAACCTGTTCTAAGCCTATACAACTATCCTAAACATTAAACCAAGCATTTATAACCATAAAACATTTAAACACATGCACACATACATACGGTTACATACATTTTACTTGTAAAAATGTTTTACATGTATTTTCAGCCCCAAAACTTTTAGAATCATATAAAACATGGGGTCTAGAAACTCACCTTAGCTGCTTTCAAATCTCAAACTCTCCAACTTAAACTTTTCAAAAGCTTCTAACACTTATACATGTCCAAAGACAAATAACCGAATGCATATAAACACATAAGAACATGTATAACTCGGTTACATGGTCGAAACTCATCAAAACCGACCCCAATTATGCTAAAACTTACTTACCTTGCCTGAGTTTAGCTGCTTTCTTTCTCTAAACCGAAGATCTTTCTGCTTTCTCTCTCTAAAATGTCGAGCAATTGAAAATTGCAAAAGATGTGGGCGGCCATGCCCACTTTAAACAAAATAATAATATTATTTTGTCCTATTTGCACTTTAAACCCTCCTCTTATACTTCTTTTCTTTTTCTTACAAAATATATTTCCTTTCTCTTTTTCTCATTTTTTTTCTTTCTTTTAAATGACAAAATTTTCGGGTGTTACACAAGTACTTTTATATAGAATTAAGCTGTGTTTCACTTTTTAAGAACTTGAAAGAAATATATATCATTCTTGAAAACCATATTATCTGTTCTTGTTTTGTTCTTTACTTGTTGTCTTTGTTTCATCATAAGTCGATTCCCTATTTAATCTGTTAAGTGTTATTAGTCTCTCCACCTTGTGAAATTGTTGCATTGAACACCTTCACCGATCCTGCATTATATGATTGTTTTCTATCCATTCATAGCTTATAATGGGATACATCCCTTTTTTATTGGTATTTTATTTAAAAGATAATTGGCCGAGAGGATAGTTTCCCCCAACATGTCATGCCTCATCCTAGAACTTATGAACATGGCATTCATCATCTTTTTTAAAGTACATTTTTTTTCATTCCGTAATATCATTTGATTAGGGTGAGTAAGGAGCAGTACAATCATGTATTATGCCACGTTTTGCACATAAATCAGCAAAAGGTGCAACATATTCACCACCTCTATCGCTTCTCAAAGTTTTAGTTTTCTTGTTTGGTTAATTCTCAACTTCGTTTTTATACAAGATAAACTTGTTGACCGCCTCATCCTTACTTTTATGTGAGTATACATAACAATATCTAGTGCAATCTTCACTAAACATGATGAAATATTTGTTGCAACCTCTTGTTTGGTGTGCTTTTAACTCACACGTGTCGGTGTGAATTAAAACAAGGGTTTCGGTTATTCATTCAAATGGCTTAAATGATGATCTTGTAAGTTTTGCTTTAAAACTTATTTCACATTTTGAGTTTGTGTTAGTATGGAATGTAGGTATGCATTTTAAATTTACTAAATGATAAATTTAATTATAATTTAGATGTCCTAGTCTACCATGCCAAACATTTGAAGACTCAAGCATATAAATAGAAATAGAAGTGTTATTCATTTTGTTTCTGACCACTGTTACATTCAACTTAAACATAACATTGAGGGCATAACCCATGCCCACATACATTCCACACTTTGTAAGGACAAACTTTTTCGACTCAAACACTAAACGAAAACCAAACTTATTAAGCAACCATGCCAAAACAAGATTCTTGCGAATCTCCAGGACATATACGGTGTTAAAGAGGGTCATCTTCAAGATCACATTTCCTTCACCTTTAATGTCAGCCATAGCTTTGTTACCCATATAAAGTTTTTCATCACCTGCAGCCTCTTAAAAAGTGCTAAAGAGGGTCTTGTCACCACACACATGACGGGTAGCTCCCGTATAAAAGTGCTAGCGGTGCACTATCTTCATCCACCATATTCGCATGCTCACGCTTTGGTTGCTTCCACTGATTAGCCCGGTGCCCTGTCTCATTGCAATTTGGAAAGATGGAAGTGGAGGCTTCTTTTCCACAACCCCTTTCTTAGGTCAAAGATTCACATTTTCTTTCCCAATTGGATTTTTCCCTTTACCATTGTAACCCTTTGATTACTTCCCATATTCATCCACATTTTCCTTAGCCGTCAGTTCTTTAAGGGTGCCTTCAAAGATGAACAATAAGTACGTCCGCAGTCATCTTCTCTTGTTTGAGCTTAAGATAATTCTTAAACTCTATCCAACTTGAAGGCAACTTTGCAATCATGGCTGGCACTTGGAACATGTCATTCAGAAGCATCCTCTCAGCATGAATTTCATGAATTATAACTTGTAATCTTGATTTGGCTAATCACAATCTTGTCATCAACTTTCCAAGAACTGAGACACTATAAATTTCTTGCTACCAGGATCCTCGGTTTTATACATCTTCTTTAATGACTCCCATAATTTTTGGCAGTCTTTATATTGCAATTTATGTTTCAATGAGTCACAAATACCATTTAAAATGTAATTGCGACACAAAATTTCCGAATGTTTCCAAGCATCAATAGCACTAAAGGCTTGAGCGTCATCCCCTTTTTTTTAAGTAGGGGAGCAATTTTCTCCAAGAATTGTCTTAAGTTCAAGGTGGTCAAGTAGAAGAAAATCTTTTGTTGCCGTCTCTTAAAGTGGAGACTTATGAACTCTTTGGGTTTTTCAGCATTGTTTGCCATAGTGGCCAATCCCATAGTGGTTGCAGTTGAAGGGACCAATAAAGAATAATTCAAAGCACTAGAAAATTTATGAACGGTTCTTTTTAAAAAAATTAAGCTTCTAGGAACTGTTTATATAAAAATTAAACAAAACCAGTTTTTATTGATATAAACAATACAGAGGTATATAAATAAAAAGTTAAAATACTCTTTACAATTGTAAATAAACAGAAATCAAAGAACATAAATATAAAAAGTTGAGAATCGTGTTAGACACTGGGCTATTAAAACAAATTCCAAGCCTCTCAGGAGCATTCGTTTTGTTTCCCGGAGAAGAACAGTCAAAAGCAGTTGATACTGTTGGGATTGATCTAGAACCCAATGTTCATCGTATAATAGAAACCAGAGATGGATAATGTTTAGAGAACCTGTATGCTGCAGGTTTTCAATTTGTATTGGTGTGTTTGGTCACCCTCGGTATATATAGAGAATACGAACTGTAAGAGCTTAATCAACATTTAACTCGAAATTGAAACAATTCATTAAAGCCTTCAATGATAATTACTTCGGTTTTATAACTTGGTCAAGTCATAGCATTTAATCAATCAAGATGTAACTAAACTTTTTACAAATCACATCATTTATCCAAACTTATCAGCATTGATATCAACACATTAAATTTATTAAATAATAACGATATTATCCTATATATTTAAAAGCAATGCAAATGAACAGTATTAACAGTGTCTAAACTACGCCACCGCCATCGCCACCGTCTTCCGACCACCACCACCAAAATCCCCAAACTCTGAACCACCACCACCACACCTCCAATTCCCCCAACACCACCCAAATCACCGTCCCATCGCCAGTGCCGTCGTCGGAATCCCCGTCACCGCCGTCACCCAAAGCTCTAACGATTATGACAGCAGCCGTGGCGGAGGCGGACGGAGCGATCGTAGGAGGAAGAGATCTGATTTCATTGATGATGTCGCGGAGGAAGATGATGAGGAAGAGGATTATGATGAGGATGATGAAGATTACGGCGGCGGCGGTGGTGGAAGCCGTCGTAGAGAGTAGTGCGTATATTGGCCCATCGTCGTTACACCGACCACCGGAATTACTTCCGCCGAACAACCGGACTCCGGCCAATATTCTCCGACCACCACCTCCGGCGACAATCTCTCTCCGTTTGCCTATATAAGGTCAGTTAGCATCGCATTTCACACTCTACAGTGTGCACACATCTGCAATTACTCGATAGAAAGTAACTTGCCTTTTGTGTAGGGTTTAAGCAATTGTTTATGTCTGCAATTAATCGATAGAAACGCGTGAAAAGGTTTTGATTAGTTGATTTGCGAACTTCATAATTCACGTCATTCAATTTTGTTGCTGGGCAAAATTGAAAATTGTAAAGGGGAATCCCACTTCTCAACAGACATAAATTGAAGAGAGAGGGCCCAAACAAAAATCACGGGAATTGGGGGATGACACTGTTGAGATGGAGGAAGGAGGTTCCGGCGAGAGAGAATCGGGAGTTTCACAAAGGGTGGTTGCCCCTCTCTTGCCACCATATGAATATCATTATTATCATATTCACATTCATATGGAACCGATGATTTCACCCAAAATCAATACAACAACCCTTTTGCTCCATGGACCTGCAACTGTCTGTCTCTTTATTCGCTTATTATTATTATTATTATTATTATTATTATTATTATTATTATTATTATTATTATTATTATTATTCATACTCAACGCTTTACATCGCTACGATAGTGGTGGTGTGGTGGTGGTTGTGGTTGTGTTTGTGTTGTTGTTGTTGTTGTTGTTGTGTTAGCAGTAGCATTTTGTAAATCTGTTTACAGGCTGTGATGATCGGTGTTAAAAATAAGGGGACATGGAAAATCCGACCCGTATCTTGGCTGGGCAACATCCGGATGGCATAGTAAAAAAGAATTTGATTATTCTATGACTATGCAACCGTGTGTTTGCAGCCATGGCGTAACCTGCATCTTCTTCATCCCCAAATCCCCCAATTTCAGATCTGAGCCTATTGCATTCAGTTTATTCTCACTTTCTCTTGAATTTATGATTTTACATTTTTATGGAGGTTTTTTGTCAGCCATTTACAATTTTTGATCAACAAATCGTATTTGAACATTGTTTTCCTCCTGCTCTTGGAGTTATTTATTTGTGTTTTAATGAAGGGTACTGTGTACGAGTTTCAACTAAACGCATCCACTACAATGATCTAAGTTTAGAAAGGCATACTTGATTGTAGTGTCAATTATCTATTTTAACGGCATGTTATAATCTGATTTCTTTGAATGGGCATGTCTGTTCTTAACCAATGTTGGCTATCAAGATCTTTATAAGAGAATGCAAATAGTTAAAGTTAAACACAAAACTCCATTCGACTCATCAAGCAAATAGTCATAACATGCAGAAAAAGGATGATGGTTATTCATCAGAACCGACTAATCTGGAAAGCAGGAGTGGGGATATGATAGGAAAACTGGATGCGAGCCATTGGATTCCAATTGGGTGGGCCAGAATATCTGAGCTAATTGAATCAGTGCATATTCATGCTGACTGGACGTCACAGCAGTATGATTTCATGGATGATGACGAGGACCTTACGATAGCAGATCTAGCCGCTCCCTATTGGGAGCGGCCAGCTGGACCTGTATGGTGGTGCCATGTGGCTGCAGGCCATTCACACATTAATTCATGGCTTAGTAATGCTTCATGGTTGCATCCTGCAATTAGTATTGCTTTGAGAGATGAAAGTCAGCTCATAAGCGAGCGAATGAAACACCTTGTATATGAGGTACATTAGCTGTTTTTATTTTTGAGATCCCACTGTAAATGTCTGATTTTGGTTAAACCTTGCTTAGGTTCCTGTCAGAGTCGCTGGAGGTCTGGTGTTTAAACTTCTAGGTCAATCAGTTGGTGATCCACATAAAAATGAAGATGATGTGCCCGTTGTCCTTCGTTCATGGCAAGCACAGAATTTTTAATAACCGCATTGCACCAGAAAGGGGTTACACCAAGTTTAAATGTATTGGGTGTCATAGAAGTTCAGGTTGTGACCGATCTCTCATTGATTTTTAAGTTTGTTTGTTTATTTATTTTCAGCTTACCAGATTATTCTTTACATAGGAACTTCTTTTTGTTGGTGGTAATAATATTCCCCGGACAGTTCATGAAGTTATAGCACTCTTAGCCAGCCGGCTTGCACGATGGGATGACAGGTCAACTGATATATTTGTTTGATAAACATTAGCCCCTATTTTGAAATTCCATTACTTTTTATGTATTATTATGCAGGTAGCTTGCAGGTTGATTTATACTGTGGCTTTTGTAGTAATGATGTGAACAACCCGTGAAGGTCACTAAAATATATAGCATCCGGTATACTAAAATCAAACATCTATCGCGCAACGCGCGATCCGGAATATCACTAGTTAATATTAATAATACTAGTAAATTTCTAAGAATACGTACCACAATGGGCGGGTTGTGATTTGGTTTAGTTTATTTTGAGACTTAAGATGTTTGGAATGCACAATGAGAAAACAAGTCTGACTAGTGCGGTGGCGGATAGGTTGATTCGTGTTATTTGATTCGCGTGGTGCAGGTATTCTTTTGAGGGGGATCTGTTATTGCATACTTATTACTTTCTGTATAACTCTTATTCAAATGATGCAGAGAGATAAACGTTATGAAAATTACAAAACTGGTCAAACAAGTGGCAAGGTGGACTAACTCGTTCTTCTATCAACAATCTTAGCATGAATATGAGATAACTATGAAAATTATTTGGCACAGATTTTGATATTTACATGGCAGCAGAGGAGTAGATTTACTGGCAGATTTCTCTCACCTCTACTTCTCTGTTAAACGAGCAAATTGAACATGGATATTGGTGGAGTGGATGATATGATGATGGATGATCAAGGATAAAATTCTCATGCAATACTCCACATATTTCTTTATTTATTGAATATAAGTTTGGAGGTGTAACTACTTTTAATTCAAACTGGTTAATTATCTTCCATAGCCTTTCGCTAGATCTATTATAATAACTTTTGATGGCTGTCGTAATAAAAAAAAAAGTGATTAAGTGAAGGAGAGAGTAAAAGAATGTTTTTGGGTAAAAATTTGAAAAAACTATTTTGTAGTACAGAGTAGAAAGAGAAAGAAAAGATAAAATTAAAGAAGATGTCTATTTTGTTATTAATTAGTTGTGAGAGGGGTAAGAGAAAAAAGATTAAAGCAGAGATGCTGCCAACACAATTTCTTAAGTATCTTTAGTTAAGGATGCTCGAAACCTAACTTCTCTCTCCCGCACTTCTATAATTTTCACCTTGTCCTTCTTCCACAGAATTCCCTATGGTATTTAAAACCGTGCTCCGACTAGTTAGTATTGCATATGAGAACATCTACGGACACCTACTTGCATGAACCGATGATAGTTCAGAGATCCCACATTGTTCCATCATCTGCAACACTTAAATCCACCATAACAACTTCTCTTTCTAGCTTTTCATTCAAACTTTCACAATATAGGATTGCTCTTTCAAACTACAATCCAGTTCAACTGGGTCACCGGTCCTGGTTAAACTGTATCACCGCACGGAACCAGCCGGTTATTTGGAAACAGGTCTAAGAGGAGTAATCGGACCACTAGTAGCACCGGTTCTCCATTCGATCGGTGGCCCGATCATGAAAACATTTTAAATTACTGACGTAGAGACGCACACCTACAACATAGAGGTTTCCAAAGATAGTTGAGAAAAAAGAGGCGTCTGCCTCTTTAATCTGTGTTTGATTTTTGTTTTTAAAATATATTGGTCTAACTTATTTTACTCATATTTTAGTATACGTTTGTTTAGTAATTGTATAAGATATAATAGTTAATGAATTTCAAACATACCCCTCACTCGATTTATATAAAGTTAGCAAGTCACGAGATATATCATAAATTTTGTAAAACATTATATTCTATCATTGATAAAAGAAATACAAAACAGATGTAAAATTAATTATAATAGAATGAAGAGTTAATCTCGGTTTTGGTCCCTGTGTTTTGCAAATTAACTCCACTTGAGTATCAACGTTTATTTTGTCTCCACTTGATTACCAAATTTTAAAAAAGTTATCTGTTCCAGTCCAAATTTCGAACGGCGTGAGAATATTCCGTTAAATACCAGTCACATACACCACATCTAAGAGTATTTCGGTCAATCCATGTTTATCTTTTTTAAAGATTTTAATTAATAGAGTGGGTCCCACCCACCCTTTACTTTTTCTGGAAAACACAAATCACCAAACGACCATCATCATTTGCATTCACCTTCACCTTCACCTTCATCTTCATCTTCATCTTCCACCGCCAAACGCCTGAGACCTCCGGCCGATCACGTCACCATGGACACTATTCTCGCCTCCTTATCTCTCTTCGACTCGCCGCCGGCGATCACCTCCTTCTTCAACCGCCTTGTGCAGTCCTCCGCCTCCGATTCCGATCAGAATCGTTTGATTCAACGCGCGATGCGACTCGAAGCGTTGTTGGTTGAAGCTGGAAACAGATTTGCGAGTAGGTGCTCGTGTGATCATAACGTGGTTGTCTGGCCGCACTCGCAGGACCTTACTTTTAAGGTATGTGGAGGTTAGTTTGATCTAACGTACCTCTCGGCAAACCCCGTCGAACATTCACGTCCAAGTTCATCCTCATTCCCATGTTTCCCTCATCTTCTAACCCCGTTGAACATTCACCCCATAAACCACAACTCCACCACCCACAATTGTTGACCCTAATCTCACCTCACACTTCGTATGCAAATCATCATAAAAATACTTTATTCAATTTTAACATCCAATATTAGTGTAATTTGAAAGTTATGAGATTTCAAGATTTTGATTGGAAACTATTGGCAGTGTGTGAGTGAAATAAGACCCAATTTGAAGATTTATTTAGTATTTTAGGGTTCATAGGAGACCTATTTGGGGGAAAATTGCATGTATCTGAGAGGTACATTGTGGTGATGATGAAATGACCGAAATACCCTCAGTTGGGGTGCACGTGAGTGGGATTTAACGTCACATTCTCACGCCGTTCGAAATTTGGACTGAAACAGATAACTTTTTTAAAATTTGGTACTCAAGTAGAGATAAAATAAACTTTGATACTCAAGTAGAGTCAATTTGGAAACCACAAGGACCAAAACCGAGATTAACTCTAGAATGAAATTTGAAAAGAAATCAAAAGTTGATGAATTGAATAGACCGGGTGCCTATGTACGACTTTTCTTGGCTAGCCAATGTCTCTCTTTCATGAGCGGGCGTTCAGGTCTAGGTTAAGATCTTTTCTCTTTCCGCGCGGCTTTTTCCGATTCGTCTAAAAGATGTGCGGATTAGTTGTTGTTTGACTAGAATATAATCGTAGACGCCCGTGCGGAATCAAAAAGGTCAAGAGACATATTGATAAATTTAACTAGTAAAATGAACATGTTACGAAGTTTCCTCATAATATATAATCACAGGTACTCTCATCAAAATTGTCATCTTATGATGATCATATGCTATATATATCTGGGTATACGTACGTACATGCATGTGAGCTGTGATACAGGCAGAACAAAACAAAAGAAGCTGATAGATCTCTCTGTCCAAATCACATTGAATTCTTGTATTGATAATTTGATATATATTAACAGAAATCATCATCATTATGGCGTCTGCGGTTAGCCGGAAAACGGAATACACAATCAAAACGAAGTGTGTTTGTTACACGGTATCTCCATGGGCCTTTCGAGTTGGTGGGAAGAAGGTGAATCCCCGGACTTCAAGGAAACAAATCTTAAGGAACGTGAACTGTGAAGTTAAGGCCGGGGAGATCACAGCGGTTGCGGGACCAAGTGGTGCAGGAAAAACAACGCTGCTGGAGATTCTAGGCGGAGTCATCCATCCGCGCAGAGTCTCGGGCGAGGTGGCAGTCAATGAGCGGCTCATGAACCCCGCCGTCTTCCGGAGGGTGTCGGGGTATGTGACCCAAGAGGACCTGCTCTTTCCGCTTCTCACGGTCCAAGAAACTCTTGTCTACAGTGCACGCTTAAGGCTCCACGGGGGGTTAGAGGAGGCCAATCGTAGAGCCGCTGAGTTGTTACTTGAGCTGGGATTGGGCCACGTTGCCGGAGAGAGAGTCGGTGGTGCCACCCACCGAGGGATTTCCGGTGGCGAAAAGCGAAGGGTCTCCATCGGGTGGATCTCGTCCATGACCCTGCGGTCTTGCTCATGGATGAACCGACGTCCGGATTGGACTCAGCCGGGGCTCTACAACTCATGTCCATGCTCCAGTCCATGGCTAAGGACCACCACAAAACGGTCATATTAACAATCCACCAGCCCAGCTTTCGGATCCTTCAACTCTTCGATCAAGTGGTCTTGCTAGCGGAGGGAGCCGTGGTGCACCATGGCTCCCTCCATCACCTACACCAGCGCCTGGAGTTAGCTGGTCATTCTCTTCCTCGCCAAGTTAACGTGCTTGAGTTTTCCATCGACGTCATCCAGACCCTAATTATCCAGGAGATTGAGTCTACCTTCGTGGAGGCTAAAAGGCAGCCACCAATAAACCAACAAGATTATCATCTGATGTTTGCAAACTGCGTATTCGTGGAGGTGATGATACTGAGCCACAGATTTTGCCGCAACATTTTAAGGTCCAAACAGATTTTCGTGGCCAAAATGGTGCAAATGATGCTTGTTGGCCTCCTCCTTGGGACCATATTTCACAACATTACTCGCTTTCAAATGCAAACTCAAATCGGGTTTTTCGCATTCAGCTTAACATATTTGCTCTATTCATCATCCGAAGCGTTACCCATGTTCTTGAAAGAACGCCAAATCATAATGAGGGAGACATCGAATGGAGCCTACCGAATTTCCTCCTACACTTTGGCAAACACTCTCGTATTCATCCCGTTTCTTTTGATGGTGGCTCTTCTGTATGCCATCCCGACCTACTGGCTAGTCGGGTTGCGAAAGGATCTAGACGGGTTTCTTTACTTCTCACTGATTGTTTGGCTGGTTTTACTAACTTCCAATTCCTTTGTGTCCTGTTTTAGTGCGCTCGTCCCAAACTTTATGATCGGGATCTCGTTAGTGGCCGTGTTGATGGGGTCCTTTTTCCTGTTTTCGGGCTATTTTATAACGAACAACGACATACCAAAGTATTGGAAGTTCATGCACTATCTAAGTCTTTTTAAATACCCTTTTGAGTGCTTTTTGCTGAATGAGTTTGGTGGATCCAAGGGAAGATGGAGGTGTCTTGAAAGATTTGAAGACGGGTGCCTGGTGTATGGTGAAGAGTTCTTGAAGAAACAGAATATAGACGAGATACAAAAATGGCATAATTTAGGGATGATGTTAGTTTTCATCTTTGGGTACAGGTTTCTTTCATTACTAGTGTTATGCTATAAATCTTATAGGAGCAGAAACTAAAATACGAACATTCCATGATTTCAAGTCCAGAATCCTTCAAATTTTTAGAATTCAGTAATTCGTTATTTCTATGTTTTAAAATTCAAGATTTCTGTAATGTAGTTGTACGTTTGGAATTCACGACTTCTGTATTCGGGTTCTTGTATTCACGACTTTTGTTATTTTGTTTGCATTATGGTTAAGGATTAAATATTTGAGTAGGTTTCGCTAAGTGTGGACACGTGAATTGTGCTTGTGTTGCGAAACTAAAGAAAAGAGTGCGTTTAATCATGTTTATGCTTAATGCTTGTTTAATTGATGTGTAGTCTTGATTCCACCCAAGCTTCTTTCCAATACAACTAGTCTTACCCAAAGTATTGAGTTTTTTTTTTCCAAACGTACGTGTAAAAAAATGTTTATCAAACTAGATTATTAAAACAATATTTAATTAAAATGAGTGTTATTTGAAAATTAGTTTCCTTCTCACTCCTAATATTATTGTATAAACCAAATTATATTAAAATAATATTTTTTGTTTTAAAATGTTTAGAAAAGTTTCTAATAAGATCAAAATTACAATTTATTGGATTCTCATTTTTCTAAAAGGATTCCTCAAAATTTTTGGGTTCTTTTATCTATTTACGTAACATAACTAAAACGTCACATTAATTTTCGTCAAGTTTGGTAAAATTTTATTATCTAACATAAATAAAATATATTTAAAGTGGCGCTTATATCCTCCTTATGTTTAATAGAAAAGTCCTAAAATTATTTTAAAATGTAATAGCAAAGGAAATTTGGAATTTAAAAAACATAAATGAGTTTTATAAAAGCATTTAAAATATCACGATCAATAGCGGCGACATCATTAGTGATCACATACCACCGCTATTTCCAGAAACATTAACCGCGGTATTGTTCCCTTCACATCCCTCATTCCCTGCAACCCCATCCCACCCGTCGTTAATATACCCCTCGCGCGATATCTACGAGCAGCTACCCACCCGCCATCAACCGCCACCATCGGCACCTCTCCATCACTCCACCACAACCGTCTCCGCCTAAACCCTCACAAAGCACCATCGCTATCCCCACTGAGCACTCAGCCACCATTACCAGCCATGTTTAGTACTCATCCACCGTCAGCACCGCCGTTGAGCACTCAGCCACCATCACCGCCTACTACTCCACAGCCACCACCAAACGTTTCTAGTACTCCACACCAATCACCAACCCATTGCTACCACCACCCACTGCTATATACCACCATCGCCACCGTCGTGGCACCCACGGCTACCACCAACTTCGCCGCCTCTACCGAAAGTCACCTCCACTGCCGCCTAAAGGTAAGGTTTTCTTTGTTGGTTTCAATTTTGATTTTCGATTTGTTTTGATTGTTGGAATTCTTAGTTCATATATATTTTTGATTTGGATTTTATTTTTTAGGTTAGAAGTTTTTGTTCAAGCACTATCATCATGCAGGCTGTTGATAGTCTCTTTGATATCGTGTAGATCTTGATTTCAATTTCACGATCGAGGTGAATTAAGATCTATACTTTTTTTGTTCTTAGAACACTAATTTATGCTTGAGTTTATGTTTATTTGAGAAAAGGATTTGTGCTTAGTTGATGAGATTATACCTGTGAAAGGTAGTGAATTTATGAGACAACATATAATATATGCTTGAATTTATGCTTAGTTGAGAAATGTATCTATGTATTTTATAGGTTTGAACTAAAGAGATATTATATTAAAATATTGGATTTGGTCATTTATCTATAAAACATACAAATTTAGTCTGTAATTTTTTATTTCTCTACATTTTTTGTTCAAATCCCTAACGCTTTTAAATCTTCAATGTTAAATTATTTAACTTAAGGGTATTTATATCATTTAAGTAGATTTATTTTACTCTCTCTTTCTATAATTCAATCTATATCACCATGCGTCGATATTATATTAATTCTTCCATAGGGTTAAACAAGATCAAAAATTACACCTGATAGGGTACCATCATAAAACGACATAGTACGTTGATAAACGACGGCTCAAATCACACAAGGCCGTGACTCAAGAGGGCTCGACCTCAGCAAAAGCACCGTCTAACGGCGTGATGGTAGGAATGTAACAAATACCTTTGTCACATCGTTATTGTAAGGCCTCGTTCCCGGGACGGTTACAGTTGGTCATTCATAGCACTAAACATACATAATAATATACATTTCATAAAACATTGCAGCGGAATTACATTAGCAAAAAGCCCATTCATTTTATTAATAAATTACTGTTGTTATGCAATACAACATTGTTAAGTTACAAAAGAAAACATTCGTTAATTGCATTACAAAACAACAATAATAACATGCGTGAATGGATGTCAGTCTTGTCCTGCCGAGTAGCCTCCACGTGTGCCATCCTCAGCAACATTACCTGCCAACTGAAAGTGCATAAAAGTCAGCGTTGCTGAGTGAGCTCTAGTTTTATATGTATCAAAATACCTTATGTCTTTTATATATGAAAATATAATTCTTATATACTATCCATTACTTTCGTATGCGAGCACACAACATACGTACATTCAAACAATGTTCATTGTTTATTTTGTTCTTTCATACTTTCATTACTATCTTTCATCATCGTATACATACTTTTGTTTCATTCTTTTCTGTAACATTGGTTTTCATATACATACTTTCGTTTCATGCTTTTTACTATGTTTACTTTCATTCACATTCTTTCGCTTCGTACTTTTCGTCATTCTTAACTTTCATTCCCATACATTCTTTTCATACTTTTCATCATCTTTTACTTTCTTAAGGATCGATATACAATACCCCGAATATTGTGCACGAAGCTGATATTGGGTCTGAGATCTACAAATAGACCCCGAACATCGCACACGAAGTTGACCCTATCACGTAGGGTAAGTCATCTCTCCCTTTCATCCGGACCATTGTGCAATCGGACCAATGTGCAATACCCTGAACATTATGCACAAAGCTGATGCTGGGTCTGAGGTTTACAAATAGACCCCGAACATTGTACACGAAGCTGACCCGGTCACCTAGGCATGCCAAAAGGGCCCCTTCAATCTCAATGATTGACCCTGTATGCATCCTTTGGGTTATTTAAACCGCACACAGTTGAGCTAACGACAACATGGTCGTGCACCTCCTTTCTATTTGCTTGCAAGCCATTCTTTCTTTCATTACGTTTCACTTTTCATCTTTGTTATCTTTCACTTCATTACGTTATACTTTACGTTATTTCATACATTCACCATACTACGTAGAGTTATAACATAATACTTAACGTATATTATATTGTAATATATATACGTTTTGAAAACCAATAAAGCATAACACATCATACACATATGAATATCATACATTTATCATATCATCATACATATTCTATCCATTGACCATCACATATTCATGCTTAAAATAGGCCAAAAACGTCTATAGGTCAAACTAGGGTCAAACCCTAAAATTTTGGTTTCCCAATAATTTAGAAAATTTTCTGTGTTTGGGCGCATGTGCACTATTTGGGCTCATGAGTACTATTTGGGCGTTTCTCCACTATGCAGGCGCATGACCCTATACTTAACTATTTCAACACTTAGGCGCATGAGCCTCTAGGGCGCATGGGCACTATTTGGGCGCTTCATTACATACTCAGACTTTCTAAGTCAGATTTTCAGGCCCATGAGCCCTATCTGGGCTCTTGACCATACCTGAAACATTCTAAGGCAAAAATATCAGGCGCATCGGCCCTGTTTGGGCGCATGACCTCCTACTTATATGTTTCTAACATATCTTTCACTCCCAAATGCCAATTCAACCTGTTCTAAGCCTATACAACTATCCTAAGCATTAAACCAAGCATTTATAACCATAAAACATTTAAACACATGCACATATACATACGGTTACATACATTTTTCTGGTAAAAACGTTTTACATGCATTTTCAGCCCCAAAACTTTTAAAAACATATAAAATGGGGTCTAGAAACTCACTTTAGCTGCTTTCAAATCTCAAACTCTTCAACTTGAACTTTTCAAAAGCTTCTAACACCTATACATGTCCAAAGACACATAACCGAATGTATATAAACACATAAGAACATGTATAACTCGGTTACATGGTCAAAACTCATTAAAATCGACCCCAATTATGCTAAAACTTACTTACGTTGCCTGAATTTAGCTGCTTTCTCTCTATAAACCGAATATCTTTCTACTTTCTCTGTCTAAAATGTCGAGCAGTTGAAAAATGCAGAAGATGTGGGTGGCCATGCCCACTTTAGACAAAATAATAATATTATTTTGTCCTATTTGCACTTTAAGCCCTCCTTTTATACTTCTTTTCTTTTTCTTACAAAATATCTTTCGTTTCTTTTTTTCTCATTTCTTTTCTTTTTTTTAAATGATAAAATTTTTGAATGTTACAGTTATAAGAGACCACCATCACCCAAGCTGCGGCTGGCATGGGGAAACACCTCCATGTCGTGGCTAAGCTGACCACAATCAACAATAACTTTTGAAGTACCTTTAAAGTCAAATTTAAAATCAAAGGTTATTAACAAACAAGGTAATGCAAATTTACCATACTGTGAATGGTGTGATCAGTACACTCACAGCACCGACAAATGCAAATATGGTTAATATTGCAGGTACTGTCACATGAACAATCACAAGTATTGAATCTTGCCACTTTCATAACTACTATTCAATTTGTAAAAGAAACAATCGTAGCACTGCTAACTGTTTCTTTAACAAAAAAACAAAAAGCATAACACTCAACCTCAAGTTGACAAATCAACTGAGAAACAAATAGTTGTTCCTAATAAGAACAAATTAGGAGTACCAAGACAAACCCCTCATAAGGTTGTTCTAAATAATGACAAAACATTCTATGACACCTTTAAACAAGCACACAGGATACATAAGTCTCAAAACAGACAACTATCAGACATTAGCACTAATAGAAGAAGAGCTCAAAGTAGTTCTCCTGATAGAGCTAAGATCAATCAAAGAAATCTAGTGTACCTAGGAGTCATAAACAAGTAGACGATGCTATATTAGAAGAAATTTGCATTGTGGAAAAAGACAGAAAACCCAAGACCATCTTGGCTTGGGTTGCACCATCTAACTGATTTATTGTCTTTTCAGGGACATCAAAGAAGGCCTAACATCATCTGGTATGTTGACAGTGGATGTTCCCGCCATATGACAGGAAATTGTTCCCTCCTTCGAGACTTTAAAAGCAAACATGGAGGAAACGTAGCCTTTGGAGGTGATAAGACAGGTGGAAAGATAACTGGTGAAGGAGCAGTATCAAATTGGTTGATCAGTTTTGAAAATGTCAACTACTGCTCCAACCTACAGTTACATCCTCAAGATAAGTTTTCAAATACCTGAAGATTGTATCCTTTTGAAAACTCCACGTCATAACACCACATATATTGTTGATATGAACACTGTTTCAACAACTACTCCTGAAACATGTTTACTATCAAAAGCATCAGAAGATGTTTCCTAATTATGGCACAGACGTTTAGGACACTCTAATTATAACAGAATGAATCAACTTGTAAAATGTGACTTAGTAGTAGGTTTACCATAAAAAGAATTCTTCTGTACAGATCACTGCACTGTATGACTTAAAGGCAAACAACATAGAGTGTCTCGTAAGTCTAAATTGGTCAAATCCAATAACACACCACTCAGATTGCTTCACATGGACCTTTTTGGCCCAACAAACATCATGAGCATAGGAAAAAAATAATACTGTCTTGTTATAGTAGACGATTTCTCCAGATTTACCTGGGTTTTCTTTCTTCTACACAAGTCAGAAACACCAGAAATTCTCAAAACATTTATCACTAAGATTGAGAATCAATTGGATCTTAAAGTGAAATATTTAAGAATTGATAATGGTACTGAATTTAAAAATGACTCGGAAGAAAGATTAGCTCGATCCCAGGAGATTCCATCTGTCGAGGAGCACTTCTTGGGCTAGCATCTTAGCTAGCTAGGAATCTATTAGAAGCGTAAGACGTCTGTTGTTCAATCAAAAATAGTTAAATAATAATAATAAGAAATAGGGTGGAGCGAAGTGATTCTCCTAAGAGTGAAAGTGGAAAGGGTAGAAGCCTTCTAAAGTAAAGTCAAGTACCCTCAAACCATTCCGACCGGCGGTCAGAATTTCTTCGAATATGTCCTTGAATTTATTCGAGATATGAGTAAAACTCAAATTGGAGAAGAATATGGTCCTTGGGTTTCCCACTTGTCCTGATCAGAACGATTGAAGAAAGAAAGAGACTGGTGTCCCCTTTCGCCGAGGGGACATCGTCGGAGAACAATGTCAGGGATAGGGTGTGAACCTTCCGTTGCTTACACCCTTTAAGTGTTGGTTCTTTTGGGGATAGATCTGGTTTCAAGATCCATGAACAAGATAGATCCCAAAATCTCCATTTTAAAAAAGTTTCTTCTTTTTGTGCAGAAAAGGAATTAGTCATCAGTTCTGTATAGCAAGAACTCCTCAGCAAAATAGAGTAGCTGAAAGGAGAAACAAAACATTGATAGAAGCAGCGAGATCCATGCTAGCTGACTCTCTATTGCCCATATCTTTTTGGGCTGAAGCAATCAATACAGCTTGTTACATTCAAAACAGAACATTATAATCAAAGAACATTCAAAAACTCCATATGAATTAATGTTTAAAAGAAAACCTTTCATCGGATTTTCTTAAAGCATTTGGATGCTCTGTTTCAATATTAAACACCAGAGAACAACTATCCAAGTTTGCTCCAAAAGCAGATGAAGGATTCTTTGTTGGATACTCTGAAAGCTCAAAAGCATACAGAGTATACAATCCAAGACTTAATATTGTGGAAGAAACAACTGATGTGTTTAACGAACATTCTTTCACAAAGAAAGTCACTGGATCAGACTAGTTCTTTGATATTGACTCACTAACAAAATCATTTCACACATATTATTTTGATCTTTCAGGTACAAAAGAAGATATTTCATATCCTATGGTACCTCCTCAACAACCATTGATGTTCCACTAACTGCTAATCCTCCAAGGAGAACAACCACATCTCCTCCAAATACCACATTTACACCTCCTCCAGAACAAGCAAAAACATCCAATGGAACAACCATAACCACACCATCTTCATCAACACCTGTGACCATTCAACCACCCAACCAATCAAAGTCACACCAACCAAACACAGTTGAAGAAGATGATGATTATCATTCAATAACAGACACACATCATGAAGATGACCCTCCAGATTTCTTTCATGATTCACCATAAACATTCAATGAACCTACACAACCATATTGTCCCACAACCTCAAATACCCTTGCCCATCCTACAACACCAGATCAAACAATCACCAATCTTGATTCAACATTCCTTGTTGATCAGAATAAAACAACAAGAATACACAAACATCACCCCTTAGAAAACATCATAGATGACCTCAATATCAGACTGACAAGAAGTCAATCAGACGTAGCAAACATTTACTTGTATTCCGGTTTCTTATCCCTAACTATACCCAAAAACATCATAGAAGCACTTAAAGACAACAGTTGGATAAAAGCAATGCAAGAGGAGCTACCATAATTTAGAAAGCAAGAGGTATGGAAATTGGTTGACCTTCTTGAAGGTCAATGTGGAATAGGCATAAGATGGCTATTTAGAAACAAAGCAGATGACAGAAGAATTGTCATTAGAAACAAAGCTAGGCGGATTGCCCAAGGATATACTCAAGAGGAAGGCATTGGTTATGATGATGTCTTTGCTCCAGTAGCTGGACTTGAAGCCATTCGAGTATTCCTTGCATATGCCTCATCCAAAAACTTCACTATCTTCCAAATGGATGTAAAAATGTGCATTCCTCTATGGAAAGATAGATAAAGAGGTATATGTTGCTCAATCACCATGGGTTGAAGATCCAAAATTCCCTCATAGAGTCTACAAGTTAGTTAAAGCTTTATATGGTCTTCATCAAGCACCTAGGAAGTGGTATGAAACTTTATCCCAGTTTATACTGCAGAATGGGTACACCCGAGGGAAAATAGATCAGATATTGTTCCTAAAGAGGAAAGAACAAGACTTGTTAGTAGTTCAAGTCTATGTGGATGACATCATCTTTGGCTCTACAAACATCCAACATTGTAGAGAGTTTGAAACTCTTATGCAGTGAAAGTTCCAAATGAGCTCAATGGGAGAACTTACCTTCTTCCATGGTCTTCAAGTCCAACAATTTACTGAAGGAATTTTCATCAACCAAAGCAAGTATATTCATCAGATATTGAAGAAATACAATATGTCTGACTGTACATCAAGCAACACGCCATTTGTAACTAGTTTGAAGTTTGGACCAGATTCAGAAGGAAAATCAATTGATTAGAAACTCTACAGATCAATGATAGGCTCCATGATGTACCTAATAACAAGTAGACCAGACATCATGTATACAGTTTGCATATGTGCAAGATACCAAGCAGATCCAAAAGAATCACACATCAATGCTGTAAAGAGAATCTTTAGATACTTGAAAGGCAAACTAGAACTTGGTTTGTGGTATCCTAAAGATGGAGATTTCTCTTTATATGCATACAAAGATAGTGATTATGGTGGATGCTACAACAATAAAAAATCCACTTCTGGAGGTTGTCAATTTCTTGGATCTATATTGATCTCCTGGCAGTGCAGGAAACAAACCAATGTCTCTATGTCAACAGCTAAAGCATAATACATAGCTTCTTCTGCATGCTGTTCTTAAGTGCTTTGGATTCAAAACCAAATACTTGACTATGGCTTTAATTTTCTTAAAATACACATACACATTGATAATTCTGCTGCCATGTTTATAACTAACAATCCCATTCAATATTCTAAAACAAAACACATAGATATCATATATCACTTTCTGAGAGATTGTTTAGAAAACGGTCTGATAAAGTTGATCAAATTTTTACCAAACCATTTGATTCAACAAGATTTGAATTTCTGGTTCAGTCACTTGTATGATCAACTATGAATCAAACAAGTAAGGTTTTCAAAACTTTAATTCATACAAGCTTGATTTTGTCAAAGTCCAAAGTTTCACAACAAGTATCTTACAAAATCAAGATATCATACAATCACTCATGTTCTTAAACAAACAAACATTTTGGAATCACACATAACCATTCATGAGAAATGATAGTACACTAGATTATTTCTTCACCAGACTCCTTTTCATTAATAAAGACTGACAATACTTTGTTTGATATGTGGATAGGATTAGCATGGGACACCTAACAACACATACAACGGTGAAGAACTATATGCTCAAAATTGTGTGCTAAACAACATATCTTGGTTTATGGTAAGTATTGGTCTATCCAATATAGGTTACTGGTACATTCGCTACAATACACCAAGCGAAATAGTTTATAAATTGCTCAATCATACAATTGTCTCCTCTGTTATGATTATCATAGACCTGGAGTACATCATGGCATTCTTTGTTATGCTAAGCACAGACCTGAATGACCAACATCATGATCCAAAAAGATTCCCAATGAGGAACACATCAATTAAGGATGATTAATCAAAAGAATCCCAAAGAGGATCACATTTTTTGCTTCAGAAGATAGTCACACATTTTTAAAACAAACAAAATTTTCGTTAGTCACACATTTTTGCTTCAGAAGATAATTTTATCAAAATTATGATTCGGAAGAAAATCAAACAACCTTCTGAAGGAAAATAAATTTTCAAACAAACAAAATAATTTTCAAGCACACACAGCGGACATACAAACATTCATCCGCTGTAGCTACAATGTACTTAGAAATTGGAAAAGAATAAACAAACATGTCCACAATGAATAATGTTGGTAAGGCATCAATTGTGAATACAATAACATTTCACAGCGCATGAACAAATGTTCATCCGGTGTGAAAGTCACTTGAACCACAAGTTTATATAGCGTATGAACAACTGTTCATCCGCTGTGTAAGATAAATCAACACAACAAAGTTTTAAGGGTCTACAGTGCATGAGCAACCTATCATCCGCTGTAAACAGCTAAAACAGTCATTTTATGATCACATAGGCCATGAACAAATGTTCATCCGCTGTTAACAGTAAACAATTTTCAAAGTCTCCGCAGCACAAGAACAAATGTTCATCCGCTGTGAACAAACAAACAATTTTCAAAGTATCCATAGCACATGAACAAATGCTTATCCGCTGTGAACAAACAAACAATTTTCAAAGTATCTATAACACGTGAACAAATGCCCATCCACTGTGAACAACCAAACAAATTTTCTAAGAGTCCATAGCACATGAACAAATGTTCATCTGCTATGAACAATCAAACACACTCAAAAGTCCACATTATATGACTTTTAGTCATCAGTTGTGAAGTTAAAGTGATTAATCAATTTGTACAGCACATGCCTAAGAAGTCATCCGTTGTATATTCTGAATCAGTCATAAGGGTCCAGAGCGTACACGTTTAAACTTGTACACTGGACACTGTTCACATAGCGCATGTGTAACTCACAGCGGACACTTAAAATTAAATATTAGATCTGTTGTTTTTATACAGCGGATACATACTTTATAAATAGTGGACACACAGTTTATCCGTTGTATATGTAGTTCACACTTGTAATTTTTTTTAATTCACCACAAGTGAAAGTGAAAAAATTATTAAAATTTCAAACATTCAAACAGTATGATAAACCCTTAAACCCCTGATTATCCAAAACCTAAATTCTAGTTGATTTTTCTTCTGATTCACGATCGAATAGGTATAAAAACATGATTCTTATCATCAAACATTCATTAAAACATCCTGTTCATTGATCCTGATTCGAACATTGTTAGACCTAAGTCGAATATTGAACCAAAATCAAAACAAGAATGTTTTGATGTTTTTAAACCAAATCAAACATTGAATATGTGTTAGATGACCATCGCCGACTGTGTATGAACTGTTAATTTGATAGAAATTGATTAAGTGTTCATCTGGTTCATAAACAGACATGATGTTCATGCCAAATTCATTCAAAACTAGTTATTGATCTTTTAAAATTTTGAAAATTTCTTGAAATATGTTATATCTTAGTAAACATGTTCAAAATGACGTAACAAACATGAAAAATCAGTTGATTTGGCATGGCATTTATCATATAAACATAAATGCAATTTTCATTCAATGTGCATTAAATGGTCAGTTTTGACTCTAAAAGGTCAAACTGAATTCATGAACAAACTGATATGAGATAAAATTGATGTATGAATTGACCAAAACAACTCATTGATGATAAAACAAACACAATGTAAAACAATTTAGGTAAAATTAAATTGAAACATACAAGTTTTACATGATCAAAATTAGCAAAATGTTGACTTTTGAAAAGTCAAACGGGTTTAATTAGATAATATGAAAGATCATTTAAAATCAAGTGTTTAAACATACAGTCCAACATCTCATAACAAACATAACATTCTAATATACAATTGATGAACATTTCATCATTACACATCAATTGCATACAATATTCTAACATCTATCCTATCATTGCAGATATGTCAAACCTAGTGTTTGTAAGAGATCAGAATCTCTGTGCATTTCAAGATCCTGATTCACCCAAGGCTGCAAATTACAGAGATATCATACAAGCCATCAGACAGACTATGCTAGTTCATGCTATGACAGCCAAGCCTGAGATCTATGAAGACCATATAGTCCAATTTCGGACTCATGCTCACCTAGAGTAAATGAATGGCTAGCAAGTGATAGTGTTGGGTCTGATGAGGCTGGTGCAACCAAAACCCAATACATAGCTTTATTTTGGTACATCTACGATGGACTTTCGAAGACAATGCTGCATTTTTGAAGCCAAGTCAAGAGTCTTCCGAAGCCAAGCAAGAAGAACTTTCGAAGAGAGTTACCCTTTGGAAGTATCATGAAGACCAAGACAAGGAGCAGCTAATTCAGAACAAGTTGTTTCTTCCGAAGCCAAAGTGACTTCAGAAGACTTCATGTCTTCTGAAGTACACTTACCTAAGGAAGAATCAACCGTGACTAGTGGACAAAAGTAAGGTTTCTGTCAATACAGTCAACTACTTTACTGACAGACTGCATGGAGCTTCTCCATGTGGGTATGTTTGACATTACTTTATCCACTATTCATTCCTCATAGATTAGTATAGTCACCATACTTAGTTGGTGACAAAAGGTAAGTCATGGACTTGTCATTACTACCTAATACTAGGATAATACTTTATCTTAGTTAACATACTTCTAGCAACTGTAGTATGTTGTCAAGTTGTATTTTCTAGCTGGTTTTCCAAGTATAACTGGCTGTAGATAGTAGTATATATAGTTCTTATTGTAAGCTCATCTGAGCAAGTGCTCGAAAGAGTCTTGTAATCTTTGAGTTGCGAATTAGTATATACAAGTATCTTGAAAATTTATTCTTGTGTCTTGCTTACTTAATATATTACTATCAACTCTTATAAGATTCTGTTTTCATCATTCAAGTGAAATCAAGTGTGTTTAAGAGAGAACCATTGTGTTGAGTGACTTGTAATGATCCTACAATTGGTATCAGAGCTTCCAAGATCTTGATTGTGAGATCTTACCATCCTAAATCATCTTGACTTTTCACTCATACACTCACCTCACTCAAAATGGCCACGAACCAGAAATCTCCAGAATTTGAAATGTCAACGATGACTAAAGCTCCTATCATCACTCCTAGAAATTACTGGAGGATGCGGATTGAAGGCTTCATCAAGTATCAAGACAACCAAATATGGAGATCTATCGTTAATGGTCCTTACAAACCAAAGGTGGCATCACCTGATGGGAAAGGTGCCATGATAGAAAAGGATGTTGAAGATTACTTAGATGAAGACCACAAGAAATTGGACATCAACAGCAAAGCCATGACTGTACTGCTTACAACCATGCCAAACTCCATCATGGTAGGCTTTAAGCACTGCAAGATAGCCAAAGAACACTTTGATGCTTTGACTCATATGTACTCTGGTTCTAGTGACTCCAAGAAAGACTCCATGAAGCAGCAATTTGAAAACTTTACCTATATTAATGGAGAAACTCTTAGCCAGCAATATTTAAGGTACATGGATCTTATCTCTTCACTTCAGCCTGTTGGAGTTTCTCTTGAGAAAAGAGACCTAACAAGGAAGTTCATGAGTGCACTTCCTCAAGAGTGGACTTTCTACTATGTCTCTAACAATAGAACAGAGAAATTAAACACTCTTACAATTACTGAACTATTTGGTATTCTTAACGATGCTGAAGGACCAAGATCCAGTCAGTCCCAGTTTTACCTGAACTACTCTGAACAACTTTCTTCATCCTCTGGGCCGTACATCACTTTCCCTGAAACACCCAAGTCTCAGCAGGCTCAGGAAAATCCCTTCCGGATAGCTGTGCCTTTGTTACAGGAAGTGATCACTCTAGTGACTTTCAATGCTGCATTGATGATCTAAAGTGCTTCAGCCCGGATCATGTGGAGACATGGACATTGTCCAGCAGATGACCCTCTTAACCTACAGAGCCAAGAAGTTCTTCAAAAGGACAGGAAGGCAGTTCCCTTAGAACCTAACTAACAGTAAGTTTGGGTTCGACAAAACCAAGGCCAACTGCTACAACTGCAGCCAACACTTTGCCAGGAATGCAAGGCTCCAACAAAGCCTACTGAGCAGCAATCTGCAGCAGCAATCTGCAGTAGTTGCTACAACCAAAGCTACAACAAAGCCTACTGATCAGCAATCTACAACAGTTGCTCAAGAAGTGGATTGGAGCTTCATAGTGAAGGATGTGACTCAAGCTCCAGCACTCATGGCTGGCACTGATGACGCAAAGGTATATAAGCATCTTTGCACCCCAGCCTGTGTTGCAAAGGTTAAGATGTATCATCACTATAACAAAAAATTAGACCTGATATTGAGTCCTTAAATATCCTAATATCTGATTTCAAAAAGGCTGAATCTGACTTTAAAATGAAAATTGATGAGTTAGAGAAAATAGTTTCTATTTTGAAACATGAACACACAAACTATAGGACTCAGATCAAAGATCTAATTTCCAAACTAACTGAAGCTCAAGCTAAGCTAGTAATAGCTGAGGCTCAAGTACAAAAGTATGCCAATAAGGAGCATAACTTCAAAACTATCCTTGCATCATCCTCCTACTCTAAGGATTGTTACCAAAACAAGAAAGGGTTGGGAACCTATAAAATTGCTCCAACACACTCATTTGTGTCTGTAAGATAACCAAGGTGTGGTACTGAAGAGCAAGAGGTTCCATCTGCTGACCCCCATCCTTTTGAGTTGAAGGATGATTCAACCACTACTAAGATGGGTAAGGTAGAAAATCTACCCCACACTGCTGAAACTCAACCCCTACCCACCAAAGAAAGAAAAAGAAGAGCAAAGGCAGCAAGGAGAACTGCTAAGAAAGTGGCAGAGTCAAAGATGAAGATAGACCCTAAGAAAAAGGGTGTTTTCATCTCAGAAGGATTCCAGGTAGTAGGAAATCCAGACTCTGAGAAGTTGAGTAGTACCAGCTCACTTCCTCAGAAAAATGATCTAAAGCTGAAGGGGAAGGATGCTGAGTCTATGAAGTGCAAGAAACAACAACCATCTATCCCCAACAAAAAGAAGGTTGAATGTATATTTTGTCGCATGTAAAATCATATGGCCAAAGATTGTTACTACAATCCCGCAACCACTCACTATGCATGTCATACCAAGAAGGAAGGAGCCTAGGAGGACTTCACATTTGGACCATTCCAAGTGTCTGAAGTGAAAAATAAAGGCAATCTTGTCTCTTAAGCCAAGCTACTCTAGGATGATAACTCTTCTGAAGGGAAAACAACTTCGGAAGACAAGTTGAAAATTTCTAAGTCTTCTTCCGTAGCAAAAATGTCCTCGGAAGCAAGTTATTCCAAAGGAAAAGGAGCTTTGGAAGCAAAAGAAAGAAGTAAAAACCTTTCCTTGAAATCTTCCGAGAAGAAGACTCCTTCGGAAGAAAAGGTGGTTATGGCTTCTTCCGAGTACAAAGAAGCCTCGGAAGCAAATATGGCTTCTCAAGCCTGCTCTAGCTCATCAACATTGATCAACCACAGGATGGAGTGGAAGATCAAACATGATGCTGCAGCCCAATCCTCTTCTTCAAACAATAAAGCTGGACCATCATGCATTCATTTTGGTTCAGTTACTTTTGAAATGGAACAGCCCAAGACCAATAAGGCTTGGGTTTCCAACAAAAACTAATTCTTTCACCTTATGTGCAAGGACATCCACATGACAAAAGTAGAAATCTTTGGATTATGGATAGTGGATGCTCTAGGCACATGACTGGAAACAAGGCTCTCCTGCAACAATTTGAGCATTTTGATGGAGGCCCTGTGCAGTTTGGAGGTGAAGCCGAAGGATACATATCAGGTAGAGGTTGTGTATCCAATGGTAAGTTAAAATTTGACAAAGTTAACTTTGTCAAACAGCTTGAACACAATTTATGTCACACCCTCAAAATCCGCGTGCGGGGTTTTACCGCGAGGCGCATGACAAACCAGGATCTCAATCATTAGTTACTCAGAACGACTCAATATGAACTAATAAACACAATCAGAGTTTAACTATAAAACGTGCGGAAGCATTTAAATAATCTGAAGACCCCAATCAAGTAACATATAAGGAAATATGAGCAAACGTACGCGCCCGACCATAATGCAAACAACCAAGAATAACTGTTTAAAATAAACATATTCGAAAATAGTATTTTTAAAACAATTCTGATAACTCAATAATGCTGAGATGTGTGTGCTCCTAGGCAACTGGCAACCTTAACATGAGAATAGCATACTAAACAAGTCAACACAATGGTTGGTGAATTCATGAGTTTGCGTTAAATAAATATCAGTAATAGTTGCAAAACATAAGCATGTATTGTAATAGATAGCTAGTCTATTCACTGTTCGTAATAATCATAGTGATTTCACGTTTGAAGCTGACTGTGTTACGTTGGTTGCCTCCTGCCATGACTTACCAGGTCGTGACAATTTTCATTAGGACAATATTGCACCCGTCTGACCTCGAGTCATACAGGTGGGGCTCGTCAGACCTAGTAGTACTACCCAAAATTTCCCGCTAAGTAATTATTAACAAACCGAAAGTATGAGGACTTTCCTTGGTAATAAACACAATATTAAAACCATACATGACTCATAATAATAAAGCATTTATAAATACCAGTATGCTATCTCCCCCAAAAGAGATTATGTAAAAAGAGTGGGGCATGAACTCACTTGATATGCGTGATAGATATCTAAGGTTTAACTTGACAACAACAAGTGGAAAGACAACCATCAGAGGTTACCTAGAATACACAAGTACATAAGTACATGTACACAGAAATCCCAAAGAAACCCTTAGTGCTCTACAATCAAAGAACTCAAGGTTTTATAAGGACAACACACATGTGACCCAGTTGACCCGTTTAACCCGTTGGAGACATATTAGTTGGAATAAAGTTTAATCATGCATGACAACTTAACATACAATAGTATCATGCAAATTATCCATGTGTATCACATTGTCAACTCATGTTCTACCTAGATCATCATACCATATTGGATCATCATACAACTCATGCAAATCTCTAACAACTATCATGCTCAGTGTAACTATAACACAATTAATGCATCATATAAGGATCAAATCATGCATAACATATCCATATAACTCATAACTATGTATTTTCATAAACAGGACAAAGCAGATAAATAATCAAATAAACATTCATACAACCCAAACAATGCATTCAACCACATTAGAAATCATCCGTGAACATACTAGCATGATCCTAACATCAAGAACATGTCCACATCATCATATCCAAAGTTCTATAAAAATAAAGTTTCCCTTTTGGGAAAGTAATACCCAAAAGTGATCTAGCATCCAAATCAACCATAATTTCATCAATTTCATACCTAATCAAGTTCATAACATATCTAGACATGATCAACAACACCCTATTAACATGATTCATCAATTTCATATCCAAAAACTTACTATCTTTAGTAAAGTATGAACTATAACATGTATTCTTGAATTCCCAATGTTAATAACAACAATCTAACATCTAATCATCATCATAAACATATCCGTAACACCAATTCATCAACAATTCAACATTTCATGAAAAATAAAGTTACAATTCTTAGTAACCTATGAACAATTCATCAAAAACGTAACTTTCTTGCATAATCGACGTTAACTAACATACATACAACCTTACTAACATGATAACATCATCAAACAACAACAATTTCATCAATCATGAAAGTTCCCCAAATCAAAAGTTCCTACTTTTGACCTAATTTGATCTATAACATCAAAATCCATATCAATACATGAAATAATCACCTAATCTAGCATCAATTCAACAATGCTAACATGGAATCACCATCAATTTCAGATTATCATCAAGATTTTTGAATTAAGGTTCCTCAAGAACCTAAAAATCACAACAATCACATGTTACATTCAAAGGATTTCAGATCTAGTTTGATCAATTAGGTTATGATTTGCAGCGGAATAGTATAAGAATTAGATGAAATTTAAGCAAGAACAAGATGAATATTCAATAAAACAGTAACAGTTATAGAGAGAGAAAGTTTTCTGCAAAAGAGAATGTTCTCATTCATTCATAAGCTTCAGTCCTTACAAATTAGGTCAACTTTCCTTTTATACAGGAAAGGTGACGTCAGCAGATGTCACCTGATAGTGACATCTAACCGTTTTGCATAAACAACTAAAAATAACTAAAACTACTGAAGATGTCCACAACAGCTGAGGACATCTTCTTACAATAAATGTTTAAGTATTAACTAATACTACAACTACTGAAAACAAACTACTGAACTACTTATTACAAACTACTGATTACAAACTACTGAAATGATAAAGAAAACTATTGAAAAGTAAACCATCATAACTACTGAAAAGTACTTCTTCAGCTGTTATGACAACCTCTGAATACTTGGTCTTCAGACTTTGTCTTCAGCTTTAGTCTTCAGACTTTGTCTTCAGCTGATGAAGTCTTCTTCAGTTGTTATGATGTCTATAGGACTTAAAGATTTTTCTGATCTGGCTCATTGGTTCTTTTGGTCCAATAAACACCCCCTGAAACAATGCAGTGAAAACCTTTAAGTTTATTGGTGTCCCACTTATTAGGCAAAAAGATAGTCTTTTTCTTCTGGATCAGCTTAGAAGTGACCAAATTAAGCACAGGCCTGGGAAGAGGTTTCAGAAGGTTTGATTGGCAAGGGATGGATGGGAACTCTGTCTTGGGGAATTGGACACAGAGTTGTTGCCCTATCCATGAAACCTACTTCCCTACAATGAGTCTGTAAGACTCTCGAACATAGGCCTCAAGGAAGACAATTTGTTCTTCCTTGGTGAGTTCTTCAGCTTCTCCTTCAAAGAAGAACTCTGGCCCATAGTACTCAGATAAGTACTTAACATGTTTCCTATTCTTTAGCTCCACAGTTTTTATTTTTCTGTATGCAAATTCATCAGGATGATTACCTTCTAGTAACAACTGGAGCTCATTGCTTCTGACTTCTTCAAGCCTCTTGTAAATCAACCCCTTCTTCACCATTTTGTTTTCCAGTAAAGTTTGTGGGGTCAAATTAGACTTGTAAGCTCTTTTTAAGTCTTCTAAGATTTCCCAGGGTGACACTACAATGGCCAGCATGATCACTGCATTTACAATCTTCTTTACTTGGCCATTGTATCTTTTTGGGATGTCTTTCTTGTGAATTCTATCACTCACCCTGGGATCAGGCCAAATCCTAATTCTCTCTTTCTGATATTGAAATGTAAATCTGAGAGCATACAACCTCTGAGCATGTTTCCTCATAGATTGTATCGATGTAGATTGAGGAAACTCTTTATCAACTAGTCTCAACAACTGCTCATCATGCTGTTTGTGCTGTTCTTCTTCTTCAAGCTTTACTTTCACAGTTTGCGTCTGGATGGCAGGAGTGATTGTTATTGGTTGACTCTTGGCCTCAGGCATCTTTGTTTTGATAACAGCTGAAATGGGCAGCCTATCTTCCTCATCATCGTCTTCTTCTTCTTCTTCTTGAAACCTCAACACCCTTCTTTTCCTCTTGGGTGCATCATCGGCAGGTATTTGTGTTAGTTTCTTGGGTAAAGGAGTTGGTTTTGTGGGTTGTGATTTTGGTTGTTCTGGTGTGGGAGATTGTACAGGCTGCTCTAGCATTTTGGTTGCAAGTGTGGCTTTGGAGCACTTTGCTAGATCAGTCCTCTTCCCAGTACCAGGTTCATCAAGGGCTTCTATGATTAATCCTTTGGTGAATGCTTCAGACGAACAAATTTTGTTTGTTATCTCCAAAATACTGTCCCTGATCCATGATTTCATTTCAAGAATTGATCTCCCCAAATACTTTGATATGAACCTCACCATAGTTTCCAGCCTTTACTGTTCTTTCTCACTATAACTAGCCCATCGATGCTCAATCTCTTGTATTTCCAGCCTTCTGATCTCAGAATCAAGTTTAGCAGTGTCGAATCCTTGTCTAAATAGTTGATTAATGATTTATCCATTGACCTGCTATGTTGCTCATCAGATTCTTTAATCATTTCATGTAACTTCCTCTCATGAGAAGTCTTTTCACCACCCTTCTTCTTCTTGTATGTGACATGGAAATCCTTTTCTTTCTCCTTATCCTTTTCTTTCTCCTTCTCCTCTTCTTTCTCCTTCTCCTCTTCTTTCTCCTTCTCCTTTTCTTTTTCCTTCTCCTCTTCAACTCTCTTTCTCTTGTTTACTTTCACTAACTTAGACTCCCCCTTTTTGGTTGCATTGGGTTCAGGTGTTTGAATGTTAGGAAGTCTTTTTATGACTGTATCATCAACTAAGGTTTGTATGTTGGAGGAAAGCCTCTCATCAAGAGCTTGATGGACAATATTAGTGATGATGGGAGTGATGAGAGGCAGGGAAGATTTAAAAATAGAGGGGTTCTGTCCCTGAGAAATGGTGCCAGAAGCAGAGGCTGGTGGCTTAGTTGATGTGAGTGGCTCAGTGTGTGGGAAACCTTCAAAAGAAGGTGCCATCTGTGGGTTAATGTGGGCAGATGGACTTGATTCTTGAGACATTTTGGCCAGCAGTTTTTGTAATCTGCTTACCTCAGCCTCAAGAATGGTGTTGTGGGCAAGAACATCATAGAAAACACCCAGGTCATCATCAGTGGTTGCTGAATCATCTGAAATCCTGATTGCATCAGGATGTACATGTGCTGAGTGTGGATCAGTATTCACATATACCCCTTGATCTTGTTACAGGGAACTTCCTGCCTCAGGATTATGCCCTTCATCAGCAGTTGCCTCTGGTGAGGTCTTAGAAATGTTACCAACTTCAGCCTGGTCATGTGCTGAAGCCGGAGAAGTGGCAGCCTCACCAGAAGTTCTAATCTCCTCCTCCACACGGGGAGATTGAACTCTGTAATCCCTGTGCTGTGGGTTATTAGCAACACTAGAATCCTCCTCCTCAACTATTGAGGTTTTCCCAGTTGTCACAGGTTTCTGGGGAGGGGGTGGAGTGTTTAATTGAGTCAGCACTTTTGCAATTATAAAAGTTGGGCTTTATGGGGTGGTTGCAATAGGAGATAGGTGTGAAGCAGATTGCACCTGGGGTGAATGGTGCTCTTCAATGGCAACCTTCTCAAATGAGAGAGGTTCCAGTAATGTGGCATCCCCTAAAATGGTTGCTTCAAGATCCTGATGAGAGGATTCCTGAGTAGTTGTGGTTGGAGGAGTCTTTATAACTACTGGTGGATTACTACCAGCTGTTTCTTCCTGCCTTGGTGCTGCAGGGGCATCCTCAGGGGACTCAACTCCCTGAGTAGCCTTTTTAGGCTTTTGGGATTTTGGCTTGGAGGGGACTTTGGATCTGGAGGATGAGGCTGTGGGTTCCCGCTGCTTGGGTTTTAGCAGCTTGGCAGCCTCTTTAAGTTGTGTGTTCGAGTTGTGCCTGGAGTATACATCAGGCAAAACTACCACAGAAGGGACTCCAAGGCCAACAAGGCCGTCAGATTTTAATTGATTTTCAATAATGGCCATAAGAAACCTTGGATATAATATCCATCTATTAGCCACAGGTTTCAATGCCTGATCTTTTGATTCTAAAAATATAATTTCAGAAAAATTTAAGCTTTGGCAATCAAGGATGGAATACAACACCTGCTGCCACCTTGAAGTCATTTGATCCCATGAGGAGGTTTTGGGAGCAAGGCAGACATTGACCATGTGGAAGATTAGGCGTTCAGGGTCATGGAAGTGCTTTTTCAGAATTGTGGTAGCACTTAGGTCGCCTTCATACCCATTGTTGGTAAAGGATAAATCAGTGGTACCCTTAGGGTATTTGGTGACGAAGTCGGCATCATTCAGATTTAGGGTTTTTCGAATGATATCAGAAGTGATAACCACCTTCTTCTGATTGACAAACCAACTGGAGAGCGATCTCACCATCGTTCTCACCAGTTGTGTGTTACGTTTGTCCAGAATTGTTGTAGGGTTTCGACATATATGGTTGGGTTTAGAAGAAAGGCTGTGTGGTATTAGGATTCAACCATCAGATCAATGGCGTCATCAAACTTGTTCCAGAAAGCTGATTTGGTGAGGTAAGCTACACAGTTATGGTGTGGTTTGAGTTGCATGGTCGCCATTAATGCAGGAGGGAAGGTTTGAGAATTTTGAATAATAACATTCGGAGAATGAAAAGTTCTGAAGTTAGGGTTTGGTATTTATAGGTTATGAAACGGCTGATGGAAAACAACTGAAGGTTTTGGTGTTAGTCATCCGTTGTTTGAAACAACTAAAGACATGGTTTTATCCTTCAGATGTTGTAAACGACTGAAGACTTGGTGTTAGTCATCAGTAGTTGGAAACTACTGAAGACTTGGTTTTGGCTTCAAATGTTTTGAAATGAAACAACAGTTGTTTGAAACAGCTGAAGAGTAAAGTTACTCATCAGTTGTTGTCGTCAATTCACAGGTTTCAGTGGTTTCATTCTAACCTCAACATTTACTCATCAGACTTTGTCTGATTTTTAGACGTTTCATTGGTCATCAGCTCTTTTGAATATTTATTCATCAGCTCTTCTGAACATTTGTACATTAGAGCTTTTGAAACAAATTATTCTTCAGAACTTGTGAACAAATTTTGTCTTCAGTACTTATGCTCAAGATTACACATCAGTACTTGGGAACAAATTTGTTCTTCAATACTTATCTGTTGGAAATATGCATAACTAATTACAACCACATCAGTAGTTGTAACTACATCAGTTCTTTTCAACAAATAATGTACTTCAGTACTTTTGAGTATTTTAGTCTTCAATCTTTTTAACACTTCAGTAGTTAAAAAAAATTGAAGACAAAATAACTCATCACTACTTATTTTTGACGTTTGTATACTAATACTCATCAGTACTTGTGATCTGAGAGTATCAATATTAGTCAATTCATTCTAGCTGTAGCATACTAAGCCTTAGCACTAGATTTTGAAAAGTTGCATAGTCCAAAGGCTTAGTAAATATATCTGCAAGCTCATCAGCACTAGGAACAAACTTTGGATCAATCAGACCTTTTTCATAACAATCTTTGATGAAATGATGTCTGATCTCAATGTGTTTGGTCTTAGAATGCTGGACAAGATTCTCAAAAATACAAAGAGCTGAAGCACCGTCCATCAGTAATAGAGTCTTAGTCTCTGTAATGCCATAATCCAGTAGTTGATTCTGAAGCCAGAGTACCTGAGATGTACAGCTTGCAGCAGCAATGTACTCTGCTTCAGCAGTAGATGTAGCAACTGAAGTTTGTTTCTTACTCTGCCAAGAAACAAAACAATTGCCTAGAAATTGGCATCCCCCAGAAGTTGATTTTCTGGTTACTTTACACCCTACATAGTCACTATCAGAGAAAGCAACCAATTTGAAAGAGTGCCCAGTGGAATACCAAAGTCCTAGAGATTGAGTTCCTTGCAAGTATCTAAAGATCCTTTTGACTACAATCAAATGGGATTCTTTAGGTGCAGCCTAAAATCTAGCACAGACACAAGTTGCAAACATAATGTCTGGTCTAGAAGCTGCAAGGTACATCAACGAACCAATCATACATCTGTAAAGGGTTTCATCAACCGCTTTACCTTTCTGATCAGCATCCAGTTATGTGGTGGTGCTCATGGGAGTAGAACAGGGCTTACAGTTTTATAAATCGAACTTTTTTAGAAGATCCTTTGTATATTTTGACTGATGAATGAAAGTTCCATCAGCTCTTTGTTTGATTTGCAAACCCAGAAAGAACTGTAATTCTCCCATGGCACTCATTTCAAACTTTTGTTGCATTAATTTTGTAAATTCATCACACAACTTTGGATCAAAGGATGCAAAAATGATATCATATACATAAATTTGAACAAGTAGCATATGATGTCCTACTTTCTTTATGAACAAAGTTTTATCTATGGAGCGTCTAGTGAAATTGTTTTGAAGAAGAAAATTAGACAGTGTTTCATACCAGGCTCTAGGAGCTTGTTTTAACCCATACAGAGCTTTATCAAGCTTATACACCCAATCTGGATGTTTATTATCCTCAAAACCTGGTGGTTGACACACATAAACCTCTTCTTTTATTTTACCATATAAAAATGCACTTTTGACATCCATTTGAAAAACTTTGAGATTATGGAAAGCATCATAAGCTAAGAACAATCTGATTGCCTCCAGTCTGGCTACAGGGGCAAAGGTTTCATCATAATCAATACCTTCTTCTTGTGAGAACCATTGTACAACCAGTCTGGCCTTGTTCTTGAAAATTTGACCTTTTTCATTAGTTTTATTCCTAAACACCCATTTAGTGCCTATTGCACACTTACCTTGGGGTAGAGGAACCAGTTCCCACAGTTGCTGCTTTTTAAACTGAAGAAGTTCAAGATGCATGGCTTTAACCCATCCATTGTCGCTTAATGCAACATGATAGTTCTTTGACTCTTGCTGCATCTTAAACTGAAGAAGTTCAAGATGCATGGCTTTAACCCATCCATTGTCGCTTAATGCAACATGATAGTTCTTTGGCTCTTGCTGACTGATGAAGAGAACATAGAAGCAGAAATTGGATAATTGACTTCTGGATTAAACTCCAACATTGATATCACCAATGATTTGAGACATTGGGTGATTCTTCAGCTCTTGATAGATAATAAGATCGGTACAAGTGTTTGCAGGAGATTCAGCAGCAACAGATGTTGATTCAGACTCTTGAAACCATAATGGAGATGGCAATTCAAACGAAGTAGATGATTCAGAGATCTCATCAGCATTTGTTGTGGATGGAGCTGCTGAAGCTACAGGAACATCAGGTGTAGTTGACTCAGGCAGTTGAGCACTAAACTTGAAAAGGTGAGTATTGGCATCATCATCATCATCAGCACTACCAGATGAAGAACTGTTTGCAGGAGGTGATGGAATTTCAGGAACTGCAACAGCTGGAGACTGATATGGAACATATTGCAGTATGTCCAAATCAAATAGCTCCACAGGTTCTTGTGGGATTTTGTCCTTTGGAGATTCATTAAACTTCATATGCAAGGTCTCTTCAATCATCTTTATTCTGCAGTTAAAAACTTGGTATGCCTCGCAAGTGGATGAATACCCAACAAAGTACCCTGCATCCACCTTTGATTCAAACTTCTGAAGTGGATTATTTGTGTTAAGAATGTAACAGGGACACCCAAATGCTCTAAAAAATGAAAGCAGAGGAGCCAAATGATGTAACACTTCATAAGGAGTCTTCATCAGCCTCTGATTTACTAGGACTCTATTTTGCACATAGCAAGCTGTGTTGACAGCTTCTGCCCAAAAGGTCAGTGGCAAACCAGAATCCGCCAACATTGACCTGGCTGCTTCAATAAATGTCCTGTTCTTTCTTTCCACCACTCTATTTTGTTCAGGAGTTCTTGGAATACTATACTGCCTCTTGATTCCCTTAGACAAGTAGAATTCATCAAGTGTGTGTTTTCTAAATTCTGTGCCATTATCACTCCTCACACACTTGACTGGAAGGGAGTACTGTTTTTCCACATACAACACAAAGTATATTATGGTTTTTGCAGCTTCATCTTTTGAATGCAAGAAGAAAGTCCATACAAATCTGGAGTAATCATCCACAATTACCAGACAGTATTTCTTCTTTGCCATGCTCATCACTCTTACTGGATCAAACAGATCCATATGCAGTAATTGCAAGCAGGTAGTAGACTTTGGCTCTTCTATTGGAGGAAATGATACATTGTGTTGCTTCCCTTTTAAACAAGCAGAGCAGTTGTCATCACATTTGAACTCCTTTATTGGTAGTCCTCTCACTAAACTATGATGGATTAGCTGGTTCATGTTTTTAAGATTCACATGACCAAGCCTTCTGTGCCATAGTTTAGATTCCTGAGGAGAGGCCTTGGAGAACAGGCAAGGATGGCCTTTTAGATTAATTTTCTTTGATAGATCTAAGGCATATACTCTTCCTGTCCTGTTGGCCTTCAGGAGAGTATGTTCATCCAATACCTTGTCAATCAAACTCAGAACTTTGGATGACAGAATCCTGCAGTTCTGGCTGGTGAAAAGGGCAACATGACCTTTATCACACATTTGACTGACACTCAAGAGATTGTACTTGAGATTCTCCACATGGTTGACATCATCAAACCTTATTTCATCATTTGAAACAAAGCCTTTGCCGATGATATAACCTTTAACATCATTACCAAATGAAACAAATCCCTTCTTTCCTTGAGAACAGTCATTAAGAAGAGAGCTGCTCCCTGTCATATGCATGGATCCTCCACTGTCCACATACCAGATACTTCTTTGGCATGCTGAAGAACCCTGCATTTGTCAAAAGAAACTAGTTTGTTTTTGAGACCCAAACCATTTTGGTTTTGGGTCTGTTCTCATCAACAAATTTTACACTAACTGGTTTGTCATGATTAACAGCCTGTGGAAATGAAGATGGTGGGGAAAAGGATTCCGTTAATTTTGGCTTGGTGTTCCTTTTCTGTGGTTTAATCACAGGTACATCTACTTGGTTGACTCTCCCCAAAAGATGTTAAACCATCATAACAAGTTGTGTCTGATTGTGTGCTAAAGCTTTCAGTTCATCAGACACATCAGTTCTTGTTTTTGATTGGTTCCTGTGTTTCACCATTTCCTCACTTTTGAAAGACACAGATTTAATCTGGCATTTTGGTATTCCATGAGGAATCCATTGAACACCTTCGGCTGTTTCCTGATAAACCTTCTCCTTCTTTGTGGATTTCTTTAAGGATTTTGGATTTTCAGGTTGAGATGCCTCTGGTACAAACTTGGTTTCAAATTCATCTTTCATCTTATTAATTTTCTTTTTGGTGTTCTTATCTTTGTTGAATTTGGAACCCTTTCTGTACCAGCAGTCATCAGTGAGATGATTGAATAAGCCACATATTTCACATGGTTTTTTCTTCATCTTCAGTTGATCAACTACTGATGAAGATGAAACTACTGAAGGTTTGTTCTTCAGTACTTTTTTCCTCTCAGTACTTCTATTAAGTACTGACGGATTCTTAACTACAAAAGATTTGTTCTTCAGAAGTTTTCTATCAGTACTTTTGGACTTCCTGATAGACTCTTCAGCAATTGTCAAACTATTTTTGTTTTTAGTGGGTTTGGTTTGTTCTTCAGGTGTCGTGACTTGTCCTTCAGTACTTTGAGTACTTTGTGAGACAACACCTGAAGTGATCAGCTTTCTCCTGATCATGTGTTTGTCAGCATTGGGACCATCAGCTGATTGAATTGCTGAGGTTCTAATACTGACTTCATCCTCTGATTTTGATTCATTACCAGAGGGTGAGTCACATGATGATGTGGACTGGTAATTGATTTCTCCTTCAGATTCTACTTCTTACTTGGGAGTAAAATCTGTTAGAGGAGCAGTGTGATTATAACCAACCCCAAACTTCACATTTGAAGCTGTTTGTTTGTTGAGAAACATTTCAAACCCCTTGCATGATGTTACCCTGCGTTCACACTCCACCTGGGTATCTGCAAATGTTTCTTTGAGATCCTTATATTTCTCTGGGATGACCTCTACCTTTGCCTTTTCATCAGTGATTTGGCATTTTAATTTATAAATCTCATCATCTTTTTCATTTAAAACTGACTCAAACTTAGATTTTCTTTTGGAAATCACCTTCTCTAGCTCAAGATTTTTATTGATTAAAGCTACATTTGCTTCTCTAATTGAGGCAAAGGTAGCTATGCATGACTCAGAACACAACTTGGCCTTAGCCTCGGATGATACCTGTGGTACCTGTGATGTTGAAGCATTTGAGCATGAATCATTAGTAGACTCCAGGGCCATAAAAGCAAGATTTCCAAAAGGGTTTTCACCACCATGTTGACCAGCACCACGAAACAATTGTTCATGATAACCAGAAAGATCATCTGGTAAGCTGCTCCAGTCAACAACTCCAGGGGTGAAAAAGCTTTGTTGTGGTTGAGATTGAGATTGTTGATTTGATTGAGATAGTTGAGGCTCAGGTAGGGCAAGTGGTTATTAAGCTTTGGGTACTTGAACCTGACTAGACTGAGGCATGTAAAAACAGGGGTAAGGATATGGCATAGGACCTTGAGGGACAAAATATGCATGAGATGATTGAGCTTGTGAAGGATGACCAGAACTGGTGGAATGTTGCCCTTTGTTTTGTGAGCTATTGCTTGGAAAGGTCACAAAAGGTGTAGATGAATTAGATCCAGATGATCTATACTCTCTTGCAAAGTGTCCAAGTCTATGGCACTTGTGACACCTCAACTTGCTCTTGTTAAAACCAACCTTGGTTTTGCCAGAGAGACCTGGGAATTTCCGACCAGTCCTTTTGTAGAACTTTTGAGATCTGATATTGATCATTGCCACTTGGTTCAAAATATCCATCTCTTCCAGATCATCATCTGAATTCCTTTCAAATCATCCATCAGAAAGCACAAATTATCACTACTACCACCTGAATTACTATCAACACCAACAAAAGCATGTTCTCCACTATTTGTAGAGAAATCTATATGCTCATCATAGGAACCTTCTGATGCAGCATATTCTGACTCCTGACTGACCAGTGCAGTGTTTCCTGGTACAAAGTCATCAGTTAGCTTCCCAGATGAAGACAGATTCCTTTTCTGTTCTATCTCTCTTTCAAATGTCAACAGTTTCCCATGAAGTTGGGTGAGAGATAGAGTATCCAGATTTGCACTGGAGCGTAGGACAATAGTATATGTGCCTCATCTCTCAGGCAGGGATCTGAAAGAATCTGTTGTTCACCTGGCTATTTGAATATTCATGTTTAACCATTTTCAACTCAGATATCAAACAACAAAATCACTCAAACTGCTGAGTTTGAGACTCACCTTTCTATGAGAGAATGTCTCATATTGCTAGGCAAGGATCTCTTTAGTGTTTGCCAAAACCTCATCAGTTCCTCCAAATTGTTCCTTCAGAGCAACCCAGAGGTCATGTGCAGTTTCATGATGCATAAGCCCTGAATAGATTTCATTTGGTAGTGCCATGGCCAAAATTCCATGGGCTTTAGCATCAATTTCAAACAGTTTTAGATCCACATCCAAATACTGCTCTGGTTTCTTCAGAACTCTCTCATTTGTTTCCGGAAGAGTCACCATAGGCTTGTATGGTCCATGCACCACAGATTTCCAACATCCTGAACTACTAATAGACAGGTGACGGAGCAGACGTCGTTGCTATATGTTATACTCACTCCTAACAAGCATCAGAGGCTTTGTTGAAGAGCCAGTATTGTGAGGATCATTTGTTGGTGTAGCCATTTTCACAGATTGAGACAAATTCAATGTAATTTTAACAAATCTTGCTCAAAAACTCAACAACTCTGTTTTAAACACGTAGAACCTCAAATTAATTCACCGGAAGCAACAGAAACTCAAACTCTATAACTAATTCTTGCAAATTTGCTAATTCGATCAAACTTAGATATGAAAAGAGCAGTTTCAATAATCAATTATTAAATCGATCAATGATTAACCAGCTCTGATACAATTTGAAAGGATCTCGGATCTAGTTTGATCAATTAGGTTATGATTTGTAGCGGAATAGTATAAGAATTAGATGAAATTTAAGCCAGAACAAGATGAATATTCAATAAAACAGTAACTGTTATAGAGAGAGAAAGTTTTCTGCAAAAGAGAATGTTCTCATTCATTCATAAGCTTCAGTCCTTACAAATTAGGTCAACTTTCCTTTTATAGAGGAAAGGTGACGTCAGCAGATGTCACCTGATAGTGACATCTAACCGTTTTACATAAACAACTAAAAATAACTAAAACTACTGAAGATGTCCACAACAGCTGAGGACATCTTCTTACAATAAATGTTTAAGTATTAACTAATACTACAACTACTGAAAACAAACTACTGAACTACTGATTACAAACTACTGATTACAAACTACGGAAATGATAAAGACAACTACTGAAAAGTAAACCATCACAACTACTAAAGAGTACTTCTTCAGCTGTTGTGACAACCTCTGAATACTTGGTCTTCAGACTTTGTCTTCAACTTTAGACTTCAGACTTTGTCTTTAGCTGATGAAGTCTTCTTCAGTTGTTATGATGTCTGTGGGACTTAAAGGTTTTTCTGATCTGGCTCATTGGTTCTTTTGGTCCAACATACATACTTTTAGATGAGTTTAGATGGTGATTAACCCTTGGAATCAACTTGTAGCACTTGGTTAACACTTGAATTTGACTTGGATTGCATGTGCTTTGATCAAAAATACGAATTTATGTGTGTATGGGGTGTGTTCGGCCGCAAATGGTTTGGGGGGCTAGGGTTGGGATTTTGTTCAACCTTACATAATTAGATTTTTCACAAAAAACCTCTTTTAATCAACTTTTATAAAAACTAATATTTTTAAACACTTTTTAAATAGTTTTAACTATAAAATAATAACATTATTAATCACTGATAATAATCATATATATTATTTTCACTAATCACAAAATATACAAACTAAATATAACACGTTGCCACGTTACGCGATAAAATTCACAATTAATACTTAAATCGCGTAAACACATAAACATAATACAATAATCACATTATTGATTATATTATTATTAGTTTATTGTTAAGTATTTTAAGTCACAAACGTTCAACGACAACTAGTGTGTGCTCACGACACGTGTATGCAAGACATAATGGAACTAACGGAGTTTGGTATTGGAAAATTACCGGATGTCACATTATCCCCATGTTGAAAGAATTTTCGTCCCGAAATTGTGTTACATGGCGAGTGTTCCATCACTGGTCTACTGCATTGGCACACTGAAATCAAAATCGAGTGAGTTTTGGATGAGTTGTCACATCATCCCCATGTTGAAAGAAATTTCGTCCCGAAATTTAAATCAATACCTTCGTCTGCAGGCATCGTCTTGTCGAACAGTTGAGGATACTTAATCTTCATTTGATATTCACATTCCCACGTGAATTCTGGTCCACGTCAAGAGTTCCAACAAACTTTGACTATGGGTATCTTGCTTTGCTTAAGTGTTTTCACCTCACGGTCCATCACCTCGACTGGTTCTTCAATAAAGCATAGTCGTTATCCACTTGAACTTCTTCTAGCGGTACAACCGTCGTTTCGTCAGTTAAACACTTCTTTATGTTTGACACATGGAATACGTTATGGATTCCACTTAGTGAATCAGGTAGGGCTAGTCGATAGGCCACTGAACCTATTATTTCCAATATCTCGAATGGTCCAACGTATCTCGGACTTAGCTTTCCACGCTTTCCAAACCGAACTACGCCTTTCCATGGTGAGACTTTTTATAAAACTTTGCCAAAAATTTGGAACTCTAAGGGTTTCCGTCACTTGTCGGCATAACTCTTCTGTTTGTCGCGCGCTGCAACCATACGATTACTTATTTGTCCAATCTTCTCAGTTTTCTCATGTATTAGTTCGGGACCCGTTAGCTGACTATCACCAATTTCAGCCCAGCAAACTCGTGATCTACATTTTATCTCATACAAAGCTTTGAAAAGTGCTGCCTTTATGCTAGTGTGATAACTGTTATTATAAGAAAATTTCACCAATGGTAGGTGAACTTCCCAATTATTCCCAAAGTCAATCACACAAGCATGTAGCATGTCCTCTAACGTCTGTATAGTATGATCACTTTGACCATCAGTCTGTGGGTGATAAGCAGTACTCATATCCAGTCACGTATCCAAAGATTTCTGCTTCGCGGTCAGAAATAATTAAGATCGGTACAGCGTGTCTCGAAACGATCTCTTTCAGATAGAGCTGGGTTAATTTCTCCATCTTGTCCGTTTCCTTAATTGCTAGGAAATGAGCAGACTTTGTTAATCGATCCACGTTAACCCATATTGTGTCACAACCAGTAGAAGTGCGAGGTAACTTAGTGATAAAATCCATAGATATCTGGTCCCACTTCCACACAGGGATCTCGGGTTGTTGTAGTAGACCAGACAGTTTTAGGTACTCCACTTTCACCTTCGAGCATGTCAAACACTTGCTCACGTAAGTAGCTACATCAGCCTTCATGTTAGGCCACCAGTAGTGCGCCTTCAAGTCATGGTACATCTTGTCCGATCCAGGATGTATAGAGTATTTCAACTTTTGTGCCTCACTCATCACCAAGTCTCTTAGATTGCCAGGTCGAGGTATCCAAAGTCTATCCATGAAATAACGAATTCCGTCCTCTTTCACCTCTAATTGTTTGTCCATTCCACGTAACGACTTGGACCCAATGTTTTCTACTTTCAAAGCCTCTGTCTGTGCTTCCTTAATTTGCTCAGGCAATTGAGTGCTGATCGTAAGCTGTAAAGCTCGCACTCGTCTAGGCTTAGAGGTTTCTTTCCGGCTTAGGGCATCAGCAACTACGTTCACCTTCCCGAGATGATACTTGATAGCGCAATCACAATCGTTCAGAAGCTCCACCAAAAGCCGTTGCCTCATATTCAATTCCTTTTTCTCAAAGATATATTGAAGACTCTTGTGATCGGTGTAGATAGTGCACTTGGTACCGTACAAGTAATGTCTCCAAATCTTTAAGGCAAAAACCACTGCACCCAATTCCAAGTCATGGGTGATATAGTTCTTCTCGTGAACCTTCAATTGTCTTGAGGCGTAAGCTATCACTTTATCATGCTGCATCAAGACACATCCCAATCCTTGAATTGAAGCGTCACAGTAGACTACGAAATCATCATTACCTTCCGGTAATGCCAACATCGGCATGCTACACAGTTTCTGCTTCAGCAACTGGAAAGCAGATTCCTAACTCTCACTCCATTTGTATGCAGTTCCCTTATGAGTCAAAGCTATGAGAGGTTGTGCAATCTTAGAGAATCCTTCGATAAACCGTTGATAATATCCTGCTAACCCAAGGAATTACCGTATCTCGCTCGGCGTTTTAGGTACAACCCAATTCTTTATTGCCTCAATCTTGGCAGGATCCACATGTATCCCCTTCTCATTAACAATGTGACCTAAGAATTGCACCTCACGTATCCAGAAATCACACTTAGAAAATTTCGCATACAGTTGTTCTTTATAGATCAATATGTCATCGATAAATACAATGACAAATTGATCAAGATAGGGTTTGCACACATGATTCATGAGATCCATGAATACTACTGGCGAATTTGTCAACCCAAATGGCATGACCAAGAATTCGTAATGGCCATATCGTGTACTAAAAGCAGTCTTCGAGATGTCCTCCTCTCGAACTCTCAGCTGATGATATCCAGACCTCAGATCAATCTTAGAATAATAACTTGACCCTTGTAGTTGATCAAACAAATCGTCTATCCGAGATAAGGGATATCTGTTCTTGATTGTGACTTTTTTCAGTTCCCTATAGTCAATGCACATCCGAAATGTGCCATCTTTCTTCTTGAGGAACAGAACAGGGGCTCCCTAAAGTGATATGCTAGGTCGGATAAAGCCCTTATCTAAAAGCTTGTGAAGTTGTGACGACAACTCCTGTAATTTGTTCGGTGCTAATCGATAAGGTGCCTTAGCAATCGGGGCTGCGTCGAGAGTCAACTCGATCTGGAATTCCACTTGACGATGAGGTGGTAATCCAGGAAGATCCTCTGGAAACACCTCTGGGAAATCACGTACTACAAGAATATCCTCCATCTTCCTTTCCTCTGGTTGCTTGTTAGTGATGAGTGCCAATATTGCTAAACGACCTTTCCTTAATAACTTTTGCGCCTTCATATACGAGATGATGCCTATCACTACACCACTTCTATCACCTCTGACCGTAAGGACTTCTTCACCAACAAGAATTCGTATGATCTTCTCGTGACATATGACTTCCACTTTCTTGTCGGAGAGCCAATCCATGCCTATCACTACGTCAAAACATCCAAACGTAACATGCATAAGATCGATGGTGAATGTGTGACCAGCAAGTTCTATCTTGCAATCTCTAAGAATATGCGTTACGTGAATCTGTTTACCATTAGCTAATTCTACAGTGTATTTAGATTCTAAGGCTGAGGGCACGTCACTTAAAAGGCTATAGAATTTTAAGGGCATGAAACTTCTATCAGCTCCAGTATCGAATAGTACAGTAGCAAAATGTCCATTAACCAAAAATTTTACTAGTAACAGTCATAGCGTCGTTTTGGGCGTCACCTGAGCCAATGACGAAGGCTCTTCCCTTAGCACTATTGTTGTTGTTGCCACCATTACCGTTGCCATTACCGTTATTGTTGTTGTTGCCATTGTTGTTGTGGTTATGGCCATTGTTATTGTTGCCATTCCCATTCTTCCTCAGTTGTGGGCAGTTGCGCTTATAATGGCCATCCTTTCCACATTAGAAGCAACCTTTAGGAGTCTCTTGAGTTTGTTGTGGCTTACTCAACAGTTCACCACGACAGTCTTTAGCTGCGTGTCCCATCTTCCTACAACGCTAGCACTTGAAGGAATCACACATTCCCACATGATGGTAATTGCACCGGTTGCACTTGGGGTGTTTACCGCCGTAACCACTGGGTCCTTGATTGTTGGGAGTCACCTGGTTGAAACTTCGGTTATTATCAAACCTCCGTTGCTGCTGAATTGGTTGTTGCTGCTGGGATTGAGGTTGACTACTGGACGATGATGCTTTATTGCTGGGACCCTCCCACTTTCTCTTGTTGTCGGGCACGCTCGCCACAGCGCCCCGCTTGGGTAGTCGTCCCTGCTCCACCGCTTGATCAGTTAGCTTATGAGCTAACCGGATGGCTTGCTAAATAGTGGTGGGGTTGGAAGCAGTCACCATGCTTTGGATCTCAGGCACCAATTCCCGAATGTAGTGGTCAACCCTTTTATGCATTTTGTTCACCATCCCCGGGCATAAAGTGGCTAGTTCGTGGGTCCGGGTGGTGTAGGCCTCGATTTCAGAGCCCTGCATCTTAATCTGCCAGAACTCCATTTCCAGTTTCTTTACCTTGTTGCGAGGACAGTACTCCTCAGGCATGATCTCCTTGAATTCAGCCCAAGGGAGATCATTGGCCATAGCCTGGCCCAGCACTTGGACCTGAGCATTCAACTAGGAAAGAGCCGCACCTTCCAGGGTCCCGGTGGCATACTTCACCTGATCAACAGGTGGGCAGTTGCATTTAGCAAAGACAGACTCTGTCTTCTCGAACCACCGCACTAATCCTACAGCTCCTTCTGTCCCGCTGTAGGTGTGTGGTTTGCAGTCCATAAAGGACTTATAGGTACACACTGGTGGTCCTATTTTAACCCAACAAACATTGGTCAGATATCCTATACGGTTAGCTAGGATAATTGGTTTAACTTCCTGTTGTCATTCACCTACTGGCTGTCCCGGCTGGGCAGCAGCCACTAATGCCTGAATGAGCTCGTTTATTAAGGCAACTAACTCCGCAGGCGTCATATTTATGGCACCGCCTCCACGGCCTCCGGCGCCACGTCCGCGTCCACGCCCACGTCCGCGTTCACGTCCACCGGCATCCATTTTCACTTTACATTCACAAATACAATAATGAGTAACATCTAACATATTTATCTCATCGAAGTATAGTAAACAATAAGAAATAATGATGTCATCACAACCACAACATTTATAACAAAAATAATAACCAAAGGTAAATAAATTGCAAATGAGTCATAAAATATTCATCAATGTCAAAATTTGAGTTTGTCAGTTGGGTAGGAAACAACCTTTCCCACATAGGTTTCCAAAAGAAAGAAACACTACATAGTCCAAGTCACAAAAATATATATATATCAATTCATGACGTCTGACCTATCGTTATCGTCCTCCATTTCTTCTAGTTCCTCTTCCTACTCAGGGGCTTTCTCAGGGTCCTCATCCTCAGGGTCCTCTGCTGGTGCATAAGCTACAGCAACATGGGGTGCAGCCAGTTGGCCCTCTAGAGTAGCAAGCCTAACATTTGTCATCCCTTCCCACTGCTCCAGTTCATTCACGCGTCCCGTAAGCGCTCCTACGCCATCAGCCATTGCATAGCACCCATTAAAGATCTTCTCCTGTTGTCCTTCAAGCGCATCCATTCGCTGTCTTAGTTCTCGTACTTGGTGTTTCAGAATTCTCATTAGTGAGTTTCTTGACTCGTTGCTGCTCGGTATCCAGTGCAGCCACTAGTGCAGCAATAACTTGCTCGTTTGACTGTACTGTCCATGGAAGAGAAGGTGTAGGCTGCTTAGTGTTGTTCCTAGTTCTTGGCCTTGGAACAGGAACACGTTCCCTATACATTAAGTGATCTACGAACTTAGGGTAGAAGCTCCAGTCTCATGGAGGATCACGCTCCATCAAGCCAAAAGTTTGATCCCAATCAACTTCTTCAAAAGGGTAATAATGTCGGGGCTAGTCAGGTCCATTGTCAGGTACTGGTGAATAGGGAGGTGGGGACTCAGAACATGTAGGTGATACCGGTCGCTTACCCGGAGCTCTCGATGATGATGCCATGCTACAGAGAGTGTGATGTGTATGCCAATAAGTATGCAGTAGAGAAATAAGGAACAAGTAACTAACTAATTGTGTCGGTTATAGTCTAGTGTATATGCAACCTAGTTCCCTATAACCAATGGCTCTGATACCAATCTGTCACACCCTCAAAATCCGCGTGCGGGGTTTTACCGCGAGGCGCGTGACAAACCAGGATCTCAGTCATTAGTTACTCAGAACGACTCTATATGAACTAATAAACACAATCAGAGTTTAACTATAAAATGTGCGGAAGCGTTTAAATAATCTGAAGACTCAAATCTAGTAACATATAAGGAAATATGCGCAAACATACGCGCCTGACCATAATGCAAACAACCAAGAATAACTGTTTAAAATAAACATATTCCAAAATAGTATTTTTAAAACAATGCTGATAACTCAATAATGCTGACGTGTGCGTGCTCCTAGGCAACTAATAACCTTAACCTGAGAATAGCATACTAAACAAGTCAAAACAATGGTTGGTGAATTCATGAGTTTGCATTAAATAAATATCAGTAATAGTTGCAAAACATAAGCAGTGTATTGTAATAGATAGCTAGTCTATTCACAGTTAGTAATAATTGTAGTGATTTTGCGTTTGAAGCTGATTGTGTTATGTTGGTTGCCTCCCTCCACGACTTACCAGGTCGTGACAATGTTCATTAGGACAATATTGCACCCGTCTGACCTCGAGTCATATAGGTGGGGATCATCAGACCCAGTAGTACTACCCAAAATTTCCTGCTAAGTAATTATTAACAAACCGAAAGTGTGAGGACTTTCCATGGTAATCAACACTATATTAAAACCATACATGACTCATAATAATAAAGCGTTTGTAAATGCCAGTATGCTATCTCCCTAAAAGAGATTATGTAAAAAGAGTGGGGCATGAACTCACCTGATACGCGTGATAGATATCTATAGTTTAACTTGACAAGAACAAGTGGAAAGACAACCTTCTGAGTTTACCTAGAACACACAAGTACATGTACACAGAAATCCAAAAGAAACCCTAAGTGCTCTACAATCAAAGAACTCAAGGTTTTATAAAGACAACACACATGTGACCCAGTTGACCCATTTAACCCGTTGGTGAGATATTAGTTGGAATATAGTTTAATCATGCATGACAACTTAACATACAATAGTATCATACAAATTATCCATGTGTATCACATTGTCAACCCATGTTCTACCTAGATCATTATACCATATTGGATCATGATACATCTCATGCAAATCTCTAACAACTATCATGCTCAGTGTAACTATAACACAACTAATGCATCATACTAGGATCAAATCATGCACAACATATCCATATAACTCATAACTATGAATTCCCATAAACAGGCCAAAGCAGATAACTAATCAAATAAACATTCATACAACCCAAACAACGCATTCAACCACATTAGAAATCATCCATGAACATACTAGCATGATCCTAACATCAAGAACATGTCCGTATCATCATATCTGAAGTTCTACAAAAGTAAAATTTCCCATTTGGGAAAGTAATACCCAAAAGAGATCTAGCATCCAAATCAACCATAATTTCATCAATTTCATACATAATCAAGTTCATAACATATCTAGACTTGATCAACAACACACTATTAACATGATTCATCAATTTAATATCCAAAAAGTTACTATCTTTATTAATGTATAAACTATAACATGTATTCTTGAATTCCCAATGTTCATAACAACAATCTAACATCTAATCATCATGACAAACACATCCATAGCACCAATTCATCAACAATTCAACATTTCATGCAAAATAAAGTTACTATTCTTAGTAACCTATGAACAATTCATCAAAAACGTAACTTTCTTGCATAATCGACGTTAAGTAACATACATACAACCTTACTAACATGATAACATCATCAAACAACAACAATTTCATTAATCATGAAAGTTCCCCAAATCAAAAGTTCCTACTTTTGACCTAATTTGATCTATAACATCAAAATCCATATCAATACATGAAATAATCACCTAATCTAGCATTAATTCAACAATGCTAACATGGAAACACCATCAATTTCAGATTATCATCAAGATTTTCGAATTAGGGTTCCTCAAGAACCTAAAAATCGTAACAATCACATGTTACATACCTTTAGATGAGTTTAGATGGTGATTAACACTTGGAATGAACTTGTAGCACTTGATTAACACTTGAATTTGACTTGGATTGCTTGTGCTATGATCAAAAAAACAAATTTGTGTGTATATGGGGTGTGTTCAGCCGCAAATGGTTAGGGGGTCTAGGGTGGGGATTTTGATCAACCTTACATAATTAGATTTTTAACAAAAACCCTCTTTTAATCAACATTTATAAAACCTAATATTTTTAAACACTTTTTAAATAGTTTTAACTATAAAATACTAACATTATTAATCACTGATAATAATCATATATATTTTTTTTCACTAATCACAAATATATACAAATTAAATATAACAAGTTGCCACATTACGCGATAAAATTCACAATTAATACTTAAATAGTGTAAACACATAAACATAATACAATAATCACATTATTGATTAGATTATTATTAGTTTATCATTATTAGTTATTTTAAGTCAGCAACGTTCAACGATAACTAGTGTGTGCTCACGACACGTGTATACAACACTTAACGGAACTAACGGAGTTTGGTAACGGAAAATTACCGGATGTCATAATTTATTTAGTGTTTCTCAATTCTGTGATCAAAAGCACTAGATGCTTTTCATAGAACACGAGTGCATCATTCTCAAACCTGGGATGACAATTCCTTAGGAATTGGTGCTTCTTAGATCTCCTAGGAGAGGGAATATGTATAAGCTGGACATGAAAAATGATTCTCCTCTAGGTGAAGTTTCATGCTTTCTTTCCAAAGCAAATGGTGATGGGTCCACTCTATGGCATAAGAGAATTTGCCATGTCAACTTCAAGACCTTGAACAAGTTGGTCAAGAATGACTTGGTACATGGTGTGCCAAAGAAGGAATTTATTTGTATGGATAACTGTGTTGCTTGCCTGAAAGGAAAGCAACACAAAGTACCTCATAAATCCAAAGAAGTGAATTCTATCACCACTCCATTATACTTGTTACATATGGATCTCTTTAGTCCTACAATTATAATAAGCATTGGAAGGAAATCATATTGCCTTGTAATTATTGATGACTTCACTAGATATACATGGGTTTTATTTTTAAGAACTAAGGATGAAACTGCTAAAATTTTAAAGTCTTTTACTCTTAAAATTGAGAACTAGATAGATCATAAAGTAAAAATATTAAGAAGTGACCAAGGGACTGGATTCTAGAATCAAGTTCTTGACTCATTCTGTGATTCTAAGGGGATCACCAGACAATATAGTGCTCCTAGAACTCCTTAACAGAATGGTGTTGCTGAGAGGAGAAAAAAGACACTTATTGAGGCTGCTAGGACTATGTTGGCTGATTCAAAGCTGCCTCTAACATTCTGGGCAGAGGCAGTCAGCACTGCATGCTATGCGCAGAACAGAGTTCTTATAGTTAAGCTCCATGGTAAAACCGCTTATGGACTATGGAACAAGAGACCACCATTCATTGGTTTTCTTAGGTCCTTTGGTAGCAGGTGTACCATACATAACACAAAGGACTATTTAGCAAAATTTTGCTGAAAAGTCGGATGATGCTACCTTTGTTATATAGAGTATACAACATTAAGAATCACCAATTTGAGGAGTCATCCAATATTGTTGTTAATGAGCACACTCCTTGTGTTAAGGGGAATGGCCCTGAATATATCTTCAACTTAGAATTGTTTCCCAACTATTCTAAGCCTTCTTATGAAATTGTTTCAGCTGGAATAGGTGAACAAACAGATTCCTATGCATATCAAATGTTTGAGTTGACAATACATCTTCCAAGATCTCTAAGAAGACATGAAGATCAAGCTCCCATAGCTGGTAATCCAGAGAGTCTCATCATTTCTTGAACGAATGGAGCATCAACATGTTGTAAGCCATATGAGCCCCAATCATCACCAACAGACAACTTCAGAATCAACACCAAGCTGCTGAAGACAGTGACTTGGAGGAACAGGAAACTGTTGATTCTGTTTCATAGTAACTCATGACTAATGCTGTAACACATTCATTGAATCAGTCCTCATTGAATTAATGTGAGGCAGCAGCTGGTGGTGATGTTCACAATCCTGAGCAAAACATCTCTAACATGGATCTATCTCTTCAACTAGATATGATTCCTAGGCTCAGGATCCAGAACATCCATCCAGCTGAGAATATCATTAGGAATGTCACAAAGGGAGTAAAAACAATGAGTCAAAGCACTCAAGAGAATGTTGCTTGTATTTATGCTTCCTCTCCCAAATTGAACCCAAGAAAGTGGAAGAAGCCTTAAAGGACAATAATTGGGTTGAAGCAATGCATGAGGAGTTGCTTTAATTCAAGAGGCAAAAGGTATGGAACTTATGTCCTCTACCAAAAGGCCAAGTCCCTATAGGTACCAAATAGGTGTTTAGGAACAAGAAGGATGATAGAGGTTTAATCATCAAGAACAAGGCTAGGCTTGTTGTTCAAGGATACACACAAGAGGAAGGAATTGACTACACAAATGTTTTTGCACCTGTTGTAAGACTTGAGGTTGTTAGGATTTTCCTCACTTTTGCAACATCCAAGAACTTCACTGCCTACGAACTTGATGTGAAATGTGCATTCCTATATGGGGATATTGATAGGGAAGTCTATGCATGCCAGCCACCTGGATTTGAGGATCCACAGCATCCCAACTATGTGTGCAAACTGGACAAGGCGCTCTATGGCCTACATCAAGCACCTAGGCTGTGGTACGAGACTTTGTCTCAATTTCTGATAGGATCAATTCGAGCAATCTGTATCAATTGGATGAACAATTCAAAGCAAAATACAATCAAGTGTAATCAAATCAAGACAAATCAACAAAATTCATATTCCATTGATTGCAAAGACGATTACAAGTGATAGAAAGCAGTTCTCATAAAACATATGCAAAAACTTACTAACTACACTACGTCTAAGCTATTTATACTAGGACCTAAGGAACTAAAATTACACAACTAGTCCCTACACTAGTATAAAATACAAAAACAGACACTAAACATTAAAAGACTAAATGTTAATCTTCTAAGGGACCTAACAATACTCCCCCTAAGATTGACATTGTCTTCAGTCTTCTGTTCAGCTCCATCTTTTCTTTTTCATCTTTTTTCTTCAATCTTGACTTTGTCTTCATTTCTTCTTCTCAGCATCCTTTGACTTTTTCTTTTATCCTTGTATCTTCTATTTTCAATCTTCAATCTGCATGGAAATCCTCAGGCTCTTCTTTTACAGAGAACATAGGCTTTTGCTTATACATTTCAACTTCCTTCAGCGCATTCTCAATTGCTGACTTGAACTTCTTTGCTAGCACTGCCTGCTCTGGTTTTGATTCATTTGTTTTTATGTCTAAATGCTTCATTCTTTCCAATGTGCTCTTTGATAAACATGCTATATCAACATTAGCATAGAGCTCAATTGGAATCCCACAGTCTTTTGTATACAATTCTAGCACTCCTTTTCTTGATATTCTCATGAATTCAATATCTGGTATATCTTTCTTCACAATATTTGCATAAGCCAGAGCTTTTCTCAACGCAATTCTTTCCATGGCTGCACTCATGACATTGATAATTGACACGAAATACTTTTTATCTTGTTCAGCTGTTTCATCTGATAACTTGTCGAACTTCTGCACAGATAGAAATGAAATATAACTTGGATGTAATAACCTCAACTCAAAGGCTCCAAACAAAGTTATCATGTCTTCATTCCAGTCTTCTAAGTTTCTCACAAGCTTCAGTTCAAACGTTTCTGAATTATAAAACCATCTTTGAATTGGTTTTGATTTTTGATTTCCGTCAATCATCTTTATGCCCGGAGTTGTCACCTTTTCAACAAACTTGTCATAAAATTCAATCATGAAGTGATCTTCATCTGATTGATTCACTGTCTTGCTTCTCTTCCTTTTCATTGACATAAAATATTCTTTATCTTCCTGATCACATCTTGTTTTCAGAAAATTACTTGATCTGGTCAACCCTGTTCTCAACAAATCTACCATCATTTGACCTCTTTTTGCATTTGAATGGTTTATCAATCTCAACTTATTCAACTCTTTAAGATCTTGCACTGGAAGTTTTATGATGCTAGCATAAAAATGATACACATCACATATAGCATTCACTCTTTTAATTAGAAATGCATCAAACACTTCATCATACTTCCATGCTATGATTTTTACTTGATTGGTAAAGTCTGGTGCAATCATTGCATTTAACAGTTCAGCCACTGATTGACCTTTTTGTAACACATTTCTTACCAAATCACCAGTTGACCTTGATTTATCAAAAATTTGAATTTGATCTTCAGATGCTTTATATGCTTGTTTTTCTGATTCTGGAAACATCTTAATCAATTCTTTTCTCCTTTCAAGCATACTTGATTTTTGAGCCATCTGCTTGATCTCCTGAGGCTTTAAATTCCGAGTTCTTTTTGTGATTTCCAGATATTGTGGATTGTCAGTATCCAAAATAATCATCTTTTTGGTTTGTTTCTCTGTTTCTTGAAAACTTTTAACCAGATTTCTTAAAGAGACAGATTGAAGTCTTTTTAATTTTCTCCACGGATAATTCCTTGCTTGCAACCATGATCTTAAAGCAAACAAACTCATTTCTTCTGGATCAGGATGGTGCAGCTCGGAACTAGAAAGTTCATCCACATTGATACTTTCTTTTTCTCTGTTCCACTCTCCATGTTCAATCACAATTTCATTAGGATCTATTGGAGCAATGGATTCAGCAGCTATGCATTTCTCATATTCATCGTTTATTTGAGAAACTGTTAATCCATCTAAAAATACTCTGTTGTATTTCATCTTCACAAGATAGTTGTACCTTTCTTCAAAATCTGATAGAATATCATCAACTCCTTGATCATGTTCCAAAGGAGGATGTTCAAATTCTTCAACTACATCATCATCATCTAAAACTTCATTATACCAGTCATCATCAAATTCTTCTTCCAAATCTTCAAGAGCACCAATTTTGTCTTGACTCATTTGCTCTTGACTCTCTTGATGTTCTTTTTCAGTAGTTTCTTCAACTCTTTGAACTTTTGAAGAAGTTTCAGGTACAAATTCAACATCAGCTTCATCTAATTTCCTCTTTCCTTTCTCCCTTTTAGACACTTTTTCAATATCAATTGGAATGTTTTCAGCAGTAATCAAAATTTCTGGAGAAGAGGGCTTTGCTGATTCTTTTAACTTTGTTACTTCTTCCTTTAATCTTTCATTTTCTTCAGACAGATTCTTGAATTTTTCTTCCAGCAAATCATAATCTTTGATCATAACTTCAAAGTTATGTATAACATCTTCTTTATCTTTTGCATATCCAACAATCTTTTCATCTTTTGACAAACCATCTTCTTTCAATTTTTCATTAGCTTTCTTCAACAATTCAAGCTCTGCTGTTAGTTCTTCAATTTGTTTTTCTTTTGCTTCATTTTCAGCTTTTAAGCTTTCAAGTTCATCAACATCAAGAATTTCTTCAGTTTGAACTGCTACATCAGTTTTAGAAACAGGTATATCTTGATGAATTTGAAATGTCTCAATGAATTCATATTCAAAGATTTGATCATTAACATTCATTTCTTGTTCATTCTCAAAGTGAGCTTGTTCCTCTTCATGTATTTCTTCATGAGCAGTTTCATCAATGATGAAAGCATCTACATCATCAACTGCTTCATGCTCACTTTCTTGTTCATGAACTTCATCACCTATGATATCTTCATCTTCGTTTTGAGCTTCAGTTTCATGCTCAGATCTTGGTGATTCATGAATTATATCCTGGTGAGTTTGAGCTTCATCACCATCATCATCATTATTATCATCATCTTCATCATTGTCATCATCTTGATCATCTTCAGTATCTTGATCATCTTCTTCCAATGGAAATTCATCTATAAGATCAGTAGGATCAATTGGTTCTCCCTCTATCAAATGATAATGCTCCACATTAATGTCAACCTCATCATTTGCTACATTTAACATGTAGTCAAACATGGGTACATTTTGAGCACCTGTTATCATTGATAACTTTTTATATGTCATTTCAGACATATTTTCCATCTCCAATCGATCTCCACCAACACCATACACATGAATGTCAGGTATTCCTCATTGATAATCATTTGCAGAAATCTTGGATACATTAAGTATTTATGCCTTGTTCCTTTTTCCAAATTGAATGCAAAGCCATTCAGTATCCATCTTGACATGTTAAATCTTCTGTTTGTAGCAACAGCAACAATTGGTGAAGCTATGTCCGTAGGAAATGAATTCCAACCAGCACTTCTTTTGGACAAGCAATGTTGAAAGATGTAGCACAGAAGCTTCCAGTGATTATACACTCTTGCTCGAAAGAATTGTTTCTTGGGAAATTGATCAGGGTGACCCATAGCCATAAAACTTTCTCTGCATTCTTCAAAAGAAAATTCACATCTATCTTCTGGATCATTTTCTCCTAATCTCAGAGCATTTCTGATAGAATCTTCTGATACTTCTATCATTCTATCTCTTGTTATAAATCCCCTTACAAATTTTCTTCCATCTTCAATTTCAACCGTTGCTGTGTTCCAAAACTGTCTGATAAGCCTGTCATAGATGACTGTTTGGTAGCACATAGCATATACATATTTGGTTCTGAGAAGAAATCTGATCATTGCTTCATAAGAGAAAGCATCTTGAACTTCATCATTCAAAAATGCAACAATATTATGCTTAGGAACAAATTTCAGTTCTGCCATCTGCAAAATTTAAGGACAAAGATGTTAGATAATGTGTATTTTGAATTAATGATGATTTAAGAAATTATAAACTGATGTGTTAAATTTAATTTGAATTTTGAAACAACTTGAATTTTGAGTTTAAGTGAACACACTTAATTTTAAAAAATGATGAATTTTCAAGACTGTTTTTGATTAGCATTTTAACACTTCTGTTTATGAAATCTTATATCACTTTATTAAACTTTGAATTCCTGAGATGATGATTTTGATGATTTGTATCAATGTTGATTTTATTTTGAATTTTGTTTTATTTTATTTTGAAAATTGTGAAACTGTTCATCTTCTTCAACAGTTCATCATCCTCGAATGTTCATCGAAGACCCTGAGCCAAACATTCAATCAAACATCAGATTATCACAAGATTAACCTAGTATAATGATCGAAATCATCAAATGAACATGAATCAGTCATCAATTTTTCTCATTTTTCTCTCGATTTGAAGAACTCTGTGATTTTGTTAAGTGTTAGGGTTCATACGACTCACAGGGATCGTACGACCATCAAAATGTTTCATTTAAACTGAAATCAGTTGAAAATGATTCATTTACTTACATTCACAATCTCACGAATCCTATCAACAATCGGGAGTTTTTGTTCGAAGTGAATACAATCGATGAATAAGGGTTTTTTTTTTATCGAAGAAAGTCGAAAGTTCGAGTGTTCAGAGGGTTTTGTGAGGGTTTTTGAATTAGAATGAAATGAATATCACAAGTGTTCTATTTATACTAAGTATAGAAATTTTAGACTTATGAGTACTGTTGGTCGTTTTAGGATCATTCAGACTCATTAGATCAAAAATTTTACTAAGTATCTAGACACATGAGCACTGTACAGCAGTCGTATGAGCACTGTTAGACACATTAGTCTAGTCGTATGAGAACTGTTTCAGACACATGACAACTGTTAGTCACATAAGTACTGTTGGTCGCATAAGTACTGTTCCAGTAGCATGAGTACTGTTTCAGTAGCATAAGCAATTTTCAGTAGCATTAGCACTATTAGTCGTATCATAAATCTGAAAAGTCCACATTCACTTGTACGTTTTCAAGTCTTCCACCTGCACACTGTTTAAACACATTAGTAATATTTCATACTAATATTCAAACAATATTGCATATTTTCACATTTTGACCCTCAAAGTTTCAAATTTACACTTTTGACCCTCAAAGTTTCAAATTTTCATTTTTGACCCTCAAAGTTTCAAATTTTCATTTTTGACCCTTAAAGTTTCAAATTTTCATTTTGAACCCTTAAATTTGAACTATTTACAAGTTTGACCCTTCATCTTAGTTTCAAAATGAACAACCAAATATTTCAACTTCTGTCTTGATTTAAACTTTTCAAAGAAGCTTTTCCTTGCTAAAAATTATGAGATCATTTTATCATTTGATAAACACACACATACTTTGAAATTAAAGCATCATCCGTTCAAGTCAATCATGATCATTTTCATTTTGATTTTCTGAGAATATTCTTACTGGAGTATTACTCCCCCTAAACTTTTAAGTTTCACAAACTTAGAAGTTTATTAATTGATCATAAGAATATCATACTTAACTTTGTTATATTGCCTGCACACAAGAAAACATGCATAAAATCAAAAAATCTAATATTTACACTAGAATCTATAATTGCAGTGAGATCATATTAGATAAGATCAGACATTAAAATAAAAAATTGTGTGGATAGCCATAGACAATGATTAAATCCTGATCAAGTGTGTTCCAGGTCAGTGATATCACAGCAAAGGAGACACAAGATCTAAGGACAGCAAATGAGTGTTTTTGACATAAACTATCAGCTCACTTACTTTTTCAATTCTTGGATGAGTATGGTATAGGTGTATGACAAGATGTGACTCATACCAAGACAAAGAGGATCAACCATCATCAAGACATGCAAGAAAGCACTTATTCTCAACTTATTACCTAACAAATATGCATAATCAGAGTTCATGTTACTTAATTTAACAGAGAATGATCATGGATAACCATTTGATCAACTCTAACCATCCTTTTGAATGGGTTGTGCACATTGGCATCTTTTGCATCAAATGAGAATATCCAGGTTGTAATGACTTACAACAGAGGATATCTCGGTACTTCAGGTCTATGATGACTCATAACAGAGAAGTAAATGATGCTTGTAACAGATCTCATGATTAGTCACATTACCATTAGGTGTGAGCAGGAGTAGCTTAACAAGCAGTCAATCTGATAAGCTAATACACTCAAATGTACTTAGATGAATACACAAACAAGCATAAGAATGTGGGTGATCACAAGAATTTACTTGTTCAGTATACTAGCATGATAGTGTCTACACAACAATTCCTGATCATGTCAGACTTTATTAGCGAGTGTAGTATGTAACTGATCTTACTAATGTACTATCATTTCTCACAGAAGGCAAAAACAGATTCATTCCTAAAATAAAGAATGAAAAATGAAAAGCACTCTATTTTTGGATTTTGGAGTTATATTTTTCTATTTGATTTTGGGGTTTTCTACTTTTGTATTTGTTTTTCTATAAAAGAAAGCACACACACACAAACAATCAGGCAAATAACTATGAAAAGTTATCCTTATGAAATTTCAGATTTAGGAAAGTATTTGATCATGAAAAGATTCAAATTTGTAACCAGGTTTACACATGGTTAATAAGGCCAATTGACTCCACTAAGTACTCAAACCTTCCTGGTAGAAAAGCTTTAGTAAATAGGTCTGCCAACTGTTTTTCAGTTGCTATTTGAATCAAAATGATTAAACCTTTTTCAGAATTATCTCTTAGAAAATGATATCGGATTTCGATATGTTTTGTTTTTGAGTGTTGAACTGGATTAGCTGTAATGAACATAGCAGCAGTGTTATCAATGTAAATGGGTGTTTTAAGAAAATTGAACCCATAATCTAGCAGTTGGTTTTGCAACCAAAGGATTTGAGAACATCCTGCTGATACAGCTATGTACTCAGCTTCTGCAGTTGAGACAGAAACATTTGTTTGTTTCTTACATTGCCATGAAACTAATCTGGGTCCAAGAAACTGACATCCACCCGTAGTAGATTTTCTATCTTGACAACATCCACCATAATCACTATCTGTATATCCATGTAACTCAAAATTACCCTCGTAAGGATACCAAAGCCCTAAGGCTGGTTTACCTTTGAGATACCTGAATATTCTTTTGATAGCAATTAAGTGAGATTCTTTCGGGTCTGATTGATACCTTGCACAGACACAAACAGCATACATTATGTCTGGTCTTGATGCAGTAAGATACATCAAAGAACCAATCATAGATCTGTATAAAGTTTGGTCTACTGATTTTCCTTTAGGATCAGGTTCAATCTTGGTGTTAACATCTGCTGGAGTTCTTATGGATTGACAATCATGCAGTTTGAATTTCTTCAAGAGTTTATCAACGAACTTCTCTTGATTAATAAAAATACCATCTGCAGATTGTTGAACTTGTAGTCCAAGAAAGAAATTTATTTCTCCCATAGAACTCATTTGAAAACGAGATTTCATAATCTCTTCAAATTCTTTGCACAAAGTTGGACTGGTAGAACCAAATATGATATCATCTACATACACTTGCACACATAAGAGATCATCATTATCCTTCTTTATGAATAAAGTTGGATCGATTTTCCCTCTGGTATATCCATGTTGGATCAAGTGTTGAGATAATGTTTCATACCAAATTCTAGGAGCTTGATGAAGTCCATATAAAGCTTTGCTAAGCTTATACACACGATGTGGAAATTCTGCATCCTCAAAGCCCGGAGGTTGCTTAACATACACATCATCAGTGATTGGACCATACAGAAATGCACCTTTGACGTCCATTTGATACACCTTGAATTTCATGAATGATGCATATGCCAGGAAAACACGAATAGATTCGAGTCTTGCAACTGGAGCAAATACTTCATCATAGTCAATTCCTTCTTCCTGTGTGTATCCTTGTGCAACAAGTCTTGCTTTGTTTCTGATTACAATGCCACGATCATCAGTTTTATTTCTGAACAACCATTTGGTGCCTATGGCATTTTCTCCTTCAGGTAATTCCACCAACTTCCACACTTCTTGTTTTCGAAATTGTAGAAGTTCCTCCTGCATAGCTTCAATCCAACCATTGTCCTGTAATGCCTCGGTGACATTTTTAGGAACAGTCTGAGAAAGGAAACAAGAGTATAAACAAACATTTGCATGTTCAGATTTACTCCTAGTAGTTCTTTCATTCAGAGGACCAATAATCTGTGATGTTGGATGGTTCCGGTGGATACGAGATATCGGAATCTCATTTCCTTGAACATTAACATCAAGATTTGTTTGGTTCAGATTGGAGAGCTGTTGCAATAAGGTAGAGGAATGTGGTGTGAAATTTGGAACTTGAGTCGGAGAATTGAGAAAGTAATCGAAGTTACTATGATCAATTACATCTCCAGAGATGGAAGATGTGCCAGACTCAGGATGTCCAATTTCTGTACCATCATTAGGAATAGGTTGTGTTGCTTCTTGAGCAGCTGAAACAGAATGATCTGAAGCTGGAGAATCAGGAACATTGTCATGGAAATGGATTGTTGAATCCTTGACAAATGAAAAAAATGGATAGTCTGGACGAGCATCATCTGAATCATCAGAATCTGAATCATCACTGAAAGATCCAAGATCTCCTCTTGAGTTCTTCTTACCTGAAAAATCATCAGATTGATTAAACAAGTTAGACTGAAATGAGTTTGACAAAGAATCCAAATCAAATAACCATGCAGGACCATTTGAAACTGATGGAAAAGAGTTTTCCAAAAATTTAACGTTGAATGTTTCATTAATAGTGTTTGTCCTAGAGTTATACACTCGATAGGCTTTTGAAACAGATGAATATCCAACGAAAAATCCATTATCAGCTTTTTCTTCAAATTTTCCTAAATGATCACTTGAATTAAGAATCATAACGGGACAACCAAATGATTTTAAAAAATTTATGTTTGGTTTCCTGTCAAACATCAACTCATATGGAGTTTTCTTTTTATCTTTAACAAGCAAGATTCTGTTCTGAACAAAACATGCTGTGGATATTGCTTCGTCCCAGAAAGTGATTGGAAGTTTAGCATCAGCTAACATAGAACGGGCAGCTTCAATCAAAGTTCGGTTCTTCCTTTCAGCAACTCCATTTTGTTGTGGAGTTCTGGGAGCACTGAACTGATGAACTATCCCTTTTTCTGCACAAAACAAATCAATGTTAGCATTTTTAAATTCAGTTCCATTATCACTTCGTATTATTTTTACTTTTTGATCAAGTTGATTTTCAACTTTATTAATAAATTCTTTTAGAAGATCTGCAGTTTCAGATTTAGCTTGAAGAAAGAAAACCCATGAAAATCTTGTATAATCATCTATGATGACTAAACAATAAGATTTTCTACCAATACTCCTAACATTAGTTGGTCCAAAAAGGTCCATATGTAACATCTGGAGTGGTTTGGTATTTGAGTTTATCAGCTTGGACTTATAAGATGCTCTATGTTGTTTTCCCTTCAGACATGCTGAGCAGTGATCAGTAGTTGAAAACTTCTTGGAAGGAAGTCCAATAACATGATTTCCTGCTACAAGCTTGTTCATGTTTTTGAAGTTGGAATGACCAAGTCGTCTATGCCAAAGCTGGCTTTCATCATTTGAAGCTTTAGCAATCAGGCAAGTAGTTTCAGTTGCAGGATCCACTTGAGACATATCCAATTTGTATACATCTCTGTCTCTAGCAGCTTTAACTATCACCCAGTCATTGCTAATCTAAAATCCTGGTTTCAAGACATAACAGTGAGATTCATCAAAAAGAACAGAGTAAGATTTATCACAAATTTGGGATACACTTAAAAGATTAAAGTTCAACTGTGAACAGAAGTTGACTTTATCAAAACTTATAATCCCATTGGATACTGTTCCCTCTCCTGTTATCTTTCCACCTGCATCTCCTCCAAATGCAACATGAGTACCGTCCTTTAACTTAAAGTCTTGCAATAAGGCTTGATTGCCTGTCATATGCCGGCTACACCCACTGTCAACATACCATGAGTTGATTGGTCTCCGCGGGCGTACCTGCATTCACAAACATTTAAGGTGAGTTAGTAACCCAAGCCGAGATGGTCTTGGGCTTGCCAAATTTGTCAACAATTGTAAATTGTTTGAAATGAAGTTTGTTGACATCTGGTTTCTTTTGAATTTTAACCTGTTCAAATACTTTTTGTGAATTCAACTGATTATCTCTTTGTGAATTATCAAGGAATTTTGAACTTTTGTATGAATCATTTGAGAATGTTCCTTTGTTTATTCTCACAGAGCGAGGAATAAACTTTTCATGATTGTATTGCTGAGATTTGACAAAGTGATGATTATCATAACCAGAATTGTTTCTTCTGAAAGATCTCAGACCCAAGGAAGGTTGTGATTGTGAAAATTTAAATCCAATAGTTTGATTTTTTATAAATTGTGGATTTACAAAACCTTGATTATTGAATTCCTTCCTTGTAGAGTTCTTCCTAAAGTAACAATCATTGGTATTGTGATTTCTTTCATCACACAATGCACAGTATTTGTTAAAATAACAATCAGCTGTGGTGTGATTTGTCATATCACATATATAACAATACTTGTTAAAGTAACATTCAGAAATGTCATGATTGTACATGTCACAGATATCACAATACTTTTCAGAATGTTTAAACAACATTTTATTAACCCTTGATGTTGATGCAACATTTGATTCTTGTTTGAATTTTGGGTTAGGCAATTTAATTTGTTGTTTAATTGGAGTAAAGTTTATCTTTTGATCTTTGGGATTTTTCTTTTGAACTTGAACAGTATTCTTTGACTCCTTTGATTCAAATCTTTTGTACACAGCAGAAGTCTTATGATCTGGACTTGTTCTCAGATCAGAGTTAGATTTGATCTTAGGTGTATTTGTTATTTTTGTGTTTGTGTTCAAGTCAAAAGTTCCAGCAGACACAAACTTCACAGGTTTAATTTGAGTATTGTTCTGTGAATGATTAGTTGATTCAGTTTTCTTTGCTTTTGCAGCTTTTCTTCGTCTTTGATTTCGCAATCTAGATGAAGTTTTCTTGCTTTGAAGTTTAGTTGAATCTTGAGAAGATTCCTTTTGACATTCTTTCACTTCAGTTAGTTCATTTGAACTAGAATCATCAGAATTATTGTTATCTAATTTAACCTCTTCACATTTTTCTTTCAGTTTGTTATTGACATCAGAATTTTCACTCTTTATTTCAGTTTGTTCAATAACATTTTCACTTTTTGGTACGAACAGCTTCTTTTGTTTTTGTTGAGGTTCATAAGATTTAACTTTGATTGGATGACCATTTTTGATCTTGTTTAAATCAGTTTCTTCATAAACTTCAACATTTTTCTTTTGAAGGTTCTTTTGATCTTGAAATTCCTTCAGTTTAGCTTTGTTTTCTGGTGAATGATCATGAGTATTGAAATTATCAGGTAATGTTTTTGAGATAGATTCAGGCATAGGTTCATGTGTGAATCCTAGACCTGTTTTGTCTTTTTCATTCCTTCCATTCACCAGTTGCTCAACAATTTTCTTTGAGCTTTTAACTTTAGCTAAGTCTATTTGAGTTGCTGCATGTGCCAATTTTTCTTTTTCAAGTGTTTTGTTCATCTCTTCAAGTTGTTGTTTGACAAGTTCAAGTTCTTTAATGGTTTTGTTCCATGATGCTTGAAGAGACATGATCTTTTCATCAGCAATTTTGTGATCTGATTTTAGCTTGTTGTGTTTTGATTCTTCTTGTTTGAGCTTGTCACAAATTTTAAATGAGTATGTTCTGTAGTGTTCAACTAGCTCAAAACATGCTTTTGTGCACATTTTCTCTCTCACTTCTACTGGTATTTCAGGATATGAGTGTGAAGATTCAGTATCAGAAGAATTAACAACCTTTGGCTGTTCTGATTGAGCCATAAGAGCAACTTCTTCAGAGGTATCTTTTGGGTCTGATTTGTCACTCCAATCATACTCTTCTTCTTGATCTGATTCATCATATTTAGGATCTTTAGCTTCAGACCAGTCATCATCATCAACTTCAGCAACTAATGCCAAATTAGCAGTGAGATCAGCAGTAAATTGTTCTGCATATGCACTCCAGTCATAACCATCTTTGATGTTTACAACCAGTGCCTTCTTGGTTTCCTCACTTTTCTTCTCTTCTTTGGGTTCTGGCATTGGTAGACTTTGGTATGGCTTCTGAAAAGTCTTGTTTGCCTGTTGCTGATACTTTTGACCATTTGAGCTGCCTTGGTTATTTCCTCCTTGGTTTCTTGGAGCTTTGCATTCTCTTGAAAAATGACCATAACTGTTACAGTTAAAGCATCTTGATTTTGATTTATCAAACCCAACAGTTTTGTTTGCACTGGGTTTGTAATTTCTGTTAGTGTAAGCATGCTTTTGAGTTCTGTAAGCTATCATGACCATCTGCCAATTAAGATCCATTTCTTCTACATCATCTGGATCCATTTCAAACAAATCCTGTAGAACTAGCTCCATTTGAGTCAGATGACTGCCTTGATAAGCTTGAAAGCTTGCCATGAATGCAGTGAAAGCAGTTTTTGACTCTTCATCTTGTAAAAGAATGTTAATCACATCTTTCACTTTGCTTGGATTGCGAGAGTTTGAGGAGGATGGCATGTCAGTTGAAGGTTTTGGCATTTGAGCTTTAGGTGAAGATTGTGGTTTTGGTTGTGGTTGAGTAGAGTAAGCAGGTGTACTTGTGAAGAATCCTGCTCCCACAAATAGATCACCTTCATCTTCAGGAGTAGATTGATCTTTGGCCAAGAATGCATTCTCAACAGTATTTGCTGGTGAAGCAACATACTTATACTGAGTTGTAGATGCATGTCTATCATTATTTCTTGAGCTCTCATCAATTTCTACAGATTCAATTTTAGCAATGAGCAGATCAAGATCCATTGGAAACTTCTCAGTATGTTTCAACAGAGTGACAGTTTGTTTCCAAGAAGATGGTAGTGCATTCAGAAGTCTATTGTTTAAGTCCTCAAGATCATTCTTGATTCCCAAAGTAGACATCTCTGTAGTTAATTGCACAAACCTGTTCATCATTTGGTTTATTGTTTCTCCTGAGATATGCTCAAAAAGTTCCAATTGCCTTTTCAGTTTCTGCTTTTTCAGATCTTGAATCTCTTTCCCTCCTTCACATATAATCTTCAAGGCTTTATACATTGTGTATCCAGTCTGATAGTTTTCAAGCCTTGAAAGAACTTCCAGTGGTAGTCCTTTACACATGAGAGAATATGCTTTGATGTCATTCTTTACTTTCTTCAAATCATCACCATGAAGATTATCTTCTGGATAAGGCTCTTGTGAATCTTTAGAATAAACAAATCCTCTGTCTGGACCATCAGTAGTCACAGGAATGTATGGACCTTTTTCAATTGATTTCCACAGATCAGTGTCTATGGAATTCAAATGATGTTTCAGCCTAAGAGACCAATTTTTAATGTCAGCTCTGTTTTTAAGTTTTGGAACTCTATTCTCAGAATCTTCTGATTTAGCCATTTTTATATTTTTGTTGTTTTTCTAATCTTTTGAATTAAGAAATGAAAAGAAAAAAATATTTTTGGGTTTTTAAAATTTTATGAAAAAATTTCTAAGTGTCAGACTGAAAAGTCCGAAACAGTGGTCAAATGTCTACCAGTGGTGATACGACCAGAAGTGAAACTTCCAATAGTTGTAATACGCCCAACAGTGAAAAAGTCCAACAGTAGTGATGAGTCCAACTGTGATGAGTCTAAGGGATTGCCTTAGAAAAATATTCAACACAGTGCTGAAACTACCAACAGTAGTTATACGACCAAAGTTGAAACGACCAACAGTCGTTATACGGCTAAGCTGAAATGACCAATAGTCGTTATACGGCTAAGCTGAAATGACCAATAGTCGTTATACGGCTAAGGTAAAACTACTAACAGTAGTGATGTGTCTAACCAACAGTGGTTATACGACTAGGGTGATACGACTGAAACAGTTGAGAAATGTCCAACAGTTCTCAAACGACCAATCACTTAGTCAATTTTCAGTGTTTTTCATCCCTAATACGGCACATTCATCAGATTCTTATGAATGTAACGAACTCAGAAATCTCAAAATCCTTCAATTGTTGATGAATTGAGCTGAAATTTCGCAATTAGTTCAAGATTATGCCGATAATCAATCCTATAACCTCAATTTCAGTGATTATCAACAACTTTCTATGAATTTCAGAGATTTTAGGTCGAACACTCAAGAACACATATTCGTACTGTTTTTCCACTAATTCACTTGATTTTTATGAGATAAACTGCAAATTGTGATTCAAAACATGTTTCTGATGATGAAACACAGCTTCGATTCACAATATTTCACTTGAATTGTCAATTGATTACAGATTTCAGTGGATTTTTGAAGTATCTATCTTCGACAGAACTTCAAGAACATGCAACCGAAAGCTCTGATACCAATTGATAGGATCAATTCGAGCAATCTGTATCAATTGGATGAACAATTCAAAGCAAAATACAATCAAGTGTAATCAAATCAAGACAAATCAACAAAATTCATATTCCATTGATTGCAAAGACGATTACAAGTGATAGAAAGCAGTTCTCATAAAACATATGCAAAAACTTACTAACTACACTACGTCTAAGCTATTTATACTAGGACCTAAGGAACTAAAATTACACAACTAGTCCCTACACTAGTATAAAATACAAAAACAGACACTAAACATTAAAAGACTAAATGTTAATCTTCTAAGGGACCTAACAATTTCTTCTCAAGAATGGCTATACTAGAGGCACCACAGACAAGACATTATTCATAAAGAAATCTGGTAAGGACATGTTGCTCGTACAAGTGTATGTGGATGATATCATACTTGGTTCCTCAAATGACCAAATGTGTAAAGACTTTGAGAGCACCATGAGGAAGAAGTTTGAAATGAGTTCAATGCGCAAGATGGACTTCTTCCTTGGAATTCAAGTGAAGTAGATGAATGAAGGGATTTTCATCAGTCAATCTAAGTATGTCAAAGACATCTAGAGAGATTTGAGATGAAAGATTGTAAGCCAGCAAGGACACCTATAGCCAGAAATCACAATCTATGTCCTGACTATGAGGGGGAGGATAATGATCAGCATTAGTACAGGGCAATTATTGGGTCTCTAATGTACTTAACTGCAAGTTGGCCTGATATCATGTTTGCAACCTATATTTGTGCAAGATATCAGGCTACTCTAAAGGTGTCTCACCTGGTTGCTGTCAAAAGAATCCTTAGATACCTCAAAGGAGCTTCCAAACTAGGACTCTGGTATCCTAAGAATAAGGATTTTAACCTCTATGGTTACACTAGCAGTGACTATGGAGGCTGCAACATCAACAAGAAATAAACATCAGAAGGATGTCAATTTCTTAGTGGAAGGATTATTTCATGGCAGTGTAAGAAGCAATCCTGTGTGTCTATATCAACTGCTGAGGCTGAATACATTGCGGCTGCTAGCTGCTATGCTCAACTGCTGTGGATTCAAAACCAGATGATATACTCTGGCTTCAACTTCATGGAGACTCCTATCCACATAGACAACAAGAGTGCCATTTTAATCACAGCGAATCCAGTGAAGCACTCAAAGACCAAGCATATTGACATCAGGTATCATTTCATTAAAGATATTCATGAGAAGAGTCTCAAAAACTTGTTAAGGTGATACAAATGAACAATATGCTGACCTGTTCACAAAGGAATTTGATGAATAGAGATTTAAATATTTAATTACAGCTATTGGGATGATAAACCTTGATTAAATCTCTTTTGAAAACCTTTTTAAATATGCCATGGCCTTTTTGTCTATTGATTACAATCTAAGCTCTGTTACAGAAGTATTCTTCACGAAATTTTCTAAGTATAAATTCCTCCGAAGAGAAATTTAGCTGCGGAAGAGTTTATCTAAGTCTTCCATAGATAAATTCCTCTAAGTGTTTCCTCTTCCGCATAAGTTTTTGACTTCGGAAGACTTTTGATCAAGTATCAAAATTTTCTTCCGAAGCCCTTTAACTTATGTTCTCGGAAGCTATCTTACTCTTGGAAGCAAATATGTCTTAGGACATCATTTTCCTTCAAAAGGAAAGATTTTCTTGTAAGAAACACTTTGAGGAATTCGGAAGAGAATTTACTATAACGGATACATTTTCGGGCCCCACTCTGTAAAATGTGAAATTTTGTCAGCAAAAAGAAATGATTTCAGATTATTTAAATAGATTTATCTTGCCGCCTAAGTCTTATCACAAACCTAAACTGTCTTTTCACATCTTTTCACCCTATCCGATAAGATTTTTTTTACTCCATTTATACACAATCTCCGACTATCCCACTTTTCTTACCGTTACAAAATACCCACGTTCCAGAGAAAACCTCCCAAAATCCCCACTATACATCATCTTCTTCATCTACTCCTCCACTCAACTAGATTTCTGAAATAATGGCCCTTAATCCCGAAAATAATCAGGCCACACTCCTTGATTCCACCAAGGATGCCGACTATGCCCCAATCATCTAGTTCCTAAACCAGTCAACATACTTCACCACCCTCACCGTGAACCCAACCATTTAATCCAACCATATGGCCGAATTCTAGGCAAATGGACGGAGTGAACTTTTAAATGATCAGCGGGTTATTCGATCGATGATAAGCAGCTAGGAGTTGATCATCTCTGAAACCACCATACGAGAGTATTTGGAGCTCCACAATGCAGGTGCCCCTATGGATTTCCATAAAATAGACTTGGAAGAATCCTACATTCAAATGTGTTGTGGCAGAAATGTGCAGAGGTCAACTGTATATCAGTACAACTTCTCATTCAACTCGAAGTGCCTTCTGCACATCGTACTCCATTGCCTATCAAACAAGTCTGGGGAATGGGATAAAATCCCATATGATCTTGGGTGCCTGGTCATTGGAATGGTAAGGAACCAAAGGTTCAACTACTCCAAGTTTGTGTGGATGAACCTAATCAGCAATCTAACTAGGGATTTTTTCTTCATACATCCCCGGTTCATCCAGCACTACATAAACTATGAGTTGGATCAGGACCGACTACAACTTGGCCAACCACTGTTGGTTCCTCACATGAAGCCTGGTGTCTTCAAGATTTTGAAGAAGGTTTCACCCAATTTCACTGGTAGGTTCACTGATCTGCCCCAAGGTATGTTTGAGCCAATGGTTCATGGAGACATCCCTACAAACCTAGCAGGTGATGAACCCCCACCAGTCTCTCCCATAATCCATCATCCCATACAGCTCACTTATCATAGACACCTAAAACAAACCCTTGATCAATCTACTCTGATTGATCAAGTCCACTCTTTTCAACCCAAAAAGACTAGAGTGGAAACATGGGCTCCCACTCAGTCTGAGGTCTTAACTTCCTCTCATATAGACCTCAATGTCATGGTTGAGTCTCCTCTGTCTCAACCAGACGATCCCACTAACCAAGCCTTAAGCCCTCAGTTTGAGCCACAACACTCTCCTGAGCAGCCTAAAAGGAACAACCACATCTTGGAATCCACTGCTGATGCAGGGGAATCCTTAGGTGCTGACCAAGGTCCCGGGTCATTAGAGATATTTGCTAAATCTTTCCTTGACCTTTTAACCCGTCCTGATAAGAATATCATGCTACCACAGGGCAGTGAAGTTGATCCCTCTCACCACTCTTTTGAACAACATAGCCCTCTGTAGCCCCTGATATTCATCCAACATCAGGAAGAGAGTACTGAGGTGAGTCCGACAGATATGGAGGGGACTCATATGGATAGAGCTGCCACTACTGAGGGTGCTTCATTAGTCCCTCAGGATAGTGGTGACATCAATCAGACTCTATCCATGGCAACTTTACAAATCCATGTTCCTGAAGGAGACATGGATCAGTAGAGGAACCCTAGGTGCCAAGAAACCACATCAGGTGGTGAGGATGAGCATACTAGGTATGTTATCTCATCTCCCGATTATTCCTCCAATGAGGATGAGGGTAGTATGCAACTTACCATCAAGTATCTACTCTCTAAAATCGCAAACATGGAACCTCAGGTTAGGATTTTAAAAAGTAGATCTGCCACTCAACAACTTAAGATTAACACTCTCAAGGCCCAATAAGCTGAGAAACAAATAGAGAGATATGTTAGGGATGTACAAATCCATGTCTCTGCAAGTTCTTCCTCTAGCTCATCTGACTCTCAGGATGATGCTACCAAAAACGGGGAGAATTTGCAGGATCAAACAACTGCTAAGGGACTATCTACTCATTCTTTGGAGCAGGTACCACCTCAGGGGGAGATGGCTGCTCACTCTTTGGAGCAGGCATCAACCCTAATTGAGCCTACCATTGCCACAACCCCCCTCTTGGAGTCACCTCCTCTATCCTAGCTTCCCCTGCACATACCCTTCTTGAGCCAATCTCTTCTGTTCAGATGGAACCCAGGACTTGCATCAATCTTGTAGACCAGTTTCTGATGAAGTCCCCATCTGAACATTCCCTCCCAGATCATACTCTTACTTACTTTGGAGCTGAAGAGCTTCAAAGGTTAACTGGACCTTCTACCTCTGGGAAAGGATACATAAGGGGAGTGTGGAACCTGAGATTAACTTCAAAGGGAAAGCACAAACCGATGGCCCAACACCTAACTTAGCAGGGCCTGAAAGTCAAGTTACTTCCAAGGCTAAAGAAATCTCTTCTGAAGCCAAGGAAATTCATTCCGAGGCAAAGGAAATCACTTCCGAAGCCAAGGAAATTCCTTCCGAAGAAGGTTTACTGTCTACTTCCGAGGCAATCACATCTACTTCTGAAGCCATGGAATTTTCTTCCGAGGCTGAGGTTGAAGTCATGGAAGTGATAGTAAACCTCTTTGCGACCATCTCTCCTCTGCCCAGCCAGCCTGAACCATCCAAATCTTAGTCTCCTAAGCCATTAGCTTCCTCAGACCTAAAGGAAAGAGCAAGTTGACAGCTAAAGAGCTAGAGGAGGAATATAGACTGGAAAAGTTAAAGAGGAAATGAAAAGTGGACTCTAGGAAGCTGCTGGCTGACAGTAGAAAGGCAGCAAACGAAGTAGCAGCTGCTCATGAGCACTTTGCCAACAAAAGATGGGCAGAGTTAATTGACAGGATCCTCAACCTTAGGATCTAAAGTGAAAAAATTATTCTACTTCCCAATGAGAATCTTGTCAACTTAGAGAAGAAAACCTTGCTACAAAAGGAGAGAGCAGAAGCAGCAAGGTTGGTAAAGGAGGAGGAAAGAAGGAAGAAGAAAGAAGATGATAAGATCAAGGCTCAGGCTAAGATGAGAGCAGAGAAGATAGCATTTTTCTACTCTAGGAGATATAAAGAAAAAGACCTAGCTCCTCATGAGTTTGATACTATCCTGTTCTTCTTCAAAGAAGAACAGGAGAAAATCATGAAGAAAAGGAAAAGGACTGCCAGGGAGAAAGCTGTGAGAGAAAGAGAAGAAGAAGGAGAAGTCTGAGGAGCTAGCTACCAAACAAGTTGATGATAGGGACTGGATGAATTCCTATCTGAAAGCTTATGGCTTCTCAGCCAGGCAAGTAGGATCAATGGCTACAAAGACTCTCCAACGACATGTCAGTGGCATAAAGACTAACATTCGAATGGGGAGCCGACAGGAGGTTCAATAGAAAACTACAAGTAAGAGGATGGCCACCAAACCCACACCCAAACAAAAGCCTACTCTTAAACCCAAACAAACACCACTTCCACAAACCACTAAACCACCTACACCCGTCCCTGTAAAACCTGAACCTATAGATGAACCCTCCACCCCTAAACCATCTCCTTCAACCACCTCACAACCCACACCACAAATATCTAAACCACCACCACCACCTCTGAAACCTAAAACCTTACCCAAAACCAAACCAACAACCCAACCATCCTCAAATTACCAAGACCCCTGATTGTACAGGATTTTGAGGAAATTCAGGAAGGTCTCAACCAATGCACTGGGTTGAGTTCCTTCTCTTGGCATGAAGACTTGATCAACTGAGATATATTGATGACTCAGTCAATCTTCTCTTAAGGAAAGCTCTCCTAGATCTCCCTATAACAACCCTGGACCAGTGTCTCACTCTTCTTTCCCTCCACATACATGACCTAAATGACAAGGAAAAGAAGCTGAGAAGAAGACTGGTGTTCTGCTTGACAAAAGGAAGATAGAAAACTTTCCAACTACTCCTCAAGTGTCCAGGAGCCCTATAGTGCAGTAGGGGTTCGATGAGCCTTCAGATGCATTTCAGCTGGTGAGAGAGAGTGGGGAAACAAACCAGATGCCTTTCGATGAGTTACCACTCTCCAACCAATCCAACTCTCCTGTTGCTTCTCTCATCCGAAAGCACTTACTCAAGATGAGGGAAGCAAAGTTGATAAGAAGAGCTCAAGCTGCTACTGATGCTAAAGCCTATGCAAAAGGTCAAGCCTTTCTATAGATGGTTCAATATCCAGCTTTGGAGCCTATAGCTTGATGGGTGTATGACTCTAACACCCATCGGCTTACTCTATACAGAGGGAATAGCCAACGGATTCATGTCATTCATGGTGACAGACTTGATGTCTTAACCAGGAAAGACTTGTTCCAAATGCTACTCACATCTACCAAGGAGAACTGAGAGAAATATGTAAAGATTATGGATATGATCAGAAAGGCACTGAAGAACAAAGATAAGTAGAGCTTTGGTAGCATCAGCCTAGGGGGAGATTGTTGGGTCTGATGAGGCTGGTGCAATCAAAACCCAATACTTAGCTTTATTTTGGTACATCTACAATGGACTTCCGAAGACAATGCTGCATTTCCGAAGCCAAGTCAAGAGTCTTCCGAAGCCAAGCAAGAAGAACTTCTGAAGAGAGTTATGTTGGATCTTATATGCCCAAGACACATATGAAATTGATGTGGTTAGTATGTTATGATCCAAGTCAGGTCATACCCAATAACAAGCTGAACAAACACCAAATAAACATTCATTTGTTGATGAGATCATACAATAAATGTTGACACCTATTTAGAAAATTGTTTTCTAAATATTTCTTGTGTGAAAGAACAACATTATATGTGGATAATTTGTTCATGAGATAATTTTATTTGTTTTATTATTTAAGTTAGTTAAATAATGATATATAAAATGTGTTATGTTATAAAATTTAACTAGGCTTAAATTTTATAATTCTAATGATTTGAAGAGTGGATGTTTTATAAAATATAAAATGAGTGGGAAACCCATTTTAAAATGGGAATCTCGGCCGCCCAAGGGGCCTAGGATATCCCAACTTTGCCTTGTTTCTTGCAAGGCATAACTCACTCTACACTCATCCATCATTCTCTCCCTAACACACTCTCTCTCACACACAAGAAATCCTCTCACCCTTGGCTGCCATTTTAGAGTTTGAAGCAAAATATTTGGCTGAAAATTTCAAGCTTGAAGCTAAAACTTTGCTGAAAGTTTCGGGTTTTAGAGGAGCAAGAAGAAGAGGTTCTTTTGGTGTTGCATCCTAACAAGCAAGGTGTTTGAAGGGCTTGGGGTATCATGGTTTGAGGTCTTCTCCTTTGAATATTAGCTGCTCAAAACATCATCATCTAGACCCTTTTGAGCTGCTGAAAGGTATTATATGGCAGCCCTTTTGTGGCTGTCATATCATGTTGTTTTATGATCACATAGCATGCATATTCACATAGAATGATCCTTTGATATATGGGTTTGTTTTATACATTAATATGGTCACCTAATGAACATATTTTCAGCTTATAAACAAGTTTATAAAGTTGTAATTCCGCTGCGTTTTCAGAAAGTTTAAGAGGTTAAACTTTGATTTTGTGTTCATACAAACCCATCAATGGCATCTAGAGCCGGTTATGTGGATAGCATGCTTGTTAGTATCCTTTAAAAATTTGTTTTAATGGGATTTTTTAACCCCTTTAATGGCTTAAATATTCTTGCATGTTGAATCCCCAAGCTTTCAAGGTTATATCACACATGCTTGTGATTAAACCTTGAAAGATATGTATGATGATATGTATATTGTTTGGACAATATTTGAAACCTGAATTTTCAGTTTATGTTGGCTGAAAATTGTGGTTTTTAATGGGGATTCTTAGTTATATTTGGATGGTATGATGAATGTTCATATTGGTGCATAACCTAGCTTTTGGCCTTGTGTTGTTTGGATGTTTTGCAATGTTTGGTTTTGGTTTATTCAATTGGGTTGTATATTAATTTGTGCTTTGTTTAAAATGTAATTTGTCTATTTATTCATTGGGATGTAATAATAGATTAGGAGTATTTTTCTTTTACTAGAAAGTATGTATTAGGATATATATTTTGTAAAAGAAGATGCTCGGGAAGGAAGCATAAGAGGAGGACACAAAAGAAAGACTTGAAGCATATGGATGCAAGTTCAAGTGGGGGTCTATGATGACCTCAATTTTGTGTTGTATTCAACCCTTAGGAAAGATCAAATGACCACACTTGTGATGGCAAACAAGTGTGGTCACAATAGTAGCTATGGTTATGCACATTGTGGTTGTTTATATTATGCTTGTATGATTGTGATTTTATGAATGATTGTATGATATTTGGATATAATAATCAGTCTTAATAAAAATAATCTTAACAAGCTAATATAGAATGGTTCTTAATCATTAAGTGTTAATAAACGGTTATCAAAAGGATTAATGATTTCGTAATAAAATGGGTTTTATTAAAAAAGGACCATAGGCTATCTTGTATTTGAAAGCATGCAAATACTAGTACATAGAGTTTTCTAAACTAGAATTATGAAATCTCTAAACATTTGACAAACAAGTTTAACAATGTCCTTTTGCACAACACTTGAGTCATTTGGAAACTCTTAATGGGATAAAGGTCACTTAACCATTTAGAGGGAACTTGTGACTCAAGGTGGGGATACCACATTGGTGGGATAAAGGTCACCTAACCACTTATGTTGGTAAACTCACATGTGTGTGCAAGTAGGGTAACTTGATTTGCAAACCATGTTAAATGGATCACCTACAATATGGTTTCCAAATGGTGTTGATGGGATTAACATGCCGACTTTACATATGATGTTTAAAGTCGATCCCATACCTCTAGAAGTTACAAATGGTTGCAACCGTCAATCGTTGACCACCTTATTAATTTAAATCGTGGGATAAAGGTCACCTAACCACAATTTAAATGTATTGTTGGGTTCTAGATTTTAATATAAAAATGACCTTAAAAGGCATTAATTATTAAAAAAATTAGCAATATCGAAAATACCCAAATAGATCTTTGTTAAATTTTGTAGATGGCCGCCAATAATGACAATCATGATAACTCATCCGCTTCCACCCAATCATTACGGTGATCCTCCAAAAGGAATGTCTAAATCATAATAATTTCATTGATTGGTATCAAAACTTGAGAATCGTTCTCAAGCAAGAGAGAAGATCATATGTTTTAGACGACCCTATCCCTGATCAACCTACTGAGGATGACGAGGAGGCCTACAATGATTGGCTGAAGTACACTGAGGACTCCATCCAAGTGTCTTGTCTCATGCTAGCGAGCATGACTCCGGATCTCCAAAAGGAGTATGAACATCCTGGAGCTTATGACATGATATCCCAGCTGAAGGAAACGTTCCAACAGCAAGCAAGGGTTGAGTGCTTCGAAACGGTTCGAGCACTCCATGCATGTCATATGGACGACAACCAATCGGTTTCATCTTATGTACTTAAGATGAAAAGCCACATTGACCGTCTCGAGAGGCTTAATTGTCCCGTCTCGAAGGAATTGGCCACGGATTTGATCCTTAATGGACTTACCAAGAAGTTCGAGACATTCGTGTTGAAATACAACATGAATTCTTCGGACAAGAGCATTGGTGAGCTTCACTCAATGCTTAAAACGGCCGAGGCGGCCATGGGTAAAAGGGTTTTACCCGTTCTCACCATCAACGAAGGTGGGAACAAGAAAAGGCCTTATCCCGCACCCAAGGCAAAGGTTGCCAAGGGTAAGGGACCCGTTTGGGGAAAGGGGAAGGGGGTGGCAAGGGTGCCACCCAAACCACAAGAGAAGAAGCAAAAGGTTGCTACTAATGACCCATGCTTCAAGTGTGGGGAGATTGGACATTGGGCAAGGAATTGTCCTGTCCATCTCCAAGTGTTGAAAGCAAAGAGGGATGCCAGGCAGACCTCAGGTACAATATACATGATTCATATTGATCTTAATGTTACATCTTCTAACACATGGGTATTGGATACCGGATGTGGAACTCATATTTGCAATTTGTTTGCAGGGGTTCACAAGAAGTAGGGACTTCAATCAAGGGGATGTTAGCCTCTTCATGGGCAATGGAACTAAAGTCTTAGTTGAAGCTCGTGGGGACTACATCCTAAAACTTCCAAGTGGCTTGGATGTTATTTTGAAGAATGTTTTGTATGCTCCTAGTTTGACTAGGAACATTATTTCTGTATCCCAATTAAGACATTATGATTATGTATTATCCTTTGTTGAAAATGATATTCATGTTTCTTTAAATGATATGTTCCATTTTAAAGCTGTTCCCATCAATGGTATTTATGAATTGGTTCATGAAAATACTTTAAATAGTTCATTGTTCCAAACTATCACCAAGAAACTCAAATTGGATTTGAGTGATACCTATTTTGGCATTGTAATCTTGGTCATATAAACAAGAAACGCATACAAACACTTCAAAAGAATGGTCTTTTAGAAACAAATGAATGTGATTCATTTGATGTTTGTGAATCTTGTTTACAAGCAAAAATGACTAAGGCACCCTTTAGTGGAACTAACGAAAGGGCAAAAGATTTATTAGGAATCATACATTCGGATGTATGTGGTCCTTTTAAACCAATGACTAGGACTGGTGAAAGATACTTCATTACCTTTACCGACGATTATAGTCGCTATGGATATGTGTACTTATTAAAGCACAAAGATGAAGCTTTTGAAATGTTCAAAATCTTCAAGAATGATGTAGAAAATCAACTCAACAAGTCGATTAAAGTTCTCCGTACCGATAGAGGAGGTGAATACCTAAGTGATGCTTTTCAAGATCATCTTAGGAGTTGTGGGATTGTCTCACAACTCACTCCACCTGGAACACCACAACATAATGGTGTGTCTGAAAGGAGGAATCAAACCTTGTTGGATATGGTCCGATCTATGATGGCTAGAAGCATATTGCCTCTATCATTTTTGGGTTTCGCTTTGCTCTCCGCGGCCCGTGTACTAAATATGGCCCCAATCAAAAAGGTGGAAAGGACACCTTTTAATATATGGCATGGAAGAGTTCCATCCCTATCATACTTAAGGGTCTGGGGTTGTGAGGCTTATGTTAAGACTCTCACCACAAACAAATTGGAAGTCCGATCCACCACGTGTATCTGTATTGGATATCCTAGAGATTCTATGGGATATTATTTCTATGATCCACTGGAACAAAAGATGTTTGTTGCCAGAAAGGGTGTGTTCTTAGAAGCAAAGTTCCTTATGGAAGGAACTAGCAGTAGAACAGTGGATCTTGAGGAGGATGAAGAACCACAACCCGATGCACGTTTGGTTGAAACTAACACTCAACATGAGGATATTGAGGATGATCAAGCAGTTGATCAATGCACAGAAAACGTTCGCAGAAGTGGTAGAACTAGTAATCCACCTGAAAGATATGGATTTTTCATGGATGGATGCTATGTGGTAGATTTAGATGAACCAACCACATACCATAATGCAGTGTCCAATTTGGATTGTGACAAATGGCTTGAAGCCATGAACGTTGAGATGCAATCCATGTATGACAATCAAGTTTGGGAACTTGTTGTACCACCTCTTAATTCCAAGGTAGTTGGAAGTAAGTGGGTTTTCAAGAAGAAAACCGATATGCATGGAAACTTGGATACTTATAAAGCTAGACTTGTAGCAAAGGGTTTCACTCAAACTCAAGGGGTTGATTATGATGAAACCTTCTCACCTGTTGCGATGCTAAAGTCTATAAGGATATTGTTTGCCATAGCTGCTCATTATGATTATGAGATTTACAAATGGATGTCAAAACCGCTTTCCTAAATGGATATCTTGAGGAAGATGTCTATATGGTTCAGCCTGAAGGTTTTGTCGATCCAAAACATCCTAATAAGGTATGCAAGTTAAAGAAATCAATCTATGGATTAAACAAGCATTGAGAAGCTGGAATCGCCGTTTTGATGAGGAAGTAAAGAAATTTGGCTTCATCAAAAATGTTAATGAGGCTTGTGTGTATAAGAAGGCTAGTGGGAGCACAATAACTTTGCTAGCATTGTATGTTGATGACATACTACTATTTGGAAATGACATTCCAACCTTAGAAGGTGTAAAAACCTGGCTTGGAGGTTGTTTTTCCATTAAGGATCTTGGTGAAGCCGCCTATATTCTGGGAATAAGGATCTATAGGGATAGATCAAGGTGGCTGATTGGTTTAAATCAAAGTGCATACATTGATAAAATCTTGAAAAGGTTCAAGATGGAGAACTCTAAGAAAGGTACCGTACCTATTCATAGAGGAACGATATTGAGTACGACTCAATGTCCTAGCTCAAAGGATGAGCAAGATAAAATGAAGGCAATCCCATACGCATCTGCTATTGGATCCATCATGTATGCGATGATATGCACTCGACCGGACGTGTCATGCGCCTTAAACATGACAAGCCGATACCAGCAAAATCCTGGAAACAGTCATTGGATGGCTGTTAAGAACATACTTAAGTACCTAAGGAGGACAAGAGATATGTTCCTAATCTATGGATCTGGTGATGAGGAACTCGTAGTAAAAGGTTACACGGATGCGAGTTTCCAAACCGATCATGATGATTCACGGTCACAATCGGGATATATTTTCATTCTAAATGGAGGAGCGGTCTCTTGGAAGAGCTCCAAACAGGATATGGTGGCTCTATCAACTACAGAATCAAATATGTCGCCGCCTCATTGGCAGCTCAAGAAGCTGCATGGTTGAAGAAATTCATTGCCGATCTAGGGGTTGTCCCTTCCATTCAGGACCCCCTAGAGATCTTTTGTGATAACAAGGGTGCGATTGCTCAAATCAAGGAACCTCGTGCTTATCAAAAGACTAGGCACATTGAGCGGAGATTCAACTACATACGAGATGAAGTTGAAAAGGGAAAGATATGTATTCACAAAGTTCACACGGATCCAAACATTGCGGATCCTCTCACGAAGCTCCATGAAAAGGCAAAGCATGAAGGTCATACTTGTGCCATGGGACTTCGATATTCTAGTGATTGGATTTGATCTGTAAATTTTGTATTTGGATATGCGGAACTCTTTATTATTTGAATAGAATTATTTGGTTATAATGTTTCAATTAATGTTCCAATTTAGCATGTTTAATCCATGAGTAAATTGTTTACTCTAAATGTCCGTTGTCGTTTAGACTTGTGGGAACAAGTGTGAGGTTAAGATTATTATGAACTTGGATTGGTTGATAATCATAAGGATGAATATAGAGCAATTGGTTGCTGCCAAGGTTCATAGATATTTGTGGGATGCAAATATTGGACTGACCTGCATCTCAAATATTACTACATGGAATCTTCCTGATTGATCATAAGTAAATTTTAGTAAAGGCGAACATCATTTGGTATCCTCTGACCTGAGATACATATTGGGTCTTGATATTTACTAAATATTATACTTTGGCTTAGTTATTCGTTGTCCTGAAATATGGCAGTACATAAGTCTGAGTTCAGGTATGATATAAGGTAATTGTGAGAGACGTATGTAGTCAAGATGGGATTTGTCCATCTTATTCGTTGAGAATTAGATGTCTAAGGCCTGATAAAGTTAAATCAATGGAGAATGATCACTCTGTGTCTCTAAGATTTAACATGACATCTGTGACAAAGGGATAGATGATCGTTTCACCTAAAACATTTCAAGTATGGTACTTGAAGAGGATGATGTTATTGAATGGCACTTAGTCATACGTATTAAGGGTAGTAAACCGTTCTTAGGCGGTATTTACTGCTAACATCAATCTTCTATGAATCTTGTGCAAGTGGGAGATTGTTGGATCTTATATGCCCAAGTCACATATAAAATTGATGTGGTTAGTACGTTATGATCCAAGTCAGGTCATACCCAATAACAAGCCGAACAAACACCAAATAAACATTCATTTGTTGATGAGACCATACAATAAATGTTGACACCTATTTAGAAAATTGTTTTCTACATATTTTTTGTGTGAAAGAGCAACATTATATGTGGATAATTTGTTCATGAGATAATTTTATTTGTTTCATTATTTAAGTTAGTTAAATAATGACATATAAAATGTGTGTATGTTATAAAATTTAACTAGGCTTAGATTTTATAATTTTAATGATTTGAAGAGTGGATGTTTTATAAAATATAAAATGAGTGGGAAACCCATTTTAAAATGGGAATCTCGGCCGCCCAAGGGGCCTAGGATATCCCAACTTTGCCTTGTTTCTTGCAAGGCATAACTCACTCTACACTCATCCATCATTGTCTCCCTAACACAGTCTCTCTCACACACAAGAAATCCTCTCACCTTGGCTGCCATTTTCGAGTTTGAAGCAAAATATTTGGCTGAAAATTTTAAGTTTGAAGCTAAAACTTTGCTGAAAGTTTCGGGTTTTAGAGGAGCAAGAAGAAGAGGTTCTTTTGGTGTTGCATCCTAACAAGCAAGGTGTTTGAAGGGCTTGGGGTATCACGGTTTGAGGTCTTCTCCTTTGAAGATTAGCTGCTCAAAACATCATCATCTCGACCCTTTTGAGCTGCTGAAAGGTAGTATATGGCAGCCCCTTTGTGGCTGTCATATCATGTTGTTTTATGATCACATAGAATGCATATTCACATAGAATGATCCTTTGATATATGGGTTTGTTTTATGCATTAATATGGTCACCTAATGAACATATTTTCAGCTTATAAACAAGTTTATAAAGTTGTAATTCCGCTGCGTTTTCAGAAAGTTTAAGAGGTTAAACTTTGATTTTGTGTTCATACAAACCCATCAATGCATCTAGAGTCGGTTATGTGGATAGCATGCTTGTTAGTATCCTTTAAAAATTTGTTTTAATGGGAATTTATAACCCCTTTAAGGGCTGAAATATTCTTGCATGTTGAATCCCCAAGCTTTCAAGGTTATATCACACATGCTTGTGATTAAACCTTGAAAGATATGTATGATGATATGTATATTGTTTGGACAATGTTTGAAACCTGAATTTTCAGTTTATGTTGGCTGAAAATCATGGTTTTTAATGGGGATTCTTAGTTATATTTGGATGGTATGATGAATGTTCATATTGGTGCATAACCTAGCTTTTCGCCTTGTGTTGTTTGGATGTTTTGCAATGTTTGGTTTTGGTTTATTCAATTGGGTTGTATATTAATTTGTACTTTGTTTAAAAATGTAATTTGTCTATTTATTCATTGGGATGTAATAATAGATTAGGAGTATTTTTCTTTTACTAGAAAGTATGTATTAGGATATATTTTGTAAAAGAAGATGCTCGGGAAGGAAGCACAAGAGGAAGACACAAAAGAAAGACTTGAAGCATATGGATGCACGTTCAAGTGGGGGTCTATGATGACCTCAATTTTGTGTTGTATTCAACCCTTAGGAAAGACCAAATGACCACACTTGTGATGGCAAACAAGTGTGGTCACAATAGTTGCTATGGTTATGCACATTGTGGTTGTTTATATTATGCTTGTATGATTGTGATTTTATGAATGATTGTATGATATTTGGATATAATAATCAATCTTAATAAAAATGATCTTAACAAGCTAATATAAAATGGTTCTTAATCATTAAGTGTTAATAAATGGTTATCAAAAGGATTAATGATTTCGTAATAAAATGGGTTTTATTAAAAAAGGACCATAGGCTATCTTGTATTTGAAAGCATGCAAATACAAGTACATAGAGTTTTCTAAACTAGAATTATGAAATCTCTAAACATTTGACAATCAAGTTTAACACCGTCCTTTTGCACAACACTTGAGTCATTTGGAAACTCTTAATGGGATAAAGGTCACTTAACTATTTAGAGGGAACTTCTGACTAAAGGTGGGGATACCACATTGGTGGGATAAAGGTCACCTAACCACTTATGTTGGTAAACTCACATGTGTGTGCAAGTAGGGTAACTTTATTTGCAAACCATGTTAAATGGATCACCTACAATATGGTTTCCAAATGGTGTTGATGGGATTAACATGCCGACTTTACATATGATGTTTAAAGTCGATCCCATACCTCTAGAAGTTGCAAATGGTTGCAACCATCAATCGTTGACCACCTTATTAATTTAAATCGTGGGATAAAGTTCACCTAACCACAATTTAAATGTAATGTTGGGTTCTAGATTTTAATATAAAAATGACCTCAAAAGGAATTAATTATTAAAAAATTAGCAATATCAAAAATACTAAAATAGATCTTTGTTAAATTTTGTAGATGGCCACCAATAATGACAATCATGACAACTCATCTGCGTCCACCCAATCATTACGAGCGATCCTCCAAAAGGAACGTCTAAATCATAATAATTTCATTGATTGGTATCGAAACTTGAGAATCGTTCTCAAGCAAGAGAGAAGATCATATGTTTTAGACGACCCTATCCCCGATCAACCTACTGAGGATGATGAGGAGGCCTACAACGATTGGCTGAAGTACACTGAGGACTCCGTCCAAGTGTCTTGTCTCATGCTAGAGAGCATGACTCTGGATCTCTAAAAGGAGTATGAACATCAAGGAGCTTATGACATGATAACCCAGCTGAAGGAAACGTTCCAACAGCAAGCAAGGTTTGAGCGCTTCAAAACGGTTCGAGCACTCCATGCATGTCGTATGGACGACAACCAATCGGTTTCATCTTATGTACTTAAGATAAAAATCCACATTGACCGCCTCGAGAGGCTTAATTGTCCCATCTCGAAGGAATTGGCCACAGATTTGATCCTTAATGGCCTTACCAAGAATTTCAAGACATTCGTGTTGAACTACAACATGAATGCTTGGGACAAGAGCATTGGTGAGCTTCACTCAATGCTTCAAACGGCTGAGGCGGCCATGGGTAAAAGGGTTTTACCCATTCTCACCATCAACGATGGTGGGAACAAGAAAAGGCCTTATCCCGCACCCAAGGCAAAGGTTGCCAAGGGTAAGGGACCCGTTTTGGGAAAGGGGAAGGGAGTGGCAAGGGTGCCACCCAAACCACAAGAGAAGAAGCAAAAGGTTGCTACTAATGACCCATGCTTCAAGTGTGGGGAGATTGGACGTTGGGCAAGGAATTGTCCTATCCATCTCCAAGAGTTGAAAGCAAAGAGGGATGTCGGGCAGACTTCAGGTACAATATATTCATGATTCATATTGATCTTAATGTTACATCTTCTAACACATGGGTATTGGATACCAGATGTGGAACTCATATTTGCAATTTGTTGCAGGGGTTCACAAGAAGTAGGGACTTCAATCAAGGGGATGTTAGCCTCTTCATGGGCAATGGAACTAAAGTCTTAGTTGACGCTTATGGGGACTACATCCTAAAACTTGCAAGTGGCTTGGATGTTATTTTGAAGAATGTTTTGTATGCTCCTTGTTTGACTAGGAACATTATTTCTGTATCCCAATTAAGACATTATGATTATGTATTATCCTTTGTTAAAAATGATATTCATGTTTCTTTAAATGATATGTCCTATTTTAAAGTTGTTCCCATCAATGGTATTTATGAATTGGTTCATGAAAATACTTTAAATAGTTCATTGTACCAAACTATCACCAAGAAACTCAAATTGGATTTGAGTGAGACCTATCTTTGGCATTGTCGTCTTGGTCATATAAACAAGAAACGCATACAAACACTTCAAAAGAATGGTCTTTTAAAAACAAATGAATGTGATTCATTTGATGTTTTTGAATCTTGTTTACAAGGAAAAATGACTAAGGCACCCTTTAGTGGAACTAACGAAAGGGCAAAAGATTTATTAGGAATCATACATTCGGATGTATGTGGTCCTTTTAAACCAATGACTAGGACTGGTGAAAGATACTTCATCTTAGGAGTTGTGGGATTGTCTTAGTAGTTGTGGGATTGTCTCACAACTCACTCCACCTGGAACACCACAACATAAGTGATACTTTTCAAGATCATACCGATAGAGGAGGTGAATACCTAAGTGATACTTTTCAAGATCATCTTAGGAGTTGATTAAAGTTCTCCGTACCGATAGAGGAGGTGAATACCTAAGTGATACTTTTCAAGATCATCTTAGGAGTTATGGGATTGTCTCACAACTCACTCCACCTGGAACAACACAATATAGTGGTGTGTCTGAAAGGAGGAATCGAACCTTATTGGATATGGTCCGATCTATGATGGCTAGAAGCATATTGCCTCTATCATTTTGGGGTTTCGCTTTACTCTCCGTGGCCCGTATACTAAAATATGGCCCCAACCAAACAGGTGTAAAGGACACCTTTTGAGATATGGCATGGAAGAGTTCCATCCCTATCATACTTAAGGGTCTGGGGTTGTGAGGCTTATGTTAAGACTCCCACCCCAAACAAATTGGAAGTCTGATCCACCAAGTGTATCTTTATTGGATATCCTAGAGATTCTATGGGATATTATTTCTATGATCCACTGGAACAAAAGGTGTTTGTTGCCAGAAAGGGTGAGTTCTTAGAAGCAAAGCTCCTTATGGAAGGAACTAGCAGTAGAACAGTGGATCTTGAGGAGGATCAAGAACCACAACCCGATGCACGTTTGGTTGAAACTAGAACTCAACATGAGGATGTTGAGGATGATCAAGCGGTTGATCAATGCACACAAAACGTTCGCAGAAGTGGTAGAACTAGTAATCCACCTGAAAGATACGGATTTTTCATGGATGGATGCTAGGTGGTAGATTCAGATGAACCAACCACATACCATAATGCAGTGTCCAATTCGGATTGTGACAAGTGGCTTGAAGCCATCAACGTTGAGATGCAATCTATGTATGACAATCAAGTTTGGGAACTTGTTGTACCACCTCTTAATTCCAAGGTAGTTGGAAGTAAGTGGGTTTTCAAGAAGAAAACCGATATGCATGGAAACTTGGATACTTATAAAGCTAGACTTATAGCAAAGGGTTTCACTCAAACTCAAGGGGTTGATTATGATGAAACCTTCTCACCTGTTGCGATGCTAAAGTCTATAAGGATATTGTTTGCCATAGCTGCTCATTATGATTATGAGATTTGGCAAATGGATGTCAAAACCGCTTTCCTAAATGGATATCTTGAGGAAGATGTCTATATGGTTCAGCCTGAAGGTTTTATCGATCCAAAACATCCTAATAAAGTATGCAAGTTAAAGAAATCAATCTATGGATTGAAACAAGCATCGAGAAGCTGGAATCGCCGTTTTGATGAGGAAGTAAAGCCCAATACCTGCTTGCAACTTCTGCACATGGATCTTTTTGGTCCTGTCAGAGTAATGAGCATGGCAAAGAAGAAATACTATCTGGTAATTGTGGATGATTACTCCAGATTTGTATGGACTTTCTTCTTGCACTCCAAAGGTGAAGCTGCAAAAGCTATAATGAACTTTGTGTTATATGTGGGGAAGCAATATTCCCTTCTAGTCAAGTGTGTGAGGACTGACAATGGCTGTAACACCCGAAAGTTTGACTTTTGGAGTGGTATGCGACTGAGTCTCAGTCGCATGTGATTCGTGCGACTGGAGGTCCAGTCGCATGGTGTTCAAACGCACAACCGAAGGACGATTGAAGCTCAACTGTACGAATGGAGTTCAATCGCCCGACTGAAGGTTCAACCGCATGGAACTCATGCGACTGGAGTCCCAGTCGCACGGTGTTCATGCGACTGAAGGTCCAGTCGCCCCTGGACTTTGGGCGACTGAGCTGTACCTATAAAAGAGGAGCAGCTCTCTTCTTTCCCCAACACTCACACGTTTCAGTCGGGGAAAGAGCAGAGAGCGACAGAGCAGAGAAAGAAAAGGGAGAACGGGGTGATTCAGGCTCGGATTTCGTCGAGAAGCTAGTCAAGTCGAAGCTCTTCAACTCCAACCTGATAATGTGAGTTCTAGGACCCCTCATTTACATGTTTTCAAACGATTTTGGGGCTGGAACACATCTAAACCCTAGTTTTGTAAAAGTGTATAGTTGACCCATTTAGGTGAAATCTTGATAATGTGTTTAAAGCATGATTTAGGACCTCCACATGTTTATATGATGTCCTAGTATGATTTCCTAAGGTTTGGGAGGGTTAATCTGGGCTTGAATGGAGTTTAGAGGGGTTTTTCAGCCGAGTGTCGCGGCTGCTGCTCGTGATGAACTTCAGTCGCTGCCCAGTTAGGGTTATGCGATTGAAGGGCCAGTCGCACGATTGAGAAAGGACTGATATTCAATCGTACGATTGAGGCTCAGTCGTACGATTGGAGCTCCGTCGCATGACAGGCCATGCGACTGAGGGTTCAGTCGCATAGACCCATTCGCATAGTGGTACAGACGTACGACTGAGGATTCAGTCGCATAGATGCCTATTCGCATGACTCAGTCGCATGGAGGCCATGCGACTGGGGTATGTTCAATCGCCCAAATAGGGCTGATGTGAATATGGAGAAAAGTGTATGTATGATGTATGCAGGCCAAGAATGATGTAGCTTTATATGATAGTAATGACTGATGAATAGTAAATACCGATGTTCCTCGATTTGATGCATGTCTATCCTTCCACAGTTTTACATGTTATCACTAATAGATAAAATGGAAGTATTAAGTAAAGCACAGTGAAAGAGTAATAAAGAAAGTGAAGGAACATTAATAAAAGTTAACAAGTCTTGCAAGCATATAGGAGTTACACGACTGTGTGTCGTTAGCTCAACTGTGTGGCGGGCTAGCTACCCATTGACGCACACAGGGCCAATCGATTGAGATTGGCAGGACCTTTGGGGCGTGCCCTGGATGATCGGGTCGGCCTTGTACATAGTACCCATAGCCCTTTCGAGGGAATACAGTTGACCCTTCGGGGGATACACATAGCCCTTTCGAGGGAACACAGTTGACCCTTCAGGGGATACATATAGCCCTTTCGAGGGAACACAGTTGACCCTTCGGGGTATATAGATGGCCCGTCATTCGTTTCCCATCGCGCACATAGTTGGGGTATCGCTCACTGGTCCACATAGAAAGTGAAACATAAAGATAAAGTTTACAGAAAAGGCATATAGTACCAGGAACGAATGTTATTTGTTCATACAGCTGATGCGTGCTCGCATATACAGTACAATATAGTATAATACAGAAAAGAGTATTTTTATATACTACCTATAAAACTAGAACTCACTCAGCAACGCTGACTTTTTATGTGTTTCCAGTTGGCAGGTAGGGTTGCTGAGGATGGCACGAGGCGGCTACCCAGCTCTTTTGGGATGGCATTCTCCTTTTGATAATATTACCCGCACTGGAAGTGGGGGTGCATAATACATGCAACAAAGTATGTTGCATGAGAGTGTCAAGAGTTCCTTGAGACTTCCGATGTACGGGAGTACTTAAGGAATATTCTTTATGATGAAGAATTTTTATGTTTTTATATTAGAGGTCACTGTTTATGACCGTTTTGTACACAGAAAAGATGAAATCTTTTGTAATAGTGCTTTTGTGATGTAATGCAACATTAGATGTTTTGTACATGACGTACGCTGTATTAAATGGCAAAAGTACTTATAGTAAAAAGAAAAGTTATCTCGAATGTTTCCGCTGCATTGTTTTATTTAAATATATGCGATGAAAGACCAACTGTGAGGTTCCCGGGATCGGGGCCATACAATGGCACAGAGTTTAGAAATCACACACTTGATGACTTCTATCTGTCAAAGGGAATCAAAAGGTCGTTCAGCATTCCAAGAACTCCTGAACAAAATGGAGTGGTGGAGAGAAAGAATAGGACCCTCATTGAAGCTGCAAGGTCAATGCTGGCTGACTCAGGATTGCCATTGACCTTTTGAGCTGAAGCTGTCAACACAGCTTGCTATGTGCAGAATAGAGTATTAGTGAATCAGAGGTTGATGCAGACTCCTTATGAAGTACTTCATCATTTGGCTCCTTTGATTTCCTTCTTTAGAGCCTTTGGGTTTCCTTGTTTCATTCTCATCACAAGCAATCCACTTCAGAAGTTTGCATCAAAGGTGGATGCAGGGTATTTTGTTGGTTATTCATCAACTTGCAAAGCATACAGAGTTTTCAACTGTAGAACAGAGATGGTTGAAGAGACTTTGCATGTGAAGTTCAATGAATCTCCAAAGGACAAGATTCCACAAAACCTTATGGAGTTATTTGATCTGGACATACTACGATATGTTCCTTATCAACCTCCAGCTGTTGTTCCTGTCAACAGTTCTCCACCTGGTGGTACTGATGATAAAGATACCAGTACTCACCTTTTCAGGTTTGGTGACAACCTGCCTGAGTCAACTAAACCTGATGTTCCTGTAGCTTCAACAGCACCATCCACAACAAATGCTAATGAGATTTCTGAATCCTCTACTTCATTTGAGTTACCATCTCTTACTTGGTTTCAAGAATCTACATCACCATCTGTTGTTGCTGAAGGTCCTACAAACACTTGCACAGATATCATTGTTTATCAAGAGCTGAAGAATCACCCAATGTCTCAAATCATTGGTGATATCAATGCTGGAGTTTCAACAAGAAGTCAATTGTCCAATTTTTGCTTCTATGCTCTCTTCATCAGTCAGCAAGAGCCAAAGAACTACCATGTTGCACTAAGAGACAATGGATGGGTTGAAACAATGCAGCTTGAGCTTCTTTAGTTCAAAAGCAGCAAGTTTGGGAGCTTGTTCCTCTACCCCAAGGTAAGTGTGCAATAGGCACTAAATGGGTGTTTAGGAATAAAACTGATGAAAAGGGCCAAATTGTCAAGAACAAGGCCAGGCTGGTTGTATAGGGGTTTGCACAAGAGGAAGACATCGATTATGATGAAACCTTTGCCCCTGTAGCCAGACTGGAGGCAATTAGATTGTTCTTAGCTTATGCTGCCTTTCACAATCTTAAAGTTTTTCAAATGGATGTCAAAAGTGCTTTTTATATGGTAAAATAAAAGAATATGTTTATGTGTGTCAACCTCCAGGATTTGAGGATAATAAACATCCTTATTGGGTGTATAAGCTTGATAAGGCTCTTTATGGGTTGAAACAGGCTCCTAGAGCCTGGTATGAAACATTATCTAATTTTCTTCTACAGAATAATTTCACTAGAGGCTCCATTGATAAAACTTTATTCATTAAGAATGTGGGACTGCATAAGCTACTTGTTCAAATTTATGTTGATGATATAATTTTTGCATCCTCTGATCCACAGTTGTGTGATGAATTCACTAAGCTAATGAAGCAAAAGTTTGAAATGAGTGCTATGGGAGAATTACAGTTCTTTCTAGGGTTGCAAATCAAACAAAGGGCTGATGGAATCTTCACTCATCAGTCCAAATATACAAAAGAGTTGCTAAATAAGTTTGATTTACAAAACTGTAAGCCCTGTTCTACTCCCATGAGCAGCATCACACACCTGGATGTTGATCAGAAAGGTAAAGCGGTTGATGAAACCCTTTACAGATGTATGTTTGGGTCCTTGATGTACCTTACAGCTTCTAGACCAGACATTATGTTTACAACATGTGCCTGTGCTAGATTTCAGGCTGCACCTAAAGAATCCCATTTGATTGCAGTTAAAAGGATCTTTAGATATTTGCAAGGTACCCAATCTCTAGGTCTTTGGTATTCTACTGGGCATTCTTGCAAATTAGTTGCTTTCTCTGATAGTGACTATGCAGCATGCAAAGTCACCAGAAAATCCACTTTTGGTGGTTGCCAATTCCAAGGCAATTGTTTAGTTTCTTGGCAGTGTAAGAAACAAACATCAATTGCTACATCCACTGCTGAAGCTGAGCACATTGCTGCTGCAAGTTGTACATCCCAGGTACTCTGGCTTGAGAATCAAGTTTTGGACTATGGCATTACAAAGACTAAGACTCCATTATTAATGGATAATGCTTCAGCTCTTTGTATTGTTAAAAATCCAGTCCAGCACTCTAGGACTAAACATATTGAGATCAGACATCATTTTATTAGAGATTGCTATGAAAAAGGTCCGATTGATCCAAAGTTTGTGCCTAGTGCTGATGAGCTTGCAGACATATTTACTAAGCCTTTAGATAGTGTCACATTTCAAAATCTGGTACTAAGGCTTGGTATGCTGCAGCTAGAATAATTTGACTAATACTGATGCTCTCAGCTCACAAGTACTGATGAGCATTAGTATGCAAAAGTCAAAAATAAGTACTGATAAGTAAGTTAGTCTTCAGCATTTTTCATCACTACTGAAGATTAAAATGCTTCAAAGTACTGAAGTATATTATTTGTTGCAAACAACTGATGTAGTTACAACTACTGATGTGGTTATAACTACTGATGTATAGTTTTCAAACAAATAAGTACTGAAAAAATTTTTATCCATAAGTACTATTACAAATAAGTACTGAAGACAAAAATTGTTCACAAGCTCTGAAGAATAATTTATTTCATCAGGTCTTCACAAGAGTTGAGGAATAACTCTTCACAAGAGTTGAAGGCCAATGAAACATCTGAAAGTCAGCCAAAGAGCTGATGAGTAAATGTTGAGGTCAGCATGAAATAGCTGAGTTGACGACAACAGCTGATGAGTAATTTTACTCTTCAGCTGATTTCAACATCTGCTGTTTCATAACCAAACAACTGAAGGACAAAACCATGTCTTCAGTAGTTTTACAACTACTGATGACTAACAACAAGTCCTCAGTTGTTTACAACAACTGAAGCCAAAATCATGTCTTCAGTAGTTTAAACCTACTGATGTCAGTAGTTTACAACTACTGATGACTAATACCAAGTCTTCAGTTGTTTACAACGTCTGAAGATGAAAAACAAGTCTTCAGTTGTTTGCAACATCTGAAGGACAAAACCATGGTCTCAGTAGTTTCAACTACTGATGACTAACACCAAGTCCTCAGATTTTATAACCTCTGAAGGTTAAAACCATGTCATCACTAGTTTCAAACAACTGATGACTAACACCAAAACCTTCAGTCGTTTCCTTTCTGCTGTTTCATAACCCCTATAAATACCCAACCCTACCTTCAGAGTTTTTCATTCTCTCATAACCTAATATTTCAAAAACTCTGAAACCTCTCTCACACCATTAATGGCAACCATGCAGCTTAAACCTCATCACAACTGTGTTGCCTACCTTACTAAATCTCCATTTTGGAACAAGTTCGATAACGCTATTGATCTCATGGTCGATTCCCTATTCCAAACGGCCTTTCTCCTCAATCCTACCATATATGCCGATTCCCTTACCCAGTTCTGGACGAATGCCACCCTTACTGGAGAGAACGACGTCGAGGTCTCTCTCCAGTCATTCGTCAACAACCAGAAGGTGGTCATCAATCCGGCAATCATCTGCCAAACCCTAAAATTGGATGATGCCACCTTCCCTACCGAATATCCAAAAGGCACCACTGATCTTTCCTTTGCACACCATGACTATCAGGGTGACCTTCATGCCTCTACCCTGCTCAAGAAACATTTCCATGATGCCGAACGACTTATATTTCATATGGTGAATGTTTGCTTAGCCCCAAAGACCTCCTCATGGGATCAAATGTCCACTAGGTGGCAGCAGGTATTATTCTCTATCCTTGAGAAACAACCATTAAATTTTTCTGAAATAATCTTTTTAGAACTTAAGGATATGGCCACAAAACCTTTTGCTAACCGTTGGATACTATATCCACGGTTCATAATGGCCATAATAGAGAACCAGCTACAAGCTGCGGGACTTGTTGGCCTTGGAGTCCCTGCCATGGCTATATTGCCTGAGGTATACTCCAGGCACAACACTGACCTAATGTTGAAAAAGGTTGCCAAGCTGCGAAAACCCACGCAGCAGGAACCAGCAGCCTCCACCTCAAAATCCAAAGTCCCCACCAAACCCAAATAAAAGAAACCCAAAAGGCTACTCAGGGAGATGAGTCCCCTTAGGATGCCCCTACACAACAAAGGCAGGAAGTAATTGCTGGCACGATTCTCCAAGCAATTACCATGACTCCACCAACCACAACCGCACAGGCATCCTCTCTACAGGAGCCTGATGCAACCATTTCTGGTGCTGCCACACATCTGGAACCTTTCTCACTTGAGGAGGTTGCCATTGAAGAGCACACATCTCCCCATGTGCATACTGCTTCTACCCCATCTCCTACTGCAACCGCCCCTCAAAGCCCTACATTAATAATTGCTAAAGTGTTGACTCATCTTAACACTCCACCCTCTCCCCAGGAACCAATCACAACTGGGAAAAATCCAACCACAGAGAGGGTGGATACAAGTGGTGATGGGAGCCCATAACACAGAGAATCACATGTCTCATCTCCAAGTATGGCAAAGGAGATAGGACAATCTGGTGAGGCTGCCACTTCTCCTGCTTCAACACATGAACAGGATCAAGCTGGTACCATAGCTAAGACCTCACCAGAGGCAACTGCCAATGATGGATCCAATCCGGAGGCAGGAAGTCCCCAGTACCATGAACAAGGGGCACATGTGTATACTGAGGCACACTCAGCACATGTAAATCCTGATTTAATCAGGAAGTCAGGTGATTCAGCAACAACTGATGATGACCTGGGCTTCTTTTATGATGTTCTAGCCCAGAACACAATTCTTGAGGAGGAGGTAAGTAGATTAAAAGATCTACTTGCCCAACTCTCTCAAGAACAAAGTCCATCTTCCCCCATAAACCCACAGATGGCACTTCACCTGAAGGTCTCACATACACTCAGCCACTCCCACAAACTCAGACACCTGCCCCTGCTTCTGGCACTAGTTCTTAGGGACAGATCCCCCCTAAGCAATCAGTTGCTATCTTTCAAAATTCCTTGCCTCTCATCACACCCATTATCACAGATATTATAATAAAAACCCTTGATGAGAGGCTTCCCTCTACTATACAGCCTGTGGTGGAAGCTGTTGTGCTGAAGAAGCTTTCTAAGAGTCAACCCCTTGCAACCAATGCAACCAAAAAGGGTGAAACTTCAGTGAAAGCCAAAAGGAAGAGAGTGGAGGAGGAAGTGGAAGAGAAAGAAGTTGAGGATGAGGTAGTACATGAGAGGGAGTTGGTGGTGGAGACTGAGAGGGAGAAGGAGAAGGAGGGTGCTGAATTGGTTAAAGTGACCAAAAGTCAAAAAGACTTTCATGTCACATAGAAGAAGAAGAAGGGAGAGAAGGAGAAGAAGGGAGAGGAGAAAGATCTAGATGTTCTTGTCAAGGAGGCTGATGCTGAACATAGCAGGTTAATGGATAGCATCATTGATCAGCTATTCAGGAAAGGCTTTAACACTAACACTGCTGAGCTAGATCAGGAGATAAGGAAGTTAGCGGTGAAAGAGATAGAATACCGATGGTCTTGTTATAGCCAAGAGGAAAAAGAGAGACTTGAGGCTATGACAAGATTCATTTCGAAGTACCTAGGGAGATCAGTCCTGGAGATGAGATCATGGCCCAGGGACAGCATCTTGGCAATAGCCACCAAGATATGTTCGTCTGAGGTATTCACTAAGGTACTGATCATAGAAGCCCTTTATGAAGCCGGTGCTAGGAACAGGAATGAGTTAGCCAAACAAACCAAATCCTCTCTCACATCTAAATTGCTAACTCAGCCTGCCCAATTTCCCACACCAAAAACCAAACCACCACCCACAAAACCAACCCCTTCACCAAAAAAACCCATAGCCGATGATGCACCCTTGAAGAAGAAGAGAAGGGTGCTGAGGCTAGAAGAAGAAGAAGAAGAGGATGATGAGGAAGAAGATAGGCTGCCTCTCTCTGCAGTTTTATCTTTGCCTAAAGCCAAACCTTTATCCATCACTTCCATCACTCCTGCCTCACAGATGGAAGCTGTGAAGGTTAAACTTGAAGAAGAACAGCAGCATAAGCTACATGATGAGGAGTTGTTGAGAAGAGTAGATAAAGCTTATGCTGCTTCCTCATCAATTATTAATATGAGAAAACAAGCTTTGAGATTATTCACTTTAAGGCATACATTTCAATTTCAAAAGGACAAAGTGAGTATTTGGCCTGATCCCAGGGTGTCTCACAGGATCACGAAGAAAAACATTTCACTGAGATACAATGGGCAAGTAAAAAGGATTGTAGATGAAGTGATCTCCTTGGCCATTGTAGTATCACCCTGGGAGATCATAGAAGATTTCAAGAAAACCTATCAGGCTAACCTGCCACCACAAAAGATATTGGAGAATAGGGTGGTTAAAAAGGGTTTAGTCTATAAGAGGTTTGAGAGTCTTAAAAGAAATGAGCTTCAGTTGTTCTTAGAGGGTAATAACCCTGATGAGTTCGCCTATAGGGCTATAACAACTGTGGAGCTCAAAAGTGGTAAACAGGCCAAATACATCTCAGAGCTCTATGGACCTAAAGGATTCTTTGAAGGTGAGGTAGAAGTTCTTACCATGGAGGAACAAGTAATGTCTTTAGAAGCCTACACCAGAGAATCCTACAGGCTCATAGTTGGGAAGTAGGTCTCACGGATGGGACAACAACTCTGTGTCCACTTCCCCAAAATAGAGTTCCCATCCATACTATGCCAATCAGATCTTTGAGACCTCTTCCCAGGCCAGTGCTTATATGGGTCAACTTCTGAGCCGATCCAGAAGGAAATAGACCAATCATTCTGCCACAATAAGTGGGACCAACAATAAGCTTAGAGGTTTTGGCTGCATTGGTTCAGGGGTAGTTTGTTGGACCAAAAGAACCAATGAGCCAGATCAGAAAAACCTCTAAGTCCCACAAGGCCTCACAACAACTGCTGAAAGCTTCATCAGCTGTTTGACAAAGTCTGAAGACCTCAACAGCTGAAGATCAAAGTACTCAAGATCAACAACTGAAGTACAAGTACTGAAGACTCAAGTACTGAAGACTCAAGTACTGAAGACTCAAGTACTGAAGACTCAAGTACTGCAGACTCAAGTGCTGAAGACTCAAGTACTGAGGACTATCAGCTGAAGATCAAAGTACTGAAGATCAATAGCTGAAGCACAAAGACTGAAGACAAAGACTGAAGACATCAGCTGATGACAACTACTGAAGTCATCAGCTGATGAAACATCTGAAGTTAAAGTCTAAAGACAAATGCTGAAGCTTGAGAGTTTGTCACAACAGCTGAAGAAGTATTCTTCAGTTGTTGTGATAGTTTACCTATTCAGCTTTTTCTATCAGTAGTTTTATTTTCTATTTTAGTAGTTTGTAAAACGACTGAAGAGTATGTTCTTCAGTCGTTGTAGTTTTCAGTAGTTTCTTTTTAGTTGTTGTAATAAGTTTAACACTTAGAATTTTGTAAGAAGATGTCAGCTATTTGACATCTACAGTAGTTAAGGTAGATTCAGTAGTTTGTTAGAATAACTGTTTGATGTTACTATCAAGTGACATCAGCTGACGTCATTCTTCCTATAAAAGGAAGATGACCTAATTGTAATCCTTGCCGAAGCGTGTGATCTAGTAGAAAACACGTTTTTTGCAGAATTCATCTCTCTCTCTATAACTTACTGTTACATTGATATATCTATTGTGTTCTTAGCGTAATTTGCTTAATTCTTGTGCTAAATCCGCTGCGAATACAACCTAATTGATCAAACTAGAGGCTGAGATCCTTTCAACAGTCAACTATTTTACTAACAGACTGCATGGAGCTTCTCCATGTGGGTATGTTTAACCTTACTATATCCACTATTTATCCATCATAGATTAGTACAGTCACAATACTTAGTTGGTGACAAAAGGTAAGTCATGGACTACCTAATACTAGGATAATACTTTATCTTAGTTAACGTACTTCTAGCAACTGTAGTATTTTGTCTAGTTGTATTTTCCCGCTGGTTTTCCAAGTATAACTGGCTGTTGATATTGTATAAACAGTTCTTATTGTAAGCTCATCTGAGCAAGTGCTTGAAAGAATCTTGTAATTTTTGAGTTGAGAATTAATATATACAAGTATCTTGAAAACTTATTCTTGTGTCTTGCTTACTTAATATATTACTATCAACTCTTAGAGGATTCTGTTTTCATCATTCAAGTGAAATCAAGTGAGTTTAAGAGAAAACCACTGTGTTGAGTGACTTGTAACGATCCTACAGATAGTATCTTCTGTTCACAACCATCAGATCACTATCACAGAAGAGATTATAAGGAGAGTTCTGTAATTGGGAGTTGAAGATGCCCAATGTCCAGTTGAATTTGATGAAAACTATGTGCTACATGTTTTCAGACAAATTGGCTACACTGGTACTATTGAAAGAAAGCAGATCAAGAAATTATACATATGTGCACAATTCTGAATCTTAATGCACACTTATCAAAAGACTATGACTAATAGAAAGACTGGTTGGAATGCCACTTCTTTAAGAAATTTATCAACAATTGCAAGCATCATAGCCAAAAGACCTTTTAACTTTGCTGCACAAGTGTTAAATGGAATGGTCTATAACTTAACTGAGGTGAGGAACAAGTTTCAGATGTTTCCAAGATTCATTCAGATGATTATTGATGATCTTCTACCAGACATCCCAAGAGAATGTGGTATCTTTCAGCCTATTCATTTTAATGAACATGTTTTCGCCATTTTAATGAACATGTTTTCGCAAGGATCAAATATAGTCTGTATCAAGGAGCTGAAGTGCTTATGCAAGCACACATGATTGATCATCACATTCCTGTACCAGACATCAATATGAGGATTCCAGGACAAGATGAACCTTAGATGATGTTCCAACATGGTTTTCAGCAAGAACAAATCATCCAACCAGTACCTATCATACAAGAAGAGCAAGTTGCTCCTAAACATGCACCTATCATACATGATCCTATTGAACAAGAGCCAGAACCATTCATTCAAGAACAAGAACATGTTATTGAACAATCACAACAGATGGAGCAATTCCAGTTTGAGCATCACTTACCTTCACCACCACACAACCCAACCAATTCAGATCAACAAACATTGTCTTCTCTTTTGAGAGACATCGATGCTTCATGGCAAGAACATACTAGTCAGCAAGAAGAAGTAGGCATATCTTCATAACATGAGCATACTCAAGAAGAACATAGTGCTCATGTTGAATAAATAAGATCTGAAGAACAAGAAAGTGAGATTCCTACTGAGGAAGAAATTGAATACTCAAAGGTGTTCTTATTCACTGAGTATAACAAACTGATTGAAAAGTAAACAACAGAGCTAGAAAGCTTAAGGACAAGCTGAAAAGTATAGATGAACAAATAGAAAAGCTCAAATCAGATCAAAGAGCTCAAAAGTTGATTGTTCAATTTCTAGAAAAACAACCCAAACAAGCAAAAGAAGAGCTGCAGGTGAAAGACCAAGATTTACGTAGTGCAAGACTTGATATTGCATACTTACAGATCAAATAGATTAAAAGGATTTGGAGATAGATTAGCTTAAAAGCATAAGTTATACTCAAAATGAATAAATTGAAAGGCTAAATAGAGAATTAGAGTATACAAACACTCTACTAAATGAGAAAGAACATTCAGAAGGTCAAGAACAAGACTAGAGTGATGAGTTTGAAGAGCAAATTGTGACTCAAGCTGAAGAAACAATCTCCAAAGAGTCAGAAAAGGCAATCATCATTTATGAGGAACCTTATTCTATGGATCAGCTTTTTGAAGAATCAAATCCATTTGAAAGCATGCACTATTCTCCAATCTTAAGACAACATTTTCATACTCCTAACACACAAACAATGGAAACTAGCATTGTCCCTGTGAACCCATTCTCAGAAAAACAAAAGGAGTTAATTAAAAAATTTTCTGAAACTTTGAATGATCCATCTATGGATCAAGCTTTATCATCATCTAAGGCTCCTGTTAAAACTTACGAGAGAAAGAGAAAGAGGTCGTATTTAGCCTCTTTGTTCAAAGGAAAACAACCAGAGATTGAAGAAGAAAAACCTACATCTCTTCATCTCAAGCTTCTGAAAGTTAAATCTGAGCCAGTTGAGGTAGATGACTAACAGTAAATATCTAAAGCATTTTCACTTTAGGAAGGGGGGTAGACCCCTTGATCAACGACATGATTCCATCGTTATTCTTAGTAATTCTGACGATGAAGAAGAAGAAAGAGATGAAGATGATGTGATGCAAAACATTCAAGAGCTTTTCACAGATGATCCTCAAACTTTAATGGGGATTGAATTGATAACAAGAGGGTTTCCTTATGAATCATTCATACATCTTAACATGTCTGAGGTTAAAGACTTGCTCAAAGACTTTCAAGAAGTCATGAAAGATGAAAAAGATTAAACATACAAGAAATATAAGGAAATTAAGGATAAGCAAGAACTTGAAAAGAATTTACCAAAAGACCCTCAAATAGAGAAGATGACCTACTCATAGGTTAAAAGCTGGTTGAGTCATACAAGAATACCTTACAGGTCATATGAAGGGAGATCTTTATCTCAAATGAAAGAAATGGCTAAACAAATATACAAGAACATGCTGGCGAAGGCTCTTAAGACACAGATATTCAGACCTCATCCTGTATCTTCTCTATCCACTTATCATCAAGCTTCCCCTGAACTTCATGGTATTGAGGAGCCCAGACAATTCATGCCTCATAGGCTATGGCCTGAAGGCTATGAAGTAAGACAGATGATAAATGAGAAAACAAATTTTGTTAAGCTCTATGACAAAACTACACTTACAGCAAATGCCAATGAAAGAAAGATTGTGGCATGGAAATATGATGAAATCTGGGATGCAATACTGATCAAGAGAGTATCTGGACTTGTCTAGTACTTATCATTCATATCACAATTGGGATCTATAAGCTATGAAGATAGATTGGACCTGTTGTAATTAGGAATGTTCAATCACACAAACTGTAACACCCGGAAAATTTTCTAATCGAGTCAAGTGATAGTGATGGGCTCGGATGAAAAACCATTTAATAAATATAAAATGGTTGCGGGTATTACACCGAGTTAACCCTCCGGGTCATGAGTTTAACGAGTTTGGGGTCCCGGGAACGCCTGACATATAAATAGATGGATCAGCTGAGCAACTCTCATTTTCACTCAAACGCCCATTCTAGAGAGAGAAAGTGTAGAGAGAGAAAGTGCCGAATTGAAGCTCGGGTGGTCAAGAATCGAAGGCTGGTGTTTGTGGACTCCTAAACTACAAGAATCAAGGTAAGAAACGTATCTAAATTTCAACATTTGGTGAAAAACCCGAGCGTGCGTTTTTGAGGTTTTAAAGTGGCAAAAATCGCCCCAAAACACACGTTTTAGGGTAAGAAAACGTGTAATGAGCTTAGATATAGCTTCCTGGATGATAATTCAAGGGTTTGGGTGGAAAGGATTGGATTTTTGGGCTAAAATGAGCTGATTCGTAAATTTCAGCTCGTTCTGCGAATTTAAGGTCTCATCCAGCGAAACTGTAAGTTCGTCCAGCGAAACTGGAAGGATTTACAGCGAAGTTACAATTTCGCTTCGACGAAACTACATATTCGCCTGAGCGAAACTATAGTTTCGCTGATGACTATGCCAATGCCCAAGTTGACCTTAGATATTGCGAAACTAGGGAATTCCAACGAAAGTTGGGCGCTCGAGGTAGCGAATCTGTCCAGCGAAACTGGCAGAAATGCTGCCCGGCAAAACTAGCAGTGACACTGCTGATTTGCCCAGCGAAACTGCTGGCGAATTTACGGGCGAAACTATCTGCGAACTTAGTAGCGAAATTAGGTAGAAATTAACTCTTTTGAGTATTAACTTATCTGCAGGCAGTGTAGTGTGACACGCGACTTTAAGGCTTGATTGAGAAGCTGCTTGTCAAGCACAGGTGAGTTCTAGGACCCCTCATTTACATGTTTTCAAACGATTTTGGGGCTGGAACACATATAAAAACCCGATTTTGTAAAGTGTATGTTTAACCCATTTGGGTGTAATCATTTGTAGTATGTTTAAAGTACGAATGTGGACTTGTATGTGTTTGTATGATGTCCTAGTATGATTTCCCAAGGTTTAGGAGGGATAATTAGGGCTGTTGAACTCGAGGAGATGCATAGTTGGATTCTGGCTTTCGGGGGAAAGTGTAGGAGTAAGTCCTGACATGGAATTTTCCATAAGTGCCTGTAGATGCCTGTTGATGTAGGTTATATATGTATGACACCTTGCAGGCTTATAGATGGTCCTCATCGGGCATAATAGTAATGTTGCATGTTTATGCATGATATATGATATGTAAGTATGACAAGCATACAATGACATGCGAGTAAGGCTTAGGAATGATGATAATGATGTTAAATGTTTGTGCATAAGGCACGATGTGAGTGTATGATACATTGTATGATGATGTATGAATGGTATGTGTGTTCCTTACAATAATGTACGTATATCATTCCACAACTTTACGTATTATGATGACAAATAAACGAAGTATTATGTAACGTAAAGTGAAAGATAATGAAAGAGGAACGTGACGATGAATGCATGTATTAATGAATAAGTGAAAGATGAATATGATGACGAATACATGCATTAATGAACTAACGAAATAAGTCTTGTAAGAATTGGATAAGGTAAACGGGTCCTTCTTTGTGATTGACCATACGTATGGTACCTCAACCGCTTACCTCTAGTACTGCGGCACCACGTTTAGCTGTCTCTCCATAGACTTCGGCCCAGTACTGTGGCATACGCTTTGCTGTTCATTTAATGACTTCGGCCCAGTATTGTGGCATACGCTTTGCTGTCTCTGGATTGACTTCGGCCCGGTAGCTAATAATGTTCGAGGTTTAGCATATGGTATTGGTACAAATGATATCCAATGTACAAGCAAAGTTATAAAGGACGAATGAATAAATAAACGAAAGAGATAATAAAGATATTATTTATATGGATGAGTATGATGTATGATCATGTAAATAAAAGAATGGTTTTTAATGGAAACGAAGTATGTTTATTATAAAACTAGAACTCACTCAGCAACGCTGACTTTTTATGTGTTTCCAGTTGGCAGGTAGTGTTGCTGGGAATGGCACGAGGCGGCTACTCAGCTCTTTTGGGATGGCATTCTGTTGTTAATGTTTTCGTATTGTAATGCAAAAAACGATATTTTGTAATGAGTGTTGTATTACTTTGCAAAAGCATTTATATTAAAATGCAAAAGTTCTTTTAATTGATTCCGCTGCGATGAATTAAACATTATGTATGTTTTACGTACGATGAGCCACCAACCGTAAGGCGCCCGGGAGCGGGGCCTTACAAGTTGGTATCAGAGCAAAAGTTTAAGTGAAACGGGTAAATTTTCAAAATAAACCTAAACTTAAACTAAAAATGGGACAGAAAGGAAAGGAATGCCATCTGAGTAGCTGCGTGCCATCAGGTATTTTCTTAAAGATTAAATAGTATTATGTGCGCATGTAATGTGGTTTATGTGTACTGTTAGACTTAGATACTAATGTAGTCAGGACAGGTAATGCTTGGGGTACGAAGAGTAAAGTAAGTGGCTAATCACAACTGGCCACTGTAATTAGGGACTTACTATACTTGACATAAACTGAGCTATTTCCTTGAATGACCGTGTTGGTATTTGAACCTTTCAGTGTGTGTCAAAAGATGGCTAGCGGTAGATCTTCTAAGGTTTTGCCAGATGGGGGTCGTGGTAAACGTGGTGTTGAACCGCGTGTCACGAGAAGCATGGCTAGGGCGGCTGAAAGGGCAATCGAAGAGCCTGAGGCCCCTCACCTGGAGGGCAGCGATGATGGCACTAGTTTGAGGATCGCCATGAAAGAGGCTGTTGTGGAGGGAGTCCAACAGGCCTTATAGGCAATTCTGCCATCCATGGTGACTGAGGTAATTAGAGCGGTGAAAGAGACGACTGCTATTGAAGAAAGCACGAAGAATAGCGATGACAAGAACTGGAACGGAAAGCGGGTTGGACGTGACAGTGCCACCCTCAGCAAAGAGGTTGTAAGGACGGAGGACCGGCGTGCAGCTTTGTCTGGTGCGAGGACGAGGAAGTGTGGTAAGTGTGCCAAAGAACACCTCGGGGAATGTAGATTGGGGACCAATATCTGTTTCCGATGTGGGAAGCACGGTCATGTGGCCAGAGAGTGTGGAGTGGTACGGTGCTACAAATGCAGTGGAAGAGGTCACATAAGCAGGGATTGCAAGAAGCCAAGGGCTGAGGGCGTAGGGCCTTCACGATAATGCTGGAGCAGGCTAGGACGAGCCCCGATATAGTGTCAGGTATGTGTCTAGTAATTCAAACCCTGTCATCCGTGTTGTTTGATTCCGGAGCCAGAAAGAGTTTTTGTTTTTGTTGTTTTTCTATGCTAAGTTGCTCACTAGGAGTAGAAGTATTGATAAGCTCTTGGGTGTAGAAACCGCCATAGGTAAGTCTGTCAGGATTTCCGAAACGATAGTAGACTGCGAGGTGGAGTTAGAAGGTCATAGATACCCGGTTAGACTAGATGTCATAGCCTAGGGTGATTTCGATTCAGTTCATGGGTTGGATGGGTTGGTGGACTTTGAGGCAAATATAGCGTGTCGTGAGAAGATGATTCGTTGATAGCACCAGACGGGAGTCCAATAACTGTATATGGGGATCGGGTCATGACGATTTCGAAGATGATCTCAAAGGCGGTGGCGGGGAAAGTGTATGAGGTACGGATGTCGCGCCTACTTATGATATGTAAAAGATGTGGTAAATGCAGAGGGAATTATGGTGGACCCGGAAAAGGTGGAGGCCGTATTGAAATGGAAGCCTCCTAGGATGCCATCCGAGATTCGTAGCTTCTTGGGACTGGCAGGCTACTACCGGAGGTTTATTCAAGACTTTTTCCAAGATAGCCTCACCTTTGACAAAATTGACTCGCAAGGATGTAAAGTTCGTGTGGGGTCGAGAACAGGAGGATGCTTTTGAGGAATTGAAGACGAGACTAACACAAGCTCCTGTCTTGACATTGCCCGAGGGAAATGAAGACTTGGTGGTCTATTCGGATGCATCCTATTCTGGGCTGGGTTGCGTATTGATGCAACGCGGAAAGGTCATAGCCTATGCATCTCGACAACTGAAGACCCACGAAGTCAATTATCCCACGCACGACCTAGAACTAGCTGTGGTGGTTTTCGCGTTAAAGATTTGGCGGCACTATCTATACGGGACGAAGTGCACCATCTTCACGGATCACAAGAGCTTGAAGTACTTCTTCGAGCAGAAGGATCTAAACATGAGGCAGAGGCGGTGGTTGGAGCTGATAAAAGATTATGATTGTGAGATCCATTACCACCCGGGCAAAGCCAATGTGGTGGCTGATGCCCTTAGCCGGAAGGAAAGGCCCGAGCCGATTCGGGTGAAGGCTTATCAGCTAATTATGACCTCCGACGTGATGACACAGGTTAAGGAGTTCCAAGACGAGGCTTTGAAGGAAGATCGTCTTAACTCCGAAAGGATGAGAGGTCTAGTTACAGAACTGGGTGAGAACACTCTTGGTGTTAAGACCCGATTTGGGCGAGTGTGGATTCCTCGGTACGGGGATCTACGTGGAAAGATCATGGATGAGGCCCATAAGACTCGATATTCCATTCACCCCGGTGCGACCAAGATATACCAAGACATGAAGAAAGACTATTGGTGGCCGGGCATGAAGCGTGATGTGGTGGAATATGTGAGTAAGTGCATGACTTGTTCACAGGTCAAGGCAGAGCATCAGAAACCGTACGGGAAGATCCAACCGTTCGATATACCCGAGGGGAAGTGGGAGCACATCACCATGGATTTCATCACGAAACTACCACGTACCCCGAAAGGGTATGATGCTATATGGGTGATAGTTGATCGATTGACGAAGAGCGCCCACTTCCTACCGATCCGCGAGACGTATTCATCTGAAAGATTAGCGGATCTATTTATCAAAGAAATTGTAGCTCGTCATGGTGTACCGGTGTCTATTGTGTCTGACCGTGACATCCGGTTTACCTCCAAGTTTTGGAAAAGATTTCATGATGCAATGGGGACGAGGCTACACATTAGTACAGCATATCACCCCCAGACAGACGATCAGTCTGAGAGGACGATCCAAACACTCGAAGACATGCTTCGAGCGTGCGTGACCGATTTTGGAGGAAGTTGGGACGATCACCTACCGTTAGCAGAATTCTCTTACAATAACAGTTATCATGCCAGCATTGGCATGCCGCCCTACGAGATGTTGTACGGTAGGAAATGTAGGACGCCCGTATGTTGGGAAGACATTGGGCAGAAGGAACTGGGTGGGGTCGAGGTAGTTAAAGCAACGACTGAAAAGTTAGAAAAGATCAAAGCCTTCATGAAGGCGGCGAAAGACAGACAAAAGTCGAATGCTGACAAGAGGCGAAGACCGATAGAGTTCAAGGTCGGTGATTGGGTCATGTTGAAGGTCTCACCTTGGAAAGGAATTATTAGGTTCCGAAAGCGGGGTAAACTGAGCCCGCGGTATATAGGCCCTTTCTGAATTATCGCCCGTGTGGGAGAGGTGGCCTATAGGTTGGAACTGCCAGATGAGCTGAGTGGAATTCACCCGACCTTCCACGTATCTCATGTGAGGAAATGTTTGGCCGATGAAGATATGGTTGTACCGCTGGAGGATATCGAAGTAGACGAACGGCTCAACTATGTGGAGCAACCAGTAGCAATCATCGATAGAAAAGAGAAACGGCTAAGAAACAAAGTAGTTCCTCTTGTGCGCGTACAGTGGAAGCACAGGAAGGAATCTGATTCTACGTGGGAGACTGAAGAAGAGATGAGACAACATTACCCACATCTGTTCGAAGAATAACAGGTTTTGAGGACGAAACCTAAATAAGAGGGGTGGACTTGTAACACCCGGAAAATTTTCTAATCGAGTCAAGTGATAGTGATGGGCTCGGATGAAAAACCATTTAATAAATTTAAAATGGTTGCTGGTATTACACCGAGTTAACCCTCCGGGTCACGAGTTTAACGAGTTTGGGGTCCCGGGAACGCCTGGCATATAAATAGATGGATCAGCTGAGCAACTCTCATTTTCACTCAAATGCCCATTCTATAGAGAGAAAGTGTAGAGAGAGAAAGTGCCGGATTGAAGCTCGGGTGGTCAAGAATCGAAGGCTGGTGTTTGTGGACTCCTAAACTACAAGAATCAAGGTAAGAAACGTATCTAAATTTCTACATTTGGTGAAAAACCCGAGTGTGGGTTTTTGAGGTTTTAAAGTGGCAAAAATCGCCCCAAAACACACGTTTTAGGGTAAGAAAACGTGTAATGAGCTTAAATATAGCTTCCTGGATGATAATCCAAGGGTTTGGGTGGAAAGCATTGGATTTTTGGGCTAAAATGAGCTGATTCGTAAATTTCAGCTCGTTCTGCGAATTTAAGGTCTCATCCAGCGAAACTGTAAGTTCGTCCAGCGAAACTGGAAGGATTTACAGCGAAGTTACAATTTCGCTTCGGCGAAACTACATATTCGCTTGAGCGAAACTATAGTTTCGCTGATGACTATGCCAATGCCCAAGTTGACCTTAGATATTGCGAAACTAGGGAATTCCAACGAAAGTTGGGCGCTCGAGGTAGCGAATCTGTCCAGCGAAACTGGCAGAAATGCTGCCCGGCGAAACTAGCAGCGAAACTGCTGATTTGCCCAGCGAAACTGCTGGCGAATTTACGGGTGAAACTACCTGCGAACTTAGTAGCGAAATTAGGCAGAAATTAACTCTTTTGAGTGTTAACTTATCTGCAGGCATGTAGTGTGACCCGCGACTTTAAGGCTTGATTGAGAAGCTGCTTGTCAAGCACAGGTGAGTTCTAGGACCCCTCATTTACATGTTTTCAAACGATTTTGGGGCTGGAACACATATAAAAACCCGATTTTGTAAAGTGTATGTTTAACCCATTTGGGTGTAATCATTTGTAGTATGTTTAAAGTACGAATGTGGAGTTGTATGTGTTTGTATGATGTCCTAGTATGATTTCCCAAGGTTTAGGAGGGATAATTAGGGCTGTTGAACTTGAGGAGATGCATAGTTGGATTCTGGCTTTCGGGGGAAAGTGTAGGAGTAAGTCCTGACATGGAATTTTCCATAAGTTCCTGTAGATGCTTGTTGATGTAGGTTATGTACGTATGACACCTTGCAGGCTTATAGATGGTCCTCATCGGGCATAATAGTAATGTTGCATGTTTATGCATGATATATGATATGTAAGTATGACAAGCATACAATGACATGCGAGTAAGGCTTAGGAATGATGATAATGATGTTAAATGTTTTTGCATAAGGCACGATGTGAGTGTATGATACATTGTATGATGATGTATGAATGGTATGTGTGTTCCTTACAATAATGTACGTATATCATTCCACAACTTTACGTATTATGATGACAATAAACGAAGTATTATGTAACGTAAAGTGAAAGATAATGAAAGAGGAACGTGACGATGAATGCATGTATTAATGAATAAGTGAAAGATGAATATGACGACGAATACATGCATTAATGAACTAACGAAATAAGTCTTATAAGAATTGGATAAGGTAAACGGGTCCTTCTTTGTGATTGACCATACGTATGGTACCTCAACCGCTTACCTCTAGTACTGCGGCACCACGTTTAGCTGTCTCTCCATAGACTTCGGCCCAGTACTGTGGCATACGCTTTGCTATTCATTTAATGACTTCGGCCCAGTACTGTGGCATACGCTTTGCTGTCTCTGGATTGACTTCGGCCCGGTAGCTAATAATGTTCGAGGTTTAGCATATGGTATTGGTACAAATGATATCCAATGTACAAGCAAAGTTATAAAGGACGAATGAATAAATAAACGAAAGAGATAATAAAGATATTATTTATGTGGATGAGTATGATGTATGATCATGTAAAGAAAAGAATGGTTTTTAATGGAAACGAAGTATGTTTATTATAAAACTAGAACTCACTCAGCAACGCTGACTTTTTATGTGTTTCCAGTTGGCAGGTAGTGTTGCTGGGGATGGCACGAGGCAGCTACTCAGCTCTTTTGGGATGGCATTCTGTTGTTAATGTTTTCGTATTGTAATGCAAAAAATGATATTTTGTAATGAGTGTTGTATTACTTTGCAAAAGCATTTATATTAAAATGCAAAAGTTCTTTTACTGATTCCGCTGCGATGAATTAAACATTATGTATGTTTTACGTGCGATGAGCCACCAACCGTAAGGCGCCGGGAGCGGGGCCTTACACAAACAATCCCAGGGGAGCTGATTTCTATCATATTTTAAGAGCATAAATGAACAGACAACTTCTTGAAATAAAAACTAAAGCTGACAGAGAAGATAAGTTGCACATTGAAAAGCTTAGAAGAGAGCAAAAGTCGTCAAGCAAAAAAAACAAATTAGTGAAGAATCATCTTCTCAGATTGATTCTGACATCTTGGAAAGGGTAGGTTACCCTCTGAGGCCATCAGACTTAAAGTTGATTATGAAGAAAATTGATGGCAATCAATACCAACATCCAATCACAAGATGGTACTATGATGAGACCCATTTTGAAGTGGTATTAGCGAGAAAGCTTGAAGGCAAAGTAGTAGCTGATATAAGGCTCTTTGACCCAGTAGAAATAAAGCTACTCCATCCATCTTATGTCTCATTCTTGAAAACCAAGACATTCCTAGCAATGGAGGATGTGCTGTGCAAGATAGATTGTTGTTATTTCATATACATGCTAAGAATTTTGTGCACTATGTATGTAAGTGCTGCTCTCAAAAACAGATTAGAAACAAATCAACAACCCTGAAAACACATAGAGGGAATAACAGGAATGAGAATCTCTGAAGACAACAATCTTGAGATTTTGAAAGGCAATCATGATGTAACCACTCTGGTTAGCAACATTGATGTGCAAAGTCTAGATAAATCCACTTTGGAGCAGCTTGTTCATCTAACACTAGAGAGCAAATATGATGATCAGAAGGCTGCTGTTGACTATTTTGAAGAACATATAGTCAACTGCAGGAATGTATTAAAGATAGCTCCTCTATTAGAGCAAATCAAAGAAGCTCAACAAGACGAAGCAACAGAAAAGGATGTGGAAGAGTCTCTAAAAGAATCTGAAGAAAGTCCGCAGAATGCAGAAGAAGCTGGACCTTCTTACTCATAAGGGGTTTCTAACATAAAAATAGACAAAACAAACAATCAAATATATCTAACCAAACAAACAAGTATGACAAATACTATCAAAGCAAACATTTAATTAGATCTGATTACATACATGTAATTAGCAAAACATACATATTATCATACATACACACATTTAAATAGAAAAACATACATATTAGCATACATACATACATGTAATTAGGAAAACATATATGTTATCATAAAAACATACAAGAAATAAAACAAAACATACATGTTATCATACAATCAGTTATAAAATCAGAACAAATAGTTAATCATACAATCATACATAACATACAAACATGCAATCAAACAATATATGTCAAACAGACAATTAGTATAGTTAGTTATATCAAACACAAACACACACAAAGAGTTATTAACAAACAAAATATTAATAAACAAACTCAAAAAGATGGCAGCATCATCCTTAGGGGGAGTATTGTTTGACTCAACAAGTGGATTAAAGGTATGATGCACATAAAGGATAGTGCTTGCCATAATCAAACATAATGTGTTCTAACAATCAAACAATCATCAACTAACACATTAGCATCATTAACATTCATAACATACACCAATAATTGTTTAAATTTCTTTTTCAGGATTGTACATAAAAGAAATTTTGACAAGTGTCTACAACGGATGAGGTGCTGCCCACAGCGGATGAACAAGATGGTGCAGTGGATGAAGATCAAGTCCAAGTGTCCACAACGGATTACGACATCCCACGGCGGATGATCAACACACACAGCGGATGCCAAGTCTTCAGCTGATGAACTGTCCATAACGTATGTTCATCCACAGCGGATGAATATTTCACAACGTATGTTCGTACTATGGATCAATCACCAAGACTGATCCCCTGTGTGTGAACCCTTATTGGTTAGCCAAAATCGCATGCTCTAAAACACACAGGTGAGCTGATAACTCTTATGATTTGGGTTCCCCCTTTCATTCTGCTTGCAAGCCTTTTCTTTCTTTCATTACATTCACTTTTCATCTTTGTTATCTTTCACTTCGTTACGTTATACTTTACGTTCACTTATTCATTCATCATACTATGTAAAGCCATAACATAATACTTAACGTATATTATAATGTAATATATACGTTTTGAAAATCATTAAAAGATGACACTTTATACACATATGCATATCATACATAATATCATGCATATTCCATTCATGGACCCTTACATATTCCTGCTTAAAATAGGCCAAAACAATCAATAAGTCAAACTAGGGTCAAACCATAAATTCTAGTTTTTCCCAAAATTTCAAAAAATTTTCCAAGTCTTTGGGCGCATGAGCACTATTTTGGCACATGAGGACTGTTTAGGCGTTTCTCTACTATGCAGGCGCATGAGCCTCACTTAGCGTTTCAACACTTAGGCGTATGAGCCTCTTGGGCGCATTGGTATTATTTAGGCACATCACCCTATACTTAGGCGTTTTTTCAAAATCTTAGGCGAATGAACTACTGTTCAGGCAAATCAGCTTTCACTTAGGAATTTCTAAGGCATTTCAAGGCGCCTGGACTACTATTTGGGCGCATGACCTTACTTAAAACTTTACAAAGGCAAAATAGTAGGCGCATGGGCCCTGTATGGGCGCATGACCATCAACTTACATCTTTCTAACAGATTTTTCAGTCCCAAACACAATCTTAACATGTTCTAAGCTTCTCAATACCAGTCTAAGCCTTGACATAGTATGCACAACCGTAAAACATCAACATATAAGCATAAATACATATGGTCATACATACAAAAGTATTAAAAATGTTTTACATGCATTTTCAGCCCCAAAATCTTAAAAAAACAAGTAAAATACGGGGTCTAAAAACTCACCTAGTGCAGCAAACAAGCACAACTCTTCCAAACCTGTTTGTTCACGAGTTCAAGCACCTAAAACAACCCAAGCAATACCAAAACACACAAACCTGAACACATAAGAACACATACTTTTGCTTTCATGGTCGGACCCAACAAGAACCAAGCATATTAAAGATCAAAATACTTACCTAGCCAAGAACAACCTCTTTCTCTCTCTAGAACCGAAGAACTCAACTTTCTTCTCTTCTTCTTATCTTTTTGGTCGACAAAAAGAAGATGGAGTTGACATATATGGGCGGCCATGCCCATAATATATTAAAATATTAAACTTTGTACCTTTTTGCACTTTAACCCCCTCCACTTTGGCTTCTTCCTATACATTTCAAGATACTTTTATTTTCTTTTTATTTTCTATTTGATACTTTTCCTTTCTATTTATTTTGACAAACTTTTAGGTGTTACAAATTAAATCTTGGAAGCTTTATTCACATTTTGAATAAAGCCTCTAAAGTTTAATAGGTACCAAAACCAGATATGTCTCGGAAGCAAAATTAGTCTAAGTAATTTTTTCCGAAGCAATTCTTGGTAAACTAAAGAATATCCGAAGTCAAAATTGGCTTTGGAAGTTTTTCTAAGAATTTCCAAAGACAAATTACCTTCTAAAGATTTTCGAGTTCTAAGATAAATACCTTTTTAGGTACTTTTTCAGAGGTGGGACGACATCTGGATTTCAAAGTTTATCCTTTTCCATTAACTTTGTCTCAAATCGTACAATATAAATAACCCTACAACGGTTCCCTCTCATTCTTTTTCCTCTTCATGTGCAAAAGTTCTAACCATAAATTCATGAAGGGTTTTAACATGTTTATCAAAGCTCATATAACCTTGTTTATATGAAAAATGCAACGGATTTTTATGTTTTAAAACATGTTAATAAGATGGTTATTAAACCCATTTAATAAACAACCCCAAAACATGGATCGTTATACAAATGCATACAATGAAAAGACATAAGATACTTGAAGTATACAACCTTTGTAGCAACTCAAAACAAACTTGGTGAGGTGAGGGAGATGATACTTCCGCTCTACTGCAGCTCCAAAACCGAGTTTGTTAAGGTGCTAGAGATGAAGTTTGTGGCTGAATCTTCAAGCAAGAAGACCTCAAGAGAGTAATACCCCAAGCTACCAACAAAACCCCTTTTGATGCTAGGACGCACAACACCAATTTCCAGCTTAAAACCCACTTGAAAACTGAAAATTTTCAGCCTTGTTTTCTTTGCTCCTGCCGTGAACAAGAAAGGGAGACAAGGAGAATTGCTTTTCAATACTTTTGAGAGAGTGGTGTGTCTTTGCATGTGTGAATGCATATGTATTTGTGTTAGTGCATATGGCATATTACTTAAACAATTGGAAGGAACTTTTCAGCCCCCTTGGACCGAGAAATGCTGCCACATGTAGGTGGTTTTTCTCTTTTTTTTTATTTTACAATCCAATTTATTTAAGTAAAGCCCCAAAATAAAACTTGTAACATTTACATTTTATTTTGTACACTCAACTAACTCTAACATGACATAATTAAAACCTAATTTAATTAACTTGTAACATCTTACATGTCATGTTATCGTTTTATTTTATAACTGTTAATTAACCATTAAATAACAATTATAAAGTAATCTCTCAAAATAAATAAACCCAAGTTATTTATTAATTTCTCAAGTGCATTTATTTAGAAAACCAATTTTTCTAAATGTTTTGGTGTTGTTATTTATTTAACTGATCAAATCAATAAATAAATATTGCAGGTGTTTGTCTAGCTTGTTATTGGGTATGACCCGACTTGGATCATATCACACTAGCCACATCAATTTAATATGTATCTTGGGTAGATCGAATCCTACAATCTCCCACTTGCACAAGATTCATAGAAGATTGATGCAAGCAGCAAATGACGCCTAGCAACGGTTTGCTACCCCTAATGTATATGACTAAGTGCCATTCAATAACATCATCCCTTTCAAGTACCTTTCTTGAATATGATTTAGGTGAATCAATCATCTATCCTTTTGTTACAGATGTCATGTTAAATCCAAGGACACAGAATGATCATTCCTTGTTGATTTAACTTAATCAGGCCTTAGACATCTAACTCTCAACGAATAAGAGGAACAAATTCCATCTTGACTACATACGTTTTTCACAAACACCTCGTGTTATACCTGAACATACCCTTATGTACTGTCCACTATTTCAGGACAGTGAAGAATTAGCTCAAGGTATAATACTTGGTGAATATCAAAACCCAATATGTATCTCAGGTCGGAGGATACCAAATGATATTCGCCTTTACTCAAATTTACTTATGATCAATCAATAAGATTCCATGTAGTAAAATTTGAGATGCGGGTTAGTCCAATATTTGTATCCCACAAATATCTATAAACCTTGGTAGCAACCCATTGCTCTATATTCATCCTTATGAATATCAACCAATCCAAGTTCATAATAATCTTACCCTCACACTTGTTCCCACAAGTATGAACGACTACGGACATTTAGAGTAAATAATTTACTCATGGATTAAACATGCTAAATTGGAACATTAATTGAAACATTATAACCAAATAATTTTACTCAAATAATAAAGAGTTCCACATATTCAAATACAAAATTTGATCAAGTCCAATCACTAGAATATCGAAGTCCTAAGGCACAAGTATGACTTTCATGCTTTGACCTTTCGAGGAGCTTCGTGAGTGGATCCGCAATCTTTTGATCAAAGTGAACTTTGCGAATACATATCTTTCCATTTTCAACTTCATCCTTTATGTAGTTGAATCTCCGCTCATTGTGCCTAATCTTTTGATGTGCACGGGGTTCATTGATTTGAGCAATCATACCCTCATTATCACAAAAGATTTCTAAGGGGTCTTGAATGGTAGAGACCACCCTTAGATCAGTAATAAACCTTTTATTCATGCAGCTTCCAAAGCTGCTAATGAGGCGGCTATGTATTCTGTTTTTGTAGTGGACAATGTTACCCTATTCATAATGGAGACATACCCCGATTATGATCGAGGATCATCTCGATCAGTTTCGAAACTCGCATCCGTGTAACCCTTTACAACGAGTTCCTCTTCACCAGATCCATATATTAAGAACATATCCTTAGTGTTTCTAAGGTATTTCAAAATACTCTTAACAGCCATCCAATGGCTATTACCTGGATTCTGCTGATATCTTCTTGTCATGCTTAACGCGTATGACACGTCCGGTATTAGTGCATATCATCGCATATATGATGGATCCTATAGCAGACGCATATGGGATGTCCTTCATACAATCTTGCTCATCCTTTGAGCTTGGACATTGAGATGCACTCAATATTGTCCCTCTTTGAATAGGTACCATACCTTTCTTAGAGTTTTCCATCTTGAACCTTTTTAAGATTTTATCAATATACGCACTTTGGTTTAGACCTATCAACCGTCTCGATCTATCCCTATAGATCTTTATTTCCAAAATATAGGCGGCTTCACCGAGATCTTTCATGGAAAAACAATTTCCAAGCCAGGTTTTAACACCTTCCATGGTTGGAATGTCTTTTCCATATAGTCTTATGTCATCAACATACAATACTAAGAATGTGATTACACTCCCACTAGCCTTTTTATACACACAAGCCTTGTCAGCGTTCTTGATGAAGCCAAATTTCTTGATCTCTTCATCAAAATGTTGATTCCAACTTCTCGATGCTTGTTTCAATCCATAGATTGATTTCTTTAACTTGCATACTTTATTAGGATGTTTTGGATCGACAAAACCTTCAGGATGAACCATATAGTCATCTTCCTCAAGATGTCCATTTAGGAAAGCGGTTTTGACATCAATTTGCCAAATCTCATAATCATAATGAGCAGCTATGGCAAACAATATCCTTATAGACTGTAGCTTTGTAACAGGTGAGAAGGTTTCATCATAATGAACCCCTTGAGTTTGAGTGAAACCTTTTGCTACAAGTCTTGCCTTGTAAGTATCCAAGTTTCCATGCGTATTTTGTTTTCTTCTCAAAAACACACTTGCATCCAACCAGTTTGGAGTTAAGTGGAGGGTCAACCAATTCCTAAACTTGGTTGTCATACATGGATTGCATCTCTACATTCATGGCTTCCAGCCATTTGTCACAATCCGAATTGGACATAACATCATGGTATGTAGTTGGCTCATCGGAGTCAACCTCATAGCATCCATCCATGGAAAAACCTATATATTTCAGGTGGAATGCTAACTCTACCAGATCCGTGGACGTTTTGTGTGTATTGATCAACCTCTTGATCATCATCAACCTCTTGTTGACAGCTAGTGTCAACCAAACGTGTATCGGCTTGTGGATCTTGATCTTCATCAAATTCCATTGTTCTATGCGTCACTCCTTCCATAAGGAACTTGGCTTCCAAGAACTCTGCCCTTTGAGCAACAAACTCCTTTTGCTCTGTTGGATCAAAGAAGCAGTATCCTATATAGTCTTTGGGATATCCAACAAATATACACTTAGTGGATCGGCTTTTAAATTTGTTTTGGGTGTTAAGCTTAACATAAGCTTTACTACCCATACCTTTTAAACATGATAGTGATGGAACTCTTTCCATGCCATATTTCAAAAGGTGTCGAACCCACTTTCTTGGTTTGGGCCATATTCAAAATACGAGCCATGGAGAGCAGTGCGAAAACCCAAGATGATAAAAGTGGTAAGCTCATAGCCTTAATGAATTGAACCATATCCAAATAGGGTTCAGTCTTTCCTTTATCGGAATGAAGAACTTAGATAGTTATGCAGAGTTGATTTTCTACTTCATTATTGAAGTTTTTTGAAAATTTCAAAAGCTTCATACTTTTGTGTCATCAAGTGCACACAATAATAGCGACTGTAATCGTCGGTAACAGTAATGAAGTATCTTTTCACCAATCTTTGTCATTGTCTTAAAAGGACCATATACATCCAAATGTATCATTCCTAATAAGTCTTTTGGTTCATACTTATCAAATGAAACACTTTCATTTGTTTCCAAAAGACCATTCTTTTGAAGTGTTTGAATCCAATTCTTGTTTATGTGACCAAGATGACAATGTCAAAGATAATAATAACTTAAACCGATTTTAAGTTTCTTGGTGCTTAATGTGTATAATGAGTTATTATAGGAAGAATTATCATGAACCAATTCATGAATATCATTAAAGGCATATCCTTAAACTGAAATACATCATCCATAAAACTTAATACCACTATATACAAACTTTAAATCATGACCATATTGTTTTAATAGGAAACATTAATTATGTTCCTAGTCAAACTAGGTGCATACAAAAGGTTTTGAGAACAAATTCCAAACCATTTGTAAGTCTCAAAATAGAGTTTCCCTCTATGAAGTGCACATTTCTTTTGAACCCCTTTGCAACAATTGCAAGTATGAGTCTCACATCCGGTATCCAATACCCATGTGTTTGAAGAAATGACATTTAATACAATGTGAATCATGAAAATTGTATTCGAGGTTTGCCTAGCATCACTCTTATTTTTTAACTCCTTGAGATAGGAGGGACAATTCCCTTTTATTATCCTATCTCTCCATACTCAAAGCATGGATCGTCTCCTTTACTTTAGGCTCATAAGCTTAGGTCTTTGAGGTTTCGCTTTAACCTTTGCTTTGATGTATTCCTTTCTTTTGGCAATAATTGCCTTAGGATCGAGATTGGCCATTTCTTATAGTCTCCCTCATTGATCGAGAGAATAGGTAGAACCTCTCTACCCATCCCTGCCTCGGTTGCTTTGAGCATTGTGTGAATTTCACCGATGCTCTTGTCCCATCCGTTCATATTACAGTTTATTAAGAATGTATCAAACCTTTAGTTAGGCAATCAAGGATCAAATCCTTGGCTAACTACTTTGAGACAGGACATTTAAGCATCTTGAGGCTATTAATGTGGCTTTTCATCTTAAGAATATATAAGATGATATCGATTGGGTTTCTTCCATGTGACATGCATAGAGTGCTTGAACCGTTTCGAAGCAATCTTACTAATGTTTGAAGGAACATTTCCTTCAACTAGATTATCATGTCATATGCCCTATGATGTTCCAAACCCTTTTGGAGTTCGGGAATCATATTCCCAACATGATGTAGGAAACTTGCACAGAATCCTTAATGTGCTTAAGCCAATCATCAAAAGGACTTAACATCAACAGCGTTGGTTGGTGAGACATGGTATCATCAAGGACATAGGCCTTTACTCATTTTGATAACGATTCTCAGTGATAGGGTATGGACGGTCGGGGTGGTAGCATTATTGTTTGCAGCCATTCTACAAAATTTACTAAGTTCTTATTAGTATCTCTTAAAATTTTATTTTAATTATTAATACCCTTTTATGTCTCATAGACAATTAATAATTAAAATCTAGAATCCAACGTTACATTCAAATAATGGTTAGGTGACCTTTATCCCATTATTTAGTTTAACAAGGTAGTCAATATTTGACAATTGCAACCTTTTGCAACTTCTAGCCTTTATGGGATCAGTTAAACGTCTTATGTTTGGTTGGCATGTTTAATCCTATCAACACCATTGTACGCCATGCTTCGGTGACCCTATGCACATGGTTTCCAATTAAAGTCGTACTACTTACACACACGTGTGAGTTTTCACATACAAGCGGTTAGGTGACCTTTATCCCACAAGTATGTTAGACTCACCTCAAACACACAAGTTCCCTATAAGTGGTTAGTTGACCTTTATCCCACAAATAGTTCTCAAGTGATTCGAGTGTCGTGTAAAAGGATGGTGTTAAACTTGTTTCAAAAGGGATTTTTGGTTTTCATTAATTCTAGTTTTGAAAACTCTGTATACCTTGTATTTGCATGCTTTCAAATGCAAGGTATCCTATGGTTTATTTTTAATAAAACATATTTTATTAAATCAATAATCCTTTTAATAACCTTTTATTAACCACTTAATGATTAGAAACCATAAATTTTTAGCTTGTTAAGAAAAGTCTATTTACCATATGATTGTATGCATTCAACCATATGGTATCCTATTGGTTCTTTTAAATAAAACCCATTTTATTTTACAAACCATTAATTCCTTTTATAGAACCGTTCTATTTATGCTTAATGATTTGAGAACCAATTTCTTGTTATAGCTTGTTTTAATTGACGGTTTGTTAATCACATCCAAATATTCAAAACAAACATCATCATAAGCATTCAACCAAGCATAAACAAAACATTCACTTATGCATAACAAAGCATACTAAGTTGAGCACACTTGTTTAGCCAAAACAAGTGTGTCAAAAAGTCTTGTCCTAAGGGTTAAGAACATGACACATGGTTGACAAAAGGACTCCCACTTGAATCCACATCTTCAAGCATCCTCTTTGTCTATCTTTTCTTCAAATCTTGATCTTGAGCATCCTCACAAAATATGTATCCTAATACAATTTTTCTAGTAAAGGAAAAACTCCTAATCTATTTATTACAAACCATATGAATAAATAAATTACAAGACAAGACTTGAAACATAAAATTGAATTATTACATAGCCAAATGAATATAACATGACAACCAATCAATCAATTCACATGGTCAAGGCTTTGTTATGCATAACCAAAACAACATACCCAAACATTTCCTATGCCACGATTTAGGGCAGCCCCTTTTTAACCCATGTTTTTGGCCAACATAAACCAAGAACAAATGGGTTTAGTCCATACAAACAAACATCTTATGATCTTGATTTTTAAAGATCCTTACATGCATAAAGTAACATCTTTAAAAAATCAAAAGGGGTGACCATAACAGCCCTCTAACTCTCGGCCATGTGGTGTTATACACCACAAAACCGTGAGTTAGTGAGTATAATACATGTATGCATTCGTATAAGTGGCTCTGATACCATTTGAAGGGTTTTAACATGTTTATCAAAGCTCATATAACCTTGTTTATATGAAAAACGCAGAGGATTTTTATGTTTTAAAACATGTTAATAAGATGTTTATTAAACCCATTTAATAAACAACCCCAAAACATGGATCATTATACAAATGCATACAATGAAAAGACATAAGATACTTGAAGTATACAACCTTTGTAGCAACTCAAAACAAACTTGGTGAGGTGAGGGAGATGATACTTCCGCTCTACTGCAGCTCCAAAACCGAGTTTGTTAAGGTTCTAGAGATGAAGTTTGTGGTTGAATCTTCAAGCAAGAAGACCTCAAGAGAGTAATACCCCAAGCTACCAACAAAACCCCTTTTGATGCTAGGATGCACAACACCAATTTCCAGCTTAATACCCACTTGAAAACTGAAAATTTTCAGCCTTGTTTTCTTTGCTCCTGCCGTGAACAAGAAAGGGAGACAAGGAGAATTGCTTTTCAATACTTTTGAGAGAGTGGTGTGTCTTTGCATGTGTGAATGCATATGTATTTGTGTTAGTGCATATGGCATATTACTTTAACAATTGGAAGGAACTTTTCAGCCCCCTTGGACCGAGAAATGCTGCCACATATAGGTGGTTTTTCTCCTTTTTTTATTTTACAATCCAATTTATTTAAGTAAAGCCCCAAAATAAAACTTGTAACATTTACATTTTATTTTGTACACTCAACTAACTCTCACATGACATTAATTAAAACCTAATTTAATTAACTTGTAACATCTTACATGTCATGTTATCGTTTTATTTTATAACTGTTAATTAACCATTAAATAACAATTATAAAGTAATCTCTCAAAATAAATAAACCCAAGTTATTTATTAATTTCTCAAGTGCATTTATTTAGAAAACTAATTTTTCTAAATGTTTTGGTGTTGTTATTTATTTAACTGATCAAATCAATAAATAAATATTACAGGTGTTTGTCTAGCTTGTTATTGGGTATGACCCGACTTGGATCATATCACACTAGCCACATCAATTTAATATGTATCTTGGGCAGATCGAATCCTACAATTCACACACAAACTGACTTTCTGTAACGCCTGAAAATTTCAAGAAAAAGAAGTTAGGATGAGTTCACGCGCTAAGAGGGCTTATCGAGTGAAACGAACTTCTCGCACGAAGAGAACGTCTCGCACTAGAAGTATGCGAAAAGTATGGATGGGTATAAATAGATGGGAACACCAATGTCTGACCCATACTCACGTGAGAAGTGCGGCTGCTAGAGAGAGAAAACGTATGCGTAGAGAGAGAAGATGAATAGACAAAGTGTTTAAGGTATGTAACTCATGTAGTAACTCGGGTTATGTACTAAGAACGAATTATTGATGAATATAACGTATGGTTATGTTGTTTTCATTTGGTAAGGCTTTGGGAAGGGCGTATTTATGCAAGAACTTCGAGAGGTGAGTTTCGAGTCCCCTTTTTACGCAAGTTTTTTGTTTTGGGGCTATTATGCATACTAAAATGCTTGTAAAATGATTGTTTATGCTTGCATGATCTTGTTTATGGGGTTAAGCATGTTAGAACAGCCTTAGACGTGATAAGTTATGTTTGGGTGGGAAACCTGAAGTTTTCATACGAAGCAGTTTTAGTGTATGGTAAGAAATTCAAATATGACAGTTCTCGCGTGATAGGTAGCTCTTGCGCGATAGGTACTTCTCGCATGATAGGAAGCTCTTCTGCGACTGTATGTTTTCCCATGATAGTTATGATTGAACTAGAGAATTTGAATGGAGTAAGGTTCTCGCGCGAAACGCTAGTTCTCGCACGAGATGATAGTGTATTATGGTCAAGCTTTCGCATGATATGCACTTGTATGTGTTTTTGTTATCTGTTCACGTTAAATGGTTTTCAAACATTAGATTTTCTGATAAGGCCTTACGAGGTATGATATGTTTATGTCCAAAAACTATTATGTAATGAAAGTGAAAGATAACCAAAATGAAAAGTGGAATGTAATGAATGAATGAATGTCTTGCAAGCAAAATCAATGAAGGTTCACAACTCATTGATGGGTTGTTAGGTCACCTCTATGCGGTTTAGCTAACCCATAAGGATGCACATAGGGATCAATCTTTGTGATTGATCAGGACGTGCGAAAACAGGATCCTTGTCGCGTGCCCTGGTACTGTAGTTAGCTTCATGCTCAATGTTAGGAGTCTATCTAGAGACTTTGGCACAGTACCCGCTTCGTGCATAATGTTTGGGGTATATCATATGACAGGATCTAGATGAAAGTGAAAGATAATGATGAAAATAGAAAATGTATAATACGTACAAAACCGAACGATGATGAAAGATAATAATAATGATTATCAAAGTGTATGTATGATGTATGATCACATGCGATAGTGAAGGAAATATTTTAAATGAAAGTTAATTATTTTATTATTAAAACTAGAGCTCAACCAACATCACTGACTTTTGTATGCATAATAGTTGGCAGGTAATGGTTGATACTGAGGAGGTGCGGGCATGGATGCATAAGCTACTGGGATTGATTCGAGTCCGGCATCCATATTTTTCAGAATGTTATTGTGTTAATACAATTTTTGGGATGTAAACAAACGATGTGATTATTTGACATAATTTTAATTATTGATGAAAAGATATATATTTCCGCTGCTAATGTCATGTTTTAAATGTTTAACGCTATGAATGACCAACCTATAAGCGTCCTGGGAACGGGGTCTTACAAGTTGGTATCAGAGCAAAAGTTTAAGAGAATTGGGTAAAAAATTTTCAAAAATCTAAAACTTAAACTAAGAATAGGACGAAAGGAAAGGGATGCCAGTCCTAGTAGCTACATGCTTGCAGGTAAATGTTTTATGTAAACGTTTTACGTAAATTAATGGAAAAAGGAATTATGTGCGCATGTTATGTAAATTAGGTGCTTCTAGTAGATTTGAATAATCATGTAGTGAGGATAGGAAATGCTTAGGGAATGAAGAGTAAAGTATGTGGCTAATCATAATTGGCCACTGTGATTAAGAACTTACTATATTTGACATAATCTGAGCTATTACCTGGAATGATCGTGTTGGTTTTCGAAGCTTATAGTGTTTAGAGATATGTAGTGGTGGACCTTAGAAGGCTTCATGAGGTGGAGTACGTGGTGGACGTGGTGCTGGACCACGTGTCATAAGGAACAGAGCCAGGGCTGCAAAAATGGCACCTGAAGAGCCCGCGCTTCATCAGCAGGAAGGTGTGGGATAAGAGTGCTAATCTTAGGGCCTCAGTGAAGGAGGCTGGAGTTAAGGAGGTTTATCAAGTCATGCAGACGATTCTGTCGTCTGTGGTAATTGAGGTTATTAGAGTCGTAAGGGAGGATGAGAGAAAGGAAAAGAAGGAGAAGAGGGAAAATAATAAGAGATGGGTGAAGAGGGAGGAGAGGGAGAGCAACCAAAGACTGAGACGGTTTTTTCTAGTGATGACGAGGAGGAGGAAGCGGTGCAGTAAACTACAAAGGGGTGTAAGTATGGGGCATTCCAGAGATACAAACCCCAGACATTCAACCGGGAATAGGAATGCTACTGCTGCTCGCCAATGGGTGAGGGAGATAGAGGTGGTGTTGGATATTAGTGGGTGCATAGAAGACCAGAAGGTGAAGTTTGCTATGTACTCGTTTGTGGATTCAGCATTATGCTGGTAGGACAACATTGTCCAGGCTGAGGGTAGCAGGGCCATTAGTAGGATGAGGTGGCCGGAACTGAATACGTTGGTGATTGAGGAGTTCTGTCCTCATAGAGAGTTAGATAATATCGAGATAGAGTTCCTAGAGTTGGAGGTAGGAACCACGACACACCAGCAGCATACAATGAAGTTCAACGAGATGGCAAGGCTAGTGCTAGAGCAGGTGACACCCACGTCATGAAAGATCAAAAGTTACATCCAGGGTTTGCCAGCGGATATTCATAGACACTTGATTGCCGCTTGACCAGCTATGTTTAGGTCGGTGGTTGATCTGGCAGGGAGACTGTACTATGAAAGAGAGGAGGTGACTGTGGTGCAGGTGAGTAAGAAAGGTGGTAGTGACAGAACTGGAACGGGAAATGTTTTGGCGGTGGTGGTTTCAACCCCAAAGGCAAGAAGGAGAAGGTAGAGGGCCGCAAGGCGGTTGCGACAGATATGGAGGTGAAAGTGTGTGGTATGTGTGGGAGGGATCATGTAGGGGAGTGTAAGTGGGGATCGAACGTTTGCTTCAAGTGTGGGAGGCTTGATCATGTGGCGAGAGAATATGGGGTTATAAGGTGTTATAACTATGGATAAGAGGGGCGTAGGGATTGCAAGATGCCTAGGGTTGAGGGTTCCGAGGATAGGAAGGGAATCGAGAAGGAGAAAGAGGGGCAGAGGGCTAAGGCCAGGGCATTTACTATGACCCAGGAGGAGGCTAGCGCGGACCCCGACGTTGTATCAGGTATATTCCTAGAAAACCAAACTTATGCCTCTGTGCTTTTTGATTCTCGTGCTAGTAGGAGTTTTATTTTTGCTGTCTTCTATGATAAGTTGCTCATTAGGAGTAGAAAGATTAATGACCCTTCATTGTAGAAATTGCCTTTGGTGCGTCTACTAGGATTTCTGATGTGGTAGAGGACTATGACATGGAATTAGAAGGCCATAGGTTCTCTGCTAGGTTGTTTGTGATGCCCTTAGGAGGATTTGATGTAGTCCTAGGGAAGGATTGGCTAGCAACCTATGAGGCAAATATTGTGTTTCCCAAGATGACAATTCGATTGATCACTCCCGATGGGAGTTTGGTGACGATTTATGGCGATAGATTTCGCACGATCCGGAAAGTAATTTCTATGGTGGTGGCAAAGAAATGTATGAGGCATGAATATGGTGCCTATCTAGCTTATGTGAAGAATGTGGACGTGACAGTACCACGATTGCCGGACGTACTGGTAGTGTGTGAGTTTTCAGACGTGTTCCCGGAGGATCATCAGGTGTGCCACCTAACCGCGAGATCGAGTTTCAGATCGATTTAAGAATTGTTGACCAACCAGTTTCTAAGGCTTCATATCATCAAGCTCCCTCTAAGATGAAGGAATTGATGAATCAACTGCAAGAGTTTCTAGATAAAGGATTCATTCAACCGAGTATCTCACCACGGGGTGCTCCGGTCTTATTTGTGGATAAGAAACACGGTAGTATGAGGATATGCATCAACTACCGTGAGCTGAAGAAGTTGATGGTGAAGAATATGTATCTGTTACCGAGGATAGATGACTTGTTTGATCAGCTCCAAGGTGCAAGTTGGTTCTTGAGGATAGATCTCCAATCTGGTTACCGTCAGTTGAAGGTGAAGGAGCAGGATATTCCTAAGACAGCTTTTCATACGCATTATGGACACTACGAGTTCCTTGTTATGCCTTTTGGTTTAACCAACGCGCCAGCTGCTTTTATGGACTTGATGAATCGGGTATGTCAGCCGATGTTGGAGAAATTGGTAATCATGTTCATTGATGATATCCTGATTTCTTCAAAGAGTTAGGAGCAGCATGCTAGTCATATCCGTGACGTGTTAGAGATGCTTAGAAGGGAGAAGTTGTATGCCAAGTTCTCCAACCGTGTGTTCTGGTTATGCGTAGTTCAGTTTTTGGGTCATGTTCATAATCATGAAGGGATCATGGTGGACCCAGCGAAAGTTGAAGCGGTGATGCAATAGAAGTCCCCAAAGATGCCATCCGAGATCCATAGTTTCTTGGGTTTAGCAGGCTATTACAGAAGATTCATCCAAGTCATCTCCAAGATAGCTTCACTATTTACTATGTTGACCCGTAAGGATGTGAAGTTTGTATGGGGTCTAGAGCAGGAGGGGGCTTTCAGAGAGCTAAAGACGAGATTGAGTCAAGCTCCTGTCTTGACATTGCCTGAAGGGTGTGAAGACTTGGTGGTCTATTCGGATGCTTCTTATTCCGGATTAGGTTACGTGTTGATGCAATGGGGGATGGTGATTGCCTATGAGTCTTGGTAGTTGAAGGTCCATGAGCCTAACTACTCTACTCATGATTTGGAGTTGGCGGCGATGGTCTGTGCATGGAAGACCTAGAGGCACTACTCGTACGGGATGAAGTGCATCATCTACACTGGCCACAAAAGCTTGAAGTACTTCTTTGAGTAAAAGGATCTGAACATGAGGCAAAGAAGATGGTTAGAGCTTATGAAGTATTATGATTGCGAGATCCATTACCATCCGGGCAAGGCCAATGTGGTGACGGATGCCCTTAGCCAAAACGAGATACCCGATCTGATTCGGGTAAAGACTTATCAGTTGGTTATGATCTCCGATATGATGAAGAAGGTCAAGGAATTTAAGGACAAAGCTCTGAAAGATGGTCAGATCTATTCCGAGCAGATAAAGGGTCTAATTGGCAAGTTGGGAGAGAACACTCTCGGTGTTAGAACCCGATATTGGCGGATGAGGATTTCTCGTTATGGAGATCTACGTGGGAAGATCATGGATGAGGATTATAAGACTCGATACTCAATTCATCTCGGTGCTATGAAAATATATCAGGATATGAAGAGGGATTATTGGTGGCCAGGAATGAAGCGCGACATAGAGGAGTATGTGAGTAAGTGCCTTACCTGTCTGCAAGTGAAACCTGAACATCAGAAGCCATATGAGAAGATCCAATCTTTGGATATACCAGAGTGAAAGTGGGAGCACATCACCATGGACTTAATTACGAAGTTGCCATATTTGGCAAAGGGATATGATGCCATATGGGTGATAGTTGATCGTCTCACGAAAAGTGCTCATTTTCAGCCGATCCACGAGATGTGTTCTTCCTAGAGGTCGGTGGATCTGTTTATCAAAGAGATTGTAACTCGTCATGGTGTACTGGTGTCTATCGTGTCTGGTTGTGACACTCGATTTACATCAAAGTTTTGGAAAAGATTTCATGATGCAATGGGGATGAGGATACACATTAGCACGGCTTACCATCCTTAGATAGATGGTCAGTCGGAGAGAATGATTCAGACATTCAAGGACATGCTCAGGGAATGTGTTATTGATTTTGGTGGATGTTGGGACGAACACTTACTGTTAGCCAAGTTCACGTATAACAACAGTTATCATGCCAGTATTGGTATGCCTCCTTATGAGATGCTATACAGTAGAAGGTGTAGGACGTCCATGTGTTAGGGCGAGATCGGACAGAAGGGGTTGGGAAGCATTGAGGTGATCAAGGCTACAATAAAAAAGTTGGATAAGATCAAGGCTTTTATGAAGGCAGCATAGGATAGACAGAAGTCGTATGCCGACATGAGACGTAGACCGATCGAATTCTAGGTGGGCGATAGAGTTATGTTGAAGGTCTCGCCTTGGAAAGGGATCATCCATTTCAGAAAGCGAGGGAAGTTAAGGCCAGGTATATTAGGCCATTTAAGATTGTCACAACGGTAAGAGAGGTGGCTTATAAGTTTGAGCTACCCAATGAGTTAAGTGTAATTTATTTGACGTTCCATGTATCTCATATAAGGAAGTGCTTAGCTAATGAGGATGTGGTGGTGCCAATTGAGGATATCGAGGTGGATGAGTGGCTAAATTATATGGAGCAGCCGGTGGCCATCATCGACAGAAAAGTGAATAGGCTAAGGAATAAAGTGATTTCACTTGTGCGCATACAGTGGAAACACTGGAAGGGTCAGAGTCCACTTGGGAAACTATGGAAGAGATGAGGCAACATTACCCTCATTTGTTCTACAACTGACAGGTTATCGGGGACAAAACCAAAATAAGAGCGTTGGACTTGTAACACCTAAAAATTTCAAGAAAAAGATGGCAGGATGAGATTCTCGCGTGAAAAAAACGTCTCGCGCGAGAAGTATGTGAAAAGTATAGCTGGGTATAAATAGCTAGGAACACCCATGTCTGACCCACACTCACGCGAGAAGTGCGGCTGCTAGAGAGAGAAAACGACGGCATAGAGAGAACGTGAAGAAACAAAATGTTTACGGTATGTTACTCGTGTAGTAACTCATGTTATGTACAATGAATTATTGATGAATATCACGAATGGTTATGTAGTTTTTGTTCGTTAAGGCTTCAAGAAGGTTGCGTTTGTGCTAGAACTTCGAGAGGTGAGTGTCTAGTCCCCTTTTTACGCAAGTTTTACTTTTTGGGGCGATGATGCATACTAAAACACTTGTAAAATGCTTCTTTTTGCTTGCATGATATTGTTTATTGGGTTAAGCATGTTAGAACAACCTTAGATGTGATAAGTTTTGTCTAGGCATAAAACCCAAAGTTTTCACGCGAGCGGTTTTAGTGTACGGTACGAAAATCATATCTGATAGTTCTCGCGAGACAGGTAGCTCTCGCACGATAGGTTGTTCTCGTGTGATAGGAAATTCTCGCACGACAGTATGTTTTCGCGCGACAGTTATGAATGAACGTGCCGGATTTGAATGTGGTAAGGTTCTCACGCGAGAGGCTAGTTCTTGCGCAAGATGATAGTGTATTATCATTAAGTTTTCATATGATATGCTATTGTATGTGTTTTTGTTATCTGTTCATGTTAAATAATTTTCAAGCATTATATTTTATGATATAAATAGCTAGGAACACCCATGTCTGACCCACAGTCACGCGAGAAGTGCGGCTGCTGGAGAGAGAAAACGACGGCATAGAGGAACGTGAAGAAACAAAATGTTTACGGTATGTTACTCGTGAAAGGGCCGGATGTGTCAACAAAACCCTTGCACCTTGGAAGAATAAACTACATATCAAGTGCGGTGCTGTGGCTCCAAACACTGATGTTTCGCTTAATGTTCCAAGTGTTCCTTATTTTAGGGTGGCATAGACTATAGATTTTTATCTATGGGATCCAATTTTAGTGTTTACCGAATAGGGTCAAACACAACGTATAATTAAGTTATACGTGCGTCGTAAAATTTAGTTTTACAATATATAGTTCGTGATAATAAATGACGAACCCTTTCATCTCTCGGGACACCAGATTTTAATACCCTATTAAAACTAGGTTCATCGCGAGATAGACAACCGATTTTTTAAGTTGATAATTTTAAATTATTAAGATTTAAGTTTTAAAATTTAAACTAATTTTAAATTTGAAAACTTATCTAGTTATCCTTTTAAAAGGATAATTAATTTTAATTTAAAAATTATCAAGTTTTATGTTTTGAAATTCAAACTAATTTTGAATTTGAAAACTTATTCGATTATCCCATTTAAAACAAACAATTTGTTTTAATAATTAACAAGTTGTAAAAATAAGTTAAAACTTGTTATTTATTTTGATTGTAAATTTTTTTTTAATTAATTAATTAGTTTGATATTTAGGTTGGGTAATATAAAATAAAGCAACCATAATAGCAAAGTAATATGTAAATCTAATGGCTATGATTGTTTGATCTCGCTAGAGCCAAATAGCGAGATCAAGCTAGGTCACGGGTGAAAACACAAAACAACCACAAGGATGGACCTAAGTGCATCTAGTTGTCTTGATGGCTCCCACTGACTCCTTGATTTGTCTTGCTTCCAGTTTTGACTTCGGGTCTTCAAAATATTACAATATTTACAAAAGAAATACAAAATAAAAGAAAACTCTAATCTATTACAAGTTTGAGCCATCAAATGGGCCAAAAACCATAAAACCAAAAACTTTAACAAAAACAAATCACATCACAACCATTCAACCACAGGGTCTAGCCAGATTTACATATTAAAACACAATCAAAATAATATGGGCAATCGTTTGGTTAATAAATATTTAACCAAAATAAACAAGTTGCCCAAAATAATATAAATCAGAAACTTCAAATAATTTTAAAGTTTGTGATCTATAACCAGTTAACAGACCGGATCTGATTTGCATGTTGTAAGCCTGGCTCTGATACCACTGTTGGGTTCAATGGTATCTTCGTTAGGTTTATTTATCAAAAATATTTTTGATAATTATTAATCAGATTAATAACAGTTAACGCAGCGGAGTAATAATAAAATACCAGAATGAACCCGACAGGAGCTGGGTTACAAACAATGCAAATACAGAATATGAATAATCTACTGATGAGATATAATATACCTTTGTGGTTAATAATTAACCGTTTGAGACACCGAGGGACAACGAATTAATGCTAGAATCAACGAACACTAAATTGGAACACAGTGGTTGCGGCTCTAAGAGGCGTGATCCACGGTTGCAATCAAAATATCGGTTGTTTGTGATAGGAAGATAAATTCAACTCTCCATCTTGTTTCTTAGAGAGATGAGATTCATGGTTCTCATTCAAGGAAGAAGATTAAGAGAAAAAAAGTTGAAGCTCCAGAAGAAAAAGTTCAAGATGTTCTAATTTTATCATCTCTCCGTTGATAGCTTTCTAAATCCTTCAATCTATGCTTTCCAGATCACATTATTCTTTCCTTTGAAAAGTAATGTTTAATATATTGAAAAGTGGATCACTATCCAACTAGCCTTCCACATTATTCATTTTGCTTTTCTTTATTTTATTTATTTAATAAATAAACATTAATACTAAATAATTTATAACAATTATAAATTATAAAAACCCGATATAGTTCGTAAGTGCCAGTTAATCAAATTAAGTGGACTTAATATTTGTTGCCCAAGGTGTAACTCTTACGGGTCATAGCTCGATTGGCAACGTGACATAACCGAACCCGTACATAATCCAACAAGCTCCCACTTGGACGGCATTCGGTTAAATTCCACGTAGACAGTCAGCGGCGCTCTAGCTGCACATGGCTGCCCCCAACAAGGTATGACACTTTAAAGTCATTAACCAAACATCTTCTTCTAGTATTATTTTACTATAACAAGACAATAAACTTATGGTAATCATAGTCATTTATCCTTTCTATAAAAGACATCAATTGAGTCATTGAGATTAATTCTCATATGGAGCTCAATCATTATTGTTCTCGATCTAGATTCAAAATGGTCCAATCAAACACACAGTCAGTTTGGGTGAGGCCTCACAATTCACCAGTTTGAATCAACGAGGGCGCCATGATGTCTAACTGCTACATATAATGTAAGAGTACAGAATCCCTTATTGACTACATACAACTCCCACTGAACTTCAGAATTATTCCCAACCAAAGCCTTTATGACTGGCAGTTACGCGACAGCGGTTGACAGTGATCAAAGAATAACCCTCGGTAAACGGAAGTTCTAGTATGCATCTCAGGTCATAGGATACTAAATGAGTATACCAATATCAAAGCATCTTATAATAAAGATGGTTTGTGGCGAGTTACATCCAACGTCATTCATAATGAGGTCTGTGAATTTAGAAGTCAACTCCTTGAGTCTAAATTTAGAATAGTCTTTATTCAGAATTGTTCCCACAAGTCTGGCCGACTATGGATAATTTAGAATACAATATCCATGGATTAAACGTATTAAAATTGAACATAGTTATAGGATTCATAATTCTATCTATATCAGTAGATCAAAATGAATTCAAAAGTATATCTGTTTAAAAGTTCATACATCCAAATACTAAATCAAAACGTATCACTAGCTAATCTAAGCCCGATCGCATTTCTATGTAAATCATGCTTATTCTGAGTCATGGGCTTAGTAAACGGGTCTGCTAGGTTTTGATCTGTGTCGATTTTTCTTATCATGATATCTCCTTGTTTCACTTTGTCCCGTATATAGTGAAACTTCCTCTGAATGTGCTTGGCCCTGTGATGAGATCTGGGCTCTTTGGCTTGAGCAATAGCACCTGTGTTATCACAAAATATCTCGATTGGTTGCTGAATACTTGGAACCACATCGAGATCGGCTATGAACTTCTTCATCCAAGCAGCTTCCTTTGCAGCATCAGATGCTGCAATGTATTCAGATTCAGTAGTAGAATCTGCCACCACACTTTGCTTGGAACTTTTCCAAGAGATGGCTCCACCATTGAGTGTGAATACAAAACCAGATTGTGAGCGAGAGTCGTCTCGGTCAGTTTGAAAACTAGCATCAGTGTAACATCTTACAGTGAGCTGTTCTTCAACTCCTCCAAATATTAAAAACATGTCTTTAGTCCTTCTCAAGTACTTCAGAATGTTCTTAACTGCAGTCTAATGAGCAAAACCAGGGTTTTGCTGATAACGGCTAGTAATGCTTAAAGCATACGAGACGTCAGGTCTAGTGCACAGCATAGCATACATGATGGAACCAATCGCTGAAGCATATGGAACATTTTCCATTCCCTTAATATCAATGTCCGTTGAAGGAGATTGCGATTTGTTCAACATGGTACCTTTAGTCATTGGAACACCTCCTTTCTTGGAGTTTTCCATCTTAAAGCGTGTCATCATTTTGTCTATGTATGTGCTTTGACTAAGCCCTAGAAGCCGCTTAGATCTATCCCTATAGATCTTTATTCCTAGAATGTAAGCAGCTTCTCCAAGATCTTTCATTGCGAAACAAGCTCCCAACCATTTTTTAACTTCGTTAAGCATTGAGATATTGTTTCCAATGATCAGTATATCATCCACATACAATATGAGGAACGATATAGTGCTCCCACTAGCCTTTCTGTAAACACGAGGCTCATCTTCACTTTTGACAAAACCGAATTCGACGATTCTCTGATCAAAATGAAGATTCCAGCTACGGGATGCCTGTTTAAGTCCATAAATGGACTTATTCAGTTTGCACACCTTATTTGGATATTATGGATCGACAAAACCATCGGGCTGAACCATATAGACATCTTCAGAGAGATGTCCATTTAGAAAAGCGGTTTTGACATCCATTTGCCATATCTCGTAATCATAATACGCGGCTATGGCAAGCAATATCCTAATCGATTTGATCATAGCAACAGGTGAGAAAGTTTCATCATAGTCAACACCTTGAGTTTGAGTGAAACCTTTCGTAACTAGCCGTGCTTTATAGGTGTGTACATTTCCATGCATGTCGGTTTTTCTCTTGAAAAGCCACTTGCTCCCTACAGCCCGTGAACCGGGAGGTAGCTCAACCAAGCCCCAGACTTGATTGTCTCGCATGGATTGCATCTCGACGTTCATGGCATCTAGCCATTTCGCAGATTCCGGATCTGAGATAGCAGATTTGTAGTTAGTAGGTTCATCACCAGAATCAGCTACTACCAGAACCTCAGGACCCTCTAGATTCCAAAGATATCTGTCAGGTTCTTTGTGAGTTCTGCTACTTCTGCGAACGCTTGTGTTTATATCTGAATCAGTAACAATTTCTTGTTGTTCAGACACGCACCGACTACTTCAGCGTTTGTTTGTGGTTCTCGAATTTCTTCAAGATCCATAATATTACTTCCAGTTCCTCGATCAAGAAACTCTTTCTCGAGGAAATGTGCCTTCCTTTTGATGGAAATCATATTTGCATCAGGATGGTAAAAGTAATACCCGCTTCTATTAAGTATCCAACGAAAATAACTTTTTCGCCTCGAGGATTTAGCTTGTCATTAGACTCGCTAGTGACATAAGCATCACATCCCCATACTCTAAGGTAAGACAAATTGGGTTTAGACCCATGCCATATCTCATATGGAGTTTTATCTACCTTCTTAGTCGGTGCCAGATTGACAAGGCGGGCGGCGGTCATAAGAGCATAACTCCAAAAGGAGTGAGGTAAGTTAGTTCTACACATCATCGATCGAACCATATTAAGTAGGGTTCGATTTCTCCTCTCACTCACGCCATTAAGTTGGGGTGTGCCGGGTGGAGTGAACTGTGAAACAATTCCACATTCCTTTAGATGATCAATGAACTCTTGGCTTAGGTATTCTCCACCTCGATCTGATCGAAGTACTTTGATAGTCTTATCAAGTTGGTTTTCCACTTCGTTCTGAAACTCTTTGAACTTTTCAAAGGTTTCATGTCTATGCTTCATAAGGTAGACATAGGCGTATCGACTATAATCATCAATAAATGTAACAAAGTATCTTTCGTGATTTCTAGACATAGTTCTGAAAGGACCACATACATCAGAGTGTATAAGTGCTAACAGATCCTTGGCCCGTTCACCAACATGGGTGAAAGGATCCTTTGTGAGTTTGCCAGCTAAGCAAGATTCGCATTCATCAAAAGATTCATGTCCTGTGGATTCAAGAATCCCTTCGGACTGAAGCCTTTTCACACGGGCCTTGCTTATGTGGCCAAGTCTACAATGACATAGAAACGTATCGTTAATTCCAGATTTGATACGTTTAGAAAGATTATATACATTATTGTTTGTTTGAATATCAATCTCATAAATACCACTTCGAGGTTTAGCCTCAAAATAAAAGATATCATTCAAGTAGGCAGAAATAACAGCATCATTAAAAACATACTTGAATCCTTGTTCAAACAATAAAGAAACTGAAATAATGTTTCTGGTTAAACCAGGAGCAAACAAATAATTATTTAAAGTAATTACAAGACCAGATGGACAAGAAAGATGATATGTTCCAGTTGCTAACCGGTACTCTTTTCCCATCACCAACGATGAGCTCCATGTTGCCTTGTTTCAGTTTCTTCCACTTTTCAGGCTCCTTCAAGACATTAATGATGTGGTAACCACATCCAGTATCAAATACCCATGTGTTGCTGGAAACAGTGAAAAGTTCAATAACATAAATCAGAATACCTGAAGAAGAGCCTTCACCATTGGCCTTCTTCACCTTCAGCTTGGCTAGATAGTCAGGATAGTTACGTCTCCAGTGTCCCATCTTATTGCATTCAAAACAGTGTCGCTCCTCAGGAGGGGGCGCTGCTTTGTTTTTAGCCAGCTGTTTGTTGTTGGTGGCAGGCTTGGCAGCAACAACTTTACCCTTACCCTTATTGTTATAAGTTTTCTTCTTGGGGTTTGGTTTCCTAACACCAGTAGATCGGACCATCAACATTTGACTGGCTTTACCTGGTATGTTTTGCTCAGCAGTTTTGAGCATACCGTGTAGTTCAGCTACACTCTTAACCCATGCATTCATATTAAAGTTCATTATGAACTGGTCGTAAGAACTAGGCAAAGAGTTCAAAATGAAGTCTACTTCCATTTCATCTTGCATAGGATAACCAAGTTTGGCCATTTGGTCGATGTACCCTTTCTTTTTAAGCACATGGGCACTAACAGGCGAGCCTACTTGCATTTTGCAGGATATAAGCTGCTTCATGGTATCATAGCGCTCTTGTCGGGCCTGTTAACATGCCCTTAAGTTGCTCAATCATGTCAAATGCAGCCATGTCCTCCATGTTCTTCTGGAGATCAGGAGACATGGTGGCTAGCATAAGGCAGGCTACCTCATCGGCATCCTCCTTAAATTTTTCCCAAGTTCTACGGGCTGCGGCCGTATTGTTTTCAGGCTCGTTGGGAACAGCGCTATCTATAACATAGAGCTTTTTCGCCATCTTGAGAACCAATCTCAGATTGCGGTGCCATGCGAGAAAGTTGGTGTTATCAAGTTTCTCTTTCTCAAGAATAGACTTGAGAATGAAGGAGTTGTTGGTTTCTGAAGACATCTATAACCAAAATAAATTAATTAGTATTTTCGATGTATTGTTTCCTTATTTTAATTAATGACCCATTTACAGTAATTTTAAATAAGGAATGAGAATCTGGCTTGGTCAGTTACTAAAGGCAGCTGGGGCACGCAACATTAGTAAGTGATTAGGTAGACTGACAATATTTATCAATTGTGAAAATTGCACAACTCTCGTGTATGAGGCCGCAACGACAACATTTGTCAATGCATTGATACGTTTAGCCTCATCTATGCCCACTTTTCTCTCTAGACAGTTGTGGCACATAACTAGAGAGAAAAGTAATAGTCATCCTAAAACAGTTACTTGTGAAAGGGCCGGATGTGTCAACAAAACCCTTGCACCTTGGAAGAATAAACTACATATCAAGTGCGGTGCTGTGGCTCCAAACACTGATGTTTCGCTTAATGTTCCAAGTGTTCCTTATTTTTGGGTGGCATAGACTATTGATTTTTATCTATGGGATCCAATTTTAGTGTTTACCGAATAGGGTCAAACACAACGTATAATTAAGTTATACGTGCGTCGTAAAATTTAGTTTTACAATATATAGTTCGTGATAATAAATGACGAAACCTTTCATCTCTCGGGACACCAGATTTTAATACCCTATTAAAACTAGGTTCATCGCGAGATAGACAACCGATTTTTTAAGTTGATAATTTTAAATTATTAAGATTTAAGTTTTAAAATTTAAACTAATTTTAAATTTGAAAACTTATCTAGTTATCCTTTTAAAAGGATAATTAATTTTAATTTAAAAATTATCAAGTTTTAAGTTTTGAAATTCAAACTAATTTTGAATTTGAAAACTTATTCGATTATCCCATTTAAAACAAACAATTTGTTTTAATAATTTAACAAGTTGTAAAAATAAGTTAAAACTTGTTATTTATTTTGATTGTAAATTTTTTTAATTAATTAATTAGTTTGATATTTAGGTTGGGTAATATAAAATAAAGCAACCATAATAGCAAAGTAATATGTAAATCTAATGGCTATGATTGTTTGATCTCGCTAGAGCCAAATAGCGAGATCAAGCTAGGTCACGGGTGAAAACACAAAACAACCACAAGGATGGACCTAAGTGCATCTAGTTGTCTTGATGGCTCCCACTGACTCCTTGATTTGTCCTGCTTCCAGTTTTGACTTCGGGTCTTCAAAATATTACAATATTTACAAAAGAAATACAAAATAAAAGAAAACTCTAATCTATTACAACTTTGAGCCATCAAATGGGCCAAAAACCATAAAACCAAAAACTTTAACAATAACAAATCACATCACAACCATTCAACCACAGGGTCTAGCCAGATTTACATATTAAAACACAATCAAAATAATACGGGCAATCGTTTGGTTAATAAATATTTAACCAAAATAAACAAGTTGCCCAAAATAATATAAATCAGAAACTTCAAATAATTTTAAAGTTTGTGATCTATAACCAGTTAACAGACCGGATCTGATTTGCATGTTGTAAGCCTGGCTCTGATACCACTGTTGGGTTCAGTGGTATCTTCGTTAGGTTTATTTATCAAAAACAGTTTTGATAATTATTAATCAGATTAATAACAGTTAATGCAGCGGAGTAATAATAAAATACCAGAATGAACCCGACAGTATCTGGGTTACAAACAATGCAAATACAGAATATGAATAATCTACTGATGAGATATAATATACCTTTGTGGTTAATAATTAACTGTTTGAGACACCGAGGGACAACGAATTAATGCTAGAATCAACGAACACTAAATTGGAACACAGTGGTTGCGGCTCTAAGAGGCGTGATCCACGGTTGCAATCAAAATATCGGTTGTTTGTGATAGGAAGATAAATCAACTCTCCATCTTGTTTCTTAGAGAGATGAGATTCATGGTTCTCATTCAAGGAAGAAGATTAAGAGAAAACAAGTTGAAGCTCCAGAAGAAAAAGTTCAAGATGTTCTAATTTTATCATCTCTCCGTTGATAGCTTTCTAAATCCTTCAATCTATGCTTTCCAGATCACATTATTCTTTCCTTTGAAAAGTAATGTTTAATATATTGAAAAGTGGATCACTATCCAACTAGCCTTCCACATTATTCATTTTACTTTTCTTTATTTTATTTATTTAATAAATAAACTTTAATACTAAATAATTTATAACAATTATAAATTATAAAAACCCGATATAGTTCGTAAGTGCCAGTTAATCAAATTAAGTGGACTTAATATTTGTTGCCCAAGGTGTAACTCTTACGGGTCATAGCTCGATTGGCAACGTGACGTAATCGAACCCGTACATAATCCAACAAGAACAACCTTAGATGTGATAAGTTTTGTCTAGGCATGAAACCCAAAGTTTTCACGCGAGCGGTTTTAGTGTACGGTACGAAATTCAAATCTGATAGTTCTCGCGAGACAGGTAGCTCTCGCACGATAAGTTGCTCTCGTGTGATAGGAAATTCTCGCATGACAGTATGTTTTCGCGCGACAGTTATGAATGAACGTGCCGGATTTGAATGTGGTAAGGTTCTCACGCGGGAGGCTAGTTCTTGCGCAAGATGATGGTGTATTATCATTAAGTTTTCACATGATATGCTATTGTATGTGTTTTTGTTATCTGTTCATGTTAAATAGTTTTCAAACATTATATTTTATGATATGGCCTTACGAGGTACGATATGTTTATATGTGAAAAGTATTACATAATGAAAGTGAAAGATAATGAAAATGAAAAGTAGAACGTAGTGAATGAATGAAAGTCTTGGAAGAAAAATGAATAGATGTTCATAATTCATTAAGGAGTTGTTAGCTCAATTGTGAGGATGCACATAAGGGGGTCAATCTTTGGGATTGATCATGACATGCGAAAAGGGATCCTTGTCACGTGCCCTGGTACTGCCGTCAGCTTCATGCACAATGTTAGGAGCCTATTTATAGACTTCGACACAATACCCGCCTTGTGCACAATGTTTGGGTATAGCATATGACAGGATCTAGATGAAAGTGAATGATAATGATGAAAGTATGAAATGTGCGAAACGTACAAAAATTAACAATGATGAAAGATAATATTAATTATTATCAAAGTGTATGTATGATGTATGATCATGTGCGAAAGTAAATGAAATGTTTTAAATGAAAGTAAAGTATTTTATTACTAAAACTAGAACTCACTCAGCGGCGGTGATTTATGTATGCATAATAGTTGGCAGGTAATTGTTATCCTGAGGAGGTGCGGGCGTGGATGCATAAGCTACTAGGAATGATTCAAGTCTAACATCCGTAATTTTGAAAACGTTATTATGTTAATACAATTTATGGGATGTAAACAAACAATGTCATGATTTGACATAATTTTAATTATTAATGAAAAGATATATATTTCCGCTGCAAATGTCATGTTTTAAATGTTTTACGCTATGAAGGACCTACCGGTAATCGTCTCGGGAACGGCACCTTAAACTTTGTTCGTAGCTTCCTTCATCATAAAACTTTCTCAAATGGCCAACCTTGAACCCAAAAACCAACTAGATTTTCCATGCATCTCTATAGGTAACATAATCAACTTACTATGTTGTCATCTGAGAAAGATCCAGGTTTCTTAGATGTTTGCGAATTCCTTGCTGAATTAAACTACCTCTCTATACTCATAATAGACCCTCCATTATATGAAGAACAACTCCTTGAGTTATGGAGGACCTGCTAAGAGGTGATCTTGGACGGTGAGAAGGCACTGTCTGCCACAGTGCAGGGGAGGATAGATTTATCACTCAAGCCACCATCAAAAACCATCTAAGGCTGGATGATGAAGAAAGCAAATTGTCCTTCTCCAATTCTACTGCTAATGAGTCTGAAGGATCAGTGGTGGTCTCACAACACAAGTTTATCTCTCAAACTCACTTGCTCTCACTCGGATGATGAAGAAGAATCTCTAACTAAGTTGACAATAATATAATAAGTTAATGAACAAAAGGATGGTTTTCAAGACACTTGTATGTATTACTTCTTAACTCAGTATTGCAAGACTCTAATAAGCATATCATAATAACATACAATGAGAAACTATATATACTACTATCTACAACCGGTTATACTTGGATAACCAGCTGGAATTTACAACTACACAAATACTACATTGCAAGAAGCAAATTATCAAAGATAAAATACTATCCTAGATTAGGAGTCATGACATGTCCATGACGTACCTTTTGCCACCAATTAAAGTTGGAAACTATACTAATTGATAAAGGTGAACATTGGATTAAAGTATGGTCAATTACATGGGCGTGGGAAAGCGCCATGCAATATATCAGAGGTAGTAGCGGGTGTTAGACTGACCATACTTTTATCCCCTGGTTTATAGTTGGTTCTTTCGAAGCATAAATGGCTTTAGAAGAATAAGTTCTTCCGAAGCCTTTTATACTTTGGAAGAAATAATTTCTTTCGAGTCTTTTGGAAGTGTTCTTGACTTTATTCTTTGGAAGACTTTGCCTTGGATCTTTTAAATATGTATACTTCAGAAGGAGAAGTACTTAGTCTTAGAAGGCTGAGCTTCAGAAGATCTTTGACTTGCTTTTGGAAGAGCATTTTTCTCTTAAGAAGAACTCTTCAATTGTACTCCAAAATATTCTATGTGTTGTTTGGTTGCATCAGCCTCATATGATCTAACAAACTCCCCTAAGGCTGATGCTACCAAAACTACACTCCCTTTTGCTCCATAAAGTCTTCAACACTAGGGAAGGAAGATATTTGTTTATCTCTTTGTTTTTCCCTGATATGGTGGTGCGGAGCTTGTACAAGTCATTAGTGGATAGTAAGTCCAGTGTGTTGCTCTGAATGACATGTATACTTTGTTATGCCACTCTGAAGAGAGTTAGTTGATGTGAGTTGTAGTCATATTCCCATGTAACTGTAGGATCTGAAGATGGGCCTTCAACCATGTGTAGGAATTTTCTTCCTTGAGTGGTTGCACCTTTTTCTTCTTCCTTTGCTCTCATCTTCAACTCTTCTTTAGTCTTTGCATTCTTTGTAAGCTCAGTAAGATGAAGACTTCTCAAATGAATTCTAATGTGAGTAGCAATCTAAGAGTTGGAGGGGTTAGAAAATGGTTTCTCTACCAACTCAACAATGTCAAACCTACTGGAGAGTAGCAGAGATGGTCTATCAAGTCTGCCTACTTGACCATTCTCTCTTTCTCGATCAAAGTTGTTTGAAGGTTCATCAAACCTCCACTGGACAATTTGATTTCAAGGATTGAGGGACTTGGTTGGTAGCTTGTCCCATTTCCTAGTGTCTAGCAGAGTCACCAGTCTCCTTCCTAACTTCTGCAGTATCGATGTTAGTCTCATAACACAAGTTTATCTCTCAAGCTCACTTGATCTCCCTTGGATGTTGAAGCAGATCTCTAACTAAGTTGACAATAATGTAATAAGTTAATGAGCACAAGGATAGTTTTCAAGATACTTGTATATATTACTTCTCAACTAAGTATTACAAGACTATTACAAGCATGGTTTCATGATTTACAATGAGAAACTATATATTCTACTATCTACAACCGGTTATACTTGGATGACCAGCTGGAATTTACAACTAGACAAATCCTGGATTAGGTAATCATGACAGGGCCATGACATATGTTTTGTCACTAACTAGAGATGGCAACTGTACTAATTGATAAAATATGAACAACGGATTAAAGTATGGTTAACTACATGGGCGTGGGTAAGCACCATGCAGTATTTCAGAGGTGGCAACGGATGTTAGATTCTTATGACCACTTGTTCATAGTTGGTTCTTCTAAAGCTTAATGGCCTTGGAAGAATAAGTTCTTCCGAGGCCATTTATAAGTTGGAAGAATCAACTTTTTCCGAGTCTTTTGGAAGCCTTCATGATTTTATTCTTCGGAACACTTTTCCTTGGATCTTCTAAGTGACTATACTTCAGAAGGAAAACTACTTAGTCTCAAAAGACTGAGTTTTACCTTCAAAAGTTCTTCATAATTAAGCTTTGGAAGTTCTTTGACTTGTCTTCGAAAGAGCAGCTTTGTCTTTGGAAGACCACTTCACTTGCACTCAAAACACTCTAAGTGTTGTTTTGGTTGGATGAGCCTCATATGATCCAACAAACTCCCCCTACGATAATGCTACCAAAACTTCACTTCTTTCTACTCCTCAGAGTCTTTAACACCAAAGCAGATATTTTTCTGTCTCTTTGTTCTTCCCTGATGTGGTGGTGAGTAGCTTGTAATTGTCATCCGTAGATATTAAAGTTAATCTGTTACTCTGAATGACATGTACTCTTTGTTATGTCCCTCTGAAGATAGTTAGTTGATAGGAATTGTAGTCATATTCCCATCTGACTATCGGAACTGAAGTTGGGCCTTCAACCATCTGTCAGAATGTTCTTCCTTTTGTAGTTGCACCTTCTTCTACTTCCTTTGCTCTTATTTTCAACTCTTCTTCAGTCTCGGCCTTCTTTGTAACCTCAGCAAGATGAAGACTGCTCAAATGATTTCTGATGTGAGAATTAATATGAGAGTTGGAAGGTTTGAAGAATGGTTTCTCTGCTAACTTAGCAATGTCAAATCTGCTAGAGTGTAGCAAAGATGATGTATCAAGTATGCTTACTTGACCATTCTCCCTTTCCACAGTGAAGCTGTGTGAAGGTTCATCGAACCTCCATTGGAAAATTTTCCTTTTAGGATTGAAGGGTTTAGTTAGGAGCTTGTCCCATTTCCTAGTGTCTAGCAGAGTCACCAGTCTCCTTCTTAACTTCTTCTCTTGTACTTTAAGTTTGTCTGAGTTAGTTGCAAGAAGTTGGAGAGGCTTGTCCAGTGTTCCCCTTGGTAGATCAAGCAATGCGTCTATTGTGAGGGAATAGCAAGATCCATCAATGTATTTCAGTTTAATAGACTCTTTTTCACAAGAAATGTTGTTCAAAGTTGTGTAGTTGGTGAGCTTCCTTTTGATCTCCTAGAATTCTTGTAAGGACAGGGCTTAGATGGTTCAGAAGATGGTTGGGGTAGTGAATGGGTTAGGGGTTATGTTTTAGGCTTAAGGATAGGTGGGGGTGGTGGTTGTTGAGAAGCAGTGGGTGAGGATGTAGGTAAGGCTGATGGTGTGGGTTCAGGGTGTAAGGTTCAGTTGTTGGTTCAGTCTTGATGGGAAATGACAAAAGGTGTGGGCATAGGTTTTGTAGGTTGTGGTTTAGGTGCTGGTTTGGGTTCCATCATCTGAACATTTTTTATGGAGTTACCTCCTGCCTTCTTCCTAAGCGAATGTCAGCCTTGATGTCGATGCCATGTCGCTGTAGGGTCTTCTCAGACATGGCACCCACTTGCCTGCCGATGAAGCCATTGGCTTTGAGATAAGCTTTCATCCAATCCTTTTCTCCCACCATCTTTGTAGCACCAAGTGGTGCGTCTTCCTCATTTGTTTTTCTTCTCATTCAGCTTCTCCCTTACAGCCCTCTTTCTCTTCTCGTTGATTTGATCTTGCTCTTTGTTGAAAAGAAACAAGATTGTATCATGATCATGAGGGGTTAAATCCTTCTGAGAATAGGCTCTTGTATAAAGAAGGGCTATTCTCTCCATCCTCTCCTTCTCCATTTCCTCCTCATTCCTTTTCCTCTTGTCCTCCTCTATGGCCAACCTTGCTACTTCCTCCTTTTCTTTCTAAAGCAATGTTGCTTTCTCTAACTTCACAAATTCATCAAGTGGGAGTAGAAGTATTTCATCATTGTCTACTCCCAGGCTGATGAGCCTGTCTATGACCTCCAATCTCTTATTTATTGTTGATACTTTCTTGAGCGGTTGCTACTACTTTGCTGCTCGCACCTAGCAGCTTCCCATATCAATTCTTCCTTTATTCTTTAGCTTTCTAACCTTTCCTTCTCTAGAAGCTCCTTAGAGTAAGCTTCCTCTTTCCCTTAGGATACTCGAAAGATCTAGCGTTTGGAGACTCAGGTTTAGAGTATTTAGGTTGGGGAGAATGGGGTTGAACTTATGGTGCTTAAGGTAGAGGAGTTGTAAGAAAGTCCTCACTGTTTCCCTCAAAGGTTAGATCAAGAATGGCCTCTGTGATGAACAGGTCATCGGATAAAGAAGATAGTTCAATTATTATTTCCCCAGCTTGGATTTCTACTTCAAAAGTAATTTGAACTGGACTACTAGTCCAATCTAGGTTGGTTGCTGGGCCATCAGTCTGTATTTCCCCTTCGAAGTTAATCTCAGGTTCAATAGGGACCTTAGGTTGACAAACTTCCTTCTCTGAGGTATGTGATGCACTCAGTCTTTGAACCTCTTCAACTCCAAAGTAGGCAACAGCTACATCATGCGAGGGTTGTTCAAGGGAGGATCTTCTCACAAATTTGGTTAAAAATCTATTTAAGGCCAATAAGCATCCTTGGATCCAACTGAATGGTAATAGCAGGTGGTTAAGAGAAGATGGTTACAGGGTGTTGTTGTGTGGGATCAAATGAAGAGATGACGTCAGGGGAAGTTGTAATGGGAAGGTTGGGTTCCTCATATCTTTGTTTGTGTACATTCATGCCGTTTTTGGTAGCATCATCTTGGGAACTAGATGAGCTAGAGGGAGAACTAAAAGAAACCTGAGTTGGTACATGTGTAACATACTTCTTAATTTATTTTTCAGCTAATTGAGCCTTGATATTTTGAATCTCAAGTTGTTGAGTGGCAGACCTATCCTCTAAAGTCTTAACATTTGATTCAAGGTTTGAGAGTTTAGAAAGCAGGTCTCTGATAGTGAGTTACAGACTACCCTAATGTTCTTTTGAAGAATCATTAGAAGATGAGATAACATACCTAGTATGATCATCATCACCACCATAGTGGTTTCTTGGTGCCCCGGATACCCCTGCGTACTGATGTCTCTTTCAAAGGCATCAATTGAAAAGGTTGTCGTAGACTTAGTCTCACTGATCTTACCACTGTTCTAAGAGGCTAATGAGGCACTCTCAGTGGTGGCAACTGAGGCTACATGAGTCACCTCTATACCAGTTGGACTCACTTATGTTTGGTCTAGCTGATGTGGGCTAGATATTAGACGTTCCCTAAGGCTTAGTTGATCTTGAGGGTTGTGGGAAAGATCAACATCACGACCCAGATGAAACATGATATGCTTATCAGATAGGATTAAAAGGTCAAGAAACGATACAGAAGTTATATCTAATGACCCGGGACCTTGGTCAACACCTAATGGCGTTGAGTAAGTGATGTGGTTGTCCTTTTTTGAGTGCTCAGGGGTGTGTTGAGACTCACCCTGAGGGCTTATGGATTGGGTTGCGGGCTCATCAGGTTGAGTTGAGGAGACTCAACACTGATAATGTGGTCAATTGTGGAGGATGGTTGGACCTCTGGCTGAGCAGGGGCCCTGACTTTCACTCTAGCTTTTGTGGTTTGACTAGAGGGGACTTCTTCAATTAGAGTAGATTGAATAGGTAATTGGACAAGGAAGTTAGTTCAATTATTCCTTCCATAACTTGGATTTCTGCCTCGGAAGTAATTTGAACTGCACTAGCTGTCCGATCTAAGTTGGTTGCTGGGCCATGAGTCTGTATTTCTCTTTCAAAGTTAAGGTCAGGTTCAATAGGGACCTTTGGTTGACCAACTTCCTTCTCAGAGGTCGGTCATGCACGCAACCTTTGCAGCTCCAAAGTAAGCAACAATAATATCAGGGGAGGGTTGTTCAAGGGAGGATTTTATCAAAAATTTGGTCAGAAAATCTGTTAAGGTCGATAAGCATCCTTTGATCCACTTGAATGGTAATAAGGGGTGGTTGAGGAAAGATGGGTGCAGGGTGTTGCTGTGTGGGATAGAATGAAGAGATGAAATCAAGGGAAATTATGATGGCAAGGCTGGATTCCTCATCTCTTTGTTTCTATACATTCTTCCCCTTTGTGTTAGCATCAACTTGGGAAGTAGATGAGCTAGAGGGAGAACTAAAAGAAACCTGAGTTGGTGCATGCCTAACATACTTCTTAATCTGTTTCTCAGCTAATTGAGCCATGAGATTTTTAATCTTAAGTGACTGAGTGGTAGACCTATCCCCTAAAGTATTAACCTTTGATTCAAGGTTTGAGACTTTAAAAAGTAGGTCTCTGATAGTGAGTTGCATACTACCTTCATCTTCTTTTGAAGAATCATTGGGAGATGAGATAACATACCTAGTATGTTCATCATCACCACCAGTAGTAGTTTCTTGGTGCCCTGGATACCCTTGTGTACTGCTCTTTCGAATGCATCAATTGGCAAGGTTGTCATAGACTCAGTCTCACTGATGTTACCACGGTCCTAAGAGGTGAATGAGACACTCTCAATAGTGGCAGCTCAGTCTACATGAGTCACCACCACACCAGTTGGACTCCCCTTAGTTTGCTCTAGCTGAGTGGGCTAGATATCAGAGGTTCCATGAGGCTTAGCTGATCTTGAGAGTGGTGGGAAAGATCAACATCGCAGCCCAGATGAAACATGATATCTTCATCAGATCGGGTTAAAATTTCAAGAAAGGATACATAAGTTATATCTAATGACCCGAGACCTTGGTTAGCACCTAATGGGATTATGCCAATGATGTAGCTGTCCATTTTAGGCTGCTCAAGGGACTGTTAAGACTCACCCTGAGGTCTTATGGCTTGGGTTGTGGGCTTATCAGATTGAGTTTAAGGAGACTCAACACTGATATTGAGGTCAATTCTTAAGGATGGTTGGACCTCTAACTGAGCGAGAGCCCTGAGTTCCACTCTAGCCCTTTTGGTTTGAACAGAGGGGACTTGTTCAATCTGAGTAGATTGAACAAGGGTTCGTTTGGGGGTCTTTTGTATATGAGTTTGATTGGGTTGGAATAAGTGATTGTCATTGTAGTGATGGTGTTTGGTGTGGGTACATCACCTGCTCGGTCTTCAGATATGTCACAAGGAGCCATTGGCTCAAGCATACCCGGAAGAAGATCAGTGAACCTTTCAGTGAAGTTGGTGGACACCTTATTCAGTGTTTTGAAGATGTCCGGCCTCATGTGACGGAAGAGTATAATGTCCTCACATTGTAGCTCGTCCTTGTCAAGCTCATAGTTTATTATGTGTAGAATGAACCGGAGATACATATAGAATGGATCCCTAGTGTGATTGCCTCTTAGATTGTTTAGCGCAAATTTTGAGTAGTTGAATCGGAGGCCTTTGACCAACCCATGAACTAGGCAACCCAAATCATATGAGATTTGATTCCACCCCCTGATTTCTTAGATAGGATATGGAGGACAACGTGCAGCAAGAACTTCCAGTTGTAGGAGAAGTTGAACTTATAGACAATGGACTTGCTCACATCTCCCCCATATCTCATCTGGTTGCAAGTGTCCTCCAAATCAGACTTGGGGAATTCAATGGCGGCTCCTTCATCATGGAGTTCCAGACGCTCCCTCATGGTTGTTTCACTGATAATGAGTTCTTGCCCGCATATCCTTGACCTGATGACCCTTTCATCCTTGAGTAGTTCACCTTAACCATTGGCCTAGAATTTGGCCATGTGGTTTGAGTAAAAAGTAGGGTTAACAGTATGGGTAGTGAAGTATGCAGATTGTGAGAGAAATTGGAAGATTAGGGCAAAATCGACATCATTGAAAGAATCAAGGATAGCGACTTGGTTTTGTTGGGGATTCAAAACCATTGTTGTGAAGGTACTGTTTGATTGAACGAATTTGAGAGTGAATGGAGAAGAAGATAGTGGAAATTTGGGGTTTTGCGATGCTAAACAAAGTAAAGAATCAGAGTCGGCAGTTTCTGAAATGAGGTAAAAAACTGATCAAACCAATAAGGTGAAAGGACAGTTTAGGTTTTGATTTGAAAAGGGCGGTAAAATAGACCATTTAAAATATTCCGACAATCATCAATAAATTCTTACTTTTTACAGAGTGGGGCCCAAAGATTTCCGTTAAACAGTAATGTTTTCTTCTGAGATTAAAATTGCTTCCGAGAGAAAATAGTTAAGTTTCTTAGTAATGTCTTCCTAGGACAATTTTAATTTCGAAGGCAAGCCATGTCTCAAAGACAAGTTTGCTTTAGAGAGTAAAATGTTCTTCCGAGAAAAGAAGTTTGTAAGCTTCGGAAGTATATTCGATCAATGATCAAATTTTATTCGGAAGTATATTCGATCAAAGACAAGAGAATACTTGTGCAGAGGAATTTGCCTTTGGAAGATAGATATAGATATCTTCCGAGGGTAAATTTCTCTTCTTAAGAATACATACTTAAAAATTTTGAAAAAAAACCTTTTGTAACTGGGCTTCGAATGTATGGAGACAACACAAATAAGACACATTTTAAAAGGTTTTCAAAAGAGATGCAGTAGTTAATGTTAAACATCCTAATTGCTATGATTAAATACTTAAATCTTTGTTCATCAAATGCTTTGGTGAACAAGTCAGCATATGGTTCATTTGAATTGACTTTGACTTGCTTGATTAAGTTTTTTTCATAAATACTAAAATGAAATGGTACCTGATGTGAATATGCTTTGTCTTGGAGTACTTGACTGATTTTCTGTGATAGAAATTGCACTCTTGTTGTCTATATGGATAGGAGTCTCCATGATGTTGAAACCATAGTCTAACATCTAATTGTAAATCCATAGCAACTTAGCACAGTAGCTTGCAACAATAATGTGTTCAGCTTCAGTAGTTGATGTAGAGACATATGATTGTTTCTTGCATTACCAGGAGATGATCCTTTCACCAAGAAATTAACACCTTCCTGATGTGGATTTCTTGTTAATGTTGCAGCCACCATAATCACTGTCAGTATAACCATAGAGATTGAAATCCTTATTCTAGGATACCAAAGATCCAGTTCGGGAGCTCCTTTTAGGTATCTAAGATTTCTCTTGACAACAATTAGGTGAGACACCTTTGGAGCAGCCTGATATCTTGCATAGATACAAGTTGCAAACATGATATCAGGTCTACTTGAAGTGAGATACATCAGAGATCCAATAACTGCCCTGTAGTGATGGTGATTAGTATCCTCCCCCTCGGAATCAGGACAAAGATTGTGATTTCTAGGTATAGATGTCTTGGCTAGCTTACAATCTTTCATCTCAAATCTTTCTATTATGTCATTGACATGTATAGATAGATTTATGAAGAACCCCTGTTCCATCTACTTTAGTTGAATCCCAAGAAAGAAATCCGTCTTTCCTATGGAACTCATCTCAAACTTTTTTCTCATGATGCATTCAAAGTCTTTAGACATTTAGTCATTTGAGGAACCAAATGTGATGTCATCGACATAGACTTGTACAAGAAACATGTCCTTCCTAGATTTCTTTATAAATAATGTCTTGTCTATGGTGCCTCTTGTATAGCTATTCTTTAGAAGAAACTGAGACAGTGTCTCATACCACAGCCTAGGCGCCTGGTGCAACCCATAAAGAGCTTTATCCAGTTTACACACATAGTTGTGGTGTTATGGGTCTTCCAATCCAGGTGGCTAGCATACATAGACTTCTCTACCGATATCCCCATACAAAAATGCATATTTGACATCATGTTGATAGCCTATGAAGTTCTTGGATGCTGTAAAAGTAAGAAAGATTCTCACAGCCTCAAGTCTTGCAACAGGTGCAAAGACATCAATTTAATCTATCCTTTTCTCTTGTGTGTATCCTTGAACCACAAGTCTTGCTTTGTTCTTGATTATCAAACCTCTATCATCCTTTTTATTTCTCAGCACCCACTTAGTGGCAATGGGGACTTAGCCAGGTGGTAATGGACATAGGTTCCATACCTTTTACCTCTTGAATTGAAGAAACTCCTCTTGAATTGCTTCAACCCAATTGTTGTCCTTGGGGCTTCTTCCAACTTCTTTGGTTCCATTTGAGAGAGAAAGCATGAGTACAAGTAGACCATCCTATTATGGGTCTGACCTCTAGTTCTCACACGTTTGAGACATCGCTAATGATGTTCTTGGCTGGATGGGTAGGAATCATGTACAGTTACATAGATAGATGTAGGTTGGAGAAGTTTTGCTCAGTATTTTGAACATCATTTACAACTGATGTCTCATACTCAATGAATGAGGACTGATTGAATGCATGTGTGATAGCATCAATAATATTTGCTGTGAAGTAGCATGAATAGTTTCTTGCTCCTCCAGATGACTGTCTTCATCAGCTTGGTGTTGCATACTGGTGTTGTTAGCTGCTGAGTTTTGAGGCTCAGTTTGCTGACAACTTGTTGAAGCTCCATTATTTCTAGAAATGTTCAAGCTTTTAGGACATCTAGTAGTGGGAGCTTGATCTTCATGACTTCTTGGATAAATTGGAATAGGTCTGGGTAACTCAAACAGTTCATCATTATACCAGTCACTTTGAGTTCCTGTTCCAGCTGAAACATTCTCACAAAATGGTTTCGAATAGTTTGGAAACAATTCTAATTAAAAAATATGATCAGGACCATTTCCCTTAACACAAGGAGTGTGCTCGTTGACAACAATGTTAGATGATTCCTCAAATTGTTGATTTTGATGTTATATACTCTATGTGCAATAGAGTTTGATGAATATCCAACAATGATAGCACCATCCGTCTATTTAGCAATTTTTTGTAAATTGCCTTTTGTGTTAAGTATGATTCATCTGCTGCCAAAGGACCTAAGAAAACCAATGAACGGTGACCTCTTGTTCCATAAATCATAAAGGGTCTTTCCATGGGTCTTAACAATAAGAACCCGGGTCTACACATAACATGCAATGCTCACTGCCTCTGCCCCGAAAGTTAGAGGCAACTTTGAATCAACTACCGTAGTTCTTGTAGCCTCAATAAGTGTCATATTCCTCCTCTGAGCAACACCATTTTTTTGAGGAGTTTAGGAGCACTGTATTGTCTAGCAATCCCTTTTGGAGTCAAGAACTTGATTCTTAAACTCAGTCCCTTGATCACTTCTAATAATTTTTACCTTGTGATAAATTTGATTTAAAATTTTAAGAATAAAAGATTTTAAAGTTTCAGTAGTTTCACCTTTAGTTCTTAAATATAATACCCATGTAAATCTTGTAAAATCATTAACAAGCACAAGGCAATATGATTTCATTTGAAAGCTCATTATATTTATGGGACCAAATAGATCCATGTGCAACAAGTGTAGTGGGGTGGTGATGGAGTTAACCTCTTTGGATTTGTGAGAAACCATGTGTTGCTTCCCTTTGAGAGAAGCAACACTGTTATCTTTACAGAAATATTCCTTTTTAGGCATACCATGACCAAGTTATTTTTAACTGATTTGTTCATGGTTTTAAAATTAACATGATACAGTCTTTCATGCCAAAAAGTTGACTCATCAAAATTAGGTTTGGAAAGAAAGCCTGATACTTCACCTATTGGGGAAGCATTGTTCATATCCAGCTTGTACATATCCCCTCTCCTAGGAAATCTAAGAAGCACCAATTCCTGAGGAATTGTCATCCCGGGTTTGAGGACAATGCACTCATGTTCTGTGAAAATCGTTTGGTGCTTTTGATAACAGAATTAAGAAACACTAAAGAGATTGTGTTCAAGTTGTTTGACAAAGTTTTCTTTGTCAACTTTTAACTTACTATTGGCTACACTACCTCTACCAAAAATGTATCCTCCGACTTCACCTCCAAACTAAACCGGACCTCTATCAAAATGTTCAAATTGTTGTTGGAGAGATCTGTTCCCTATGTGCCTGGAGCATCCACTATCCACAATCCATATATTTCAATTCTTCTTATATGGATGTCCCTTACTATCTTCAGTTCAAGCCATGAGAGCTTGAGCAGGATTGACATCTTGCACAAAATACAATTTTCTCTAACTTTTCAATTTTGAGATTGTAGTCAGATTCTGCTCTCTTAAAGTCATATTTTAATATGTTGAAGGAATCAATATCATATTTAAATGTTGTAGTGCCGATACAATTTAACCTTAACAGTATAGGTTGGAGTACAGAGATGTTCATTTACCTTATTGTCTTTAGTTTCAGCCATGAGAGATTGAGTAGGAAGGACATCTTGCACCATGAAGCTCCAATCAACTTCTTGAGCATAGCTGCAGTCTATTGTTCACTTGATTTGGCTATAGCTTTTGGGGTAGCAGGATGTTGGGAGGCTTGAGTTGCTCCTGGATTGGATTTAGGAGCCTTGCATTCCCTTGCAAAGTTGCCAAGTTGGTTGCAATAGTAACACTTGGCCTTTGATTTTTCAAACCCAAATTTGTTGTTGGTTGGGTTCTGAGGGAATCACCTTCCAGTTCTTTTAAAGAACTTCTTTTTTCTATAGGTTAGGAGAGCCATTTGTTGGACAATGTCCATGTACTCCATATCATCTGGGCTACAACACTCGAGATCATCAAAACAGAATTAAAATTCTCCAAAGTGCTCATTTCCTATAACAAAAGCACAACTATCCTGGAAATGGTTTTGTTGAGCCTTTTAAGACCTGGGTGTCAGGAAATGTGATATAAGGTCCAGAAGAGGATGATGGCTGCTTGGGGTAGTTCAGGTACAACTGGGGCTGGGGAGTTCTTAAACCTTCAACATCATGTAGAGCATTGCTGACAGGAAGGTTTGAGTTTCTGTTCATCTTATGGTCTTTTTGAGTTTCCATCTCCATATTGTATCCTTCAAGGATTCCATGTAGTTCAGTCATAATAGGAGTGTTGAGATCCTTAGTTCTCTTTATTGCGACAAAGTAAAAGGTCCATCATGTGGAAGTGCACTCATAAATTTTCTTACTATCTCTCTTTTCTCAAGAGTCACTCCCATAGACTGAAGAGAGGTGATCAAGTCCATGTACCTAAAGTATTTTTGACTTAGGGTCTCACCAACAATGTGTGTGAACTTTTCAAGCTACTGCTTTAGTACGTCTTTCTTGATTCTTTCGAATCATGAGAACCAGAATACATCAATGTCAAAGAATCAAATAGATCTTTGGCGGTCTCGTAATGCTGAAAGCCTACCATTATGGAGGTTGGTATAGTGGTAATCCAGTAGCCAAGAACAACAAGCTGGTGGTGAGGAAGAAGATCATGGTCCTATTCTCTCATCCCCCCATGGTTCTTCTCATGAAGATGAGGGGAGTCTGTAACCAAAAGTACAAAAACTTACCAAAACCTACACCTATTTAGTTTCTACAGTAAGTCACCTGGAATCTCATGTGGCTACCTTGCAAAGATAGGTCATTGATCAGGAACTTTCGCTCATCAATCTCTAGGGCACGTTAGCTGGAAGACCTTTTAGGCAAACTCAACAATGTCCATAACAACCTATGGATGTGCTGACCTAACCCTTAGCTCCCTTTGCAAGAGGGTGATGCTACTAAAAAGGTGAAGAAAGTGCTACCTGCAATCATCGAACCTGGGAGTTCTTCCCAGTGTACAGACATAGAGGACTCACCATCCTCACGTGCAGTTGTCCATACTCAACATCCTCCTCAGGTCCATATTGATATGGAAGTCCTTATTCAAAGCCTATTTGAGGAGGGTATACCAAGGGCTATCTCTACCCATCCTACCCTGCTAAAAACCTAATTGTAGGATGGATGTATGATGGTGATAGAAGAGCCCTGGTACTCTCTAGATATTCAGGGCAGCAAGAAGTTTTCAACTTGGACTATAAGAGCCTTCCTCTAGTTGATCTGCCAATTACCGAACCTAGTCAAACCAGGCAAGCTACAGGTTAGCTGAGAAGATTCAGCATAGGGTGATTGAAAAATTTAGAATGAAACCTACCAATATGGACAGAGGCTAGCAGGCAAAACTATTCATCAACTGGCCACTAAGGTACACCATAAGATTAGCTTTAAATGGGAATCCTTAGGATGAAGGCTTAGTAGTTGAACGTGTGACCCTTAAGACGAGAACTGCTTCAACATCTAGTACCCTCACTGAGGCACCAACTAGGTGTCTCACAACCTCTCTCAGGCTAGAGCTTAAGTTCTATACCAACTAATGAAGGCCAAAGCTCTACTTACTCTTAGTCACACAGGCCAGTGACAGACAAGGGAAAAGGATAATGCATTTTGAGGAAATTAAGGAGGAGAAAAAAAAAGAGGAAGAGGTAGACAATTGGAGGGAGTTCAAGTGAGAACCCTAGCTTTATGCAAGCTGCAATCAAGGCTGTCCCCAGGCCAAACACTCAGAAGGATGAGTTTAGGGCAATCGGATTGAACTACTTAGGGTCTAGCAACTACAACATAGACGAAATCATCTATCTTACCTTGGATGAACTCAATAAAATGCCTGACATAGAAGTATCAAAAGAGGGGAAGGAAGCTAAGGATGCAGAGTTTCTCCTTAAAATCAAAGAAGAATGAAGAAAAAAATGACTATACAAAGCTCCTACCCTCTCTCCGGTTCAAGAAAGCCTTGAGGTAGGGACAATGGCAGCTGAACAACAAACTCAAGTAGATAAAGAATAAGACAAAACATAATCAACTACCTTAGCACCACAGGTCTCTATAAGGCAGCAGACCTACTTCCCCTTTCTTATGAATATGTTGAGTTTGAATACCTTAAGCAGCTTGAGCAATAAGTCTGAAAAGATCAAAAGCTGCTAAGAGAAAGATGAGAAAGAGGCTGCAAAGTCAAGAGCCACCATCCGAGCAAATCTAAGGAAGTCTGCTGATAGACAGAAGATGGTGAGCTTCTCGAGGTTATATGGATTCTCCAAAATCAAACTTGGTGTAATGTCTCTATCCACCATGGATGAGCATAATAGAGTGACCAGGTAGAAGATCAAAAGGAGTGAGGTTGTTGACTTGTACTCTCCACCAAGTCAGGCTGCACCTGAAGTTAAGGTCAAGTTGAACGACAAGAGACAACACAACCTGGACCTAGTGTTGCATCAAATCCAACTTCATCATCGGATCCATAGCAGGACCTGATGCTTTTCGTTCTGAACCTATGAAGGACAAGGACTCAACTGAGGGAGACAAATATGAACAATCTGCTACTACAGGCTAGTCTCCCCAGTTAAAATACGAAAAAGGAAAAAGGATGCCCATTAGAAGGTACATGAAGAAGAAGAAGAAGAAGTCTAAGGCATCCACCTCTACACTTCAGGATGGGTCAAAACATCCCGAGGGTGCTTAAGAAGAGGCTGCTTAACAAAGTCCACTCATAGTAGAGCCTCTTCCTACTAGGAGACCCATCTTGTCTTGGATATTTGTTACTAACCCAGACAGATGGTATGTCACTAGAGAATAAGGGGGTCAAAAGGTATATTTCTAGTAAAACATGGTTGACCTTCCTCTGCATGATCTCTATGACATGAGAAGATACTTTTAAAGTCTAATGAATCCTAACCAACTAAAGATGAAAGGAATGGTATTGATTCTGATGAGTATTGTCAACTAATGAAGATAAATATTCCAAGTTATACTTTATTTTTGATAGAATCAGCGTAGGGGAAGTTTGTAAGGATTGTACTTAGAGGATGATGTAGCCAAAGAACTCTCAGCATGCATATGTGAAGTACAAGGAAAGTTGCCTCGAAAGATTTGATATAACTTAGAGAATTTCAACAAGTATCAAATCTTTCGAAGCCAAAAGACCAATTCTTTCGAAGACAAAGATGAAGTCTTCGGAAGCTTCAGCGACAAAGTCTTCTAAAGCCAAGACTGATTTCATCCGAAGACAGAGAAGGCATGTCTTTTCTAACATGCTTTTGACAAAAGTTGAATCACCTTTCTGTTGGTCCATTGATCAGTTTTTCGTTGCAGAAAACAGTTTGAATCGTTCAATACCAATCACAAACAACTCACACGAAGATTTGATGAACTCACAAAGACCAAAAAGTATTCAAAGATAAACTAATAAGCACCAATACACAAAGAAGTGAAATAAGCTCAATATATTCAATAAACTCCAGCTTACAATAGCCTCTTGCAACACAAATATTCGATTAGGGTTTTTGCAAGGATCGCTAACAATGAACAAAATGAAATCTATATATAGCAGTCTCAGTTTCGTAGACAGTTTCGCTAGTGGCGAAACTGTGCTGGCGAAACTTTAGTTTTGCCCAACAGAAACTGCTAGTTTCGCCGAGATAACTTGCAGCTTCCTGTGAGCGAGAAACTATAGTTTCGCTCACAGTTTTGCTGGACTGCTATATGTACAAATTAAACTAAACAACTTACAAAAGGAAACTAACATAAATCCTATTACAAAGTAAGATAAACAAATACTAATCTAAGGTGAGTCCAACCTATTCTTGATCTTCAATACTCCCCCTAGGTTGGACCTCACCAACTTCGCTCCTTTTGATTTCCCTAATCAGCTCCATCTTCCCCTGCACCTGCTCCTCATGTTCCTTCTTCAGATCCTGCAGCTTTACCTTGATGAGCTTCAGCACTTGATCCTCCTTGGTTGCCTCCTGCTTCATTAGCTCCTTCGGGATGAGCACTAGCTTATGCAAACTGTTTTGTTAAATCCCGGATATCCATGTTTGTAAGGCCCCGTTCCCGGGACGCTTACAGGTGGTCTTTCATCGCATATATTTAAATAAAACAATGCAGCGGAAACATTCAAGATAAACTTTTCTTTTACTATAAATACTTTTGCCATTTAATACAACGTACGTCAATTACAAAACATCTAATGTTGTATTACATTACAAAAGCGTTATACAAAAGATTTCATCATTTCTAATTACATCTTTACAATGCCTACTTTTACTATGATTGTTGCTGAAGCATATGAAACCGAGGATAATCTCGTTTATGTGAATCCTCAACAATCATAGGGTCATAAACGGTGACCTCTAAACAATATAACATTTTTCATCATAAAGGAGATTTCCTTAAGTAGTCCCGTACATCGAAACCCTAAGGAATCTCTTGACGGCATGCAACATAATATGTTGCGTGCATCATGGGCCCACAACACATGACGTTGCAGCATTATCAAAAGGAGAATGCCATCCTAAAAGAGCTGAGTAGCTGCCTCGTGCCATCCTCAGCAACCCTACCTGCCAACTGGAAACACATAAAAAGTCAGCGTTGCTGAGTGAGTTCTAGTTTTATATGTGGTATATAAAAATACTCTTTTCTGTATAATACTATACTGTACTGTATATGCGAGCACGCATCAACTGTGCGAACAAATAATGTTCGTTCTTTGAACTATATGCCTTGTCTGTAAAGTTTATCTTTATGTTTCACTTTCTGTATGGACCAGTGAGCGATACCCCAACTATGTGCGCGATGGGAAAGCGGATGACGGGCCATCTATATACCCCGAAGGGTCAACTGTATTCCCCCGAAAGGGCTATGTGTATCCCCCGAAGGGTCAACTGTATTCCCCCGAAAGGGCTATGTGTACTGTGTACAAGGCCGACCCGATCATCCGGGGCACGCCACAAAGGTCCTGCCAGTCTCAATTGATTGACCCTGTGTGCGTCAATGGGTAGCTAGCCCGCAACACAGTTGAGCTAACGACACATAGTCGTGTAGCTCCTATAAGCTTGCAAGACTTGTTAACTTTTATTAATGTTCCTTCACTTTCTTTATTACTCTTTCACTGTACTTTACGTAATACTTTCATTTCATCTATTAGTGATAACATGTAAAACTGTGGAAAGATAAACATGCATCAAATCGAGGAACATCGGTATTTACAAATCATCAGTCATTACTATCATATAAGGCTACATCATACTTAGCCAACATACATCATACATACACTTCTCTCCACATTCACATCAGCCCTATTTGGGCGATCGAACATACTCCAGTCGTATGGCCTCCATGCGACTGAGTCATGCGAATGGGCATCTATGCGACTGATCCCTCAGTCGTACGTCTGTACTACTATGCGAATGGGTCTATGCGACTGAACCCTCAGTCGTACGTCTGCACTATTATGCGAGTGGGTCTATGCGACTGAACCCTCAGTTGTGCGTCTGTACTATTATGCGAATGGGTCTATGAGACTGAACCCTCAGTCGCATGGCCTGTCGTGCGACTGAGCCCCAATAGTACGACTGAGCCTCAATCGTACGATTGAACATCAGTCTTTCCTCAGTCGTGCGACTGGCCCTTCAGTCGCATAACCCTAACTGGGCAGCGACTGAAGTTCATCACGAACAGCAGCCGCGACACTCGGCTGAAAAACCCTTCTAAACTACATTCAAGCCCAGATTAACCCTCCCAAACCTTAGGGAATCATACTAGGACCTCATATAACATGTGTAAGTCCTAAATCATACTTTAAACACATTATCCAAGATTTCACCCAAATGGGTCAAACATACACTTTTACAAAACTAGGGTTTAGATGTGATCCAGCCCCAAAATCGTTTGAAAACATGTAAATGAGGGGTCCTAGAACTCACATTATCACGGAGAGTATGAAGAGCTTCGATTTGAATAGCCTCTTGACAAATCTCGAGCCCGAATCACCCCGTTCTCTTTTTTCCTTCTCTGCTCTGTCGCTCTCTACTCTTTCCCCGACTGAAACGTGTGAGTGTTGGGGAAAGAAGAGAGCTGCTCCTCTTTTATAGGTACAGCTAAGTCGCCCGAAGTCCAGGGGCGACTGGACCTTCAGTCGCATGAACACCATGCGACTGGACCTCCAGTCGCATGAGTTCCATGTGGTTGAACCTTCAGTCGTGCGATAGAACTCAAGTCGTACGGTTGAGCTTCAATCGTCCGAGCATCATGCGATTGAACACCCAGTCGCATGAATTCCATGCGACTGAGACTCAGTCGCATATCACTTCAAAAAGTCAAACTTTTGGGTGTTACAAGTCCACCCCCCTTATTTAGGTTTCGTCCCCGAAACCTGTTATTCCTCGAGCAATCGTGGGTAAAGCTGTCTCATTTCTTCTTCAGTTTCCCACGTTGATTCGAATCCCTTCCTGTGCCACCACTGTACACGCACAAGGGGAACCACTTTATTTCTTAACCTCTTCTCTTTGCGATCGACGATCGCCACTGGTTGCTCTATATAGTTGAGCCGTTTGTCTATTTCAATATCTTCCAGTGAAACGATCAGATCCTCATCGGCCAAACATTTTCTCAAATGAGATACGTGGAAGGTCGGGTGAATTCCACTTAACTCATCTGGTAGATCCAACCTATAGGCCACCTCCCCTCTTACTACCCTCAGCCTTTACCGACATAGCACGTTCATCGTATAACCTTCCCGCCAAATCCACTGCCGACCTGAAAGTGCTCGGTCGAGCAGAAATCAAATGCCAACGAATTTCAGCTGGCAGCCCCTGAATATACCGGTTGATCTTTCGAGACACCGGCGTCACCTGCTCTGGCAGCAACCGCGCCATTTCATTAAACATGGTGGTGTATTGTTGGTGGGTCATCGTCCCCGCCTCCAACTGCAGGAACTCTCTCTCAACTCTGTCCATTTCCCGACGAGGACTGAACTCCTCGATCACCATCCTTTTTAACTCAGCCCACTTCATCTTCCATATGGCCCTGCTACCCTCAGCTTGGACTATATTGTCCCACCAGCACATAGCCGACCCTGTGAAAGAGTGGGTAGCAAACTTCACCTTCTTGTCCTCCTGGCAATCACTAATATCGAGGACAGCCTCCATTTCTCTCACCCATTGGTGAGCATCAGCAGCAGTACTAGAACCATCAAAAGTCGGGGACTTGCACCTCATAAATGCCCCGTAGTTACAACCCCGTGTTGTCTCCCGTACCTGCTCTTCCTCCTCTTCCTCTTCACCATCAGATAGAACCGTTTCCGGCTCTGTTCGTTGCTGTCTTCTTGAGGACATATTCCTTTCTCTTCTATCACCTTCTCTGACAGCTTTAATCACTTCGGTCACTACAGACGGTAAGATTGTGTGCATGACCTGGTGCACTTCTTCAACCACTGCCTCTTTTACCGAGGCTCTCAAGTTGGCGCTTTCGTCTGCATCCTCCTGATGAGGGGTCTCGGTTTCCTCATGAACTACCTTCTCTACCCTAGGTCTTCCTCTCGTGGCACGTGGTTCAGCACCACGTCCACCACCACGTGAAGCTTTAGATAATCTACCACCGACCATCTTCTATCACACTGAAAGATTCAAACACCAACACGGTCATTCAAGGAAATAGCTCAGTTTATGTTAAGTATAGTATGTCCCTAATTACAGTGGCCAGTTGTGATTAGCCACTTACTTTACTCTTCGCACCCCGAGCATTACCTGTCCTGACCACATTAGTATCTAAGTCTAACAATACACATAAACACATATCATGCGCACGTAATCATGATTAACTTTAAGAAAATACCTGATGGCACGCAGCTACTCAGATGGCATTCTTCCCTTTTTCGGTCCCATTTTCAGTTTAAGTTTAGGTTTATTTTGAAAATTTACCCATTTCACTTAAACTTTGGCTCTGATACCAACTTGTAAGGCCCCGTTCCCGGGACGCTTACAGTTGGTCTTTCATCGCATATATTTAAATAAAACAATGCAGCGGAAACATTCAAGATAAACTTTTCTTTTACTATAAATACTTTTGCCATTTAATACAACGTACGTCAATTACAAAACATCTAATGTTGTATTACATTACAAAAGCGTTATACAAAAGATTTCATCATTTCTAATTACATCTTTACAATGCCTACTTTTACTATGATTGTTGTTGAAGCATATGAAACTGAGGATAATCTCGTTTATGTGAATCCTCAAGAATCATAGGGTCATAAACGGTGACCTCTATTATAACAATATAAAATTTTTCGTCATAAGGGAGATTTCCTTAAGTAATCCCGTACATCGGAACCCTAAGGAATCTCCTGACGGCATGCAACATAATGTGTTGCGTTGTAACACCCGGAAAATTTTCTAATCGAGTCAAGTGATAGTGATGGGCTCGGATGAAAAACCATTAATAATATAAAATGGTTGCGGGTATTACACCGAGTTAACCCAACGGGTCACGAGTTTAACGAGTTTGGGGTCCTGGGAACACCTGGCATATAAATAGATGGATCAGCTGAGCAACTCTCATTTTCACTCAAACGCCCATTCTAGAGAGAGAAAGTGTAGAGAGAGAAAGTGCCGGATTGAAGCTCGAGTGGTCAAGAATCGAAGGCTGGTGTTTGTGGACTCCTAAACTACAAGAATCAAGGTAAGAAACGTATCTAAATTGCTGCATTTGGTGAAAAACCCGAGTTTGGGGGTTTTGGGTTTTAAAGTGGCAAAAATCACCCCAAAACACACGTTTTAGAGTAAGTAAACGTGTAATGAGCTTAGATATAGCTTCCTGGATGATAATCCAAGGGTTTGGGTGGAAAGGATTGGATTTTTGGGCTGAAACGAGCTGATTCATAAATTTCAGCTCGTTCTGCGAATTTAAGGTCTCGACCAGCGAAACTGTGAGTTCGTCCAGCGAAACTGGAAGGATTTACAGCGAAGTTACAGTTTCGCTGCAGCGAAACTACATATTCGCCTTAGCGAAACTATAGTTTCGCTGATGACTATGCCAATGCCCAAGTAGACCTTAGATATTGCGAAACTAGGGAATTCCAACGAAAGTTGGGCGCTCGAGGTAGCGAATCTGTCCAGCGAAACTGGCAGAATGCTGCCCGGCGAAACTAGCAGCGAAACTGCTGATTCGCCCGGCGAAACTGCTGGTGAATTTACGGGCGAAACTACCTGCGAAACTAGCAGCAAAACTGCGGATTCGCCCGGCGAAACTGCTGGTGAATTTACGGGCGAAACTACCTGCGAACTTAGCAGCGAAACTAGGCAGAAATTAACTCATTTGAGTGTTAACTTATCTGCAGGCAGTGTAGTGTGACCCGCGACTTTAAGGCTTGATTGAGAAGCTGCTTGTCAAGCACAGGTGAGTTCTAGGACCCCTCATTTACTGCTTTTAAATGATTTTTGGGGCTAGAACACATATAAACTTGTTTACTGACGTATGTATGTATGACCCATTTCGGTATAACGTTGTGTTATACGTCTAAGGTATGATTGTGGACTCGGCACGTTATATAAAGTCCTAGAATGAGTCCCCACGTTCTTGGAGGGACAGTTAGTGCTACTGCACCAAGATGACGCATAGTAGGTCCCGGATTCGGGAAGGATACGGGAGTAAGTGCCTAGTGATGATTGATGATGTAGGTTATGATTGCACGAGGTTAAGTATGATGATGAATGATGATGCATGTACGATGTTATGTATGAGGATGTACGTATGATGCTATGTATGATGATGTATGTATGATGTGTGTGTTCCTTATAATATCGCATGAATATCTTTCTATGGCTTTACGTAATAATGAACGAACGAACGAAGTATTATGTAACGTAAAGTGAAAGATAATTAAAGAGGAACACGATGACGAATGCATGTATTAATGAATGAACGAATGATTAAAAGATGATGAATACATGCATTAACGAACGAACGAACGAAAGATGTCTTGCAAACATTGGATAAGGTTAACGGGTCCTTCTTAGTGATTGACCATATGTATGGTATCCCTACCGCTTACCTCTAGTACCGCGGCATACGTTTTGCTGTTCATTTAATGACTTCGGCCCGGTAGCTAATAACGTTTGGGGTATAGCAGAAGGTAGTGATACAAAAGATATCCAATGTGCAAGAAAAGATGTAACGGGGTCCTTGTCATTCGACCACAGTAATCATGGTTGCGTGCCATGAAGTGGGTAAAGCCTGACAGGACCTAAACGAGAAGTGAAAGATAACGATGTATGACGAACGAACGAATGAACGAATGAGATAATAAAAATATTATCTATGTGTATGTACGATGTATGATCGCGTGTAAGGGATGAACGGTTTTTAATATAAACAAAGTATGTTTATTATAAAACTAGAACTCACTCAGCAACGCTGACTTTTTATGTGTTTCCAGTTGGCAGGTAGCGTTGCTGGGAATGGCACGAGGCGGCTACTCAGCTCTTTTGGGATGGCATTCTCCATTTGATAATGCTGCAACGTCATGCGTTGTGGGCCCATAACGCACGCAACTCATCACGTTGCATGCCATCATGAGATTTCTTGAGGATTCCCATAAAAGGGATTACTTAAGAAATCTCCTTTAATTTTGATAATGCTGCCACGCACCGGAAGTGCGTGTGCATAGTACATGCAACAAAGTATGTTGCATGAGAGTGTCAAGAGTGTTCCGTAAGGGTTCCGATGTACGGAATTACCTACGGAATATTCATTAGTATAAAAATATAATTTTTATATTGTTGAACTTAATATCTTCTATAGAGGTCACTGTGTATGACCCTTTGGTTTCTGAGGATTCATATGAACGAGATTACTTACATAATCAAAGGTTTCATATGCTCCAGCAGCGATCATAGCGAAGATAGGCAAAGCAGAGAAAGCTGTATTTTGTAATCATGTTAATGATGTAATGACTTTTATGAATGAATCAGAATGTATATTTTATTAATTCCGCTGCGTTATTTTATGATTATATACATTATGTATGTTTTATGTGCGATGAACCACCAACCGTAAGGCGCCCGGGAGCGGGGCCTTACAAGTTGGTATCAGAGCAAAAGTTTAAGTAAAATGGGTAAATTTTCAAAAATAAACCTAAAACTTAAACTGTGAAATGGGACAGAAAGGGGATGAATGCCATCTGAGTAGCTGCGTGCCATCAGGTATTTTCTTAATGATAATCAAAGTTATGTGCGCGTGTAATGTGGTTTATGTGTGCTGTTAGATTTAGATACTGATGTAGTCAGTAAGGGTAATGCTTGGGGTGCGAAAAGTAGAGTAAGTGACTAATCACAACTGGCCACTGTAATTAGCAACTTACTGTACTTGACATAAACTGAGCTATTTCCTTGAATGACCGTGTTGGTATTTGAACCTTTCAGTGTGAGATAGAAGATGGTCGGTGGTAGATCATCTAAAGCCCCACTTGGTGGAGGCGGTGGCGGAAGTGGTGCGGAACCACGAGCCACAAGAGGAAGACCTAGACTAGAGAAGAAGGTTCCTGAAGAACCTAATACTACTCCCTCGGGGGGAGTGGATGAGAGTGATGATTTGAGGGCCTCGATGAAAGAGGCAGTGGTCGAGGAGGTGCACCAAGTCATGCAGACGATCTTACCGTCTGTAGTGACCGAGGTGATAAAAGCTGTACGCGAAGATGAGAGGCGAGGGAGGAATCGAGCCTCAGGGAGGCGGCAGCAGCAACAAGAGCCGGAAATGGTTCTTTCTGATGATGAAGAGGAGGAGGAGGAGGAGGCCGAACGTGAGACAACACGGGGTTGTAACTACGGGGCATTTATGAGGTGCAAGCCCCCGACTTTTGATGGTTCTGGTACAGCTGCCGATGCTCACCAATTGGTGAGAGAGATGGAGGCGGTCCTCGATATCAGTGACTGCCAGGAGGATAAAATGGTGAAGTTTGCTACCTATTCATTTACGGGGACGACATTGTGCTGGTGGGACAATATTGTCCAGGCTGAGGGTGGTAAGAAAGGAGGTGGCGAGAGGAGTTGGCAGGGAAAGAGGTTTGGTCGAGGTGATACCTCGACAAGTAACAAGAAGGCAAGGGTAGACGACCGCCGAGTGGTCGCAAAGGGAGCAGGGTTGAGGAAGTGTGGACAGTGTTGTAAAGAGCACTCGGGGGAGTGTAAGTGGGGATCCAACATCTGTTTCAAGTGTGGGAGGATTGGGCATATGGCCAAGGATTGCCGAATGGGCAAGTGTTTTAACTGTGGGGAAAGTGGTCATATGAGCAGAGATTGCAAGAAGTCGAGGGCTGAGGGCTCAGGGGAGAAGAAGACGGGAGGAGAAGCACCGAGGGCAAAGGCTAGGGCGTTCACCATGACGCAGGAGGAGGCTAGAACGGACCCTTATGTTGTGCCCCGTACGTTCCTAATAGACCAAATTTTAGCCTCTATATTAGTTGATTCGGGTGCTAGTAGGAGTTTTATTTCTACTACCTTCTGTGCTAAACTACCTGTTAGAAGTAAATACCTCGATAAGTCTTTTGAAGTAGAAACCGCTATTGGTAAATCCACTAGGGTTACGGATGTGATAGAAGGCTGTGCCATAGAATTAGAGGGCCATAGGTTTGCTACCAAGTTACATGTGATGCCTCTAGGAGGATTTGATGTAGTGTTAGGGATGGACTGGTTAGCAACCTACGAAGCGAATATCGTGTGCCGAAAGAAGATGATTAGACTGACGGCGACCGACGGAAGTCCGGTGACAATATATGGCGATCGAGCTACGACGATTCCGAAGGTGATCTCGATGGCGGTGGCGGGAAAGTGTATGAGGCGCGGATGTAGCGCCTACTTATGTTATGTAAAGAATGTAGCGACGCCAACACCACAGCTATGCGATGTGCCAGTGGTGTGTGACTTTCCAGACGTGTTTCCCGAAGACTTATCGGGATTGCCACCTGACCGAGAGATCGAGTTCCAGATCGACCTGATACCGGGTGCCCAACCTGTCGCAAAAGCACCATATCGCTTGGCTCCGACGGAGATGAAAGAGTTGATGGAGCAGTTGCAGGAGCTGCTGGATAAGGGGTTTATCAGACCGAGTATCTCACCTTAGGGTGCTCCGGTCCTGTTCGTAAAGAAGAAGGATGGTAGTATGAGGATGTGCATCGACTACCGCGAGCTGAATAAGCTGACGGTGAAGAACAGATACCCCTTACCAAGGATCGATGACTTGTTTGATCAACTTCAGGGTGCCAGTTGGTTTTCAAGGATAGATCTTCGATCGGGGTACCATCAACTGAAGGTGAAGGAGTAGGATATCCCTAAAACAGCCTTTCGTACGCGCTATGGTCACTACGAGTTTCTTGTCATGTCTTTTGGGTTGACTAATGCGCCGGCTACTTTTATGGATTTGATGAACCGAGTGTGTCGGCCAATGTTAGATAAATCAGTGATTGTGTTCATCGATGATATCCTGATTTATTCGAGAAGCGAAGAAGAGCATGCCGGTCACATTCGGGAAGTACTGGAAACGTTGGGAAGGGAGAAATTGTACACCAAGTTCTCCAAGTGCGCCTTTTGGTTACGCGAGGTGCAATTTCTGGGTCAAGTAGTGAATGCAGAAGGAATAATGGTGGACCCAGCAAAGGTTGAGGCCGTGATGCAATGGAAGTCACCGAAGACGCCAACCGAGATTCGCAGCTTCTTGGGGCTGGCGGGCTACTATAGAAGATTTATTCAAGACTTCTCCAAGGTAGCCTCACCTTTGACAAAATTGACTCGCAAGGATGTAAAGTTCGTGTGGGGTCGAGAACAGGAGGACGCTTTTGAGGAATTGAAGACGAGACTGACACAAGCTCCTGTCTTGACATTGCCCGAGGGAAATGAAGACTTGGTGGTCTATTCGGATGCATCCTATTCTGGGCTGGGTTGCGTATTGATGCAACGCGGAAAGGTCATAGCCTACGCATCTCGACAACTGAAGACCCACGAAGTCAATTATCCCACGCACGACCTAGAACTAGCTGCGGTGGTTTTCGCGTTGAAGATTTGGCGGCACTATCTATATGGGACGAAGTGCACCATCTTCACGGATCACAAGAGCTTGAAGTACTTCTTCGAGTAGAAGGATCTAAACATGAGGCAGAGACGGTGGTTGGAGCTGATAAAAGATTATGATTGTGAGATCCATTACCACCCAGGCAAGGCCAATGTGGTGGCTGATGCCCTTAGCCGGAAGGAAAGGCCCGAGCCGATTCGGGTGAAGGCTTATCAGCTGATTATGACCTCTGATGTGATGACACAGGTTAAGGAGTTCCAAGACGAGGCTTTGAAGGAAGATCGTCTTAACTCCGAAAGGATGAGAGGTCTAGTTACAGAACTGGGTGAGAACACTCTTGGTGTTAAGACCCAATTTGGGCGAGTGTGGATTCCTCGGTACGGGGATCTACGTGGAAAGATCATGGATGAGGCCCATAAGACTCGATATTCCGTTCACCCCGGTGCTACCAAAATGTACCAAGACATGAAGAAAGACTATTGGTGGCCGGGCATGAAGCGTGATGTGGTGGAATATGTGAGTAAGTGCATGACTTGTTCACAGGTCAAGGCAGAGCATCAGAAACCGTACGGGAAGATCCAACCGTTGGATATACCCGAGTGGAAGTGGGAGCACATCACCATGGATTTCATCACGAAACTACCACGTACCCCGAAAGGGTATGATGCTATATGGGTGATAGTTGATCGATTGACGAAGAGTGCCCACTTCCTACCGATCCGCGAGACGTATTCATCTGCAAGATTGGCGGATCTATTTATCAAAGAAATTGTAGCTCGTCATGGCGTACCGGTGTCTATTGTGTCTGACCGTGACACCTGGTTTACCTCCAAGTTTTGGAAGAGGTTTCATGATGCAATGGGGACAAGGCTACACATTAGCACGGCATATCACCCCCAGACAGACGGTCAGTCTGAGAGGACGATCCAAACACTCGAAGACATGCTTCGAGCGTGCGTGATCGATTTTGGAGGAAGTTGGGACGATCACCTGCCGTTAGCAGAATTCTCGTACAATAACAGTTATCATGCCAGCATTGGCATGCCGCCCTACGAGATGTTGTATGGTAGGAAGTGTAGGACGCCTGTATGTTGGGGAGACATTGGGCAGAAGGAACTGGGTGGTGTCGAGGTCGTTGAAGCAACGACTGAAAAGTTAGAAAAGATCAAAGCCTTCATGAAGGCGGCGAAAGACAGACAAAAGTCGTATGCTGACAAGAGGCGAAGACCGATAGAATTCAAGGTCGGTGATCGGGTCATGTTGAAAGTCTCGCCTTGGAAAGGAATTATTAGGTTTCGAAAGCGGGGTAAATCAAGCCCGCGGTATATAGGCCCTTTCCGAATTATCGCCCGTGTGGGAGAGGTGGCCTATAGGTTGGAACTGCCAGATGAGCTGAGTGGAATTCACCCGACCTTCCACGTATCTCATCTGAGGAAATGCTTGGCCGACGAAGATATGATTGTACCACTGGAGGATATCGAAGTAGACGAACGGCTCAACTACGTGGAGCAACCAGTGGCAATCATCGATAGAAAAGAGAAACGGCTAAGAAACAAAGTGGTTCCTCTTGTGCGTGTACAGTGGAAGCACAGGAAGGGATCTGAGTCTATGTGGGAGACTGAAGAAGAAATGAGACAACATTACCCACATCTGTTCGAAGAATAACAGGTTTCGAGGACGAAACCTAAATAAGGGGGGTGGACTTGTAACACCCGGAAAATTTTCTAATCGAGTCAAGTGATAGTGATGGGCTCGGATGAAAAACCATTTAATAAATATAAAATGGTTGCGGGTATTACACCGAGTTAACCCAACGGGTCACGAGTTTAACGAGTTTGGGGTCCCGGGAACACCTGGCATATAAATAGATGGATCAGCTGAGCAACTCTCATTTTCACTCAAACGCCCATTCTAGAGAGAGAAAGTGTAGAGAGAGAAAGTGCCGGATTGAAGCTCGGGTGGTCAAGAATCGAAGGCTGGTGTTTGTGGACTCCTAAACTACAAGAATCAAGGTAAGAAACGTATCTAAATTGCTGCATTTGGTGAAAAACCCGAGTTTGGGGTTTTTGGGTTTTAAAGTGGCAAAAATCACCCCAAAACACATGTTTTAGAGTAAGAAAACGTGTAATGTGCTTAGATATAGCTTCCTGGATGATAATCCAAGGGTTTGGGTGGAAAGGATTGGATTTTTGGGCTGAAACGAGCTGATTCGTAAAATTCAGCTCGTTCTGCGAATTTAAGGTCTCGACCAGCGAAACTGTGAGTTCGTCCAGCGAAACTGGAAGGATTTACAGCGAAGTTACAGTTTCGCTGCAGCGAAACTACATATTCGCCTTAGCAAAACAATAGTTTCGCTGATGACTATGCCAATGCCCAAGTAGACCTTAGATATTGCGAAACTAGGGAATTCCAACGAAAGTTGGGCGCTCGAGGTAGCGAATCTGTCCAGCGAAACTGGCAGAATGCTGCCCGTCGAAACTAGCAGCGAAACTGCTGGTTCGCCCGGCGAAACTGCTGGTGAATTTACGGGCAAAACTACCCGCGAAACTAGCAGCGAAACTGCGGATTCGCCCGGCGAAACTGCTGGTGAATTTACGGGCGAAACTACCTGCGAACTTAGCAGCGGAACTAGGCAGAAATTAACTCATTTGAGTGTTAACTTATCTGCAGGCAGTGTAGTGTGACCCGCGACTTTAAGGCTTGATTGAGAAGCTGCTTGTCAAGCACAGGTGAGTTCTAGGACCCCTCATTTACTGCTTTTAAATGATTTTTGGGGCTGGAACACATATAAACTTGTTTACTGACGTATGTATGTATGACCCATTTGGGTATAACGTTGTGTTATACGTCTAAGGTATGATTGTGGACTCGGCACGTTATATAAAGTCCTAGAATGAGTCCCCACGTTCTTGGAGGGACAGTTAGTGCTACTGCACCAAGATGACGCATAGTAGGTCCCGGATTCGGGAAGGATACGGGAGTAAGTGCCTAGTGATGATTGATGATGTAGGTTATGATTGCACGAGGTTAAGTATGATGATGAATGATGATGCATGTACGATGTTATGTATGACGATGTACGTATGATGCTATGTATGATGATGTATGTATGATGTGTGTGTTCCTTATAATATCGCATGAATATCTTTCTATGGCTTTACGTAATAATGAACGAACGAACGAAGTATTATGTAACGTAAAGTGAAAGATAATGAAAGAGGAACACGATGACGAATGCATGTATTAATGAATGAACGAATGATTAAAAGATGATGAATACATGCATTAACGAACGAACGAACGAAAGATGTCTTGCAAACATTGGATAAGGTTAACGGGTCCTTCTTAGTGATTGACCATATGTATGGTATCCCTACCGCTTACCTCTAGTACCGCGGCATACGTTTTGCTGTTCATTTAATGACTTCGGCCCGGTAGCTAATAACGTTTGGGGTATAGCAGAAGGTAGTGATACAAAAGATATCCAATGTGCAAGAAAAGATGTAACGGGGTCCTTGTCATTCGACCACAGTAATCATGGCTGCGTGCCATGAAGTGGGTAAAGCCTGACAGGACCTAAACGAGAAGTGAAAGATAACGATGTATGACGAACGAACGAATGAACGAATGAGATAATAAAAATATTATCTATGTGTATGTACGATGTATGATCGCGTGTAAGGGATGAACGGTTTTTAATATAAACAAAGTATGTTTATTATAAAACTAGAACTCACTCAGCAACGCTGACTTTTTATGTGTTTCCAGTTGGCAGGTAGCGTTGCTGGGGATGGCACGAGGCGGCTACTCAGCTCTTTTGGGATGGCATTCTCCATTTGATAATGCTGCAACGTCATGCGTTATGGGCCCATAACGCACGCAACTCATCACGTTGCATGCCATCATGAGATTTCTTGAGGATTCCCATAAAAGGGATTACTTAAGAAATCTCCTTTAATTTTGATAATGCTGCCACGCACCGGAAGTGCGTGTGCATAGTACATGCAACAAAGTATGTTGCATGAGAGTGTCAAGAGTGTTCCGTAAGGGTTCCGATGTACGGAATTACCTACGGAATATTCATTAGTATAAAAATATAATTTTTATATTGTTGAACTTAATATCTTCTATAGAGGTCACTGTGTATGACCCTTTGGTTGCTGAGGATTCATATGAACGAGATTACTTACATAATCAAAGGTTTCATATGCTCCAGCAGCGATCATAGCGAAGATAGGCAAAGCAGAGAAAGCTGTATTTTGTAATCATGTTAATGATGTAATGACTTTTATGAATGAATCAGAATGTATATTTTATTAATTCCTCTGCGTTATTTTATGATTATATACATTATGTATGTTTTATGTGCGATGAACCACCAACCGTAAGGCGCCCGGGAGCGGGGCCTTACATGCGTGCATCATGGGCCCACAACACATGACGTTGCAGCATTATCAAAAGGAGAATGCCATCCCAAAAGAGTTGTGTAGCCACCTCGTGCCATTCTCAGCAACCCTACCTGCCAACTGGAAACACATAAAAAGTCAGCGTTGTTGCGTGAGTTCTAGTTTTATATGTGGTATATAAAAATACTTTTTTCTATATAATACTATACTGTACTGTATATGCGAGCACGCATCAACTGTGTGAACAAATAACGTTCGTTCTTTGTACTATATGCCTTGTCTGTAAACTTTATCTTTATGTTTCACTTTCAGTATGGACCAGTGAGCGATACCCCAACTATGTGCGCGATGGGAAAGCGGATGACGGGCCATCTATATACCCCGAAGGGTCAACTGTATTCCCCCGAAAGGGCTATGTGTATCCCCCGAAGGGTCAACTGTATTCCCCCGAAAGGGCTATGTGTACTATGTACAAGGCCGACCCGATCATCCGGGGCATGCCACAAAGGTCCTGCCAATCTCAATTGATTGACCCTGTATGCGTCAATGGGTAGCTAGCCCGCAACACAGTTGAGCTAACGACACATAGTCGTGTAGCTCCTATAAGCTTGCAAGACTTGTTAACTTTTTTTAATGTTCCTTCACTTTATTTATTACTCTTTCACTGTACTTTATGTAATACTTTCATTTCATCTATTAGTGATAACATATAAAACTGTGGAAAGATAAACATGCATCAAATCAAGGAACATCGGTATTTACAAATCATCAGTCATTACTATCATATAAGGCTACATCATACTTAGCCAACATACATCATACATACACTTCTCTCCACATTCACATCAGCCCTATTTGAGCGATTGAACATACTCCAGTCGCATGGCCTCCATGCGACTGAGTCATGCGAATGGGCATCTATGCGACTGAACCCTCTGTCGTACGTCTGTACTACTATGCGAATGGGTCTATGCGACTGAACCCTCAGTCGTGCGTCTGTACTATTATGCGAATGGGTCTGTGCGACTGAACCCTCAGTCGTGCGTCTGTACTATTATGCGAATGGGTCTATGCGACTGAACCCTCAGTCGTGCGTCTGTACTATTATGCGAATGGGTCTATGCGACTGAACCCTCAGTCGCATGGCCTGTCGTGCGACTGAGCCCCAATAGTACGACTGAGCCTCAATCGTACGATTGAACATCAGTCTTTCCTCAGTCGTGCGACTGGCCCTTCAGTCGCATAACCCTAACTGGGCAGTGACTGATGTTCATCACGAACAGCAGCCGCGACACTCGGCTGAAAAACCCTTCTAAACTCCATTCAAGCCCAGATTAACCCTCCCACACCTTAGGGAATCATACTAGGACCTCATATAACATGTGTAAGTCCTAAATCATACTTTAAACACATTATCCAAGATTTCACCCAAATGGGTCAAACATACACTTTTACAAAACTAGGGTTTAGATGTGATCCAGCCCCAAAATCGTTTGAAAACATGTAAATGAGGGGTCCTAGAACTCACATTATCACGGAGAGTATGAAGAGCTTCGATTTGAATAGCCTCTTGACAAATCTCGAGCCCGAATCACCCCGTTCTCTCTTTTCCTTCTCTGGTCTGTCGCTCTCTGCTCTTTCCCCGACTGAAACGTGTGAGTGTTGGGGAAAGTAGAGAGCTGCTCCTCTTTTTTAGGTACAGCTCATTCGCCCGAAGTCCAGGGGCGACTGGACCTTCAGTCGCATGAACACCATGCGACTGGACCTCCAGTCTCATGAGTTCCATGTGGTTGAACCTTCAGTCGTGCGATTGAACTCCAGTCGTACGGTTGAGCTTCAATCGTCCGTGCATCATGCGATTGAACCCCCAGTCGCATGAATTCCATGCGACTGAGACTCAGTCGCATATCACTTCAAAAAGTCAAACTTCCGGGTGTTACAAGTCCACCCCCCCTTATTTAGGTTTCGTCGCCGAAACCTGTTATTCCTCGAGCAATCATGGGTAAAGCTGTCTCATTTCTTCTTCAGTTTCCCACGTTGATTCGGATCCCTTCCTGTGCCGCCACTGTACACGCACAAGGGGAACCACTTTATTTCTTAACCTCTTCTCTTTGCGATCGACGATCGCCACTGGTTGCTCTACATAGTTGAGTCGTTTGTCTACTTCAATATCTTCAAGTGGAATGATCAGATCCTCATCTGCCAAACATTTTCTCAAATGAGATACGTGGAAGGTCGGGTGAATTCCACTTAACTCATCTGGTAGATCCAACCTATAGGCCACCTCTCCTCTTACTACCCTCAGCCTTTACCGACACAGCCCGTTCATCGTATAACCTTCCCGCCAAATCCACTGCCGACCTGAAAGTGCTCGGTCGAGCAGAAATCAAATGCCAACGAATTTCAGCTGGCAGCCCCTGAATATACCGGTTGATCTTTCGAGACACCGGCGTCACCTGCTCTGGCACCAACCGCGCCATTTCATTAAACTTGGTGGTGTATTGTTGGTGGGTCATCGTCCCCGCCTCCAACTGCAGGAACTCTCTCTCAACTCTGTCCATTTCTCGATGAGGACTGAACTCCTCGATCACCATCCTTTTTAACTCAGCCCACTTCATCTTCCCTATGGCCCTGCTACCCTCGGCTTGGACTATATTGTCCCACCAGCACAAAGCCGACCCTGTGAAAGTGTGGGTAGCAAACTTCACCTTCTTGTCTTCCTGGCAATCACTATTATCGAGGACAGCCTCTATTTCTCTCACCCATTGGTGAGCATCAGCAGCAGTACCAGAACCATCAAAAGTCGGGGGCTTGCACCATGCGACTGGACCTCTAGTCGCTTGAGTTCATGCGGTTGAACCTTCAGTCGTGCGATTGAACTCCAGTCGTACGGTTGAGCTTCAATCGTCCGAGCATCATGCGATTGAACCCCCAGTCGCATGAATTCCATGCGACTGAGACTCAGTCGCATATCACTTCAAAAAGTCAAACTTCCGGGTTTTACAATGTTTAAGTCATCTTCCGTTCTAACCTTCTCTGCCACCTTTTTCACCTCAGCTCTCACTCCTCTAACCTTGTTCGCCACAATCATGAACAGGCTTGCTTCCTTTCTTGTCTCGTCTCCAGCTCCTGCTTTTATATGGTTCTTACATAGAACGAGAAGGTCTTCATCAGAAAATCCAAACAGCTCCATCGGGTCAAAGATTCGATATTCGATGCCACCATTTACTCTAATCACAGCCTCCCCCGTCTGATTGTCATAGAACCACTTCTCAAACCCTTGTAGACAAGAGGGGGAGGGATCTACCAGTCTCACTCTGTGAACCATCTTTGGCGGCTTCACACTTAACACAATCTTTCCCTTTCCAGTAACCCAGTCTTTATCTTTCTTTGATCTCTTTCTCTCTGCTATCATATATCCAAAAGCCTCAAAGTTGTCGTTGAGCCTATTTTGGATTTCTTTTTCTAGAAACTTGGCTCGTTCACTCAAATGGGCTTCAAGTAGACGCAACGAGGCCAACCTTCTCAAGTCCCACCTAGGCAAGGTCATGAATGCCTTCCTTTTGTGTAAGTAAGTAATTCCACCCCCTCTCTTCTTTATCATAAACATCCTGAGGTCGGGGTTATACTTCCAACTCACAATCCTCTTATCCGCCTCTTTCTTTTTCAATCCCTCCATATTTTGAAATAGAGGGGTCAATTCTTCAGGTTCCTTCTCCCTCATAAACCAATCACTCTTCTCCATCTCAATAACATCATTTTCATCCTCACCCTTCTGGATCACATAAGTTAAAGGCTTTTCGTCCACTTCATAATATTCGGGCTTTGAATCATAGTCAACCAACTGCTCCTCTTCTACCTCCTCATCCACCAGACCTTTCTCAATGGGTTGCTCAGTAGTTTTGGCTTGTTTTCCCATTTGCTCTTCCCCAGTAAAATCCCCAAGATTTATCCCTAAATCAACAAATTCAGCCTCAAATACAGCATCAGCTTCCTCAATATTCTCAGTTGCGGGTTCTTCAGCTCTCCTTGCAGATCCTCCAGCTTCTTCTGTAGCTGCTCCTGAGGTGCCCTCTCCTGCCCTGGATGAAGTACCCACGTTCAGAAATGGGTATTTAGCAGTATCAGTCAGATCATCTAACTCATGTGGAGTTAGCTGATTGGGCAGGCCGGCAACAGCTTTTAGATCATTTACCTCCTTCAATAATCTCTTGATTAGATCATTTTGATCTACCAACATCCTCTTCATACCCTCCAACACTTCATCTTTTTTTCCCTCATCTCCTGATTCATCAGCTTAATCTTCATCATGCTTAGTTCGTTAGAGAGAGAGGTGTTGAAGTTTCTGATTACATCCTCGTCTAGACTGGTTTGTCTCTCAGTTTGTGGGAGCTCAGAGAATGTTTGATGCTTCTGTTTTGTCCTCCTCTCATGCTCCCCAGTATCAGCCTTCTTCTTGGACCTCCTTTCTTTTTCCACCCTGGCTTCATTTGCCATCACAGTCACTTCATCCTCAAAGCTATAATCTTTCTCCTTAGCATACCTCTTTCTCTTTTTCACCGCCTCCGACTGACTTTGTCTAGTCTCTTGTGTATGTTTGGCCTCAGATTCTATCACCCTCCTGATGTAAGCCCATCGGTCTGGAGTATACATGTTTTCCCATAAGTGCGTGATCCGTCCACTGAAGTCGTGCCTGATGGCACAACTGTCAGCAAAGATTCTAGTATTCATTGACACCAGATTCTTGACTTCTCCGTGTCTTTGAATGTTAGGGATTTGATCGTTTATGATCATTTGGATGAATCTAGGATAAAGCAGCCATTTATCCTTTTTCAAGGCCATAACATTTTCTACCATGCAGCTAAAAATAAGATTGGCTATGTTGCCTCCTCGCCTCTGCAGCAAATAACCATTACCTTTGCCCAGTCTAAATTTAGCCCATCGGATCCACCTTTTTAGTGATCTAATCACATGATGAAGACATGGGCTATATATCTCCACTCCTTGGGCAGAAAGGATTTCTTGATCTCCTTTCTGGTCCCGAAAGGAGGGCCCTCGTAACCCATGGACAAGAAGGCGTCATACACCTCCTGATCAGTCAAATCGATATCACCTCCTGTATCTTCATCCAATCTCAGCACCCTTGAAATGACATCTTCTGTAATAGTCACTTGATGATCCAAAACTTTAGCGATAATACTCTCAGAGTCTCCCCTTGTATTGTACTCTGCGGTTCGCCAAAAATATCGTATATGTAGATCATAGATAGTAGTGGAGTGTGAGATGCCATATGCTATCGGGGATCTCTGCAGCCATCTGATGCAGTCTCTAAATCCGGCTGCTTTAGGGTGAGCATCATCAAGAATGGCTGTGATGTTGTTCCGCACGTCGAACTTGAGATTTGTCATTATGAGCTGAGAGATAAACAGACTAAGTTAGAAAAAAATTAAACAAAAATTGAAATTTAAAGGTATTTACAGAAATAATGAAATAAACAAATGATTGTAAAATATGGAAAATACAGATATATACATATATATATATATATACATATATATAAATATATTTTTTAAATAAAAGATACAGTTTCGCAGAGACGAAACTATAGTTTCGCTGGGACAAAATTATAGTTTCGCAATAACAAAACTAGAGTTTCGGCAGTTCATAAAGATAGATTCGACTGGACAAAACAACAGTTTCGCCGGGCAAAACTGAATTTTGTTGGCGAAACTGTTAGGTTCGCTCGAGCAGCATAACCACACAGTGTCGCTAAATTGATGGAACTTTCGTTCAGTTTCGCTAGAAGATGGGTAGTTTCGCAAGAAGAACTGCAAGACTACCCAACAGGCACAGTCCAATCCAGTCAATATCAGTTAAAATCAGCCTATGAAAACTACATTCCTGAGTTCGAAACTCACTTTAGAAGCCAAATCAGAAGGAATCATGACAAAATAATGGAGATTTAGTAATTTGAGATGAAAAACCGAAATAGAGCTTTAAAACCCTAAAAAAACACCAATTTCGTCGAAAAGAGCTTTTTGCGAAAGTGATTGCGAAAGTGAGTGATTTGGTTCAAAAAGATGTCTATGTACATTGAAGTTTCGCAAGGGAATAAAACCGTAGTTTCGGCAGAGCGAAATTATATTTTCGGCAAGGCGAAACTATAGTTTCCGCACGGCGAAACTATAGTTTCGTCAACAGATCACAGTTCAGGAGTGTTGGCGAATCTGCTGTTTTCCTAGACGAAACTGTAATTTCGCTTAGCGAAACTGTAGTTTCACAGAAACTCTAATTAAAACTAAAATAAATAAAATAAATAATAATAAAAATAAAAATAAAAATAAATAAAAATAAAAATAAAATCATAATAATAATAAATAACAAAGAAAAAGAATAGCCTTTTTGAATACTTTATTGCCCCACAATATCAATACTCATGAAAATGAAATAAAAATAAAATTAAAATAAAATAATAAAAACTTAAAATAAATGGTAAAAGGATATAATATCATCTTTTTCTCGAAGTTGGAGGGACATGACTTAGCGAGATTGCTGATATGTTTGTCCGCTTAAACCCATTCCCTGTTCTTTTCAACTCATGATCTGCAATTGTTTATCATGTTCTGAATTGTCTTAGAAACTCAACAACTTGGTCCCCACTGATATTTGATAAAGAACTAGTCTCGTCATCAAGGTTTATTGAACATAATAATTGATTTTGCCTGATCACTATACTGAATCTGCTTGAAATGCAATCATAATGACTAGCATAATATACATGTGAGAGACTATAATGTACAGATGCAAACACACATATATGCAAGGTATACACATGAGACACTGACTAGACCTACAACTAATTGATGAGAGCTTCAGATCAATGCTTTAGCATAGCAGAGAAGATCATCTAGGCGTGTTGATGAGAGCTCCAGGTCAATGCCACCGCATAGCAGAGAAGATCATCACTCCAGGTCAATGCTTTCGCATAGAGAGGAGATAAACACACATCTTTTACTATCTAGTGTATGCATGTATATACAATAATGGGCTATTGAGATTATTTAACGTTTGACTTAGAGGGCATTACCACCGAGTCACCATCCCAGTGGGAAACACCATAAGCTTCACATCAATAACCTAATCCCAAAAGTAAACTCAGTACGATGCCAGACAGCTGTAATGGGATATTGAGATTATTTAATGTTTGACCTTGAGGGCATTATCACCGAGTCACCATCCCAGTGGTAAACACCATAAGTTTCACATCGATAACCTAATCCCAAAAGTAAACTCAGTACATTTACTAAACAGCTATTAGCAACTCTCAACCAAGTTTTAGACAAGACTTGTATCTTTGTGCAAACCAAATATCATGAGGATAATCCTTATTACTGAGTTATGATCTTTAATTTGGCTGCATGATCACTTGTTTACTTCGTTTTCGGGATGAGTCTACCATGCATATCCCAGCATAAGATGTTCCCCTCTTTCTTACTTCATTTTTCTGAATTCCTGAGAGAATATAAATTTAAAAAACTTATTATTATCATTAATCTCCCCCGAAATTTTCATTTAATAGCTAATCTAATAGAAAATTTCTATTTTTCATGATTTCTTAACAAATAAAATAAACGAAAAAGAAAAAAAAGAGTAAAGAGATATGGGACATAAGAGTTCTCAAGGCAAACAACAAAACAAGACCAGAAAGAAAATATGTACATATATACAGGTTAAACAGATTTTATTTTCAGGAAAAGATTTGTCAGAAAGATATCAATCCTAACATGGAGATCAGTTCATAAAAACGAGTTTTATCAAAAGTTTTTGTGAACAGATCAGCCTTTTGTTTTCTGGTTTCAATAGGAATGATATCAATGAACCCCTTTTCCTAGGCATCACGGATGGCATTAATTCTTGTTTCGATGTGCTTGGTTCGAGTATGATGAATAGGATTCTTCGCAATTCCAACTGCAGCTTCATTATCACAAAACAATGGTGTATGAAGAAAGTTGATGCCATAATCCATCATCTGATGTTGGATCCAGAGTACTTGGCAGCAGCAGCTTGATGCAGCGATGTATTCAGCTTCCCCTGTGGATAAGGAGACTGTTGTTTGCTTCTTGCTTTGCCATGAAACAAGACAATCACCCAGATATTGACATCCACCAGTGACTGATTTTCTGTTAATCCTGCAACCACCATGATCACTATCAGAAAAAGCATGTAAATCAAAGTTCCCACCTTTTGGATACCAAAGACCCAAGCTGGAGGAACCCTTAAGGTGACAAAAAATGTGTTTAACAGCTTTTTCATGAGATTCTTTAGGGTTAGCCTGGAAACGAGCACAGTAGCACACTGCGAATGTAATGTCTGGATGACTGGTGGTAAGGTACATGAGAGATCCGATCATCGAACGGTGACGATGAGCATACACGGACTTCCCATTTTCATCAGGCGTCAAGCATGTTTGAGCAGTGAAGGGGGTCAGTTCTTTGGATGAGTTGTCCATTTGGAACTTCGTGAGGATTTCTTTGATGTACTTCTCTTGGTGAATTAGAATGCCTTCAGATTTCTGTTCCACCTGTAAGCCTAAGAAGAAGCACATCTCCCCCATCATGCTCATTTCGAATCGATCTTTCATCACTTCTTCAAATTCTCTACACAGCTTCTCATTTGATGATCCAAAGATAATATCATCAACATACACCTGAACTATTAGCATTTCACCATCAACCTCTTTCTTGAACAATGTCATATCGATAGTCCCGCGAGAGAAACCTTTGCTAATCAGATACTGTGTCAGGGTTTCATACCAGATACGTGGTGCTTGATGCAACCCATACAATGATTTATCTAACTTGTACACTTTAGCTGGATGACCTGGATCCTCGAAACCCGGTGGTTGACATACATAGATCTCCTCATCAATGGCTCCATATAGAAAGACACATTTAACATCCATCTGAAAAACTTTGAAGTTCTTGTGGGTTGCGTGTGCCAGAAAGTTTCTGATGGCTTCAATGCGCGCAACTGGAGCGAACACTTCAGTGTAGTCTATTCCTTCCTCTTGAGCAAAACCTTGAACAACTAAACGAGCCTTGTTTCTAATAACTATACCACGATCGTCCGGATTGTTCAGAAACACCCATTTGGTACCAACGGGACATTTGTTGGAAGGAAGGTCAACTTGAAAGACCTGATCTGCCCAAGATGCATATTAAGTTGATGTGGCTAGTGTGATATGATCCAAGTCGGGTCATACCCAATAACAAGCTAAACAAACACCAATAGATAATTTATTCGTTGATAAGATCATACAAATAAATTATGACAACAATTTAGAAAATGGGTTTTTCTAAATCATTACCTTCGTAGATGAACATCATTATATGGATAATTGTTCATGAGGTACCATTTGTTTCATTATTTAGTTTTACTAAATAGAAATAAATAGAAGGTACTAAGTTTATAAAGTTAAAAACTAATTTCAACTTTATAAAAAAATTAGAGATTAGGGAGTGTTTAAATGTAACAAAAACAAAAAAAAGGTGGGAATCAATGTGATGGATTTCACGGCCACCCAAGGTGCTTTTAGTCCCACTTTTTGTTTTGTAAATAGACAAGACTTAATGTTACATAGATACTCCAACTTCACTACATCTCTCCCACATGCAAAGGCTCTTTTCTATCATCAAACTCTCTCTCTCTCTCTCTCTCTCGGTTTTGAGCAGCAAAGAGGAGCTGATTTTTCCAGCAAACAAAAGGGTTTTGTTGCTGAAAATTGGTGTCAAGATTCCTAGCAATCAAAGGTGTTCGTTGGTGGCTTGGGGTATACCATCTTGAGGTCTTCTTGCTTGAAGATTCAGCCACGATTTCATCCCTTTTCACCTCAACAAATTCGATTTCCAGCAGCTCCAAAGGTTGTATATCTCAAACATCTTATGTTCATTTCATTGTATGTATTTCGTATATGGATCCATGGTTTGGGATTGCTTATTAAATGGGTTTAATAGTCATCATATTAAAAAGTTTTAAAACTAATAATCCGCTGCATTTTTCATATAAATAAGCTTATATGAACTTTGATAAACATGTTAAATCCCTACAATGGCATCAAGAGCCACTTATACGAATGCATACATGTGTAAGACATACTAGTTCATGGTTTTGTGGTGTGTGACACCATATGGCCAAGAGTTAGAGGGCTGAAATGGTCACCCCTTTTGATTTTAAAGATATTACTTTATGCATGTAAGGATCTTTAAAAATTTAGATCATGAGATAGTTGTTTGTTTGGACAAAACCCATTTGTTCTTGGTTTATGTTGGCCAAGAATATGGGTTAAAAAGGGGCTGCCCAAAATCGATAGATATGTGAATATTTGGATATGTTGTTTTGGTTATGCATAACAAAGCCTAGACCTTGTGGATTGATTGATTGGTTGTCATGATATATTCATTTGGCTATGTAATAATTTAATTTTATGTTTAAGTCTTGTTTTGTAATTTATTTATTCATTTGGTTTGTAATAAATAGATTAGGAGTTTTTCCTTTACTAGTAAAATTGTATTAGGATACATATTTTGTAAGGATGCTCAAGATCAAGATTTGAAGAAAAGATGGACAAAGAGGATGCTTGAAGATGAGGATTCAAGTGGGAGTCCTTTTGTCATCCTTGTGTCATGTTCTTAACCCTTAGGACAAGACCTTTTGACACACTTGTTTTGGCTAAACAAGTGTGCTCAATTTAGTACGCTTTGTTATGCATATGTGAATGGATTGTTTATGCTTGGTTGAATGCTTATGTCAATGTTTGTTTTGAATATTTGGATGTGATTAACAAACCGACAATTAAAACCAGCTATAACAAGAAATTGGTTCTCAAATCATTAAACACAAATAAAATGGGTTTATAAAAGGGATTAACAATTTGCAAAAGTAAAATGGGTTTTATTTAAAAGAACCAATAGGGTACAATATGGTTGAATGCATACAATCATATGGTACATAGAGTTTTCTAAACAAGAAATATGAAAACGTAAATCCCTTTTGAAAACAAGTTTAACACCATCCTTTTACACAACAATTAAGTTACTTTCAAACTCTTAGTGGGATAAAGGTCACCTAACCACATTGAGGAAACTTGTAACTTGAGGTGAGAATACCATGGTTGTGGGATAAAGGTCACCTAACCACTTATGTAGTAAACTCACACGTGTGTGTAAGTAGGACGACTTGATTTGTAAAATATATTGAATGGATCACCTAAAATATGTTTTACAAAGGTGTTGATGGGATAAACATGCCGTTATAAACATAAGATGTTCAAACGATCCCATACCACAAGAAGTTGCAATAGGTTGCAATTGTCATTCATGACTACCTTGTTAATTTAAATAATGGGATAAAGGTCACCTAACCAATATTTAAATATAACGTTGGATACTAAAAATTTTATTTATTAATCGTCTATGAGACATAAAAGGGTATTAATAAATGAAATATAATTATATCAACGAATACTAAAATGGAACTTTGTAAAATCTTGTAGATGGCCGACAACAACAACGATAATAACGATGTACCAAACCAAAACAACCAATCTCTTAGGGCGATCCTTCAAAGGGATCGTCTAACACCTAACAACTTCATGGATTGGTACCGCAACTTGAGAATCGTTCTCAAACAAGAAAAGCGGGCCTACATCCTTGATGATCACATCCCCGATGAACCTAACGAGGAGGATGTGGAGGCCTATAATGATTGGGTTAGATATGTGGAAGACTCCATCCAAGTCTCTTGCCTAATGTTAGCAAGTATGACACCAGACCTCAAAAAGGAGTATGAGCTCCATGGAGCTTATGACATGATCACTCACTTGCGGGAAACGTTCCAGCAACAAGCTAGGGTGGAGCGCTTCGAAACAGTTCGAGCGCTTCATGCATGTCGGATGGAGGAATCCCAATCGGTTTCATCTTATGTTCTTAAGATGAAAAGACACATCGACCGCCTTCAAAGGCTAAATTGTCCTGTCTTAAAGGAGTTGGCCACGGATTTGATCCTTAATGGCCTAACTAAAAGGTTTGAGGCGTTCGTCATGAATTACAACATGAACGGGACAAGAGCATAAATGAACTTCATTAAATGCTCAAATCAGCCGAGGCGAGAATGGGTAAAAGGGTTTTACCCGTTCTCACCATTAATGAAGGTGGGAGAAAGAGAAGGTCTCTACCCCCTCCTAAGGCAATTGTTGCCAAAGGAAAGGGGCACGTTAGGGAAAAGGGGAAGATGGTTGTTAGGGCTGAACCTCCGAAGCCCAAGGAGAAGAATCAAAAGGTTGCTGTAAACGACCCATGCTTCAAGTATGGTGAGATAGGGCATTGGATGAGAAATTGTCCAGTCTATCTTAAAGAGTTAAGAGAAAAGAGGGATGCGGGACAAACCTCAGGTAAATTTACATGATTCATATTGATCTTAATGTTATATCTTCTAACACATGGGTATTGGATACTGGATGTGGAACTCATATTTGCAATTTGTTGCAGGGGTTCAAAAGAAGTAGGGACTTCAAACAAGGGGATGTTAACCTCTTCATGGGCAATGGAGCCAAAGTCAAAGTTAAAGCTCGTGGGGAGTACATCCTAAAACTTCCAAAGGTTTGGAAGTAACTTTGAAGAATGTTTTGTATGCTCCTAGTTTGACTAGGAACATTATATCTGTACCCCAATTAAGACATTATGATTATGTATTATCTTTTGTTGAAAATGATATCCATGTTTCTTTAAATGATATATTCTATTTTAAAGCTGTTCCCATTAATGGTATTTATGAATTGGTTCATGAAAATACTTTAAATAGTTCATTGTACCAAACTAACACCAAGAAACTCAAGTTGGATTTGAGTGATACCTACCTTTGGCATTGTCATCTTGGTCATATAAACAAGAAACGTATACAAACACTACAAAAGAATGGTCTTTTAAAAACAAATGAATGTGATTCATTTGATGTATGTGAATCTTGTTTACAAGGAAAAATGACTAAGGCACCCTTTAGTGCAACTAACGAAAGGGCAAAAGGTTTATTAGGTATCATACATTCGGATGTATGTGGTCCTTTTAAGCCAATGACTAGGAATGGTGAAAATTACTTCATTACCTTTACCGAAGATTATAGTCGCTATGGGTATGTGTACTTATTAAGGCACAAAGATGAAGCTTTTGAAACATTCAAAATCTTCAAGAATGAAGTAGAAAATCAACTCAACAAGTCGATTAAAGTTCTCCACACCGATAGAGGAGGTGAATACCTAAGTGATGTTTTTCAAGATCATCTTAGGAATTGTGGGATTGTCTCACAACTCACTCCACCTGGAACACCACAACATAATGGTGTGTGTGAGGAGGAATCGAACCTTATTGGATATGGTTCGACCAATGATGGCTAGAAGCACATGGCCTCTATCATTTTGGGGTTTCGCTTTGCTCTCTGCGGCCCGTATTCTAAATATAGCCCCAACCAAAAAGGTGGAAACGACACCTTTTGAGATATGGCATGGAAGAGTTCCATCCCTATCATACTTAAGGGTCTTGGGTTGTGAGGCTTATGTTAAGACTCCCACCCCAAACAAATTGGAGGTTCGATCCACCAAGTGTATCTTTGTTGGATATCCTAGAGATTCTATGGGATATTATTTCTATGATCCACTAGAACAAAAGGGTTTGTTGCCAGAAAGGGTGAGTTCTTAGAAGCAAAGTTCCTTATGGAAGGAACTAGCAGTAGAACAGTGGATCTTGAGGAGGATCAAGAACCACATCCCCATGCATGTTTGGTTGAAACTAGCACTCAACATGAGGATGTGGAGGATGATCAAGCGGTTGATCAATACACACAAAACATTCGCAGAAGTGGTAGAACTAGTAATCCACCTGAAAGATATGGATTTTTCATGGATGGATGCTATGTGGTAGATTCAAATGAACCAACCACATACCATGATGCAGTGTCCAATTTGGATTGTGACAAATGGCTTGAGGCCATGAACATTGAGATGCAATCCATGTATGACAATCAAGTTTGGGAACTTGTTGTACCACCTCTTAATTTCTAGGTAGTTGGAAGTAAGTGGGTTTTAAAGAAGAAAACCGATATGCATGGAAAGTTGGATACTTATAAAGCTAGACTTGTAGTAAAGGGTTTCACTCAAACTCAAGGGGTTGATTATGATGAAACTTTCTCACCTGTTGCGATGCTAAAGTCTATAAAGATATTGTTTGCCATAGCTGCTCATTATGATTATGAGATTTGGCAAATGGATGTCAAAACCGCTTTCCTAAATGGATATCTTGAGGAAGATGTCTATACGGTTCAACCTGAAGGTTTTGTTGATCCAAAACATCCTAATAAAGTATGCAAGTTAAAGAAATCAATCTATGGATTGAAACAAGCGTCGAGAAGCTGGAATCACCGTTTTGATGAGGAGGTAAAGAAATTTGGCTTCATCAAAACTGCTGATGAGGCTTGTGTGTATAAAAAGGCTAGTGGGAGCACAATAACCTTCCTAGTATTATATGTTGATGACATACTACTATTTGGAAATGACATTCCAACCATGGAAGGTGTAAAAAACAGGCTTGGAAGTTGTTTTTCCATCAAGGATCTTGGTGAAGCCGCCTATATTCTGGGAATAAAGATCTATAGGGATAGATCAAGGTGGTTGATTGGTTTGAATCAAAGTGCATACATTGACAAAATCTTGAAAAGGTTCAAGATGGAAAACTCTATGAATGGTACTGTACCTATTCAGAGAGGGACAATATTGAGTATGACTCAATGTCCAAGCTCAAAGGAGGAGCAGAATAGAATGAAGGCAATCCCATATGCATCTGCTATAGGATCGATCATGTATGCAATGATATGCACTAGACCGGACGTGTCATGCGCTTTAAGCATGACAAGTAGATACCAGCAAAATCCTGGTGATAATCATTGGATGGCTGTCAAGAACATTCTGAAGTACCTAAGGAGGACTAAGGACATGTTCTTGATCGACGGGTCTGGTGAAGAGGAAGTCGTTGTAAAAGGTTACACGGATGCGAGTTTCGAAACCGATCGAGATGACTCACGATCTCAATCGGGGTACATCTTTATTCTGAATGGGGGAGCTGTTTCTTGGAAAAGCTCAAAGCAAGAAGTCGTAGCGTTGTCCACTACAGAGTCAGAATACATCGCCGATTCAATGGAAGCACAGGAAGCTGCATGGTTGAAGAAATTCATAGCCGATCTAGGGGTAGTCCCTTCCATTCAGGATCCTCTGGAGATTCTTTGTGATAACGAGCATGCGATTGCTCAAATCAAGGAACCCCGTGCATATCAGAAAACAAGGCACATTGAGCGGAGATTCAACTACATAAGGGATGAAGTTGAAAAAGGAAAGATATGTATTCGCAAAGTTCACAGTGATAAAAACAATGCGGATCCACTCACAAAGCTCCTTGAAAAGGCAAAGCATGAAGGTCATGCTTGTGCCATGGGACTTCGATATTCTAGTGACTGGATTTGATTTTATATTTTGTATTTGGATATTGGAACTTATGTTATTTGACTTAATTATATGGTTATAACTTTCATTTGTTCTTCTATTTTAGCATGTTTAAATATGTGAATAAGTAAGTTATTCTAAACGTCCGTAGTCGATCATACTTGTGGGAACAACTATGAATGTAAGACTATAATGAACTTGGATTGGTTGATATTCATAAGGTATGAATATAGAGCAAGAGGTTGCTACCAAGGTTCATTGATATCTATGGGATATAGATATTGGACCGACCCGCTCTCAATTATTTCTGTATGGAATCTTTGTGATTAGTCATAAGAGATATTGAGTAAAGGCGAATATCATTGTATTCTCAGACCTGAGATACATATTGGGTCTTGATATTCACCAAGTATTGTACTTTAACTTAGTACTTTGCTGTTCTGAAATATTGGTAGTACATAAGGCTAGGTTCAGGTATGATATAAGGTGATTGTGAGAGACGTATGTAGTCAAGATGGAATTTGTTCCTCTTATTCATTAAGAGTTAGATGTCTAAGGCCTGTTAAAGTTAAATCATCGGAGAATGACAATTCTGTGTCTCTGGGATTCAACATGACATGTGTAACAAAAGGATAGATGATTGATTCACCTAAAACATTTCAAGTAAGGTACTTGAAAGGGATGATGCTATTGAATGGCACTTAGTCATATACATTAGGGGTAGCAAACCGTTGCTAGGCGTTATTTGCTACTTGTATCAACCTTATATGAATCTTGTGCAAGTGGGAGATTGAAAGACCTGATCTGCCCAAGATGCATATTAATTTGATGTGGCTAGTGTGATATGATCCAAGTCGGGTCATGCCCAATAACAAGCTAAACAAACACCAATAGATAATTTATTCGTTGATAAGATCATACAAATAAATTATGACACCAATTTAGAAAATGGGTTTTTCTAAATCATTACCTTTGTAGATGAACATCATTATATGGATAATTGTTCATGAAGTACCATTTGTTTCATTATTTAGTTTTACTAAATAGAAATAAATAGAAGGTACTAAGTTTATATAGTTAAAAACTAATTTCAACTTTATAAAAAAATTAGAGATTAGGGAGTGTTTAAAAGTAACAAAAACAAAAAAAAGGTGGGAATCCATGTGATGGATTTCACGGCCACCCAAGGGGCTTGTGGTCCCACTTTTTGTCCTGTAAATAGACAAGACTTAATGTTACATAGATACTCCAACTACACTATATCTCTCCCACATGCACAGGCTCTTTTCTATCATCAAACTCTCTCTCTCTCTCTCTCTCGGTTTTGAGCAGCAAAGAGGAGCTGATTTTTCCAGCAAACAAAAGGGTTTTGTTGCTGAAAATTGGTGTCAAGATTCCTAGCAATCAAAGGTGTTCATTGGTGGCTTGGGGTATACCATCTTGAGGTCTTCTTGCTTTAAGATTCAGCCATGATTTCATCCTTTTTCACCTCAACAAATTCGATTTCCAGCAGCTCCAAAGGTTGTATATCTCAAACATCTTATGTTCATTTCATTGTATGTATTTCGTGTATGGATCCATGGTTTGGGATTGCTTATTAAATGGGTTTAATAGTCATCATATTAACAAGTTTTAAAACTAATAATCCGCTGCGTTTTTCATATAAATAAGATTATATGAACTTTGATAAACATGTTAAATCCCTACACAACTAATTCCCAAACCTTCAACTTTCTGAATTGTTGCAACTCCATCTGCATAGACTCGACCCAACTTGGATCTTCAAGTGCCTGTTTATAATTCTTTGGAACAATTTGAGATAAGAAAGCAGAATATAGACATTCATTAATCAACCTACTTTGACTTCGAGTCCTCTCACCATCAGTAATTGATCCAATGATGTAATCATGTGGATGGTCTTTCAAGGTCTTAAAGTTTGTGTTAAGCGTTGATGGATTGGATAGGGGTGTAGATGTGGGATTGGATGGTTGAGATGGAATGGATGAGCTTGTCTGGGAGATGGAATCAGAAAGTGGAATTGGGTTCGTAATGGGAATTGGATTCGAATTTGATGAGGATGGAACATCTAACGGAGAGATTGGGTTGGATGAAGACGAGGGATTAGATGGTGGTGGTGGAAAGGATGGAATATCAAATGATACGTGAGGTAATGAAGTGATGTCTGGCTGTGGTTGTGATGGAATTGGATTAACAGATGTGTGAGGAGTGATGTCATTATCATCAGGATTTGGGAGATTGAATGATTTGAAGACGGTGGTAGAATCGAAAAACCATGTTGGTTCACTTCCAATGCTTGTGGAGTTAGATTCCTGCCAATCAACAAAATATGATACTTGCACAATCTGAGTCCGTTTGTTGTACACACCATACGCTTTTTGTGTCTCTGAGTACCCCACAAAGAAGCATTCATCAGAAACGGCTCCAAGCTTCGTCTTCTGATCTTGAGTACACAGCAGAGTACAAGAGCATCCAAATGGGCGCAGAAAATAAATCACGGGTTTGATACCGCGAAACAGCTGATATGATGTCTTCATCTTGTCTTTGACGATTAGTACTCGATTTAGAACGTAAGCTGTACAATTTACTGCTTCTGCCCAGAAGATAATTGGAAACTTTGACTCAATCAGCATTGTCCTGGCTGCTTCCATGAGAGTTCTGTTTTTCCTTTCGGCGACACCATTCTGTTGTGGTGTCCTTGCAGCGCTAAACTATCTGAGAATACCTCTTTGCACACAGAAAGAATTGAAGATATGATTTCGAAACTCAGTTCTGTTATCACTTCTGATGGCTTGAACCTTCCTCTTCCCCAAAACCTCAATCAATGGAATTAACTTCATTAGCTCTTCAGCTGTTTCATTTTTATGTGCATGAAATCTCACCCATGAGTATCTTGAATAATAATCTGTGACAACCAAAAAATAAGATTTCTTAGCAATTGACTTTACACTTATTAGGCCAAATAAGTCAGTGTGTAACAATTCAAGGGGATGAGAAATTGAATTTTGAATTTTAATTTTGTGTGGCTTTTTGTGTTGCTTTCCTTTAGCACAAGCCATGCACTTCTCTACCACTGAATAATCTTTCTGTGGTAGTCCTCTTATTAAATTGTTCTTAACCAACTTATTTAAAATTTTAAAGTTAATATATCCTAAACGTCTATGCCACTGAAAAGATTCATGAGATGAAGCTTTAGACAGAAAGCAAATCACTGTAGAAGTTGATTCATTTGATCCCATATTTAGCAAATATGTATCATTTCGCCTTAGAGCTCGCATTATCACCAACTCCTCAGGGATAGAAAACTCGGGCTTCATGAATAGGCATTTGTTTGCAAGAAATAGCAATGGAATATCTTTATCACAGATTTGTGATACACTAAGAAGATTGAACGCCAACTCAGGAACATAGTTAACTTTCTCTAAGGTCAGTGATCCATTTGAGACATCTCCTTGGCCAATCATTTTTCCACCCTTCTTGTCACCAGCAAAGGCCACATATCCTCCATTAATAATTCTGTAATTTGACAATAGATCCTTCAATCTAGTCATATGTCTGGAACATCCACTATCTACATGCCAAACACTATTTACAGCGGCTCTGGATGATTCCTGACATTTTAAAAAAAAAGGTTAGAGTTTGGAAATTGGGACCCAAGTCTTAGTGTACTTAGGTCTTGGAGTAACAGATCTTCTGCAAAAGAAACCATTCACAAAATCTGTCAATCTAGTTCTAAAAAGTTTAGTCTGCATACTACTACCACCTGATTCAGGACATTGCTTTATTAAGTGATCATCCTTTCCACATCTAAAACAATGAGATCTCAACCTTGGTTTGGAACAATTTGATGAAGGATTTCTATCAATAGATATTTCTTCATCCATTCAGACAATGTAGAGTCTGAATCACTGTACGAGTCATATGGCTCTTTTGACTTCCCTGTGATGACTTCCATTTTAACTGATTTTTGTTCAATTTTATCCTTATTATTCTCAGTGGAAGAAAACATTTCTTTATCTTTTGGTTTTGAAATCCTTATCGGTGTAAAAGATGGAATTGGATGGGAGAAGAATTTGTTAAAGCAGTTTGTTTTTGTTTGACATCCAGAGACATGACCTGAAAGTTGAGGTTTATCATCCACACAAGCATCATTAGCAACATCATCACTTGAATCATCACAGTCAGAAACAGAACATCCTGAATTACTATTACATGAACTATTGTCTAAATTTAAAACAGTACTTGACATGACAAATCTATTTAAACTATTGTCTACAAAAGACTTCTTGGAATTTAAACTAGAATTAATAGAGCTGCCAAGACCACTACTGCCACCATAATCATATTCCTCTCGCACCTCCTTATGACTTACTCCAACTAAACCTGCAAAGAGACTGTTAGTATCATTCTGTATAATCTCTTGTATCAACTCATTGGAAGGATGAGGAGTGGGTGTTGGAGAATAATAGAAAGTACTAGGTGGAGGATAGCACATGCATTATCCTCATGACCCAACCCAGTCTTGATTTTAGCCCCCTTTGTCTTTTGCATAATTTCTCCTGTTTCATACCCGAAAGAGTCCATTTTTCCAACTTATTTTTAAGCTTTCTTATTTCAAACTCAGCAAGTGTAACTTGTTCAGTCAAGTAATTGACTTCACAGTTCTTTTCCAAAAGAGTTCTTTTCAAATGTTCATTTTCTTTTAAAGCTTCTCTTAATTTAACAAAATATTTTGATTCATTCACCTTAAGTTCATTTTTTAGCCTTTTTAATTCATTTTCATTATTCATTAATAATCTATTAGCTTTGTATGCAGAGGAACACATATCTTCTACAATCTCATAAGGAAGGCCCGTTACCAGTTTTTCAGCCGTGAGAGCACGATCACATTGGCATGCAGGAATGGTTCTTTTGTATTCCTCCACAACTGCTTGCTTGGCTACTTGAATCATTTCTTCCATGTTTGGTTCTGATTTTCCTGATTGATTAACTTCAGCATCTGTAATCTTTGAATCATCAGCAGCTCTCCTAATTTCCACAACATCAACCTGCTCCTCATCAACTTTTCCTAGCACCTCCTCAACTTTATCATTGATATCCACAGTTTTGCTAACCGGACCTTTATGAACGACGTCCTCCTGAACCAAATTAACTCCCTCTTGAACATCAGCTTCACTTTCCTTTACCTTTTTGTCTTTACCGACTTTGTTATCAGCAGCATCGTCATCATTCTCTTGAATTATATTAACACAATCCTCTCCACTTGAATCACCATTAATAATATCATCACAAGATTTATCTCTGAATTCTCTAAAAGGATCAAAACAATCAATGTAGGCACTATCAGTATCAGGCATCTCCACTACCTCTGCAATTAAAGCCTGGTCAATTTCAGCACTCCAATCAAAGTTTGTGAGTAGAACAGTTTCTTTCTTTGGCTTGACCTCTTCTACCTTTTCTGCGATTGGAATGATGTTAGAGTTACCAGAATTGACTGGTTCTAAAACAACTGGAGAAGGACATTCTCTCTTGAAGTGACCTAGTTGTTTGCATTTGAAACATCTGAGCTTAGATTTATCATACCCAAGCTTGTTGTTCTGACCTTGATTCCCAAAATTCCTTCTGCTGGTTCTCTCCATAAACCTTCTAGCACGAAGAGTGAGCATTGCCATTTGCCACTGAATGTCTGTCTCCTCAAGATCATCAGGATCCACCTGATACATGTCTTCAACAGTCATACCTTTACCTTTTAATTCACCTACAACCAGAGCTTCATAGCTTTGAACAAACAACCCGAACAAAGACATAGTGTCAAATGAAATCTGAGTATTGACTAATGCCTTTGAGCTCGAACCCACGTGTGATGTACCACCAACTGACTTATCTGAAATGACATGACCAGCTGATCCTCCATAACCTCCACTGGCTGCACCATAATACTGAGAGTTTGCAGCGGATGAAATCAATGCAGCGTTCTGAGGTTGAATTATCCCCGGCATCATTCCCTGGTTATATTCTCTTATTTGGAGATCAAGATCAAATGACTTAAGTTTGTTGATTACATCCATGAGCTTGTAATCAGCAAAGTGCCTCTCTTGCTTGAGCAACCTGATTTGGATACTCCACTCTGGAGGAAGTGAATCAAGTAGCTTAGTAACTTGCTCATGGTTTCCCAACTGCTCATCGTAGAAACTGATAAGAAACGGTTTGTTATATCAGTGAGGTTCTCATGCCTGTATCCTACAAATGAATTAAACTCCTTCACAGCTTGAGCTTTCTTATCCTTCTTCAAATCTTCATTACCATCATAAAACTCACACAATGCATCATACAGATCCTTAGCAGTTGTGTGTTCGGCGAATCTGTTGTAAATGTCTTGATGCAAACAAAGAGTCAGTGCTCCAAGAGCTTTCTTGTCCCGGTCAAGTAACTTAATGTCAGTCTTAGTATAAGTACTTGGGTCATTGTTTGGAGAGGCGACAACACCAACAGTAGTTGTCGGTTTGTGAGATCCATTTACAAATGATTCCCACTGACTGTCATCTCTGTAGAAGAAGAAAGCCCTCAAACATCTTTTCCAGTCCTCAAAATTTTCACCATTTACAAGCCTCGGTGGCCTGTTAGGTTGAATACTCTCCAAATCAGTCATGGTGATATTTGTTGAAGTCATCATTTTTCAAGTGGAATAGTTTCGCTGACTTTCTGTAAATTCGCTGGAATAGTTTCGCTGAGTTGCAGTTTCGCTCGGGCGAAAGTGTTTAGTTTCGCTGGAGGGCGAAAGTAAATTGCTTAGTTTCACAAGAAGAGGACTACTTTCGCTGACAATTTCGTCAGCACTTTCGCTAGCCAGAAGCAGTGAATTGCTTAGTTTCGCTGTGAATTTCGCAGGAAACAAGCTTGAACATTCGTTCAAAATACTTTCAGTAGCAATTTCGCTAGTAAGTCAGGCTCAAACTGAGGAACTTTCGTTCAAAAATATCTAGTTTCGCAAGAAAGCAGTTGTATTGAAAGTAATAGTTTTGCTGGAAGATTCAGTAGTTTTGCTGGAAGAACACAACAGTTTCGCTAGATGAACCAGAAAACCCTTTAAACCCAAAAACGATCTGAAATCACCCAAATCTCAATGAATTTGAAATGGAATGATTCACGAGACTTCCCCAAACAGAAAAAAGCAAGATTCAATCAGTTTCCATGATAAAAACACTCTGTTTTGATATAAAAATGAAGAAAACTTGGTATTGAACAAAATGACCAAAAACCTCAAACAATCAAGAGCATTATGGCTCTGATACCATATTGTTGGTCCATTGATTAGTTTTTCAGTGCAGAAAATAGTTTGAATCGTTCAATACCAATCACAAACAACTCACACGAAGATTTGATGAACTCCGAAGACCAAAAAGTATTCAAAGATGAACCAATAAGCACCAATACACAAAGAAATGAAATAAGCTCAATATATTCAATAAACTCCAGCTTACAATAGCCTCTTGCAACACAAATATTCGATTAGGGTTTTTGCAAGGATCGCTGACAATGAACAAAATGAAATCTATATATAGCAGTCTCAGTTTCGCAGACAGTTTCGCTGGTGGCGAAACTGTGCTGGCGAAACTTTAGTTTCGCCCGGCAGAAACTGTTAGTTTCGCCGGGATAACTTGCAGCTTACTGTGACTCACAGTTTCACTGGACTACTATATGTACACATTAAACTAAACAACTTACAAAAGGAAACTAACATAAATCCTATTACAAAGTAAGATAAACAAATACTAATCTAAGGTGAGTCCAACCTATTCTTGATCTTCACTTTCCGCTGCCATCTCTGAAGACTCACCAACTTACATGAGTTTGTGAAAAGTCCATACTTTTGTCAAAATGTAGATTAAGGTCTTTTGTCTGTAACTTTCTATCTTTTTACTTTTATCTTTTTTGTATTAGATAAGGATGTAAGCTATAGCATGTCATAGTCACTAGTCAAAAGACAATCTACCTTTTCACTCAGCATTGATCTTGTTGTCCAAACTAGTGTTTCTAGCTGGCCTTCAAAGTAATGCCAGATGTAGGATGTAGTATATAGTATCTCAGGTACTTTTCATTATAACCAAGCTTTGTAACACTTTGTAAAAGAACTTGAGTGTACCCTTATACTTTTGTTTTTGTTGTGTTCTATTTGATTTGTTAAGTGTTCTAAGTCTCTCTAATCTTATGAAACTATTGCATTGACCCCTTTCACCTGTCCTGCACCGGTTTCAATCACCACTCAAATAATCATATGGTGTGATTATCAAAGATTTAGATCTATCATTGTTCCTGTGGTTGCATGAATTAATGATTGTGTTATCATCTTGTTTATCCAGCTATAAACGCATACTTGCAACTAATAACATAGCTTGTTTAGAATTGAATTTTAAAATAGAATAACAATGAATAACAATGATTGAATATGAATCACATGATTTAACCAACATGTAAAACATATGAAAATAGGTTATGAATAATTTAATGATGATAGTTGTAGGGTGCATAAGAAAGTTTAGATGCTCAAGAGTCAAGGGTGATGTTTAGGGAATGCCAAAAGAAGAAAATTAGATAGAGAAATAAATGAAGAATATTTCAAGACTCAGAATAACCACTCTTAAGAGAAACAATCTTACGGAATAACGAATGCGGCAGCATAACCATCAATCTGCAAACGGGAATCCTTGTTTATGTTAGGGTGTTGTTAGCTTGATTTAGGCATTATAGTAATTTTAGAGGGATTAGTGAATGTCAAATTTAATGATCAAATGATGATAATAAAAATTAAAAGTGATTTAGTGGAAGAAAGAACAAAAGTAAGAAAATAAAGTCATAAGAACAATAAGTTAATCAAGTCATTGATATATTTATATTCTTTACATCCATCATACAACTACATAGTGTATGTTTGAATGCTAGGATGGTTCTTTAGGCTAAGACAAATTAAAAGAAATTGCAACAACATAAAAAATACATAAAAAAAGCAATACAAGATTACTAAAGCATTAGAGAGTTTCTGAAATTAATATAACAGATATTGGTCAAAAACCAAACGATGAAAAAAGGTTTGTGAGCCATATTTTTAGAAAATAAACATATAAAAAGTGAGGCCAAAATTTTGGTTCTATAGTTGAGATTCGGATGGGGGTTATGAATGGTGTTAATGGTGAATGATAAGTCTTTCAAAAGAAGGCAATGATTGGAATTTAAAATAATATAAACTAGAATAAATAAATAAATAAATAACAATTAAAACTCAAAATTTTTTAAAACCCTGACATTAGAATTTAATCAAATTAGTAGTTTTTAAACTTTATAAACTTAATAGAACTTGAAAACTTTCTAATTTAAATAATTATTAAATCTCATAATTAATATTATTGGAGATGTTTTTAAACAAATTAGTAGTAATTTAAATAATTACTAAAACCCTAACTTTAGAATTTAATCAAATTAGTAGTTTTTAAACTTTATAAACTTAATAGAACTTGAAAACTTCTACAAACATCATTGGAGATGTTGGTACAGGTGTAAGAACAAGAGAACAGTCTCATAATGTCAACATCTGTCTTCACTCTTGTTTCTTATCCCAAATAGAGCCAAAGAGGATTGATGAAGCTCTAAAGGATGGAAGTTGGGTTGAAGCCATGCAAGAGGAGTTGCTTCAATTCAAGGGGCAAAGGGTTCGGAACTTATGTCCTCTTCCTCAAGGAAAGACTACCATAGGTACAAAATGGGTTTTCAGGAATATGAAGAATGATAGAGGACTTGTCATCAAAAACAAGGCTAGACTAGTGGTTCAAGGGTATACTCATGAAGAAGGGATTGACTAAACAGATGTCTTTGCTCCTGTAGCAATACTTGAAGCTGTTAGGATATTCGTAGCTTTTGTTGCATCTAAGAAATTCAAGGTCTATCAACTAGATGTCAAGTGTGCTTTTATTTATGGAGTGATTGATAAAGAGGTGTATGTCAGACAACCACCTGGTTTTGCAGACCCTGATTATCCTGATTATGTCTGCAAGCTTGACAAAGCTCTCTATGGGCTACATCAGGCATCAAGAAAGTGGTATGAGACTCTATCTCAGTATCTCTGTCAGCATGGATACAAAAGGGGTACCATTGATGGAACTCTCTTCATCAAAGGAACCAGAAATGACATAATGCTAGTTCAAGTGTATGTGGATGATATCATCTTTGGGTCAACTAATCCAAAGCTCTGCAATGACTTTGAGAAGCTGATCAAGGATAGATTTGAAATGAGTGCCATGGGGGAACTCAATTTCCTTCTAGGGATGCAAGTGAAGCAAGTTGACACCGATATCTTCATAAATCAGTCAAACACTACTAGAAAAATCGCAAAAGATGACGCGCATTACGCGTCATCTTGGGGGTCAGATGACGCGCAAATGCGTGTCAAGGAAGGGGTAGTCATAAATGATAGATGACGCGCATTCGCGCGTCATCTGTTTATGACGCGCAAAAGATGACGCGCATTTTATGACGTGCAAAAGATGACGCGCAATGCGCGTCAAGGAAGGGGTAGTCATAAATGAATAGATGACGCGCATCCGCGTGTCATCTATGAAATTTTTATGACGTGCAATAGATGACGCGCAATGCGCGTCATAAAATTAGCTGCATTTTTTAATTTTTTTTTTTATTTTTAACAAATTTACCTGTTGTTTTCTAAAACAAATTTTCGAATAACATTATAAGCGAAATCCATTAAATACCAACAAAGTTTACACATCCATAAAACACATTACAAGTCCAACAACACAAGTCCAACTTAATACTATCAATTAGTACCAAATTACAAGTCCAACAACACAAGTCCAACAATACCATCATTCAGTCCTACATATAAATGAAATTCGATACATAGCGCGCCCAATCTTCACGAACTTCATCCAAATCACCATCAGTGTATTCTTCTTTACCTTCTCCAATCTAAGACAACCAATTTCATCAAATTAAAGTTGTTAGTTTTGACCCAAAAACCCCTTTATGTAAAACAACGATACATGTAGCAAAATACCTACAACCTAAACAGATAGTAACTCATCGTTTGAAACAGATAATGCAGGGAGACTAGATAACACAAGACGTGTTACAACAGCAGATGGAACAAAACTGTTGCGAATGGAAATGACTGATATAAGGTAAGTTTCTAACGCCAACCTTACAATACATCACAAATCCCACATACTAACTTCATACATCATGGCATAATGTAGTGGAGAAAAGATAGAGGCCACCATCTGGGAAGAAATAATTCCAAGATTCGACTGGCAAAAAATGTCACAGGCAGATCCACCCATCATTGCAGCAATAACAGACACAAGAGTCACTCTATCCAATGGTAAAACTAAACTACTAAAGATATTATACACAGCATTCATACACCACACTAACAAAATGCATCTATTTAATAGGAAAGACACAACTAGGATCCACTACAGCAACATATATATCTACTTCAACCCAGACACGGATGTATCAAATCGTCTAAGATCCAAGTATTCACGAATACTATCATAAACATATATTATGCAAATTTTATGCAATGAAATAAACAAATCATAAAATGTATTGTAGGTTCAAAGACAACACAAAATTCAGCAACCAATCACAATGGTAGAAACCTCAAATCAATGACAGTTCAACAAGAGGATTTCCAAACAATAAACACAATCTCTGAAATTCAACAACACAAAATTCAGCAACCAATGGTAGAAACCTCAAATCTATATTTTTAGTAAATCAAGTAGGGTTTTCATACCCACAACTCACTAAACATCATTTATAACATGCAGCAAAAAAGAAGCTTCAAGTGCAAAGCATCAATCACAAGTTTTTCAATAGACAGACCTTGGTACCAACAAACATACCCGCTATGTTTTCGCAAGACACATCCACAAAGAGGCAAATAGTCAATTGGGGCTGCGGGTTTTCGCAAGAAACATACCCGCTATGTTTTTCAATAGACAGACCTTGGTACCAACAAAATGTGAAGAATATTCTTCACATTTTCCAATTTTCAATTGTAATAAATATTAAAAGTAACTTATGTATTGTGCTTTTTTCTATTCTAATAGTATTTTGTGTCTAAGTAACAATTAGCCCCTCATACCAAACAATATTGTTCACTTTGCTCACAAGAGTTTATGTTTTATTTTTAGAAGACTTCATGGCAGGTCTCCTGATCTAGAATTACTTCAACTAAAACACACTTAACTATGCAGCTCTCCCCTTGACCACAGCTAATACACGCAAAATGCATTGATGGTATATGAGGTATGCACAACTTATAAGCCCATTATCTCTCATATCTATTACGGATGTGAGATTTGTCTAGGGTATTACAAATATAATGAATGAAAGTAATATGCATGTATAGAATGGAAGGACCTTGAAGAATAGCAGTGAGTCACTCCCACTTGAAATAGATCTAAGACTATGTACTGCACGATTCCATGATGAAACAAATGATAAAGCAGTTTGGAGTGACATATTATCCGTGAATCGAAAGTTTGATCCTGAGATTTTCTCAACAGAATGTCCCATTCTGTAATTGCATAAGCCATGGTTAGAAGCTTCGAATTGCTCATATATGATAGAACCTGGATGATCAGCTTGACTAAAACACCCCATATCTGTAAAATAAAGACAGAACTTACAATTTATCAAGCAACTCCCATGGATAAATAGAAAAACGGACACCATAATGAAGGCCTTGGAAATTGCAGTTATCATGGTATTTCCGGGTAATACCAAATAGACATAGAACGCATAAATAATTAGCAGTGTACTGGCTGTCAACTTCATATTCCTCCATAGAAGTATATCTGCAACTGCACATCATAGCATCATAAGTGTCGGCTTCAGTTGTTAGAAACTGCAAGTTATGTTGCAGGCTTGCAGCATTATATCCATTTATCGACTTTTACTAATACAAACGACCAACAATATATTAGATTTGTTAATCTTAGATTTATGTTTATAGTTTATGTTCGGTTAACCTTGATTGGTTCAAGTCGGGTCAAGTTACGGATCTAGTATTTGAGTGTCATGTTTTATTTAAAGTATGCAGCAAGTTTTTATTTTGAATTAGTCTAGGTAGTGGAGTAGCGGATGGATGTTAAGTAGTGGTCAATTTTATAGTAGCACTAAGTCACTAACCCATGTTTGCATGTTTTCCTTTTAGTCTATTAATATGAATGTATTGCAAGTAATGAATGCATTGCAAGTAATGAATGTAAGAGTTTGAGTATGATCTTGGGACTGAAACCAACAGTTTATACCTATTCCGTTTCCAAGACATGCAGCAGCTTTAGAAGCATCTTTCTTTTTAAGAAAAACTTCAGCTCTGAGATCAGAATATGATTCAATAGTTCTTTTGATTCCTTCCTGCAGCAACCAAACTTATCTCTATCAAGATTTTCCAAGACAAATTGACTATTAAATCACATATACAAGTTTTTGTATATCATCTCCACACTGATTCATATGATCATATTCCATAATCAATTAATGTAACAATACAACTACATGTAGCTAAATAAATGGAAACAGTGCACCTGAAGTGGAACAAGAGGTCTGTAACCAAACCGATCATTTGCTTTTAAACAACTATAAGTTCTGTTGCAAGTTACGAGTCTGATTCTAGAAGGTGTCACCTGTGGGACCCTCATCCCGTATGGTGCTAACACGTGATACATACGCTCAATTATATATCCAATCAGCATCATAATAAATGCCGGGATCTTTATTTTTGGCCTGCAAACTATATTATATCAGAAATGACTTCCTTTTAACATCCAATTGAGCTTTTGCTACCTACAACCGTACTTTCAAATGATTACTACCGTTATATGTGAACAGTAATTTCATGAGATATAAACATTATCTGGACTCGTATTCATTATGTGCTACATATGAAAATGAATACCTTTCATAACCAAGGCCTTCAAGAATGAGTGCCATGAATTCCCAAAATCTGATTGGCCGGTGCGATCTGGTCTTCACAACATTGCTAATTAAACCACTTACTTAGGCTTAAAAGATTATGTATTTTAAGCAAAACTCGAAAACCCAAATATAAATGAATATTGATCAATAGTGCAATGAAAATTAAGCATTTAAAGTATGTTTTAGTACCAAGATATTTATATATTACCTCCCCTGCAGTTCTCTTTGAAACGGTACCGCCTGATGCTAGAGCTCTTTCAGCACATACATGGGCATGTGCCACATTTTCAACATAAGTGAAATCATACATGTTTTTGCCATCCCCAAGTATAAACTGGAAGTTCAGAGTTCATAAACAAAATATATGTTTAAAATACCAATATAACTTCAGATACATGAATAGACAATATAATTTGAGGGTTGACATAGGAATGCAATCTAGTACCTTCGATCTTCCTTTCCTTGCTGCAGCAACTAATGATGGAACAAGCAACTTATCACCAGGACCAAAAATGCTGCTAGGACGAATACAACACGTTAATAATCCATTCATTCCATTTGCCTTGATAACTAATGCCTCTCCTTCAGCTTTAGTTGCAGCATATGAGTCAGCATGCTGAAACATGACAATCACCACATTGTAATCTAACATTTAACTGATTATTTTTCATTATAAAATGCACAGATTACCTTAGCGGGATATGGCAATGATTCAACACCATTGAATATGCCATGTTTCCCATCAAAGATCACAGCAGGAGAACTGGTATAGATGAGCCTTTTCACATTTTGCACACTACAAGCATCAATTATGTTCTTTGTGCCTGTACATCAAACAACATAAATTTGAATTGCACATAGCTGCAAAGGAGTTTACCAAGTACTCATGAACATCTAAATTTAATCATCCATTAATTCTTTTCACTCATGCATTGTAGGTATATTACCATGCACATTGACTGAATAATGCAGCTGGTGGTTATTGATGGATGAATCTGGTGCAGCCATATGAAAAACAACTTCAACCCCATCACAAGCTGCAAAATTGGTACAGAGAACAACATAAAAGTAAATTCAAAGAAAAAACAATAACAAAAATCGCAAAACAGTACAGAAATTACCTTTAAACACTTGAGATTTGTTGCGAAGATCCATGGATACATATTGAGGCTGCGGGTCGATTGGGGTTGCGGGTCGATTGGGGCTGCGGGTAAATTGGGGCTGCGGGTTCGAAGGGTCGATGGTGGTGGTGGTGGTGGGGGGTTGCGGCCGGCGGTGGAAGGTCGGCGGTGGCAGTGTGGTGGTCGCGACCGGCGGTGGAAGGTCGGCAGTTGGCTGCGGCTCGATTGGGGCTGCAGGTCGAAGGCTCGATGGTGGTGCTGGGGGTTGCGGCCGGCGGTGGAAGGTCAGCGGTGGTCGCGACCGGCGGTGGATGGTCGGCGGCGGCAGGCGCGTCCGGCGGTTGATGATCGGAGGTTTTAGGGCTAGTTGAGGGAGGCGGGAGAATTTGGAATGAAAGTCGCGCTAGCTGCTGATGATATAGTTATGAAAATTTTTAAAAAATGACACATTAAGATGACACGCAAAAATGCGTGTCATCCTTTCTAAGAAAATTTTAAAAAATGACAAATAATTTATGATACGCGTAAATGCGCGTCATCTTTTTTCGCGCGTCATCTTTCGCGCGTCATCTATTAGCAGTTTTCTAGTAGTGAAAGTATGTGCAAGACATACTTAAGAGATTCAACATGACTGAATGTAAGGTTGCTAAGACACCCATAGCTACAAACCACTCCCTTGGACCTGATCTTGAGGGGGAGTGTGTTGATGAACATCTCCACAGGGCTATGATTGGATCTCTTATGCATCTTGTGACACACCGAAATTTCAGGTTAACACCATTCAGACCGTTGTCATTATCATTGTTACATTCTCGTTATTACCCAAAACGTATACAAGCATCGCCACCGACATCGTTAAATAAATTATGATATATAATACTAACATTGGTGTTTATAGAGGATTCAAATAAACGGGATTACTTAAGGAATCCTCTTAATAAACATAGCTCGCCCATTTACGTCGTTATCAACCGAAACAAATTCGGGAACTCGGGGACTAAGCGCGAGGACCAAACGTGACAAATTGCCAAAGTAGGGCTGGGTATATAAACCCCTTATCAGCCCTAATTTTCATTTCACTCCCATTTCTTCTATCGTCTTCACTATCTTCTCCTCCACCTTTTCTACCACCTCCTAGCACAACAACCACCTCGTTTGAGCTCGTTTTCACCGGCTAAACTAGGCTACAGCTGAGATAGCACATTTCCAGTAGGTAGGCGACCTCGGTCGTCCAATTTATTGCGTTTCACTTCTGCGAATTTGGGGTTTCGGGTGCTCGGGTTCAACCCGAATGCATGTGGTCGTGTGGGTGCGTGTGAGGTCAATCACCATGTGCACTTTACTTAGACATGTTAGGAAAGTGTTTCTTGAAGTCCCTGATGTGTGAAAACCGTGCACGGAACAGTCGAAGGCTGTTCAGCCCCACCAGCAGTCGCGATCTGCTGCAGTTCGCGACTGTGTCAGTCGTGCGACTGAGCCGTACGACTGGGCGTGTCGTGCGACTGAGTGGTGCGACTGGGGTGAGTCGTGCGACTGAGTCCAGGCGTATGGGCTTGCCATGCGACTAAGTGCATGCGATTGAAAGTGTGTGCGATTGAGTTAATCGGATGAATGTGTGCGACTGTGCATCGCACGACTGAAGGTCCAATCGCACGAATGAAGGTTCACTCGTGCGAATGGCCGTCGAGTCGTGCGAATGAGTGATGTGTGGTACGACTGAATGCGGAGTCGCACGAATGAGGGTTCAATCATACGAGTGAAGTTGATTTGTGCAATTAAAGGCCCATTCGTGCGGATGAAGTGTCCAGTCGTGCGTCTAGTCTTGTTATGCGATTGGAGCCATTGCGAGTGAGTTCTTCTTGTGCGCGGTGTGCCTATCGTGTGATGATAAGGTAACATCAATAAAGTTTCATTTCTTGACAACAAAGATTAAAGTCAACGCTATCAACAAGCACATACTTTTACGATCTAAAGTAACCTAACCGTTTACAATTAACGACAACCCATTTGCGATCTACATAAAGTCTAATATGTGTATGCCTGCTTGTGTGTGCCACCCACGACTAAACCAGTGCGACCCGACCCAACTAAATATTTCTATTATCACTAGACACAACATTAACGCTTAACATAACTGTCAATAGGTGTTTGACAGTTCATTGTAAACAACACTTGGGAAGCTTTCATCCTACATACTTACTACATAATCTGTGAGTCTTAACGTCCCCTATTTTACTTTCTTTCCTTTTGGGGGAGAAAACATGCAAACAGATTTACATAAATGGTTTTAGTATTATTTATATCGCTTGTTACGTAAGTGCAAACACACATAACAGTCCTGACATTCTCGAACCGTTAGTAAGGTGTAGCGAGGTAATTCTGAGTAGTACAACTGGGTCTGACAAACCCCGCCCGGGCTAGTCGCACTAGCTTGATTGGAGATCAAACAGGTGCATTATTGACCTAATATTTGTCACTGCCTGGTGAGACGTGACGGGGATACAACAAACATATAGGACGCAAACAGTCACCTTCGGTTCGAAACGGTAAGTAACATGACTATAGGCTAGCTACCTATCGATATGCTTTAATTACTAAACCATTGAAACGCTTTTAGACACATTTCTTGTTGATTAAACCTATGAACTCACCAAGTTTATGTTGACACATTTTAGCATGTTTTCTCAGGTCACAGGAACGCATGAGCTGATGATGCACGCTTCAGGAACGCACTCAGGACATGCATTCATCAATCTTATTTTCTTGCATTGAACATTTTATTTAGATTTGGCATTTGTAACTTTCATGTAATGGATTTACATATCATGTATACGCTTCCGCACTGTTGTAAAATTTCGTTTATGTTCCGTTGAATGAAGTAAAACGTTTATTTTTAAATTCATATAGTGTCGTTCGATATGACTGTGTCTGAGATCCTGGTATGTCACATGCCTAACGGTAAAACCCCGTTTGCGGAAATTGAGGGTGTGATAGATTGGTATCAGAGCCACATGTTATAGAGAACTAGGATTGCATTGCATCTAGACTATAGCCTTAGACACAACACTAGTATTGCACAGACACTTTTACATGATTACAACTGTTATACGAACAACCTCCTGGCGTACTAACATTACATTGCTGAACGAACATAGCATTATCGGTATGACACGTGTATCATTACCGACTGACAGAGGGGCGGAGAATCCCGCTCGCTCACTTCCAACATTTACACTAGATTCTTCACTCTCGGAGTTGAAGCAACGACGAATTGAACCAAACATTACCACGTTGGAACACGACACTCTTTTCTAACACACCCGACAAGCATAACGATGACAAACAAAGACAACAACACCACACTCTTCCAACTCTTTCACACATGCTACCATTCCTAATATATCCTATCTTCTACAGTAGTCTGAGCAGTAAACGAGGGACAACTAAGATATTCAAAGTCTAGAAGAGAATCGGACATAGACATTTAAATGCGTAGAACTTCAAATGGGAAAAGGGCCAAATTGTCTTGGTTCCCCGTTGTAATCTTAACCGAATCCCTTGTACAACCTTAGTACAACCTTAGTTGGTTGACCCTTGGTATAACAAATATATCTTTAATACCTCTATCATTGATAACACTCGGTACTTGACAAGGCATGTTATCTCGAATAGGAGGAACCATGAGTGACCATGCAAAGCAAATTAGAATCACGGGTGCACACATAATTGTAATTTGTCTTGCATGATAATTCTGGCAACTCTATTGAGTGATAACGGACATGATCGGTACAAATTTTCATTCCATACTTGGAGACATGGGGTCTCGGTTCTTATAAAGCTTCACTATTGATATGCAAACAAATCCTTCATTCCTACTAGTATAGTACAATTTATTATTTTCAATAACTATTATCCGATTAGTGACTGGTATGTATTGTGAATTGAGGAAATCATGTCTGGAAGAAGAGCTGGACGCCAGGGTGGACGAGGAACCATCAACATGACTCAAGCTGAGTTGGATGCTATGATCAACGAGCGTGTTGCTGATGCGCTCACAGCCTATGAACAGGCTCACAATCAGAACCAGAGCAACCAGAATCTAAATCAAGGAGGTCCAGCAGTCTGTACCTACAAGATGTTTATGGATTTTATGCCTCACTCCTCCAGTGGATCTGATGGTGCTGTCTCATTACTTCGCTTGCTGGAGAAACTCGAGTCGGTGTTCTCCATGTGCAACTGTCCTGCTAGAGATCGTGTCAAGTATGCCTCTGGCACACTGGAAGGACCACCTCTAACATGGTGGAACTCACAAGTCTAGACCTTAGGGCTTGATGCTGCTAATGGTTTGCCATGGGACGATTTCAAGATACTGATGAAGGAAGAATACTGCCCAAGGAATGATGTCCAGAAGCTGAAAGTGAATTCGGGAACCTTAAAATGATTGGCTCTGAAATTGAGGAATACACGACTCGTTCACACGAGTTGGATGCTTTATGTCCACAGATGGTGACCCCGGCCTACAAACAGATCGAGAAGTACATTGATGGTCTAGCTCCTCAAATCCAGGCTAGTGTTATGGCTGCTGATCCTGTCACTATTCAGCAGGCTATCCGACTAGCTCACAAACTCACTGATCAGGCAGTGGCACAGGGCACTTTGCCTAAACGTGGCGCTGCTTCTGGTTCATCTGATCGTAAATGGAAATGGGACGGTAATAACAAAAAGTCTTCAAGATCCAAAGACCCAGCAACAACAGACCAGAAAATTTGAGTCATCAAGATGCTTCACCAACAACAATCAGAACAACAACAGCAATAATGGTCAGGGATCGAGCAACTATGCGGGCAAGTATCCGAAGTGTAACTGGTGCAACTTCCACCATCATGGCCCGTGTGATCGACTCCGTTGTCAAAGGTGTGGAAAGATGGGTCATGCAGCTAAAGACTGCAGGGGTGAACTGATGACTCAGCAACAACCCCAACAACAACACCACGGCGGAGTGACTAGAGGCTGCTATGAGTATGGTAAGGAGGGCCACTAATGGAAGGATTGCCCACAGTTGAAGAGTGGAAATAAGGGCAATAATGGAACCAATGCTAAAGGTCGTGCTTTTGTGATTGGTTCTGGCGAGGCAAGGGATGATCAGAATGTAGTTACTGGTATGTTTCCCATGAATGGTTGTTTTGCTTCTATACTGTTTGATACCGGTGCTGACAAGAGTTTTATTTCCAACAAGTTCATTAAGTTCTTAGATGTAACCCTAGATGATGTGGAAACTAGTTACACTATAGAATTTGCCGATGGGAAACTAATTGAGGCAACTCACATCATTAAGGGATGCAAGCTAGGATTATGTGGTCATGAGTTAGATATAGATCTGATGCCTGTCACACTTGGTAGCTTCGATGTAGTTGTCGGAATGGACTGGTTGTCCAAGAATCAAGCTGAGATCATCTGTGGTGAGAAAATCGTTCGTGTACCACTTCCTAGTGGTGAAGTTTTGTCAGTTCAGGGCTAAAGGAGTGGTACGGTTTCAGGAATCATCTCCTACATGAAGGCCCAGAAGTGCTTGCGTAAGGGTCATACCGCTTTCCTTGCTATGGTCACTGAAAAAGAAACTGAGGAAAAGAAAATTGAAGATATCCTTGTTGTACATGATTATCCTGAGGTTTTCCCTGAAGACCTACCCGGTCTCCCACCGCATCGCCAAGTCGAGTTCCAGATTGATTTGGTACCTGGAGCCGCACCTATCGCGAGAGCACCGTACAGATTAGCTCCAAAAGAACTACAAGAGCTGTCTACGCAATTGCAGGAACTATTGGATAGAGGGTTTATCAGACCTAGCTCATCACCGTGGGGAGCCCCAGTCCTGTTTGTCAAGAAGAAGGATGGAACCTTTCGTATGTGTATTGATTATAGAGAATTGAACAAAGCAACGGTTAAGAATCGTTATCCTCTCCAGCGCATCGATGATTTGTTCGATCAACTACAAGGGTCGAGTTTCTATTCCAAGATAGATATAAGATCGGGATATCATCAACTAAGGATTCGAGAAGAAGACATTTCAAAGACTGCTTTCAGAACTAGATATGGCCACTACGAGTTTTTGGTTATGCCATTCAGGTTAACCAATGCCCCAGCGGTTTTCATGGACCTCATGAACCGAGTGTGCAAACCCTATTTTGACAAGTTCATCATTGTCTTCATCGATGATATCCTCATTTATTCAAAGAATAAGGAAGAACATGAGGAGCACCTTAGGCTGATTCTAGAGCTGCTAAAACAAGAACAATTGTACGCTAAATTTTCAAAGTGTGACTTCTGGATACGAGAGGTCCATTTCTTGGGTCATGTGGTCAATGAGAAAGGGATACATGTTGACCCGGCAAAAATAGAAGCCATCAAGAAATGGGCTACGCCTAAGACTCCGACCGAGGTATGACAGTTTCTCGGGTTGGCTGGCTATTATCGACGGTTCATCGAAGGGTTCTCAAATATTGCTCAACCTCTCACCGCATTGACTCATAAAGGCACTACGTACTATTGGGGTGACAAACAAGAATCCGCATTTCAAGTTCTGAAGCAGAAACACTGTACGACACCAATTCTCTCCCTGCCTGAGCGAACAGATGATTTTGTAGTTTACTGTGATGCTTCTATTCAAGGCCTCGGTTGCGTGCTAATGCAACGCAATAAGGTGATTGCTTATGCATCCCGACAATTGAAGGTTCACGAGAACAACTACGCGACACATGACATAGAGTTGGGAGCAGTTGTGTTTGCACTCAAGACATGGAGACACTACTTGTACGGTACCAAGTGCACCATTTACACCGATCACAAAAGTCTCCAGCACATCTTTGAACAGAAGGAGCTGAACATGAGACAACGTCATTGGGTCGAGTTGTTGAACGACTACGATTGTGCGATCAACTATCATCCGGCAAGGCTAATGTAGTAGCAGATGCCTTAAGTCGAAAGGAGACACCTAAGCCAAGACAAGTTCGAGAATTACAACTCACCATTCACACCGGTTTACCCGAACAAATACGTAATGCTCAACTTGAGGCATTAAAAGACGAGAACCTGAAAGCCGAATAGCTACGAGGCATGGAGAAGCAAGTGGAAACGAAATCTGACGGAATCTGCTACTTCATGGACCGAATATGGGTTCCTTTGTATGGAGACCTACGAGAACTAGTAATGGACGAAGCTCACAAATCACGGTACTCTATCCACCCAGGTTCAGACAAGATGTATCACGATCTGAAAGTCCTTTACTGGTGGCCAAACATGAACGCTGACATTGCCACATACGTAAGCAGATGCTTAACCTGTTCTAAGGTTAAAGTGGAGTATCAACGACCATCTGGTCTACTTCAACAACCGGAGATTCTTGTATGGAAATGGGAACAAATATCAATGGATTTCATCACAAAACTGCCTCGGACTCCCATCAGATGCGATACCATTTGGGTAATTGTAGATCGTTTGACGAAATCCGCATATTTCCTAGCAATCCGGGAGACTGACCGCATGGAAAAGCTGACTCGTATCTACCTAAGGGAAATAGTCTCTCGGTACGGTGTGCCAACTTCCATTATCTCTGATCGTGATGCTCGATTCACCTCACACTTCTGGCAATCTTTACAACGAGCATTGGGAACGCGGTTGGATATGAGCACCGTGTATCACCCTCAAACCGATGGCCAGAGTGAGCGTACGATCCAAACCTTGGAGGACATGCTGCGTCCCTGCTTGATAGGTTTTGGCAGCAGTTGGGAAACTCACTTGCCGCTAGTTGAGTTTTCTTACAAAAATAGCTATCACACGTCGATCAAAGCTGCTCCATTTGAGGCATTGTATGGGCCTAGATGCCGATCCCCTATTTGTTGGGCATAAGTTGGAGAAAGTCAACTTACTGGCCCTGAACTTGTGCACGAGACGACTGAGAAGATCGTGCAGATCCGTAACCGTATGGCAGCAGCACGTGACCGACAGAAAAGTTACACTGATAATCGTCACCGACCGTTGGAATTTCACATAGGTGACAAAGTGGTTTTGAAAGTGTCACCTTGGAAGGGCGTTATTCGCTTCGGAAAACATGGGAAACTAAGCCCTACATACGTGGGACCGTTTGAGATTGTCAAACGGGTTGGCCCCGTGGCCTATCAGCTGAACCTACCCGAAGAACTTAGTGGAGTACACGATGTATTCCATGTTTCAAATCGAAGGAAATGCCTTGCAGACGAGACTCTTATCGTTCCGTTAGACGAGATACATGTGGACGAACAACTACGTTTCATCGAGGAACCGGTGGAAGTCATGGACCGAGAGGTCAAGACGCTCAAACATAGTCGTATCCCTATCGTCAAAGTCCGTTGGAACTCCAAGCGTGGACCAGAATTTACCTGGGAATACGAGGATCAGATGAAGAAGAAGTACCCACAACTGTTCTAGAATCAAGCATCTACCTCTTAAGATACGCAGAAACTCTATTCGACATACGTTACAAACCGTTGAGCTTTGCATTCCCCGTTGAACCTAGCAACATGTTGTTCTAATTTTCGGGACGAAAATTCCTGCAACAAGGGGATAATGTGACACACCGTAATTTCAGGTTAACACCATTCAGACCGTTGTCATTATCATTGTTACATTCTCGTTATTACCCGAAACGTATACAAGCATCGCCACCGACATCGTTAAATAAATTATGATATATAATACTAACATTGGTGTTTGTAGAGGATTCAAATAAACGGGATTACTTAAGGAATCCTCTTAATTAACATAGCTAGCCCATTTACGTCGTTATCAACCGAAACAAATTCGGGAACTCGGGGACTAAGTGCGAGGACCAAACGTGACAAATTGTCAAACTAGGGCTGGGTATATAAACCCCTTACCAGCCCTAATTTTCATTTCACTCCCATTTCTTCTATCTTCTTCACTATCTTCTCCTCCACCTTTTCTACCACCTCCTAGCACCACAACCACCTCGTTTGAGCTCGTTTTCGCAGGCTAAACTACGCTACAGCTGAGATAACACGTTTCCAGCAGGTAGGCGACCTCGGTCGTCCATTTTATTGCGTTTCACTTCTGCGAATTTGGGGTTTCGGGTGCTCGGGTTCAACCCGAATGCATGTGGTCGTGTGGGTGTGTGTGAGGTCAATCAGCATGTGCATTTTACTTAGACATGTTAGGAAAGTGTTTCTGGAAGTCCCTGATGTGTGAAAACCATGCACGGAACAACCGAAGGCTTTTCAGCCCCACCAGCAGTCGTGATCTGCTGCAATTCGCGACTGTGCCAGTCATGCGACTGACCCGTACGACTGGGCGAGTCGTGCGACTGAGTGGTGCAATTGGGGTGAGTCGTGCGACCGAGTTAGCCGTATGGGCTTGTCGTGCGACTAAATGCATGCGATTGAGAGTGTGTGCGATTGAGTCAATCGGATGAATGTGTGTGACTGTGCATCGCACGACTGAAGGTCCAATCGCACGAATGAAGGTTCAGTCGTGCGAATGAGTGATGTGTGGTATGACTAAATGCTGAGTCGCACGAATGAGGGTTCAATCATACGAGTGAAGTTGATTCGTACGATTGAAGGCCCATTCGTGCGGATGAAGTGTCCAGTCGTGCGTCTAGTCTTGTTATGCGATTGGAGTCATTATGAGGGAGTTCTTCTTGTGCGCGGTGTGCCTATCGTGTGATGATAAGGTAACATCAATAAAGTGTCATTTCTTGACCACAAAGATTAAAATCAACGCTATCAACAAGCACATACTTTTTTGATCTAAAGTAACCTAACCGTTTACAATAACGACAACCCATTTGCGATCTACAGAAAGTCTAATATGTGTATGCCTGCTTGTGTGTGTCACCCACGACCGAACCAATGCGACCCGACCCGACTAAACATTTCTATTAACACTAGACACAACATTAACGCTTAACATAACTGTCAATAGGTGTTTGACAGTTCATTGTAAACAACACTTGGGAGGCTTTCATCCTACATACTTACTACATAATCTGTGAGTCTTCATGGCCCCTATTTTACTTTATTTCCTTTTGGGGGAGAAAACATGCAAACAGATTTACATAAATGGTTTTAGTATTATTGATATCACTTGTTACGTTAGTGCAAACACACATAACAGTCCTGACATTCTCGAACCGTTAGTAAGGTGTATCGAGGTAATTCTGAGTAGTACTAATGGGTCTGACAAACCCCACCCGGGCTAGTCACGCTAGCTTGATTGGAGGTCAAACGGGTGCATTATTGACCTAACATTTGTCACTGTCTGGTGAGATGTGATGGGGATACAAGAAACATATAGGACGCAAACAGTCCGCTTCGGTTCGAAACGGTAAGTAACATGAGTATAGGCTAGCTACCTATTGATATTCTTTAATTACTAAACCATTGAAACGCTTTCAGACACATTTCTTGTTATTAAACCTGTGAACTCACCAACTTTATGTTGACACATTTTAGCATGTTTTCTCATGTCAGAGGAATGCATGAGCTCATGATGCACGCTTCAGGAACGCACTCAGGACATGCATTCATCAATCTTATTTTCTTGCATTGAACATTTTGTTTAGATTTGGCATTTGTAACTATCATGTAATGGATTTACATATCATGTATACGCTTCCACACTGTTGTAAAATTCATTTATGTTCCGTTGAATGAAGTCAAACGTGTATTTTTAAATTCATATAGTGTCGTTCGATATGACTGTGTCTGAGATCCTGGTATGTCACACGCCTAACGGTAAAACCCCGTTTGTGGAAATTGAGGGTGTGACATATCTTACAACTAGCAGGCAAGATATTATGTTTGTTACCTATATATGTGCAAGATATCAGGCCAACCCCAAGATGTCACACCTAATCACTGTCAAAAGAATTTTAAGATATCTTAAAGGAGCTCCATCTCTTGGCCTTTGGTATCCAAAAGGCTCTGACTTCAATCTGTATGCATATAAGATAGTGATTATGGTGGATACAATATGACTGCAAAGTCTACATCAGGGCGATGTCAATTTCTTTGTGGAAGGATAGTCTCTTGGCAATGCAAGAAACAATCATGTGTATCTGCATCAACTGCTAAGGTTGAATACATTGCTGCTGCAAGCTGCTGTGCTCAAGTGCTTTGGATTCAAAATCAGATGCTAGACTATGGATTCAACTTCAAAGAGACTCCTATTCACATAGACAACAACAGTGCTATCTCAATCACAGAGAATTATGTGCAGTACTCAAGAACTAAGCACATCAACATCAGGGTATCATTTGATTAGAGATAATTTTGAAAAGGGATTAATCAAACTAGTCAAAGTTCACACAGATGAACAATATGCTGATCTATTCACAAAGGCTTTTAATGAACAGTGATTTAAATATCTTATATCAGCTATTGGGATGATTAACTTTGAATAGCTTTCTTAAAACTTAATCATATTATTTCTAAAACTATGTGTGTTCTAATTTGTCTATTCTATCACTTCAATAAGCCCTAGTTTCTCTTTGGAAGAAATATCTTTTAAGATATTCCTTAGGTTTTTTAGAATTTTACTCTTTTTATCTTTTGAAAGATTTAAATAACTTTCGGAAGATTTAAAGTTGCCTTCGGAAGCTTTATTCATCTCAGAATAAATTTGGTATAAATTGCTTCCGAAGCAAAATTCTTCAAAATTTTTGAAATATCTTCTAAGGCAAAATTTGCCTTCGGAAGTTTTTCTATCAAAACTTCCGAAGTTAACTAACCTTCGGAAGTTTTTCAGTCAAAACTTCCGGAGCTAAATAACCATCGGAAGATTTCTCGACTTCCAAGAAAACTACTTTTTGGGCAAAAGAAACTACTTTTCAGTGGTGGGACCGACACGTGGATTTCAAAGTTTATCCTCTTTCGTTAACTTTGTCTCAAATCCAATTCATACAAATACCCACGTTATCCTCTACCTGCTCCAATTCTCCTATACCTTAGACCTAATCTCTCTCAAATCGCATTTGTTCTTCTTTCTTCACCCTTAAGCTTTTCAAATGGCTAACTCACAAAGAAACAACCCTGATTTCTCCATGCAGCTTCACAGGCACACAAAAGTTGCTCTATTGCACTCTGAGAAGATGATAGTTTCTCTTGACGTTTTCTGACTCTATCTCACTACTACACCTCCCTCACCATTGATCCTACTCTTTACGGGATCATCTGCTTGACTTTAGAGGACATGTCAAGAAGTTATCATTTCTGTCTGCCACAGTGCCAGTCTTCATCACTCCACCATCATCAACACCCATCTTCAGCAAAATGGCTAACATTCACAAAGAAACAACCCTGATTTCTCCATGCAGCTTCACAGGCAACACAACCAAGTTGCTCTATTGCACTCTGAGAAAGATGATAGTTTCTCAGAGGTTTGACGTTTTCTGACTCTATCTCACTACTACACCTCCCTCACCATTGATCCTACTCTTTACGAGGATCATCTGCTTGACTTTTAGAGGACATGTCAAGAAGTTATCATGGATGGGGAGAAGGCTCTGTCTGCCACAGTGCAAGGAAGGACAGTCTTCATCACTCCAGCCATCATCAACACCCATCTTCAGCTGGATGATGAAGAAGGTGAACTATCTTTTCCAAAGGAAGCTGTTAACTATTCCTTTGAGCAGATGGGCTATGAGGGAGATTTTGCTGTAAAGACCTTCAGGAAAGGGAAGGTCTCATCCCAGTGGAAATACCTACTCCATGTAGTGATTCACAGCTTGTCAAACAAGCATGGTGGGTGGGACCAGATTCCTGAGGATCTCTCCTTCATAGTTCATGGAGTGGTGCAATGGGTCAAGTTCAGGTACTCTCAGTTTGTATACACAAACTTGCTTGCTAACATGGACTCCTTAGAATACTATATGTTTCCTAGATATGTTCAACACATTCTCAACTGTGAACTTGGCTCACAGTTGAGGGAAACAAATAATATTCTTAAACTGGGGCAGATGAAGCCATGCATCTTTAAAATCATGAAGAAGCCAACAGTAGGCTTCTCAGGGGTAGAAACAGCCTTGTCCCCAAAATATTAGAGATCATGGCTCAAGGTGACAACCTAGCAACACAAGCTAGTGTTGAACCGACACCTATCATCTCCTTACCCTCACAAAGACCCCATATAACCTACACTTACCAAAGAAAATCAAAACGAACCCTGCTCAAGTTATTGAGCCTGTGCAGGCCCCCATACACTCACCCATACAGGAAGAAGTGGACACTAGAGCTCCCACTTCTCCTGAAGAGCAAACCACTCCCATCTCTTCAAAGATCAGTGCTGATGTTCCTCATGATCAGCCTGATGAGCTCATAAGCCCAACTGCCTTAAGCCTTCACTCTGAGTCTCAACACTCAAGTGAACAACCTTCAAGGGACAATTACCATCCCCAACCTTTGGACATAAACAACTAAATTCCTAACCTTGAATTCTACACTGATGAGGACTTAGGCTTCAGTGAGCACCATGAGTCTCTCTACTCATCTCCTACTCAAAGAGAGAGGAGTGCTTCTGAATTTCCTATGTCTACCCCACATCAGTCACCCATTGCTAAGGTGGGTCCTTCTAAACCTGTTCAGGGGATCCGTATGGAAGAGGCTCTCACTTCTACAAGTGATTACATCATAAGACCTCAACCATGGCAACTCAGCCCATTGACGCTTCATCTGAGGTAGTCAATGAGCAGAGGAAATCCAGCAACCCAAAATACCAAGCTGGTGATGAGAGTGAGGACTTAGGTCCAATTCTCTCATCCCCCCATGATTCTTCTTGTGACACACCGTAATTTCAGGTTAACACCATTCAGACTGTTGTCGTTATCATTGTTACATTCTCGTTATTACCCGAAACGTATACAAGCATCGCCACCGACATCGTAAATAAATTATGATATATAATACTAACAATGGCATTTGTAGAGGATTCAAATAAATGGGATTACTTAAGGAATCCTCTAAATTAACATAGCTCGCCCATTTACGTCATTATCGACCGAAACAAATTCGGGAATTCAGGGACTAAGTGCGATGACCAAACGTGAAAAATTGCCAAACTAGGGCTGGGTATATAAACCCCTTACCAGCCCTAATTTTCATTTCCACTCCTTTTCTTCCTCTTCTTCACCATCTCCTCCTCCTCCACCTCTCTACCACCTCCTAGCACCAACAATCACCTCGTTTGAGCTCGTTTTCGCCGGGGAAATCGTAGCTACAGCTGAGTTAAAACATTTACAGCAGGTAGGCGACCTCGGTCGTCCATTTTATTGCGTTTCACTTCTGCGATTTGGGGTTCGGGTGCTCGGGTTCAACCCGAATGCATGAGGTCGTGGGGGTGTGTGTGATATCAATCAGCATGTGCCTTTTACTTAGACATGTTAGAAAAGAGTTTCTGGAAGTCCTTGATGTGTGGAAACCGTGCACGGAACAGCCGAAGGCTGTTAAGCCCCACCAGCAGTCGCGATCTGCTGCAGTTCGCGACTGTGCCAGCCGTGCGACTGAGCCGTAAGACTGGGCGTGTCGTGCGACTGAGTGGTACGACTTGGGTGAGTCGTGCGACTTAGTCCAGGCGTATGTGCGTGTTCTGCGATTGAATGCATACGATTGAGAGTGTGTGCGATTGAGTCAATCTGATGAATGTGTGCGACTGTGCATCGCACGACTGAAGGTCCAATCGCACGAATGAAGGTTCAGTCGTGCGAATGGCCGTTGAGTCGGGCGAATGGGTGATGTGTGGTACGACTGAATGCTGAGTCGCACGAATGAGGGTTCAATCGTACGAGTGAAGTTGATTCGTACGATTGAAGACCCATTCGTGCGGATGAAGTGTCCAGTCGAACGTCTAGCCTTGTTATGTGATTGGAGTCATTGTGAGTGAATTCTCCTTGTGTGCGGTGTGCCTATCGTGTGATGATAAGGTAACATCAATGGAGTGTCATTTCTTGACCACAAAGATTAAAGTCAACGCTATCAACAAGCACATACTTTTTCAATCTCAAATAACCTAACCGTTTACAATTATCGACAACCTATTTGCGATCTACATAAAGTCTGATATGTGTATGCCTGCTAGTGTATATCACCCATGACCGAACCAATGCGACCCGACCTGACTAAACATTTCTAATAACACTAGACACAACATTAACGCTTAACATAACTGTTAATGGGTGTTTGACAGTTCATTGTAAACAACACTTGGGAGGATTTCATCCTACATACTTACTACATAATCGGTGAGTCTTCACGGCCCCTATTTTACTTTCCTTCCTTTTGGGGGAGAAAACATGCAAATAGATTTACATAAATGGTTTAGTATTATTGATATTGCTTGTTTCGTTAGTGCAAACACACATAACAGTCCTGACATTCTCGAACCGTTAGTAAGGTGTAGCGAGGTAATTCTGAGTAGTACTACTGGGTCTGACAAACTCCGCCCGGGCTAGTCGCACTAGCTTGATTGGAGATCAAACGGGTGCATTATTGACCTAACATTTGTCACTGTCTGGTGAGACGTGACGGGGATACAACAAACATATAGGACACGTAAACAGTCAGCTTCGGTTCAAAACGCTAAGTAACATGATCATAGGCTAGCTACAAAACGATATGCTTTATATACTAAACCATTGAAACGCTTTCGGACACATTTCTTGTTGATTAAACCTGTGAACTCACCAACTTTATGTTGACACATTTTAGCATGTTTTCTTAGGCCACAGGAACGCATGAGCTCATGATGCACGCTTCAGGAACGCACTAAGGACATGCATTCATCAATGTTTTTTCTTGGATTGAATATTTTGTTTAGACTTGGCACTTGTAACTTCATGTAATGGATTTACATATCATGTATACGCTTCTGCATTGTTGTAAATTTTGTTTATGTTCCATTGAATGAAGTCAAATGTTTATTTTTAAATTCATATAGTGTCGTTCGATATGACTGTGTCTGAGATCCTGGTATGTCACACGCCTAACGGTAAAACCCCGTTTGTGGAAATGAGGGTGTGTCAGATTGGCTAACAGAGGGGCGGGGAATCCTGCTCGCTCACTTCCAACATTTACACTTGATTCTTCACTCTCGGAGTTGAAGCAACAACGAATTGAACCTGACATTACCACATTGGAACACAGAAACCTTTCTAACTCGCACGACTAGCCTAACGATGACAAACAAAGAGAACAACACCTCACTCTTCCAACTCTTTCACACTTGTTACCATTCCCAACATATCCTATCTTCTACACTAGTCTGAGCAGTAAACGACGGACAACTAAGATATTCAAAGTTATCAGAGAATCGGACTTTAGACATTTAAACGCCTAGAACTTCAAAGGGAAAAGGGCCAAATTGTGTTGATTCCCTGTTGTTATCTTACCGAATCCCTTGTACAACCTTAGTACAACCTTAGTTATTTGACCCTGGTATAACAAATATATCTTTGATACCTTATCATTGATAACACTCGGTACTTGACAAGGTATGTTATCTCGAATAGGAGGAACCATGAGTGGCCATGCAAAGCAAATTAGAATCACGGGTGCACACGTAATTGTAATTTGTCGTGCATGAGAATTCTGGCAACTGTATTGAGTGATAACGGACATGATCGGTACAAATTTTCATTTCCATACTTGGAGACATGGGGTCTCGGTTCTCATAAAGCTTCACTATTGATATGCAAACAAATCCTTCCTTCCTACTATTATGATACAATTTATTATTATCAATAATTATTATCCGATTAGTGACTGATATGTATTGTGAATTGAAGAAATCATGTCTGGAAGAAGAGCTGGATGCTCGGGTGGACGAGGAACCATCAACATGACTCAAGCTGAGTAGAATACTATCATCAAAGAGCGTGTTGCTGATGCGCTCGCAGCCTATGAATAGGCCCGCTATCAGAACCAGAACAACCAGAATCTGAATCAAGGAGGTCCAACAGTCTGTACCTTAAGATGTTAATGGATTGAAAGCCTCACTCTTTCAGTGGTTCTAAGGGTGCTGTCACCTGCTTCGCTGGCTGGAAAGTTCGAGTCGGTTTTCGCCATGTGCAACTGTCCTATAGGAAGTCGTGTCAAGTACGCCTCCGGCACACTGGAAGGACCAGCTTTGACATGGTGGAAATCACAGGTCCAGACCTTAGGACTTGATGCTGCTAACGGTATGCCTTGGGATGATTTCAAGATACTGATGAAGGAAGAATACTGCCCGAGGAATGAAGTCCAGAAGCTGGAAAGTGAATTCTGGAATCTTAAAATGATTGGCTCTGAAATTGAGGAATACACGACTCGTTCACACGAGTTGGCTGCTTTATGTCCACAGATGGTGACCCCGACCTACAAACGGATTGAGAAGTACATGATGGTCTAGCTCCTCAAATCCAAGCTAGTGTTATGGTTGCTGATCCTGTCACTATTTAGCAGGCTATCCGACTAGCTCACAAACTCACTGATCAGGTAGTGGCACAGGGCACTTTGGCTAAATGTGGCGCTGCTTCTGGTTCATCGGATCATAAAAGGAAATGGGATGGTAACAACAGCAATTCTTCAAGCTCCAATAACACCTAGCAACAATAGACCAGAAAGTTGACTCGTCAAGAAGCTTCACCAACAACAATCAGAACAACAACAACAACAACAATGGTCAGGGATCGAGCAACTGTGCGGGCAAATATCCGAAGAGTAACCGGTTGCAACTTTCATCATCATGGCCATTGTGATCGACTCCGTTGTCAAAGGTGTGGAAAGATGGGTCATGCTGCTAAAGATTGCAGGGGTGAACTGATGACTCAGCAACAACCCCAACAACAATGCCAGGGCGGAGTGACTAGAGGTTGTTATGAGTGTGGTAAGGAGGGTCACTACAGGAAGGATTGCCCACAGCTGAAGATTGGAAACAAGGGCAACAATGGAAGCAATGCTAAAGGTCGTGCTTTTGTGATTGGTTCTGGCGAGGCAAGGAATGATCAGAATATGGTTACTGGTACGTTTCCCCTGAATGGTTGTTTTACTTCTATGCTGTTTGATACTGGCGCTGACAAGAGTTTGTTTCCAACAAGTTCATTAAGTTCTTAGATGTAACCATAGCAGATGTGGAGCCTAGTTACACTGTAGAATTAGCTAATGGGAAACTAATTAGGGCAACTCACATCATTAAGGGATGCAAGCTAGGATTATGTGGTCATGAGTTAGATATAGATTTGATGCCTGTCACACTTGGTAGCTTTGATGTAGTTGTTGGAATGGACTGGTTTTCCAAGAATCAAGCTGAGATCATATGTGTGAGAAAATCATTCGTCTACCACTTCCTAGTGGTGAAGTTTTTCAGTTCAGGGCGAAAGGAGTGATACGGTCTCAGAATCATCTCCTACATGAATGCCCAGAAGTGCTTGCGTAAGGTCATACCGCTTTCCTTGCTATGGTCACTGAAAAAAGAAACCGAGGAAAAGAAAATTGAAGATATCCTTGTTGTACGTGATTATACCGAGGTTTTCCCTGAAGACCTACCTGGTCTCCCACCGCATCGCCAAGTCGAGCTCAAGATTGATTTGGTACCTGGAGCCGCACCTATCGCGAGAGCACCGTACAGATTAGCTCCAACAGAACTACAAGAGCTGTCTACGCAATTGCAGGAACTATTGGATAAAGGGTTTATCAGACCTAGCTCATCACCGTGGGGAGCCCCAGTCCTATTTGTCAAGAAGAATGACGGAACCTTCCGTATGTGTATTGATTACAGGGAATTGAACAAAGCAACGGTTAAGAATCGTTATCCCCACCCGTGCATCGATGATCTGTTTGATCAACTACAAGGGTCAAGTTTCTATTCCAAGATAGATCTGAGATTGGGTTATCATCAACTAAGGATTCGAGAAGAAGACATTTCGAAGACTGCTTTCAGAACTAGGTATGGCCACTACGAGTTTTTGGTTATGCCATTCGGGTTGACCAATGCGCCAGCGGTTTTCATGGACCTCATGAACCGAGTGCGCAAACCCTATTTGGACCAGTTCATCATTGTCTTCATCGATGATATCCTTATTTATTTAAAGAATAAGGAAGAGCATGAGGAACACCTTAGGCTGATTCTGGAGCTGCTGAAACGAGAACAATTGTACGCTAAATTTTCAAAGTGCGACTTCTGGATACGAGAGGTCCATTTCTTAGGTCATGTGGTCAATGAGAATGGGATACATGTTGATCCGGCAAATATAGAAGCCATCAAGAACTGGGCTACGCCTAAGACTCCGACTGAGGTATGACAGTTCTTGGGTTGGCTGGCTATTATCGACGGTTCATCGAAGGGTTCTCAAAGATTGCTCAACCTCTCACCGCATTAACTCATAAAGGCACTACGTACAATTGGAGTGACAAACAAGAATCCGCATTTCAGGTTCTGAAGCAGAAACTCTGCACGATGCCGATTCTGTCCCTGCCTGAGGGAACAGATGATTTTGTAGTTTACTTTGATGCTTCTATTCAAGGCCTCGGTTGCGTGCTAATGCAACACAATAAGGTGATTGCTCATACATCCCGACAATTGAAGGTTCACGAGAAAAAACTACACGGCACATGACCTAGAGTTGGGAGCAGTCGTGGTTTGCACTGAAGATATGGAGACACTACTTGTACGGTACCAAGGGCACCATTTACACCGATCACAAGAGTCTCCAGCACATCTTTGAACAGAAGGAGCTAAACATGAGCCAACGTCGTTGGGTCGAATTGTTGTACAACTACGATTGTGCGATCAAGTATCATCTGGGCAAAGCTAATGTAGTAGCAGATGCCTTAAGTCGTAAGGAGAAACCTAAGCCAAGACGAGTTCGAGCATTACAACTCACCATTCACACCGGTTTACCCAATCAGACTGCAATGCTCAACTTGAGGCATAAAATGACGAGAACCAAAAAGCCGAATCGCTACGAGGCATGGAGAAGAAACTGGAAACCAAGTCTGACGGAATCCACTACTTCGTGGACCGAACATGGGTTCTTTCTATGGAGGCCTACGAGAGTGGTAATGGATGAAGCTGACAAATCCGGTACTCTATCCATCCAGGTTCAGACAAGATGTATCACGATCTGAAGGTTCTTTACTGGTGGCCAACATGAAAGCCGATATCGCCACCTATGTAAGCAGATGTTTAACCTGTTCTAAGGTTAAAGTGGAGTATCAACGACCATCTGGTTTACTTCAAGAACCGGAAATTCCAGTATGGAAGTGGGAACAAATAATAATGGATTTCATCATAAAACAGCCAAAAACTCCCAGCGGATGCGATACCATTTGGGTGATTGTGGATCGCTTGACGAAATCCGCACATTTCTAGCAATTGGGAGACTGACCGCATGGAAAAGTTGACTCGTATCTACCTAAGGGAAATAGTCTCTCGGCACGGTGTGCCAATTCCATTATCTCTGATCGTGACGCTCGATTCACTTTACACTTCTGGCAATTCTTACAACGATCATTGGAAACGCGGTTGGATATGAGCACCGCATATCACCCTCAAACCGATGGCCAGAGTGAGCATACGATCCAAACTCCAGAAGACATGTTACGTGCATGCGTGATAGATTTCGGCAGCAGTTGGGAAAATCATTTACCCTAGTTGAGTTTTCTTACAACAATAGCAATCACACATCGATCAAAGCTGCTCCATTTGAGGAACTGTATGGGCGTAAGTGCGATCACCAATTTGTGAGCGGAAGTTGGAGAAAGTCAACTTACCGGCCCTGAACTTGTGCACGAGACGACTGAGAAGATCGTGCAGGATTATTTAACAGTATGGCAGCAGCACGTGACCGACAGAAGAGTTACGCTGATAAGCGTCGTCGTCCGTGGAATTTCAAATTGGCGATAAGGTACTTTTGAAAGTGTCACCTTGGAAGGGCGTTATTCGCTTCGGAAAAACATGGGAAACTAAGCCCTAGATACGTGGGACCGTTGAGATTGTCAAACGGGTTGGCCCCGTGGCCTATCAGCTGAACCTACCCGAAGAAACTTAGTGGAGTACATGATGTGTTCCATGTTCAAATCTAGGAAATGCCTTGCAAACGAGACTCTTATCATTCCGTAGATGAGATACATGTGGACGAAACAACTACGTTTCATCGAGGAACCGATGGAAGTCATGGACCGAGAGGTCAAGACGCTCAAACATAGTGTATCCTATTGTCAAAGTCCGTGGAACTCAAAGCGTGGACCAAAATTTACTGGGAACACGGGGATCAGATGAAGAAGAAGTACCCACAACTGTTCCAAAATCAGGCATCTACCTCTAAGATACGCAGAAACTCTATTCATCAGGTTACAAATCGGTGAGCCTTGTATTCCCCGTTGAACCTCGTAACATGATGTTCTAATTTTCGGGACGAAAATTCCTGCAACAAGGGGATAATGTGGCACACCGTAATTTAGGTTAACACCATTCAAACTGTTGTCGTTATCATTGTTACATTCTCGTTATTACCGAAACGTATAAAAGTATCGCCACCGACATTGTTAAATAATCTATGATATATAATACTAACAATGGCGTTTGTAGAGGATTCAAGTAAACGGGTTACTTAAGGAATCCTCTTAATTAACATAGCTCGCCCATTACGTCGTTATCAACCCAAACAAATTCGGGAACTTGGGGACTAAGTGCGAGGACCAAACGTGAAAAAATGCCAAACTAGGGCTGGGTCTATAAACCCCTTACCAGCCCTAATTTTCATTTCCACTCCCTTTTCTTCTCTTCTTCACCATCTCCTCCTCCTCCACCTCTCTACCACCTCCTAGCACCAACAATCACCTCGTTTGAGCTCGTTTTCACCGGGGAAATCGTAGCTACAGGTGAGTTAACACATTTACAACAGGTAGGCGACCTCGGTCATCCATTTTATTGCGTTTCGCTTCTGCGAATTTGGGGTTTTCGGGTGCTCGGGTTCAACCCGAATGCATGAGGTCGTGGGGGTGTGTGTGATGTCAATCAGCATGTGCATTTACTTAGACATGTTAGAAAATAGTTTCTGGAAGTCCTTGATGTGTGAAAACCATGCATGGAACAGCCGAAGGCTGTTAGCCCCACCAGCAGTCGCGATCTTGTAGTTCGCGACTGTGCCAGTCGTGCGACTGAGCCGTACGACTGGGCAGTCGTGCGACTGAGTGGTGCGACTGGGGTGAGTCGTCGACTGAGTCCAGGCGCTATGTGTGCGTCGTGCGATTAAATGCATACGATTGAGAGTGTGTGCGATTGAGTCAATCGGATGAATGTGTGTGACTATGCATCGCACGACTGAAGGTCCAATCGTACGAATGGCCGTTAAGTCATGCGAATGGGGTGATGTGTGGCACGACTGAATGCTAAGTCGCACGATGAGGGTTCAATCGTACGAGTGAAGTTGATTCGTACGATTGGAGGCCCATTCGTGCGGATGAAGTGTCCAGTCAAGCGTTAGCCTTGTTATGCGATTGGAGTCATTGTGAGTGAATTCTCCTGTGCGGGTGCCTATCGTGTGATGATAAGGTAACATCAATACAGTGTCATTCTTGACCATAAAGATTAAAGTCAACGCTATCAACAAGCACATACTTTTTCAATCTCAAATAACCTAACCCTTACAATTATCAACAACCTATTTGCGATCTACCTAAAGTCTTATATGTGTATGCCTGCTTGTGTTTGTCACCCACGACTGAACCAATGCGACCCGACCCGACTAAACATTCTAATAACACTAGAAACAACATTAACGCTTAACATAATTGTCAATGGGTGTTGACAGTTCATTGTAAACAACACTTAGGAGGCTTGCATCCTACCTATACTATAATCGGTGAGTCTTCATGGCCCCTATTTTACTTTCCTTCTTTTAGGGGAGAAAACATGCAAACAGATTTACATAATGGTTTTAGTATTATTGATATCGCTGTTACGTTAGTGCAAACACACATAACAGTCCTGACATTCTCAAACCGTTAGTAATGCGTAGCGAGGTAATTCTGAGTAGTACTACTGGGTCTGACAAACCCGCCCGGGCCAGCCATGCTAGCTTTATTGGAGGTCAAACGGGTGCATAATTGACCTAACATTTGTCACTGTCTGGTGAGACGACGGGATACAACAAACATATAGGACATGCAAACAGTCAGCTTCGGTTCGAAACGCTAAGTAATATGATCATAGGCTAGCTACCTAACGATATGCTTTATATACTAAACCATTGAATGCTTTCAGACACATTTCTTGTTGATAAACCTGTGAACTCACCAACTTTATGTTGACACATTTTAGCATGTTTCTCAGGCAACAGGAACGCATGAGCTCATGATGCACGCTTCAGGAACGCACTCAGGACATGCATTCATCAATCTTATTTCTTGCATTGAACATTGTTAGACTGGCACTTGTAACTTTCATGTAATGGATTACATATCATGTATCCGCTTCCGCACTATTGTAAATTTCGTTATGTTAAGTTGAATGAAGTCAAACGTTTATTTAAATTCATATAGTGTCGTTCGATATGACTGTGTGAGATCCTGGCATGTCACACGCCTAACGGTAAACCCTGTTTGTGGAATTGAGGGTGTGACACTTCTGATGAAGATGAGGGGAATCTGAGAAAGTGCAACAACTATCAAAAACATGCACCTACTTAGTCTCTAAGTTTAGTTATCTGAATTTCAAGTGACTACCTTAAATAATAGGGTCATGATCAGCAACTTCAGATATCTATCTTAGGAAAAACTAGCTGGGAGACATTTAAGAAGTGCTCAACCAGGAACACAAGAACCTGAGGATGTGGTTTACCTAACTCCTAGCTCACCTATTCAAGAGGGTGATGCTACCAAAAAGGGGAGAACGTCACTACAATCACAGAACCTGGGAGTTCTTCAAGGAGTATGGACATTGAGGAATCACCATCCTCTCTTGTAATTGTACCTACTCGGCAACCTCCTCAAGTTCACATTGATGTGAACTTCCTGGACTACTTCTTTTAGTGTCTTTTAGGGAGGGTATATCAAGGCAAGAAGCTGAAGAAAATAGACTAGGCAATCAGGTAATGTCATTGGTCAACTGGATGTTGAGGCAGACCCTGAGATTAGCTTCAAAGGGAAAACCTTGACTAAAGGCCCAGTGATGAGCCTGAGAGCCCTGTCTTACAATCGATTGATGAAGTGATAGAGATTGAAACACCAGTCACAACGACAACTACTTCAGCAACTCAACCCCTCAGTGAAACACCAGCTGGTGAAGGTGTATCACAGTCTCTCTTGGCTAGAGCTTGGATGCTACACCAAGCAATGAAGGCCAAAGCTCTCTCCACCCTATGTCACAAAGGTCTGTGGCTGACAAAGGGAAAAGGTTCTAACACCCTAGGAGATGAGGAGGGAAAGAGAGAGAAGAGGAAGCTAAGGGGAGTAAGTTAAGTTCCAGGGTCTTCAAGTTTCATGCAAGCTGCAATCAGGGCTGCCCCCAGACAAACACTCAAAATGATAAGTTGAGGGCAGTCAGGACTACTTACTTACAGACCAGGAACTATGACATAGATGAGATTATCTCTCTCCCCTTAGAAGAATGATTGATCTGGCTGACATGGAAATGTCAAGAGAGATGAACGAAGCTGAAGATGCAAGAATTCTTCTTGAGGTCAAAGAGAAGAAAAGTCACAAAGGCTATACAAGCATGTTCCTACTCTCTCACCAGTTCAAGAAAGCCCTGTGCAAGATGCTGTGGCTGCTACACAAGAACCTCAGGTAGATAAAGAAATAGATAGACAAAGGATGATAGACTACCTGAGTGCCACAGGCCTCTACCAGGCAGAAGCACTTCTTCCCTTGCCCTTTGAGTACATTGAGTTTGAGTATCTCAAACAACTTAAACTTCAAGTACTCAAAGAGCAGAAGACAACAAAGAAGAAAATGAGGGAAGAAGCTGCTACGTCAAGAGCTCTCATTCAGAAAAACTGAAAAAGTCTGCTGATAGACAAAGAATGATGAGCTTCTTGAAGCTGTAAGGATTCTCCGGAAGGACACTTGGCCCTATGTCTCTATCCACTATGGATGAGCATATCAAAGTACTCAAGCAGAAGATCAAGAGTGGAGAGCATTTTGACTTAGACACTCCTCAAAGTCAAGCTCCACCTGAAGTAGGGTTGAGTTTGAACAACCTGAGACAACACAAACTGAACCTCCTGCTTCATCTTCTGATCCACAGTAGGGTCAAAGGCCAGCCTCTTCATCTATTGACCCACAGCAAGGTCAAAGGCCGGCCCCATCATCTGACCCACAATACGGTCAAACTCCCTCTCCTCTGAACCTGTGAGGGAGGAACACCCAAATGAGAAAGACACAACTAATCAACAAGGTGCTGCAGGCCAGTCTTCTCAGTTAAAGACTGCTCAGAGAAAGAAGAGGATGGCTTCTAGACCATCTTCAAAGAAAAAGAAGAAGTCAAAATCAACCTCCTCTGATCCTCAGGATGAATCAGAACATCCTAAGGAAGTGCAAGAAGAGGAAGCCCAATCACCTTCAATTCAAATGTCTCCTCTTGCATCAGGAAGACCCATCTTATCCTGGACTTATTCAACTAATCCAGAGAGGTGGCATGTAGTCAGAGATCAAGGTGAAGAAAATGTCTACTCTTGGGAAGACCTCTTCAATTTACCTCTGCATGATCTTTTTGACATGAGAAGATACTTCACAAGTCTGAGTGATCCTGACTCTCAAGTGAAGAAAGGAATGGTCATGATCATGTTGAGGACTGTGAACAGCTGAATATCTTCAAGTGTTTTGGTAGCATCAGCCTAGGGGGAGTTTGTAAGGATTTCTATAAGTCTGATGCAGGCAAAACACTCTAAGTCTTCCTGCATGCTGCACAGAACATGAAGTAGAAATGCTTCGGAAGTTTTACACTTCAGAAATATTCTAAGTGTAAAATCTTCCGAAGCCAAGACCAATATCTTCCGAAGCCAGAAATGAAGTCTTCCGAAGCTTGAGAGACAAGTCATCCGAAGCCAAAGAACCAAGATAGATTCTTCCGAAGACTTTTATCATACATGCTTTTATCTGATGTACTTTTTTTGTAAAACTGAACCACTTTACCGCTACCCACTCTGGTTGGTCACCAACTTGCAAGAGTTGGTGAAAAGGTCCATGCTTTAGGAAAGCTGTACATTGAGGTCTTGGGGTCAAACCTTTATACTTTATGTACTTTTATCCTTTTTGTAATATATTAGGGTGTGAGCTATGGCATGTCATAGTCACTAGTCAAAAGGCAATCTGCCTTTTGACTCTACATGGATTCTGTTGTCTAGTTCATGTATCCAGCTGGCCTTCAAAGTATGGCCGTCTGTAGGTTGTAGTATATAGTGTCTCAAGTCTTGTAACTTAGAACGAGAGCATGCTCATGCTTGAATACTTGTAACTTTGAACTTGAGAAGCAATATACAACATCCTTGAAAACCAACTACTTGTGTTGTTATCTTGCTCTGTTTTTGTTCTATGTTTACTTGTGTTCTTTGCATCACCATAACCAGTTCCCCATTGATCTGTTAAGTGTTCTAAATACACTCTCCTCATTGTGTTGTTATGTTGTAAGTGCCACCCTTCAACCGGTCCTTCAAATGAAGTGAAAGATAACATTGATGAGAAGTGAAACGTAATGAATGAATAAAAGTCTTGCAAGCAATTGAATGGAGGTGCACGACCATGTTGTCATTAGCTTGACTGAGGTGCGACTTAGATAGGACATGAGGATGCGCCTCAGGGGTCTAATCCCTGAGATTGACCATATGTACGGGACCTTTTTCGCTTGCCGCAGTACTGGAGTCAGCTTCGTGCACAATGTTGGTGGTTATTTATATACCTCGGCCCAGTACCAACTTCGTGCACAATGTTGGTGTCACACCCGGGCCCAGGTAGGGTGGGACGTCACAGACTAGCAACAAATATGGAAGCGGAAACAAACCAATACAAGAGCACAAAGGAGAGAATATCACATGGCATTTAAAGTTTCAAAAGGTACCGGGGCAAGAAATAGATCCAGCCCCAAATTAGTTATACAGTCAACATAAAAACAGATTGTATTATTTAGCAGAAGTTTTCAATCATTCAAATCATTCAATCAACAAAATTAAGCCAATGCCATGGTCTCAGGGATAGGTTTAGGTCTTCAATAGTAGCTAAGATCTCTTCATGGATTACCTTAAACATGCTCAAAAAGAAATTGTGTCAACTAAAAAGTTGGTGAATTCAAGTGCTTAAAGTCTTAAAGCAAATGTGCTTAACAAAATCCTATTTGATAAAAAGGAAAGAATTATAGTTTCAATATCGTGGGAGTATCATAATCAACCCTGCACTCAGTCCCGGTTAGCCTTTTCTAAAGTTATGTTTTACCGGTTAACCCCAAAGGGGAGAACTGAGCCCCAAACCAGTGAACCATACTGCCCGGATGGTTCGCCATAGTTTTTTAACAAAACCTATCACATACCACAAACGACCTCTCAGGATCTCAGTGGGTACCTCCCTGTGGCGGGAGCCACTGTGTGTGGGGGTTTCCCCAAATAGATCTATCCACATAAAACAAGCGGTTCATGAAAGAATAATGATCATGATATAAGTATTAGCAGGTATCCATAAATCCCACATACAAGCATCAAGTAAAGCACATTTATAGTTCATAAAACAACAGAGCATGTTTCATCCCAAAACAGTAGTAAAAAGGGATCACTAGAACTCACCTTAGGTGTTAAGCAAAAGTACTCTTCGTGTGCCGGGAATGTCTCGAGTCTAGCACCTAGCATGAATATATTAAGTGATTAGCTACTGCTCTAAACCTATTAAGGTGCAATAAGTGTGTCTAACTCTTAGTTTGTCGGATTCGGCTTTGATTCGATTAGGTTTTGCATAAAAAGTTTCCTTTTAATGAAAGTCAAGGTTTCTCATACAATCAAGGATTTTACACTATTAAGTTAAGAATATAGGGTAAATATGTTGTTCAAGTGATTATTAGGCTCATTTGAGTCGGTTATGAAGTTTGGCAAAATTTTACAGTTTAGCCCCTAAAGTTTCAAATTGATAGTTTCTACCCTCAAGTTTGGTTTCTTGTACTAGATGACTTTTATAACCAAAAATCAGGTTCTTGAAGTTGAAATAACTTATTACTAAGAAAACGTACACAAATTTTCAGATTACAGGTTCGGTTTAATACCTATGAGCTTAACGTTCCCGGTTACGGTAAAACTGAAGGGTTTTAACGGTTACTTATGAATTTTCATGTTTTCAAGTCTCAGACGGTAGATAAAATTTTAAGGACATTTTCATAAGTTTCAAGTCATTTGATTATGAAATTTTTGCCTCTAATAGTTGAAAGCCTCGTTTTGTGTTTTAACTCGTTAAAACGCGTTTTTAACCGAATTTGACCGCTTAAAAGCTCGTTTGACCAACTTTCTTGCCTATAAGTTATTTTCTCACTTAACCTACTGAAATAACGTGGTTTTTATAATTTTTAGCTCTTTACCCATATTCCTTAGATTTTTCTCAAAAACGTCACCCGGTTAGTACTGTTTTTACAAAAAAAATCCATTTAAATTATCCATTTGACCACTAAAATTTCCCATTGACTCCAGAACACTTTATTAACCCTTAAAGAACCTGGAATTCTCTTTAAAAAGTTTATAGCCCAATCTTTCTTGTTTTTAAGTTGTTTTTCCATGTTTTCGGGTCCCGAAAGTGACTAAAATGGGTCTAATCTTAACATGTCTTTCATTTCAAGAGATTAGCCATTAATAACACACTTAACATTCATCAAAACTTTCTGAAATTTCAGTCCCAACTCATGGCCTAGTTGTTTTACACATCCATAGACTACAAATATAGTGAAAATGTCATAACCGACCATTACACATGTGAAAATCATTGTAACTTGAGTTTAAACATTACCAAAACTTCATTTAACGTAAAAATCAGATTATTAGGGTGTTTAAAAGTTGTTCTTGAGCAGGTTATGACCCTTGTTTGAGAGGGCTTTCAAACAAGTGCCTAAAAGGAGGTTGTTACTGTAGAAAGAAGGATTTCAAGGTGTACTTATGCTATAACCTCAAGTTCATGGTGTACACCCATTTGTAACATTAAATACAAGTTATTAGAAGTCTTATGAACCATTAGAAAGCAGGTTATAAGTTTTGTTTCCAAAAGGTTACAAGGTTTACAAGTTGAATGGTGCAAAACACCCAAAATGAGGGTTTTCAAGAGGTAAATCGGGTTCTACCCGTTATAATTAGCTATCATAAAAGTGATATACCTTCAAGAACTTTAAGAACTCTTCAAGAAACAAGTGATGGTGTTGGGTTTCTGCTACAACAAGGAAAGGAGAGGTTTTTAAGTGAAAAATGGAGAAACATGAAAAATGACCAAAACCGGCAACATGAAGCTTACACTTGATGTAACTCGCGGTTTGGAGGGTGTTGATGGTCGTGGATGTTCTGGAACTCCTTGGACTAAGTTGTAGAATCTCAACAAGTGCTGGAACCACGAGCTTGCAAGATCCAAGCACCAAAAGCTCACAAAATGGACACCTTCTTGCAGTTTGAAGCTTGGCCGATGTGTAGATGGTGTTGTCATCGAATTATGAGGCCGGAAATGGCTTGCAACTGTGGTGTGTGTGTGTGTGGTTTTCTGGAGAAGAATTCGAGAGAGAGAGGAGGGGGAAGGGAGAAGTGGAGTGTTGGTGAAAGAATGCATGTAAAGGGAGTGGGTGATGATGTTGGTGGTATGTAGTGGTAAGCAAACAAGAGGATTGGTGGTCAAGGGGGGCGGCCGAGCCTTGTCTTGTAGTGGGGGTTTCTTTTTAAATTTTTATTGTAAATGTTATTATGTAATGTAGTGTGTAGTATAATGTAGTATTTTAGGTGGTAAGTTTAGTTAGTTGATTAAGTGCTATGCATGGACATGCATGCATTAAGCCGAAAATTACAAGTGTGTGTGCATATGCACATCTTTTAATTGTTTTAATTAGGATTTGAATTCTAGTTAGGGTGACTAATTAACATTCCCGGGCACTAAGTTTCTAAAAGATAAGACTTGAAATAACTAAAATTCATAAAAATCACACAAAATCATAAAATGCAAATAATAGCAATTGATGATTCTAAATTCACTAATAGAGTTAAATTGTTTCTGTCATTAGTACTCATAAGACGGGTGATGATGCAAGTAAATTAGGGTTTAGAATAGTGACCTTGAGGCCGGTTGTCACATTCTCCCACAGTTTAGGAAATTTCTTCCTGAAATTTTAGCTTTGATTAGAATCTGCACGGGTGGGTTTGAAGAGGTGTGGATAATCCTTTCTCATTTCGTCTTCTCGCTCCCAAGTGAACTCAGGTCCTCTTTTTGATTTCCATCTGACCTTGACCTTGGGTATGCGGCTTGCCTGAGTTGCTTGACAAGCGGTCCGTGATCTCTATGGGTTCTTCCACGAAGTTTAACTGTCGTTGATTCTTGATTCCTTCAACGGTAGTTGCAGGGTTTTGTCTACCATGCATTTCTTCAAATTTGACACATGGAAGGTGTCATGTATACAACTCAGTTTCTGTGGCAGTTTCAATTTGTACGCCGCCGGACCAATTCTTGCAAGTATTTCGAATGGTCCAATGTATCTAGGGCATAACTTTCCTCTTTTTCCGAACCTCATGGTTCCCTTCCATGGTGCTACTTTCAGCATTACTCTATCACCTACCTGAAATTCTAATGGCTTTCGTCTCCTGTCAGCGTATTTCTTCTGACGATCCCTCGCTGCCCGTAGTCGCTCCTTGATAAAGGACGATTAACCCCGTTAGAATCTTTAAACGATACTGGATTCCAATATGGAGCAGTTATAATGTTTCAGTGGTTCCAGACACTCTTGATACTCGCTCTAAGATCATTTTTGTTTCCCTAGTTTATATCCCGGAGTAAACAGGAATTTTACTGCACTGCCTTTCTTCTCTTATTCTATTTCTAGTTTGATCGAGAGCGGTACACTTCTCCCCAATATGAGATAGGGAGGCTGGATGGAATTAGCTCGACCAGCGGGACTGGAATTCTCACTGATTGTTTGGCTTGCCTAGGTTGTCTAATACTAATAACAGGATTTTGTCCTGGTCAGAGACCACTGTGTTCGCGCCGGCTCATACCAGTAAAGCCACAGAAATCAAAGAAGGCGGCTCTTCGGAAGCAGAGCATAGGGTAGGCTGCAAAAATCTATCAGTGGTCTCCAACACGACGTCGGGTCCCAATACATGGCTATCACCATCTCATTCCAACTCAATGGTGATCGACATTTCCTACCATAGAGAGCCTCATACGGAGCTGCCTTGATACTTGTGTGGTAACTGTTATTATAGAAGAACTCCACCAATGGGAGATGGTTGTCCCAGTTCCCACAAAATCAATCACGCAAGCTATCAGCATATCTTCCAAAGTTTGAATGGTTCTTTTTCTTTGACCGTCAGTTATGGGTGGTAAGCAGTGTTTAATTTCAGACGGGTTCCTAAGGCCTGCTGGAGTGATATCCAGAAAAGAGAAGTGAAACGGCTATCACGGTTGGAGATTATCGATAGTGGCACACCATGCCTAGTCACTATTTTATCGATATACAGTTGAGCCAGTTTCGACAGGTCGTAGTCTTCTCGAATTGGCAATAAGTGAGCTGATTTAGTTAGTCTATCCACTATTACCCAAATAGCATCATGACCTCTAAACGTTCTGGGTAACTTAGTAACAAAATCCATCGTGACGTTATCCCGTTCCATTCTGGGATTTCAGGCTGTTGCAATATCCCTGATGGTTTTTGGTTTTCAGCCTTTACCATGGCACAGGTTAGACACTTCCTGACATAAAAAGCGATTGCTTTCTGATTCCAGGCCACCAGAAAAGTGCCTTTAGGTCCTGGTACATTTTGTCGCTTCCGGGGTGAACCGAGTACCTTGATTTGTGTGCTTCATCGAGGATTACCTCTCTAATCCCCCCGTACTTCGGCACCCATGTTCTCCCCTAATAATATATGTACCATCATTGTTCCTCTCTAACCGCTTCTCCATTCCTGTCAAAGCTTCTCCTGCTAAATTTTCTTCCTTTAACGCTTCACTTTGAGCTTCTTTCAGCCTTGCAATAAGGTCGGTGTACACACTCATCCTTAAGGCCCGTACACGAAGAGCCTTTTCTCTCTCCTTCTGCTCAAAGCATCTGCCACAACATTGGCCTTACCGGGATGATAACGGATTTCATACTCATAATCGTTTAACAGCTCAACCCATCTTCTCTGACGCATGTTTAGCATCTTCTAGTGAAGAATGTGTTGCAAACTTCTATGGTCAGTGTAGATGATGCACTTCGTGCCATAGAGGTAGTGCCTCCACATTTTGAGAGCAAACACCACGGCACCTGATTCCAGATCGCGCATAGTATAGTTCTTCTCGTGATCGTTTAGCTATCTAGATGCATAGGCAATGACCTTGTTGCGTTGCATTAGCACGCATCCCAGCCCTTGACGCGAGGTGTCACAATAGACTACGAAATCTTCGACCTTCTGGAGGGCCAGAACAGGTGCACTGCATAACATTTCCTTAAGCGTACCAAATGCTTCATCTTGCTCTTGTTCCCATACAAAGGTTTTGTTCTTCTTAGTCAGTGCGGTCAAGGGTTGCACAATGCGTGAGAAGTCCTTATGAATCGTCGGTAGTATCCGACCAATCCTAGGAATTGCCTAATCTTAGTGGGAGTTTCAGGAATCTTGCAATTCTTTATGGCTTCAATCTTGGAAGGGTCAACTTGAATCCCATTCTCATTCACTACATGCCCTGGATCTTCGCACTCACCGGAGTAACTCAAGAATTAGAGATGTCGTGTCTACCGGAGTGATTAGGACCACGATCACAAACTTATCGAGATAAGGGCGGCATACACGGTTCATGAGGTCCATGAACGCTGCTGGTGCATTAGTTAGTACGAAGGGCATGACTAAGTAGTAATAGTGCCCATACCAAGTTCGGAAGGCCATCTTGGGTATTTCTTCTTCTCTTACCTTCAGTTGGTGGTAACCAGATCTCAAATCTATCTTGGAGAAATAGCTTGCTCCTTGTAGTTGATCGAATAGGTCGTCTATCCTCGGAAGAGGGTAACGGTTCTTTATGGTCAGCTTATTTAATTCCCGGTAGTCAATTCACATATGTAAGGTTCCATCCTTCTTTTTCACAAATATCATATGGGCACCCCATGGAGAGACACTTGGTCGTATGAATCCTTTGTCCGGTAGTTCTTGAATTTGCATCATAAGTTCCTTCATTTCAGGAGGGACGAGTCGATACGGCGCCTTTGCTACTGGTGCAGCACCAGGCAGCAAATCTATTTGGAACTCAACTTGTTGACTCGGGGGAAGTCCAGTAGGTCTTCCGGGAACACTTCTGGGTATTCAGAAACCACTGGGATACCTGCAATCCTCTTCTCTTCTTTGGTCTTCATCATATAGACTATGAAAGCTGAGCATCCCTTCATTAAGCTCTTGGTAGCTTTTAAATGGGATATCATGGGTACAAAGTGTTACTCCTTTCGCCTTGTACCACTAACAATTCCTTGTCGTTCAACGGTATCTTGAGTAGGCGTTCATCGCATACAATTTCGACTATATTCTTAGCTAGCCAGTCCATACCAACAACCACATCAAATCCTACTAACTTAATAGGCATCAGATTTATTCTAAATGTATTTGCTTTTAGATTCATGAGCAATTCTTGATGACTTCATTAGTTTCTAAATGTTACCGTCAGCTAATTCAACGGTAAACGTATCGGTTAAGGTACACGCATCTACGTCAATCAAAGATCTAAAGGCACTAGAGATAAAACTAGCAGTCGCTCCAGTATCGAACAAAACAGTAGCAGGATGGTTGTTTACAAGGAACGTACCGTTAAGCACATCAGGTTCCTTTCGAGCTCCAGCCGGATCAATCACGAATGCCCTTCCCTTAGGCTTGTTGGGCTTGGCATCCTTGTCTCTACCCAGCTTAGGACACTTATTCCTCATGTGTCCCGGATCACCACATTCATAGCGTTGTTTTCCTGGTGCGTAAGTACAATCCTTGATTAGATGACCTGTCTCTTGCATCTAAAATAGGGCATCGGGTTACATTCCCCTTGATGGTGTTGTTTGCACTTGTTGCAAAACGTGCTTGTCCCCGAGTACAGTCTCCGGGTCTTGCTTCCCTGATCTTCGCGTCTCGCACCTTCGAACTCTTTCTTCCTGACCCGCTACTACTTCTAACTGCTTTCTTTGCTTTAAACCACTTTCTTTTCTCACCAACAGACATCCTCTTCTCATCATCCTTAGTTTGCTCAGTCCATCCATCCCTAACTAAGTCGTCAGTCAAACTGCTGGTAAGGTCAACTGCAGATTTTAGAGTCAAGGGTTTGGAGGAGCGGACCATTCCCCTCACTCTAGGATGTAGCCCCCATATGAATCGTGCTACGCCTTTAGATTCAGGTGTCACCAGATGAGGAACAAGTCGAGATAGGGCTAAGAATCGATTGATGTACTCGGTGTAATTGGGACCTTTCATTTCCAGACCCAGGAATTCTGACTCTAGCTTCTCAAGTTGATTGATGGGGCAATACTTGTTGGTTAACAGCTCTCTGAATTCGGTCCAGCTTATTCGGTTTGCAGCATTCCTTCCACGTGCTTGAGTGATCGACTTCCACCACTCCAATGCCGATCCTTTCAGTGATTGAGAAGCGAATCTCACCATATGGTCCATTTTGCATTCGCTGATATCCAAAACAACTAGAAGTCCTTGGGTTTGCATGCCATAAAGGTCTTATAGGAGCATCCATTCCTTATCACTTCGGCTTCTTCGTTGTGGTCCTCGTTGTTCCCAAGTCCATCATTTCCATTTGGATTACACCGATCAGCATTGATTTGAGTGATAATGGTCGGGAGTTAGCAATTTGTTGAGCTACTAGGTTAGCCATCCTCTCATCATTCTCTTGGTTAGCGTTTTCTCTGCGGGGAGTTCCCGGTGGGGTAGGTTGGTTTCCCGTTTGCCTGGCTCCTCATGGCGGCCTCTTGTAGGTCCTCGCCTCCCAAATCGTGTTCCCCTCCTGGTTGGCATTCTGATAGTTTCACAGATAGATTCGTTTAGCATCTCCAAATTTGTTTCGAATAGCTCATGCATCATTACCCTATTATACCTCGCCTCAGGGGGAGAAATCATGGTAAATATATACAACCCACTAAGTGATTCTTACAAGGTTCAATTCAAAGCATATCATACCAGTTTAGACAATCATTCAGAATGAGCACATGCAATTTCAAAGCATAACTTAACACAATGCAAGTTAATATAAATAGTACAATAACCTAATTCCAAACAAGTAGTTTCATAGTTAAATAGAGATAGTAGTATCAGCAAGCAAGTTGAATCAGAGCCATGCTCTTACAATTTGAAAGGTGCCATTACCCCCATAATAGTAATAATAATAGTATCAAACATTGATCAAGATTGTTTCCTTCAACTGTCTAAAGACAGATAGTCCCATTTCTCATCCCTACTCTCACATCCACCTTTTCTTCATCCATACAAGCCATCCAGAGTTCTTCTTCTTCTGTTCCTGTTCCAACCTCTGCACCCCATGTGAAGCCATCATAGCCTGGAATTGAGCAGACTGGGAGGTCCGGGTAGCGTGCTGAAGAGTCAGCTCGTGGCGACGGACGGTCTTCAAGATCTCATCCAGTGCTGCATCAGAGGGTCCTACGTCACTTGCCCGGCGGCTAGAGTAGGAGTACCTATCACCAGCCAGTACGCTAGGGCCGTCATACAACTGTGCCTCGGTGGCATCCAGGGCTCATCATATGGGTGGCGTCGGAGTAGGTCAAACGGCGGAGGTGGAGGTATAGGAGTCCTAACAGGTGATGGAGGAGGATGTGGCATCCTAAACGAGACCAAAGGTCCAGGCCTAGCACTCTTGCGTGGACGAGTGACAACACGTGCTCCCCTATTCCCCGTAAGTGGGATAGGTGAGTGAGCAGAAGCAGCAACGTGTGGAGAGTGCGAGCGTGTCCGGCTCCTGGAAGGTGTCGTTGAGGAAGAGTCCTCAGAACCTTCGGTGTCGTCCAATGTGATGGATATCCATCCTGGGTGTTCGCATCTCCAGAGGTATGCCTCGTACTCAGCCTGAGGCTTCGCTCTTCTAAGGGTTCCAGTAGGGGTAGTCTCATGTCTGGGTGTGCGGGCGCCTTACCTTTGTCTGCCATGTTGAGTTTGTTAGAACACTAAAACATAGTTTAACCTTTTAAACTTTCAGAAAACGCAGCGGATGTAAAGGATTATAACATGTTTATAATCTGAAAACTTTGTGTTCTAAATGTGGTTTAAGGTGAAAAACAAAACCCAAAACAATAGGATCTTAAATATGAATGGACAAGCTATGAACACATAAAACAACCATAATAGACAACCATTAACAAGCTGCCAAAACTACCTTTCAGCAGTTAAGAATAATACTTCCAAATGAGCTGCCAAAACCGTGGATTTGATGGAGATGGAGATGTCAAAATCGGCCAAGACTCCAAGAAGAAGCCTCAAGTGTTTGTACCCCAAGCCTCCTTGCAAAGCACCTTCTTGTTAGGAAGATTCTACACCAAAATCAACAACTTGAACCCTTTCTTTCCTGCTGCTTGTTCCGTAACTAGAGAGGAGAAAGAGAGAGTTTTTGGTTGTTCTTGCATGTGTGAATTGATGGAATGAAAGAGTATTTTGCTAGTTATTGTTGTGTGTCTTGTCAAGACAAAGGGGTCCAATAAGGATCAAGGGGGGGGCGGCCAAGACAAGACTTTCAAAATGTTTTTCCCCCCTTAAAACACCAACACAACAAAAAAAATTCAGCCATATGTCACACATTAAAATGTCATTGTCTAGACTTATGTTAAATGTGACATATGTCCCTCTTAATTAACAAATTAATTAAGGTACACTCATATATTATTATTGTTATTTAAAACCTTTTTAAATAACAAGAATAACAATAATTCATCAACAAATTATCCTTATAATTTGTTCAATCTCTCATGCAAGTTATTTAGAAAACCCATTTTCTAAATTTGGTGTAAATATTTAATTGCATGATCATATCATCAATTTAATATTAATTGGTGTTTGCTAAGCTTGTTATTGGGTATAACCCGACTTGGATCATGACGTACTAACCACATCAATATTTTATGTGTCTTGGGCATATAGAATCCTACAATCTCCCACTTGCCCAAGATTCATAGAAGATTGATGCAAGCAGTAAATACCGCCTAACAACGGTTTACTACCCTTAATACGCATGACTTATAAGCCATTCAATAACATCATCCCCTTCAAGTATCCAACTTGAAACGATTTAGGTGAATCAATCATTTATCCTTTTGTTACAGATGTCATGTTAAATCCAAGGACACAGAATGATCATTCCTTGTTGATTTAACTTAATCAGGCCTTAGACATCATACTCTCAACGAATAAGAGGAACAAATCCCATCTTGACCACATACGTTTCTCACAATCACCTTATGTCATACCTGAACATAGCCTTATGTACTGACAATTATTTCATATCAGTGAAGAACTAGCTCAAGGTATAAAACTTGGTGAATATCAAAACCCAATATGTATCTCAGGTCGGAGGATACCAAATGATATTCGCCTTTACTCAAATTTACTTATGATCAATCAATAAGATTCCATGTAGTAAGATTTGAGATGCGGGTCAGTCCAATATTCGTATCCCACGAATATCTATGAACCTTGGCAGCAACCAATTGCTCTATATTCATGCCTTATGAATATCCACCAATCCAAGTTCATAATAGTCTTACATTCATATTTGTTCCCACAAATATGACCGACTACGGACATTTAGAATATTAAAATTATTCATGGATGTAAACATGCTAAAAGGAACATCACTTAAAATATCGTAAATACATAGATAAGTTAAGTATTACAATTGTTCCATATTAATAATATTAATACTAAACAGATCAATTCCAATCACTAGAATATCGAAGTCCTAAGGCACAAGTATGACTTTCATGCTTTGCCCTTTCAAGGAGCTTCGTGAGTGGATCCGCAATGTTTTGATCAAAGTGAATTTTGCGAATACATATCTTTCCCTTTTCAACTTCATCCCTTATGTAGTTGAATTTCCGCTCATTGAACCTAATCTTTTGATGTGCACGGGGTTCCTTGATTTGAACAATCGCACCCTCGTCATGACAAAAGATTTCTAAGGGGTCTTGAATGGTAGAGACCATCCTTAGATTGGTGATAAACCTTTTTATCCATGCAGCTTCCCAAGCTGCTAATGAGGCGGCTATGTATTCGAATTCTGTAGTGGACAATGCTACCCTATTCATAATGGAGACATACCCCGATTGTGATCGAGGATCATCTCGATCAGTTTGGAAACTAGCATCCGTGTAACCCTTTACAACTAGTCCTCTTCATCAAATCCGTATATTAGAAACTTATCCTTAGTCCTCCTAAGGTATTCCAATATACTTTCAACAGCCATCCAATGGCTGTTACTTGGATTCTGCTGATATCTACTTGTCATGCTTAATGCGCATGACATGTCCAGTCTAGTGCATATCATCGCATACATGATGGATCCTATAGCAGACGCATATGGGATGTCCTTCATGCGATCTTGCTCATCCTTTGAGCTTAGACATTGAGATGCACTCAATATTGTCCCTCTTTGAATAGGTACTATACCTTTCTTAGAGTTTACCATCTTAAACCTTTTTAAGATTTTATCAATGTATGCACTTTGGTTTAACCCTATCAACCGCCTCGATCTATCCCTATAGATCTTTATTTCCAAAATATAGACGGCTTCACGGAGATCCCTTTTGAAAAAAAAATTTCCAAGCCAGGTTTTAACACCTTCCATGGTTTGGAAAATCATTTCCAAATAGTAGTATGTCATCAACATACAATACTAAGAACGTTATTATACTCCCACTAGCCTTTTTATGCACACAAGTCTTGTCAGCGTTCTTGATGAAACCAAATTTCTTGATCCCTTCATCAAAAACGTTGATTCCAACTTCTCGATGCTTGTCTCAATCCATAGACTGATCCCTTTAACTTGCATACTTTATCAGGATGATTTGGATCGACAAAACCTTCAGGCTGAACCATATGGACAGTCTCTTCGAGATGTCCATTAAGAAAAGCGGTTTTGACATCCATTTGTCAAATCTCAAAATCATAATGAGCAGTAATGGCAAACAATATCCTGATAGACTTTAGCATTGCCACAGGCGTGAAGGTTTCATCATAATCAACCCTTGACTTAGAGTGAAACCTTTTGCTACAAGTCTTGCCTTGTAAGTATCCAAGTTTCCATGCATATCAGTTTTCTTCTTGAAAACCCACTTGCATCCAACCAGTTTGGAGTTAAGTGAAGAGTCAACCAATTCCCAAACTTGGTTGTCTTACATGGATTGCATCTCTACGTTCATGGCTCCTAGCCACTTGTCATAATCCGAATTGGACACTGCATCATGGTATATGGTTGGCTCATCGGAGTCAACCACGTAGCATCCATCTATGAAAAATCCATATCTTTCATGTGGAATGCTAACTCTACCAGATCCGTGAACGTTTTGTGTGTATTGATCAACCTCTTGATCATGAAACAACCTCCTGTTGATTGCTATTGTCAATCAAACGTGTATCGGCTTGTGGATCTTGATCCTCATCAAATTCCACTGTTCTATGCGTCATTCCTTCCATAAGGAACTTGGCTTCCAAGAACTCTGCCTCTTGAGCAATAAATACCTTTTGCTCTGTTGGATCAAAGAAGTAGTATCCTATACAGTCCTTTTGGATATCCAACAAATATACACTTAGTGAATCGACTTTCAGTTGGTTTGGGTGTTAAGCTTAACATAAGCTTCATGACCCATGATTTTAAATATGATAGCGATGGAACTATTCCATTTCATATTTCAAAAGGCGTCCAATCCACTTTCTTGGTTTGGGTCATATTCAAAATATGAGCCGCGGAGAGTAGTGTGAAACCCTAAAATTATAGAGGTAGTGAGCTTATAGCTATCATAGGTCGAACCATATCCAATAGGGTTCGATCTCCTTTCAGACACACCATTATATTATGGTGTTCTGTGAGGAGTAGGTTGTGAGACAATCTTACAACTTCCTAGATGATCTCTAAAAGTCTCACTTAGGTATTCACCTTCTCTATCTAAACGGAGAACTTTGGCAGTTCTATCGAGTTGATTTTCTACTTCATTCTTGAAGTTCTTGAACATTTCAAATTCGTCATGTTTATGTGCCATCAAGTACACATAACCATAGCGACTATAATCGTTGGTTAAGGTAATGAAGTAAGTTTCACCATACCTTGTCATTGTCTTAAAAGGACCACATACATCCAAATGTATGACTCCTAATAAGTCTTTTGCTCTCTCATTAGTACCACTAAAGGGCGTGTTGGTCATCTTACCTTGTAAACAAGATTCACACTTATCAAATGAACAATTTTCATTTGTTTTCAAAAGACCATTCTTTTAAAGTGTTTAAATCCGATTCTTGTTTATGTAACCAAGATGACAATGACAAGAATAACAGTCACTTAAACCATTTTAAGTCTCTTGGTGCATGATAGGTATAATGTGTTATTATAGGACGAATCATCATGAACCAATTCACCAACATCATTAGAAGGCATAGCCTTGAAATAATATACATCATCCATATAAATATAAATACCATCATTTACTAACTTTAAATCATAACCATATCGTTTTAAAGGGGAACTTAAATCATGTTCCTAGTCAAACTAGGAGCATATAACATGTTTTGAAGAACAACTTCCAAACCTTTTGAAAGTTTCAAAATATAGTCTCCTTTCTTAAAATGCTTATTTCTTTTGAACCCTTGCAACAGATTGCAAAAGTGAGTTCCACATGCGGTATCCAATTACCCATGTGCTTTGAGGAAATAACATTTTAAGTCGATATGGATTATGAAAGTTATGCTTAACGTTTGCCCAGCATCCCTTTTATTTCTCAACTCATTAAGATAGGTTGGATGATTCCCTTTCAAATGACCTATCTCACCATACTCAAAGCATGGATTGTTTTTCGGTTACCTTAAGCTTCATAAGCTTAGGTTTTGGAGGTTCCGCTTTGATCTACCCTTACCCATTGCCTTTGATGTGCCCTTCTCCTTTGGCAACATTTGCCTTGGGATCGGGAATGGCCTTTCCATTGCCTCCCTTATTGATCTAGAGAATAGGTAGAACCTTTCTACCTATCCCTGCCTTAGCTGTTATGAGCATTGCGTGAAACTGACCAATGCTCTTGTCCTATGCGTTCATATTGTAATTCTTTATGAATGTCTCAAACTTTTAGTTAGGCCATTAAGGATCAAATCCTTGGCCAACTCCATTGAGATAGGACGGCTAAGCCTCTCGAGGCGGCCTCAACATCGTCGGGGTTGGGTTGGTTAGGAATAGAATCGTCAAGGACATTTGCTTGTTCTCTTGCTTGAGAACAATTCTCAAGTTTCGAGACCAGTCCATAAGGTTATTATGGTACAGACGATCCCTCTCTAAAATAGTTCTCAGTGATAGGGTATGGACGGTCGGGGTGGTAGCATTATTGTTTGCGGCCATTCTACAAATTTTTACAAAGTTCTTTTTAGTATTTCTGAAAAAATTTCATTTTAATTATTAATACCCTTTATGTCTCATAGACAATTAATAATTAAAATCTAGAATCCAACGTTACATTCTAATAATGGTTAGGTGACCTTTATCCCATTATTCAAATTAACAAGGTAGTCAACATTTGACAATTGCAACCTTTTGCAACTTCTAGCGGTATGGGATCGACTTTAAACATCATATGCAAAGTCGGCATGTTAATCCCATCAACACCATTTGGAAACCATATTTTAGGTGATCCATTAAACATGGTTTGCAAATCAAGTTACCCTACTTGCACACACATGTGAGTTTACCAACACAAGTGGTTAGGTGACCTTTATCCCACCAATGTGGTATTCCCACCTTAAGTCATAAGTTCCCTCAAAATGGTTAGGTGACCTTTATCCCATTAAGAGTTTCCAAATGACTTAAGTGTTATGCAAAAGGATGGTGTTAAACTTGTTTGAAAGGGATTTTTAGTTTTCATTGATTCTAGTTTGAAAACTCTATTTACCTTGTATTTGCATGCTTTCAAATACAAGGTATCCTATGGTTCATTTTTAATAAAACATCTTTTATTAAATCATTAATCCTTTTAATAACCTCTTATTAATCACTTAATGATTAAGAACCGTAAAATTCAGCTTGTTAAGTTTGTTAATTAGTTTGTTATGCATATCCAAATATCAAATAACAATCATACAACAAACAACCAAACAAGCACAATCATACAAACATATGTGCATAACTATAGCCACTAAGTTGACTACACTTGTTTGCCATCACAAGTGTTCTCATAAGGTCTTTCCTAAGGGTTGAAAAGAACACAAATGATGAGGTCTCCAAAGACTCCCACTTGAACTTGCATCCAAATGCTTCAAGTCCATCCTTTGTGTCTACCTTTTGTGCTTCCTTCCCGAGCATCTTCTTTTACAAAATATATATCCTAATACATATTTTCTAGTAAAAGAAAAAATACTCCTAATCTATTTATTACATTGCCAAATGAATAAACAAATTACAATCCAAATAGAAACACCAAAAGGAATTATTACAACCCAAATAGAAAGAATACAACCAACATGACAATTCCACAATCAACCAAATCCAAAACATACATGGTCAAGGCTATGTTATGCACTAAAACATGTATCCATATACATCATTTCAAGAACTAAATGAACCCCATTTGACCCTAAATTTTCAGCCAACACAAACTAAGAATTTAGGGTCTTTTGTCCAAACAAAACATATCAACATACATATCTTTCAAGGTTTAATCACAAGCATGTGTAATGTAACCTTGAAAGTTGGAGATTCAACAAGACATAATATACCAGCCCAAAAACAGCCTATAACATGTCTAAAATCATCTTTTAAAACCAATTTCAAAAGATAAATCAAGCAAGCCATCCATATAACCGGCTCTTGATGCCATTGTTGAGTTTGTTAGAACACTAAAACATAGTTTAACCTTTTAAACTTTCAGGAAACGCAGCGGATGTAAAGGATTATAACATGTTTATAATCTGAAAACTTTGTGTTCTAAATGTGGTTTTAAGGTGAAAAACAAAACCCAAAACAATAGGATCTTAAATATATGAATGGACAAGCTATGAACACATAAAACAACCATAATAGACAACCATTAACAAGCTGCCAAAACTACCTTTCAGCAGTTAAGAATAATACTTCCAAATGAGCTGCCAAAAACCGTGGATTTGATGAAGATGGAGATGTCAAAATCGGCCAAGACTCCAAGAAGAAGCCCTCAAGTGTTTGTACCCCAAGCCTCTTTGCAAAGCACCTTCTTGTTAGGAAGATTCTACACCAAAATCAACAACTTGAACCCTTTCTTTCCTGCTGCTTGTTCCGTAACTAGAGAGGAGAAAGAGAGAGAGTTTTTGGTTGTTCTTGCATGTGTGAATTGATGGAATGAAAGAGTATTTTGCTAGTTATTGTTGTGTGTCTTCTCAAGTCAAAGGGGTCCAATAAGGATCAAGGGGGGGCGGCCAAGACAAGACTTTCAAAATGTTTTCCCCCCCTTAAAACACCAACACAACAAAAAAAATTCAGCCATATGTCACACATTAAAATGTCATTGTCTAGACTTATGTTAAATGTGACATATGTCCCTCTTAATTAACAAATTAATTAAGGTACACTCATATATTATTATTGTTATTTAAAACCTTTTTAAATAACAAGAATAACAATAATTCATCAACAAATTATCCTTATAATTTGTTCCATCTCTCATGCAAGTTATTTAGAAAACACATTTTCTAAATTTGGTGTAAATATTTAATTGCATGATCATATCATCAATTTAATATTAATTGGTGTTTGCTAAGCTTGTTATTGGGTATAACCCGACTTGGATCATGACGTACTAACCACATCAATATTTTATGTGTCTTGGGCATATAGAATCCTACACCATAGTCCTTGTGCCCTGTATAGAAACATCATGAGTAATTTGGTTTCTCATAGCTCATGATTATAACGATAGTACTAGTAATAGTAGTAATGGCAGTAGCATCAGATATTCCGACATATCATTTGTCAGTGATATCAAAATCAATAGTCTTATCAAATAGTATCAGATATTCCAATACATCATTTGTCAATGATATTGAGTCAACAGTCTCTTTAAATAGTGTCAAATAGCATAGTTCATCATAGAAGTCATTTAAATCCCCTTTTTAAAATAAGTTTCAAAATCATCAAGGTGAATCAGAAAAGTCCAAACATTACCTAAAGGTTCGTGTTGGAAATTACACGTCCGGTAAATTCATGATTACATTGATCAAGTGTAATCATCAATTTACCCAACCTGATCATTCCAACACTTCCCACAAGGACAGTCCTAGGGTATCAGGGTTGTAGCCTAAGGTCCACTATGGTATTCCCGATTTCTCTACAACCTTTGGCTCTGATACCAATCTTTCACACCCAGGGCCCAGGTAGGGTGGGATGTCATAGACTAGCAACAATATATGGCAGCGGAAAAAAACCAATACAAGTGCTCAAAGGAGAGAATATCACATGTCATTTAAAGTTTCAAATAGTACCGGGGCAAGAAACAGATCTAGCCCCCAAATTAGTTATACAGTCAACATAAAAACAGATTTTATTGTTTAACAGAAGTTTTCAATCATTCAAATCGTTCAATAAGAGAAATTAAGCCAATGCCATGGTATCAGGGATAGGTCTAGGTCTTCAACAGTAGCTAAGATCTCTTCATGGATTACCTGAAACATGCTCAAAAAGAAATTGTGTCAACTAAAAAGTTGGTGAATTCAAGTGCTTAAAGTCTAAAAACAAATGTGCTTAACAAAATCCCCATTTGATAAAAAGGAAAGAATCAAAGTTTCAATATCATGGGAGTACCATAATCAACCCTGCACTCAGTCCCGGTTAGCCTCTTTTAAAGTTGTGTTTTACCGGTTAACCCCAAAGGGGAGAACTGAGCCGCAAACCAGTGAACCATACCTACCGGATAGTTCACCATAGTTTCTTAACAAAACCTGTCACATGCCTCAAACGAACCCTCAGGATCTCAGTAGGGTACCTCCCTATGGCGGGAGCCACTGTGTGTGGGGGTTTCCCCAAATAGATCTATCCATATAAAACAAGCGGTTCACGAAATAATTAATGATCATGATATAAGTATCAGCAGATATCCATAAATCCCACATACAAGCATCAAGTAAAGCACATTTACAGTTCATAAAACAATAGAGCATGTTTCATCCCAAAATAATAGTAAAAAGGGATCACTAGAACTCACCTTAGGTGTTAAGCAAAAGTACTCTTCATGTGCCGGGAATGTCTTGAGTATAGCACCCTAACACGAATATATTAAGTGATTAGCTACTGCTCTAAACCTATTTAAGGTGCAACAAGTGTGTCTAAGTCTTAGTTTATCGGATTCGGCTTTCATTCGATTAGGTTTTGCATAAAAAGTTTCGTTGTATGGAAAGTCAAGGTTTCTCATAAAATCATGGATTTTACACTATTAAGTTAAGAATATAGGGTAAATATGTTGTTCAAGTGATTATTAGGCTCATTTGAGTCGATTATGAAGTTTGGCAAAATTTTACAGTTTATCCCCTAAAGTTTCAAAATTGACAGTTTCTACCCTCAAGTTTGGTTTCTTGTACTAGATGACTTTTATAACCAAAAATCAGGTTCTTGAAGTTGAACTAACTTATTACAGGTTCGGTTTAATACCTATGAGTTTAACGTTCCCGGTTACGGTAAAACCGAAGGGTTTTAACGGCTACTTATGAATTTTCATGTTTTTGAGTCTTAGACCAGAAGATAACATTTTAAGGACATTTTCCTAAGTTTCAAGTCATTTGATTATGAAATTTTTTTCCTCTAATAGTTGAAAGCCTCGTTTTTGTGTTCAACCCGTTAAAACGCGTTTTTAAATGAATTTGACCGCTTAAAAGCTCGTTTGACCAACTTTTCTTCCATATAAGTTATTTTCTCACTTAACCTACTGAAATAACATGGTTTTTATAATTTTTAGCTCTATACCGATATTTCCTAGATTTTTCTCAAAAACGTCACCCGTTAGTACCCGTTTTTACAAAAAAAAATCCATTTAAACTTTCCATTTGATCACTAAAATTTCCCATTGACTACAACACATTTTATTAACCCTTAAAGAACCTGGAATTCTCTTTACAAAGTTTATAGCCCAAGCTTTCTTGTTTTTAAGTTGTTTTTCCATGTTTTCGGGTCCCGAAAGTGACTAAAATGGGTCTAATCTTAACATGTCTTTCATTTCCAGAGATTAGCCATTAATAACACACTTAACATTCATCAAAACTTTCTGAAATTTCAGCCCCAAATCATGGCCTAGTGTTCTACACATCCATAGACTACAAATATAGTGAAAATGTCAAAACTGATTTTTACACATGTGTAAATCATTGTAACTTGAGTTTAAACATTACCAAAAATTCATTTAACTTAAAAATCAGATTATTAGGGTGTTTAAAAGTTGTTCTTTAGCAGATTATGACCCTTGTTTGAGAGGGCTTTCAAACAAGTGCCTAAAAGGAGGTTGTTACATGTAGAAATAAGGATTTTCAAGGTGTACTTATGCTATAACCTCACGTTCATGGTGTACACCCATTTGTAACATTCAAAACAGGTTATTAGAAGTCTTATGAACCATTAGAAAGCAGGTTACAAGTTTTGTTTCTAAAAGGATACAAGGTTTACAAGTTGAATGGTGCAAAACACCCAAAATGAGGGTTTTCAAGAGGTAAATCGGGTTCTACCCGTTAGATTAGCTATCATATCAAGTGATATACCTTCAAGAACGTTAAGAACTATTCAAGAAACAAGTCATGGTGTCGGGTTTCTGCTACAACAAGGAAAGTAGGGGTTCTTAAGTGAAAAAAGGAGAAAACATGAGAAATGACCAAAACCGGCAACATGAAGCTTACACTTGATGTAACTCGCGGTTTGGAGGGTGTTGTTGGTCGTGGATGGTCTGGAACTCCTTGGCCTAAATTGTAGAATCTCGAACAATTGCTGGAACCCATGAGCTTGCAAGATCCAAGCCCGAAAAGCTCATAAAATGGACACCTTCTTGGGGTTTGAAGCTTGGCCGATGTGTAGATGGTGTTGTCTTCGAATTATGAGGCTGGAACTGGCTTGGAACGTGTGTGTGTGTGTGTTTTTTGGAGAAGAATCTGAGAGAGAGAGGAGGGAGAAGGGAAAAGTGGAGTGTTGGTGAAAGAATGCATGTAAAGGGAGTGGGTGATGATGTTGGTTGTGTGTAGTGGTAAGAAAACAAGAGGATTGGTGGTTAAGGGGGCCGGCTGAGCCTTGTCTTGCAGTGGGGGTCTCTTTTTAAATTTTTAAATGTAAATTTTATTATGTAGTATAATGTGTAGTATAATGTAGTATTTTAGGTTGTAAGTTTTATTTAGTTGATTAAGTGCTATGCATGGACATGCATGCATTAAGCCGAAAATTACAAGTGTGTGTGCATATGCACATCTTTTAATTGTTTTAATTAGGATTTTGAATTCTAGTTAGGGTGACTAATTAACATTCCCGGGTACGAAGTTTCTAAAAGATAAGACTTGAAATAACTAAAATTCACAAAAATCACACAAGATCATAAAATGCAAATAATAGCAATTGATGATTCTTAATTCACTAATAGAGTTAAATTGTTTCTATCATTAGTACTCATAAGATGAGTGATGATGCAAGTAAATTAGGGTTTAGAATAATGACCTTGAGGTCGGTTGTCACAGTTGGGGGTATAGCATATGACACTGGTCCATATGGAAGTGAAAGGTAATGAATGAACGTTTGAATGAATGAATGAATGAATGAATGAATGTATGTATGAATGAATGAATGAATGAATGATGACGTATGTTGAGAAAGATAATAAATAATTATGAATTAATTATGATCAAGGTGTACATATGATGAATGATCACGAACGAATGTAAATGGTATGTTTCGAATGAAAGTAATATATATTAGTTATAAACCTGGAACTCACTTAGCGTCGCTGACTTTTGTATGCATAATAGTTGGCAGGTAAAGTTTGATGCTGAGGAGGTGCAGGTGGGGATGCATAAGCTACTGGGATATGCTTGAAGACTGGCCTCCATATTTTGGGAAAACATATCATGTTCATGAAACTTATGGGATGTAAAATGAAATGATATGATATGTTAACATGATTTTGTTATTAATAAAAAGTTTAAATTCCGCTGCATATGTTGTATTTTAAACGTTTTATGTGATGAGTGTCCGATTGTGAGGTCTCCCGGAACGGGGCCTTAGAAGTTGGTATCAGCGATAAAGTTTAAGATAATTGGCTAAATATGTTCATAACCTAACACTTAAACCAGGAATGGGACGGAAAAGGGGAAAGGGATGCCAGACCTAGTAGCCACATGCAGCCCTGTAAACGTTTTACGTACGATAATTAAAAGGAAGTATGTGCGCATGTTATATGACTTATGTGCTCTTAAGTAGGTTTGAATATTAATGTAGTCAGGATAGGAAACGCTTAGGGAATGAAGAGTAAAGTAAGTCGCTAATAACAACTGGCCACTGTAATTAGGAACTTACAATACTTGACATAATCTGAGCTATTACCTTGAATGATCGTGTAAGTGTTTAAATCTTATAGCGTTTAGAGATGGCCGGTGGTAGATATTCGAAGGCCTCACAAGGAGGAGTATGTGGTTGACATGGTGCTGGACCACGGGTCACGAGCAATAGGGCTAGAGCTGCAGAAAGTCACCAGAAGAGCCCGACATTCATCACCAGGAAGGTGGTGATGAGAGTGCTAACTTGAGGGCCTCTATGAAAGAGGTGGTAGTAGAGGAGGTTCACTAGGTTATGCAAATGGTTCTGCCATCCGTGATGACCGAAGTTATCAAAGCTGTGAGGGAGGATGAGAAGAAGGAGGAGGAAAGGAAGAAGGCTGCTGAGAGAGGGAATAATGAGAGTGGCAGAAGGGAGCAACCGGAGGCTTAGATGGTTGTCTCCAGTGATGATGAGGAGGAAGAATAAGCAATGCAGGAAACTGCACAGGCCTGTAATTATGGGGCATTCAAAAGATGCAGGCCCCCTACATTTGATGGAATGACAGTGCTGTTGCTGCTCACCGATGGGTGAGGGAGATGGAGGCAGTACTTGATATTAGCTAGTGCCGAGAGGATTAGAAGGTGAAGTTTGCCTCCCACTCGTTTGTGGATTCACCCTTATGCTGGTGTAGTAGGGCCATTGGCAAGATGAAGTGGGCAAGATGAAGTGGCCATAATTGAAGAAGTTGGAGATTGAGGAGTTCTGTCCTCACAGGGAGTTGGATAAGGTTAAGAGGAGTTCCTGTAGCTGGAAGCGGGGACCATGACACACCAGCAGTATACTACGAAGTTCAACCGAGATGGCACGGCTGGTGCAAGAAAAGGTGACGCTTGTGTCACGGAAGATCAAGAGATACATTCAGAGTCAGCCGACGGATATTCGCAGACGTCTGATCGCCGCCCGTCCGAGTACGTTCAGGCCGGTGGTTGATCTAGCGGGGAGACTGTATAATGAGCAAGAAGCGGTAGTCATGGAGGAAGTGAAGAAGAAATGGAACAATAGGAATGGGAACGATTCAATAGTGGTGGTTCTATGGTTCTATGGTTGACGGTAAAAGGATGAGGGCATGCAAGAAATGTGGGAAGGAGCATGCAGGAAAATGTAAGTGGGGATTAAATCTATTCTTCAAATATGGGAAGGAAGGCCACAGGGTAAGGGATTGTCACATGGTGAAGTGCTCTAACTGTGGTGGGATTGGACATATGAGTAGAGACTGCAAGAAGTCGAGGGCTGAGAGCCCCCGAGCGAGAAAACAATCTGGGAAGGAGAAAGAGGGGCGGAGGGCCAAAGCCCGAGTGTTTACTATGACTGTAGAGGAGGCTAGGGTGGATCCGGATGTTGTGTCAGGTACATTCCTAGTGAGTCAAACTTATGCCTGCATGCATTTTGATTCTGGTGCTAGTAGAAGTTTCATTTCTACTACTTTCTGTGATAAGTTGCCTGCTAGGATTAGAAAGATTGATGAGCCCTTCGATGTAGAACCTACCATTGGTAAGTCTACCAGGATTTCTGATGTGGTAGAGGAGTGTGAACTAGAGTTGAAAGGTCATAAGTTTTCCGCTAGGTTGTTTGTGATGCCCTTAGGAGGATTCTTTGTAGTCCTGAGGATGGATTGGCTAGTGACCTACGAGGCAAGCATCGTGTGTCGTAAGAAGATGATTTGATTGGTTACTCCCGACGGGAGTGCGGTGGAGATTTATGGTGATAGGATTCGCACGGTCCCGAAAGTTATTTCGATGGTGGTCGCAGAGAAGTGTATGAGGCGTGGATGTGGTGCCTATCTGGCCAACGTAAAGGATGTGTAAGGCCCCGTTCCCGGGAATCTCACAGTTGGTCTTTCATCACATATACTTAAATAAAACAATGCAGCGGAAACATTCAAGATAAACTTTTCTTTTACTATAAGTACTTTTGCCATTTAATACAACGTACGTCAATTACAAAACATCTAATGTTGCATTACATCACAAAAGCACTATTACAAAAGATTTCATCATAAAGAATATTCCTTAAGTACTTCCGTACATCGGAAGTCTTAAGGAGCTCTTGACACTCTCATGCAACATATTTTGTTGCATGTATTATGCACCCCCACTTCCAGTGCGGGTAGCATTATCAAAAGGAGAATGCCATCCCAAAAGAGCTGAGTAGCCACCTCGTGCCATCCTTAGCAACCCTACCTGCCAACTGGAAACACATAAAAAGTCAGCGTTGCTGAGTGAGTTCTAGTTTTATAGGTAGTATATAAAAATACTCTTTTCTGTATTATACTATACTGTACTGTATATGCGAGCACGCATCAACTGTGTGAACAAATAACGTTCGTTCTCTGTACTATATGCCTTGTCTGTAAACTTTATCTTTATGTTTCACTTTCTATGTGGACCAGTGAGCGATACCCCAACTATGTGCGCGATGGGAAACGGATGACGGGCCATTTATATACCCCCGAAGGGTCAACTGTATTCCCTCGAAAGGGCTATGTGTATCCCCCGAAGGGTCAACTGTGTTCCCTCGAAAGGGCTATGTGTACTATGTACAAGGCCGACCCGATCATCCGGGGCACGCCACAAAGGTCATGCCAGTCTCAATTGATGACCCTGTGTGCGTCAATGGGTAGCTAGCCCGCAACACAGTTGAGCTAACGACACACATCGTGTAACTCCTATATGCTTGCAAGACTTGTTAACTTTCATTAACGTTCCTTCGCTTTCTTTATTACTCTTTCATTGTACTTTACTTAATACTTTCCTTTCATCTATTAGTGATAACATGTAAGACTGTGGAAAGGTAAACATGCATCAAATCGAGGAACATTGATATTTACAAATCATCAGTGATTACTATCATATAAGGCTACAACATACTTAGCCCACATACATCATACATACACTTCTCTCCACATTCACATCAGCCCTATTTGGGCGATTGAACACACTCCAGTCGCATGGCCTCCATGCGACTGAGTCATGCGAATGGGCATCTATGCGACTGAACCCTCAGTCGTACGTCTGTACTACTAGGCGAATGGATCTATGCGACTGAACCCTCAGTCGCATGGCCTGTCATGCGACTGAGCTCCAATCGTACGACTGAGCCTCAATCGTACGATTGAACATCAGTCCTTTCTCAATCGTGCGACTGGCCCTTCAGTCACATAGCCCTAACTGGGCAGCGACTGAAGTTCATCACGAGCAGCAGCCGTGACACTCGGCTGAAAAACCCCTCTAAACTCCATTCAAGCCCAGATTAACCCTCCCAAACCTTAGGGAATCATACTAGGACATCATATAAACATGTGGAGGTCCTAAATCATACTTTAAACAAACTATCAAGATTTCACCCAAATGGGTCAACTATACACTTTTATAAAACTAGGGTTTAGATGTGTTCCAGCCCTAAAATCGTTTGAAAACATGTAAATGAGGGGTCCTAGAACTCACATTATCAGGTTGGAGTTGAAGAGCTTCGGCTTGAATAGCTTCTCGACAAAATACGAGCCTGAATCACCCCGTTCTCTCTTTTCTTTCTCTGCTCTGTCGCTCTCTGCTCTTTCCCCGACTGAAACGTGTGAGTGTTGGGGAAAGAAGAGAGCTGCTCCTCTTTTATAGGTACAACTCAGTCGCCCAAAGTCCAGGGGCGACTGGACCTTCAGTCTCATGAACACCGTGCGACTGGGCCTCCAGTCGCATGAGTTCCATGCGGTTGAACCTTCAGTCGGGCGATTGAACTCTAGCCGTACGGTTGAGCTTCAATCGGCCGAATAACATGCGATCGAACCTCCAGTCACATGAATTCCATGCGACTGAGACTCTGTCGCATATCACTTCAAGAAGTCAAACTTCCGGGTGTTACAAGTCCACCCCCCTTATTTAGGTTTCGTCCCCGAAACCTGTTATTCCTCGAACAATCGTGGGTAAAGCTGTCTCATTTCTTCTTCAGTTTCCCACTTTGATTCGGATCCCTTCTTGTGCCGCCACTGTACACGCATAAGGGAAACCAATTTATTTCTTAACCTCTTCTCTTTGCGATCGATGATCGCCACTGGTTGCTCTACATAGTTGAGCCGTTCGTCTACTTCAATATCTTCCAGTGGAACGATCAGATCCTCATCAGCCAAACATTTTCTCAGATGAGATACGTGGAAGGTCGGGTGAATTCCACTTAACTCATCTGGTAGATCCAACCTATAGGCCACCTCCCCTACTCGAGCAACAATTCGGAAAGGGCCTATATACCACGGGCTCAACTTACCCCGCTTCCGGAATCGAATGATTCCTTTCCAACGCGAGACCTTTAACATAACCCGGTCTCCCACCTGGAACTCAATCGGCCTGCGTCGTTTGTCGGCATACGACTTCTGTCGGTCTTTGGCCGCCTTCATATAATCTTTAATTCTTTCAAGCTTCTCAGTCGTAGCCTCGATCACTTCGACGCTTCCCAATTCTTTCTGACCAATATCACCCCAACAGACGGGTGTCCTGCATCTCCTACCGTATAGCATCTCGTAGGGTGGCATGCCAATACTTGCATGATAGCTGTTGTTGTACGAGAATTCAGCTAACGGTAGGTGGTCATCCCAACTTCCCCCGAAGTCAATAACACATGCCCGGAGCATGTCCTCCAAAGTCTGAATGGTCCTTTCCGACTGACCATCAGTTTGAGGATGATAAGCTGTACTAATATGCAACCTCGTCCCCATAGCATCATGGAACTTCTTTCAGAATTTGGATGTAAACCGGGTGTCGCGATCGAACACAATCGACACTGGTACACCATGACGAGTCATAATCTTTTTGATCAAAAGATCGGCCAACCTCTCAGATGAATATGTCTCGCGCATCAGTAGGAAGTGAGCACATTTTGTCAGACGATCCACAATCACCCATATAGTATCATACCCTTTCGGGGTACGTGGTAGCTTTGTGATGAAATCCATGGTGATGTGCTCCCACTTCCATTCCGGGATATCCAAGGGTTGAATCTTTCCATACGGCTTCTGGTGCTCGGCCTTCACTTGTAAACAAGTAAGGCATTTACTCACATACTCCACCACATCGCGTTTCATACCCGGCCACCAATAATCTTTCTTCATGTCTTGGTACATCTTGGTGGCACCGGGATGAATGGAGTATCGAGACTTATGAGCTTCCTCCATAATCCTCATTCGCAGATCCCCAAGATGAGGAATCCACATACGCCCAAACCGGGTTCTAACACCCGTTGCGTTCTCACCCAACTCCGCGACCAGACCTCTCATTCGTTCAGAGTTAAGATGTTCGTCTTTCAAAGCCTCATCTTGGAACTCTTTGACCTGTTTCATCACGTCAGAGGTCATGCTTAGCTGGTACGCCTTCACCCGAATTGGCTCGGGCCTCTCCTTTCGGCTAAGGGCATCCGCCACCACGTTGGCTTTGCCCGGATGGTAATGGATCTCACAATCATAATCCTTTATAAGATCCAACCATCGCCGTTGCCTCATATTCAGATATTTTTGCTCGAAGAAGTACTTTAAGCTTTTGTGGTCTGTGAAAATGGTGCACTTCGTTCCGTAGAGGTAGTGCCTCCAAATCTTTAACGCGAAGACCACAGCTGCTAGCTCCAAGTCATGAGTAGGGTAATTAACCTCATGAACTTTCAACTGCCGGGATGCATAAGCTATAACCTTTCCCCTCTGCATCAACACGCATCCCAATCCCGAATAAGAAGCATCAGAATAAACCACTAGATCTTCGCTTCCCTCGGGTAATGACAGAACAGGACCTTGGGTCAACCTCGTCTTCAGTTCTTCAAACGCCTCTTCCTGAGCTTGACCCCATACAAACTTTACATCTTTCCGGGTCAACTTGGTCAGTGGAGAAGCAATCTTGGAGAAGTCTTGAATGAATCTTCGGTAATAACCCGCCAAACCTAAGAAACTTCGGATTTCAGACGGCGTCTTTGGAGACTTCCACTGCATTACTGCTTCTACTTTTGCCGGATCGACCATAATTCCCTCCGGATTAACCACGTGACCCAGAAATTGAACTTCACGCAACCAAAATGCGCACTTGGAGAACTTGGCGTACAATTTCTCCCTTCTCAACGTCTCCAGAACCTCGCGAATGTGACCGGCATGCTCAGTCTCATTCTTCGAATAAATCAAGATATCATCGATGAATACAATCACTGATTTATCCAACATCGGCCGACACACCCTGTTCATCAGATCCATAAAAGCAGCTGGCGCATTGGTCAAACCAAAAGACATGACAAGGAACTCATAGTGACCGTAGCGCGTACGAAAAGCCGTTTTAGGGACATCCTGCTCCTTCACCTTCAGTTGATGGTAGCCTGATCGAAGATCTATTCGTGAAAACCAACTAGCACCCTAAAGTTGGTCAAACAAGTCATCGATTCTTGGCAAGGGGTATCTGTTCTTCACCGTCAACTTATTCAACTCGCGGTAGTCGATGCACATCCTCATGCTACCGTCTTTCTTCTTTTCGAACAGGACCGGAGCACTCCAAGGTGAGATACTCGGCCTAATAAACCCCTTATCCAGCAGCTCTTGTAACTGTCCCATCAACTCTTTCATCTCCATCGGGGCCAATCGATACGGTGCCTTGGCAACAGGTTGGGCGCCTGGTATCAGGTCAATCTGGAACTCGACCTCTCTTTCGGGTGGCAATCCCGATAAGTCTTCCGGGAACACGTCCGGAAACTCGCGCACAATCGGAACATCGGATAGTTGTGGTGTTGGCGTTTCTACATCCTTTACATAACATAAGAAGGCGCTACATCCACGCCTCATACATTTTCCCGCCACCGCCATAGAGATCACCTTCGGAATTGTCGTGACCCGATCCCCATAAACAGTTACCGAACTTCCGTTAGGCGTTGTCAAACAGATCATCTTCTTTCGACACACTATATTCGCCTCAAAGTCCGCCAACCAATCCATTCCGAGCACCAAATCAAAACCACCCAAAATCATCGCAAATGGTCTAACCGGAAATTTATGGCCCTCTAATTCTACGTCACAACCCTGTATCACCTCGGAAATCCTGGTAGTTTTACCTATAGCGGTCTCTACATCAAACGGTATATCCACACGTCTACTACTAACGGGCAATTTGGCACAGAAAGCAGCAGAAATAAAACTCCTACTGGCACCCGAATCAAATAATACCGAGGCTAAAGTTTGGTTCACCAGAAACGTACCGGACACTACATCGGGGTCCGTCCTAGCCTCTTCTTGCGTCATTGTGAATGCCCTGGCGCTTGCTCTTGGACCTTCACTCCCCGTCTTCTTTACCCCTGAAGCCTCAGCCCTAGGCTTCTTACAGTCTCTAGCGATGTGGCCAGGTTGACCACACCTGAAACATACGTTCATCCCCAATCTGCATTCCCCACCGTGTTCTCTCCCGCATTTACCACACTTCTTTCCTCCTGAACCCGACGCGACCACCCGGCGGTCATCCACCCGCGTCTTCTTATTACTCGTCGAAGTATCACCTCGACCAAACCTCTTTCCCCGCCAGTTTCTCTCCCCACCTTCCTTCTTGCTACCCTCAGCCTTTACCAACGCAGCCCGTTCATCGTATAACCTTCCCGCCAAATCCACTGCCGACCTGAAAGTGCTCGGTCGGGCAGAAATCAAATGCCAACGAATTTCAGCTGGCAGCCCATGAATGTACCGGTTGATCTTTCGAGACACCGGTGTCACCTGCTCTGGCACCAACCGCGCCATATCGTTAAACTTGGTGGTGTATTGTTGGTGGGTCATCGTCCCCGCCTCCAACTGCAGGAACTCTCTCTCAACTCTGTCCATTTCCCGACGAGGACTGAACTCCTCAATCACCATTCTCTTCAACTCGGACAACTTCGTCTTCCCAATGGCCCTGCTACCCTCGGCCTGGACAATATTGTCCCACCAGCACAAAGCCGTCCCCGTAAAAGAGTGGGTAGCAAACTTCACCTTCTTGTCCTCTTGACAATCACTAATATCGAGGACCGCCTCCATTTCTCTCACCCATTGGTGAGCATCCGCAGCCGTACCAGAACCATCAAAAGTCGGGGGCTTGCACCTCATAAATGCCCCGTAGTTACAACCCCGGGCTGTCTCCCGTACCAGCTCTTCTTCCTCTTCCTCTTCATCATCAGATAGTACCGTTTCTGCTTCCGCCTGTTGCTGTCTACCTGAGGACCGATTCCTCCCTCGCCTCTCGTCTTCACGTACTGCCTTTATCACTTCGGTCACTACAGACGGTAAGATCGTCTGCATGACCTGGTGCACTTCCTCGACCATTGCCTCTTTTACCGAGGCCCTCAAATTTGCGCTTTCATCTGCCTCCTCCTGATGAGGAATCTCGTTTTCCTCATGAACTACATTCTCTGTCCTACGTCTCCCTCGCGTGTTACGCGGTTCAGCACCACATCCACCACCACGGGAAGCTTTAGATGATCTACCACTGACCATCTTCTATCACACTGAAAGATTCAAACACCAACACGGTCATTCAAGGAAATAGCTCAGTTTATGTTAAGTATAGTAAGTCCCTAATTACAGTGGCCAGTTGTGAATAGCCACTTACTTTACTCTTCGCACCCCGAGCATTACCTGTCCTGACTACATTAGTATCTAAGTCTAACAGTACACATAAACACATATCATGCGCACGTAATCATGATTAACTTTAAGAAAATATCTGATGGCACGCAGCTACTCAGATGGCATGCAGCTACTCAGATGGCATTCTTCCCTTTTTCTGTCCCATTTTCAGTTTAAGTTTAGGTTTATTTTGAAAATTTACCCATTTCACTTAAACTTTGGCTCTGATACCAACTTGTAAGGCCCCGTTTCCGGGAACCTCACAGTTGGTCTTTCATCGCATATATTTAAATAAAACAATGCAGCGGAAACATTCAAGATAAACTTTTCTTTTACTATAAGTACTTTTGCCATTTAATACAACGTACGTCAATTACAAAACATCTAATGTTGCATTACATCACAAAAGCACTATTACAAAAGATTTCATCATAAAGAATATTCCTTAAGTACTTCCGTACATCGGAAGTCTTAAGGAGCTCTTGACACTCTCATGCAACATATTTTGTTGCATGTATTATGCACCCCCACTTCCAGTGCGGGTAGCATTATCAAAAGGAGAATGCCATCCCAAAAGAGCTGAGTAGCCGCCTCGTGCCATCCTCAGCAACCCTACCTGCCAACTGGAAACACATAAAAAGTCAGCGTTGCTGAGTGAGTTCTAGTTTTATAGGTAGTATATAAAAATACTCTTTTCTGTATTATACTATACTGTACTGTATATGCGAGCACGCATCAACTGTGTGAACAAATAACGTTCGTTCTCTGTACTATATGCCTTGTCTGTAAACTTTGTCTTTATGTTTCACTTTCTATGTGGACCAGTGAGCGATACCCCAACTATGTGCGCGATGGGAAACGGATGACGGGCCATCTATATACCCCGAAGGGTCAACTGTGTTCCCTCGAAAGGGCTATGTGTATCCCCCGAAGGGTCAACTGCATTCCCTCGAAAGGGCTATGTGTATCCCCCGAAGGGTCAACTGTGTTCCCTCGAAAGGGCTATGTGTACTATGTACAAGGCCGACCCGATCATCCGGGGCACGCCACAAAGGTCCTGCCAATCTCAATTGATTAACCCTGTGTGCGTCAATGGGTAGCTAGCCCGCAACACAGTTGAGCTAACGACACACAGTCGTGTAACTCCTATATGCTTGCAAGACTTGTTAACTTTCATTAACGTTCCTTCGCTTTCTTTATTACTCTTTCACTGTACTTTACATAATACTTTCATTTCATCTATTAGTGATAACATGTAAGACTGTGGAAAGGTAAACATGCATCAAATCGAGGAACATTGATATTTACAAATCATCAGTCATTACTATCATATAAGGCTACATCATACTTAGCCCACATACATCATACATACACTTCTCTCCACATTCACATCAGCCCTATTTGGGCGATTGAACACCCTCCAGTCGCATGGCCTCCATGCGACTGAGTCATGCGAATGGGCATCTATGCGACTGAACCCTCAGTCGTACGTCTGTACTACTATGCGAATGGGTCTATGCGACTGAACCCTCAGTCGTACGTCTGTACTATTAGGCGAATGGATCTATGCGACTGAACCCTCAGTCACATGGCCTGTCATGCGACTGAGCTCCAATCGTACGACTGTGCCTCAATCGTACGATTGAACATCAGTCCTTTCTCAATCGTGCGACTGGCCCTTCAGTCGCATAGCCCTAACTGGGCAGCGACTGAAGTTCATCACGAGCAGCAGCCGTGACACTCGGCTGAAAAACCCCTTTAAACTCCATTCAAGCCCAGATTAACCCTCCCAAACCTTAGGGAATCATACTAGGACATCATATAAACATGTGGAGGTCCTAAATCATACTTTAAACACATTATCAAGATTTCACCCAAATGGGTCAACTATACACTTTTACAAAACTAGGGTTTAGATGTGTTCCAGCCCTAAAATCGTTTGAAAACATGTAAATAAGGGGTCCTAGAACTCACATTATCAGGTTGGAGTTGAAGAGCTTCGGCTTGACTAGCTTCTCGACAAAATCCGAGCCTGAATCACCCCGTTCTCTCTTTTCTTTCTCTGCTATGTCGCTCTCTGCTCTTTCCCCGACTGAAACGTGTGAGTGTTGGGGAAAGAAGAGAGCTGCTCCTCTTTTATAGGTATAGCTCAGTCGCTCAAAGTCCAGGGGCGACTGGACCTTCAGTCGCATGAACACCGTGCGACTGGGCCTCCAGTCGCATGAGTTCCATGCGGTTGAACCTTCAGTCGGGCGATTGAACTCCAGCCGTACGGTTGAGCTTCAATCGGCCGAATAACATGCGATCGAACCTCCAGTCGCATGAATTCCATGCGACTGAGACTCAGTCGCATATCACTTCAAGAAGTCAAACTTCCGGGTGTTACAGGACGTGGATGTGATAGTACCACGATGGTTAGACGTACCAGTTCTGTGTGATTTCCCGGACGTGTTCCCGGAGGATCTATCTGGTGTACCACCTGACCGTGAGATCGAATTCCAAATCGATATGATACCTTGTGCCCAACCTGTTGCTAAGGCGCGGTATCATTTGGCTCCATCGAAGATGAAGGAACTGATGACTCAGTTGCAAGAGCTGTTGGACAAGGGGTTTATATGACCGAGTATCTCTCCATAGGGTGCTCCGGTATTATTTGTGAAGAAGAAGGATGGTAGTATGCAAATGTGCATTGACTACCGTGAGCTGAACAAGTTGACGGTGAAGAATCGGTACCCATTACCAAGTATTGATGACTTGTTTGATCAACTCCAAGGTGCCAGTTGGTTCTCGTGGATAGATTTTCGATTTGGTTAGCATCAGTTGAAGGCAAAGGAGAAGGATATTCCTAGGACAACTTTCCGTACGCGCTTTGGACACTATGAATTCCTTCTTATATCTTTTGGTTTACCCAAACGCGCCAGATACTTTTATGGATTTGATGAATCGGGTGTGTCGGCCGATGTTGGATAAATAAGTGATTGTACTTATCGATGATAACCTGATTTACTTGAGAAGCGGGGAGGAACATGCCGGTCACATTTGTGAGGTGTTGGAGACGCTTAGAAGGGAGAAGTTGTATGCCATGTTCTCCAAGTGCGTGTTCTGGTTACGCAAAGTTCAGTTTCTGGGTCACGTTGTGAATCCCGAGGGGATTATGGTAGACCCGGCTAAGGTGGAGGCGGTGATGCAATGGAAGTTTCCAAAGACGCCATCTGAGATCCGTAGTTTCTTGGGTTTGGCGGGTTATTACAGGAGATTCATCCAAGACTTCTCTTGTTGGGTTTGATAGAACACAAAAGCAAGATTAACCATTTAAACTTTCTGAAAAACGCAGCGGAATAATAGCTTATTAACATTGTTTATATGCTGAAAATTCCATGTTCTATTTGATGTTTTAAAGTGTAAACAAACCAAGAACAAAGGGGAACATACATATGTGAATAAGCAAGCTATGTAAGCATAAAACAACATAATATGACAGCTATAAAAGAGCTGCCAAACTACCTTCCAGCAGCCTCCAAAATCGTATGAAAGAAGAGGATTAATGCTTCAAAATTCAACCAAGGCTCCAAGAGAAGGACTCCTCAAGCTTGTATACCCCAAACTTATCTTGCAAGCAACTATTGCTAGGAAGAATCAAACACCAAAGTCAGCCAAAACTTCAAAACTCTTGGATGCTGCTGCCGTGAGCTTCAAAGAAGAGAGAGAGAGTTTTTGCCTTTTTGTTTTGCATGTGATTAAAGGATTTTGATGGAGTGTTAGACTAGTTATTGTTGGAGCTTCTCAAGGCAAAAGAAAATTGACCAATCATGGGCCATGGGCGGCCGATTTTTTTAACCAAGAGGGGTTTTTTTTCCAAAATTAATTAAACTCCCTTTTAAAGCAGTCGAGTAATAAGTTGTACAATTAACCTCTTAATTGTATAACTTACAATTATTATTTGGTGTCATCTAATCAAGTAATATAACACTTCAAATAATATTTTCCTCTTTATAGAACAAAGTATCCTAATAAGTTGTTCTATCTCATATACAACTTATTTAGAAAATCCATTTTTCTAAATTGGTGTAAATATCTAATTGCATGATCATATCATCAATTAAATATCAGTTTGTGCTTGCTAAGCTTGTTATTGGGTATAACCCGACTTGGATCATAACGTACTAACCGCATCAATATTCTACGTGTCTTGGGCATATAGAATCCTACAATCTCCCACTTGCCCAAGATTCATAGGAGATTTATGCAAGCAGTAAATACTGCCTAACAACGGTTTACTACCCTTAATACGCATGACTTATGGCCATTCAATAACATCATCCCATTCAAGTACCCTACTTGAAATGATTTAGGTGAATCAATCATTTATCCTTTTGTTACAGATGTCATGTTAAATCCAAGGACATAGAATGATCATTCCTTGTTGATTTAACTTAATCAGGCCTTAGACATCTTGCTCTCAATGAATAAGAGGAACAAATCCCATCTTGACTACATACGTTTCTCACAATCACCTCGTGTCACACCTAAACATAGCCTTATGTACTGTCCAATATTTCAGGACAGTGAAGAACTAGTTCAAGGTATAACACCTGGTGAATATTAAAACCCAATATGTATCTCAGGTCTGAGGATACCAAATGATATTCGCCTTTTACTCAAACTTACTTATGATCAATCTAGAAGATTCTATGTAGTAAAATTTGAGATGCGGGTTAGTCCAATATTTGTATCCCATAAATATCTATGAACCTTGGTAGCAACCCATTCCTCTATATTCATCCTTATGAATATCAACCAATCCAAGTTCATAATAATCTTACCCTCACACTTGTTCCCACAAGTCTGAACGACTACGGACATTTAGAGTAATCAATTTACTCATGGATGAAACATGCTAAATTGGAACATTGATTGAAACATTATAACCAAATAATATTATTCAAATAATAAAGAGTTCCACATATCCAAATACAAAATTTACAGATCAAATCCAATCACTAGAATATCAAAGTCCCATGGCACAAATATGACCTTCATGCTTTGCCTTTTCAAGGAGCTTCGTGAGAGGATCCGCAATGTTTTGATCTGTGTAAACTTTGCGAATACATATCTTTCCCTTTTCAACTTCATCTCGTATGTAGTTGAATCTCCGCTCAATGTGCCTAGTCTTTTGATGAGCACGGGGTTCCTTGATTTGAGCAATCGCACCCTCGTTATCACAAAAGATCTCTAGGGGGTCCTGAATGGAAGGGACAACCCCTAGATAGGCAATGAATTTCTTCAACCATGCAGCTTCTTGAGCTGCCAATAAGGCGGCAACGTATTCTGATTCTGTAGTTGATAGAGCCACCACATCTTGTTTGGAGCTCTTCCAAGAGACAGCTCCTCCATTCAGAATGAAAATATATCCCGACTGTGACCGTGAATCATCACGATCGGTTTGGAAACTCGCATCCGTGTAATCTTTTACAACGAGTTCCTCACCACTAGATCCATATATTAGGAACATATCTTTCGTCCTCTATAGGTACTTAAGTATGTTCTTAACAGCCATCCAATGACTGCTTCAAGGATTTTGCCGGTATCGGCTTGTCATGCTTAATGCGCATGAAACGTCCGGCCGAGTGCATATCATTGCATACATGATGGATCCAATAGCAGATGCGTATGGGATTGCCTTCATGTTATCTTGCTCATCTTTTAAGCTAGGACATTGAGTCGTACTCAATATCGTTCCTCTTTGAATAGGCACGGTACCTTTCTTAGAGTTCTCCATCTTGAACCTTTTCAAGATCTTATCAATGTATGCGCTTTGATTTAGACCAATCAACCGCCTTGATCTATCCCTATAGATCTTTATTCCTAGAATGTAGGCGGCTTCACCAAGATCCTTGATGGAAAAACAACTTCCAAGCCATGTTTTTACACCTTCCAAGGTTGGAATGTCATTTCCAAATAGTAGTATGTCATCAACATACAATACTAGGAAAGTGATGATGCTCCCACTAGCCTTCTTATATACACAAGCTTCATCAGCGTTCTTGATGAATCCAAATTTAATTACTTCTTCATCAAAACGGTGATTCCAACTTCTCGATGCTTGTTTTAATCCATAGATTGATTTTTTTAACTTGCATACTTTATTAGGATGTTTTGGATTGACAAAACCTTCAGGCTGAACCATATAGACATCTTCCTCAAGATATCCATTTAGGAAAGCGGTTTTGACATCCATTTGCCAAATCTCATAATCATAATGAGCATCTCTGGCAAACAATATCCTTATAGACTTTAGCATCGCAACAGGTGAGAAGGTTTCATCATAATCAACCCCTTGAGTTTGAGTGAAACCCTTTGCTACAAGTCTAGCCTTATAAGTATCCAAGTTTCCATGAATATAAGTTTTCTTCTTGAAAACCCATTTACTTCCAACTACCTTGGAATTAAGAGTTGGTACAACAAGTTCATAAACTTGATTGTCATACATGGATTGCATCTCAACGTTCATGGCTTCAAGCCATTTGTCATAATCCGAATTAGAGACTGCATTATGGTATGTGGTTGGTTCATCTGAATCTACCACATAGCATCCATCCATGAAAAATCTGTATCTTTCAGGTGGATTACTAGTTCTACCACTTCTACGAACGTTTTGTGTGTATTGATCAACCGCTTGATCATCCTCAACATCCTCATGTTGAGTGCTAGTTTCAACCAAACGTGCATCGGGTTGTGGTTCTTGATCCTCCTCAAGATCCACTGTTCTACTGGTAGTTCCTTCCATAAGGAACTTTGCTTCTAAGAACTCACCCTTTCTGGCAACAAACACCTTTTGTTCCCGTGGATCATAGAAATAATATCCCATAGAATCTCTAGGATATCCAACAAAAATACACTTGGTGGATCGGACTTCCAATTTGTTTAGGGTGGGAGTCTTAACATAAGCCTCACAACCCCAGACACTTAAGTACGATAGGGATGGAACTCTTCCATGCCATATATCAAAGGGCGTCCTTTCCACCTTTTTGGTTGGGGCCATATTTAGAATACGGGCCGCGGAGAGCAAAGCGAAACCCCAAAATGATAGAGGCAATGTGCTTCTAGCCTTCATAGATCGGACCATATCCAATAAGGTTCGATTCCTCCTCTCAGACACACCAATATGTTGTGGTGTTCCAGGTGGAGTGAGTTGTGAGACAATCCCATAACTCCTAAGATGACCTTAAAAAGCATCACTTAAGTACTCACCTCCTCTATCGGTGCAGAGAACTTTAATCGACTTGTTGAGTTGATTTTCTACTTCATTCTTGAAGATTTTGAACGTTTCAAAAGCTTCATCCTTGTGCCTTAATAAGTACACATACCCATAGTGACTATAATCGTCAGTAAAGGTAATGAAGTATCTTTCACCATTCCTAGTCATTGGCTTAAAAGAACCACATACATCCGAATGTATGATTCCTAATAAATCTTTTGCCCTTTTGTTAGTTCCACTAAAAGGTGCCTTAGTCATTTTTCCTTGTAAACAAGATTCACATACATCAAGTGAATCACAATCAATTGTTTTTAAAAGACCATTCTTTTGAAGTGTTTGTATACGTTTCTTCTTTATATGACCAAGAAGACAATGCCAAAGATAGGTATCACTCAAATCCAACTTGAGTTTCTTGGTGTTAGTTTGGTACAATGAACTATTTAAAGTATTTTCATGAACCAATTCATAAATACCGTTAATGGGAATAGCTTTAAAATAGAACATATCATTTAAAGAAACATGAATATCATTTTCAACAAAAGATAACACATAATCATAATGTCTTAATTGGGATACAGAAATAATGTTTCTAGTCAAACTAGGAGCATACAAAACATTCTTCAAAATAACATCCAAGCCACTTGGAAGTTTTAGTATGTAGTCCCTATGAGCTTCAACTATGACTTTAGTTCCATTGCCCATGAAGAGGCTAACATCCCCTTGATTGAAGTCCCTACTTCTTGTGAACCCCTGCAACAAATTGCAAATATGAGTTCCACATCCGGTATCCAATACCCATGTGTTAGAAGATGTAACATTAAGATCAATATGAATCATGTATATTGTACCTGAGGTCTGCCCGGCATCCCTCTTTGCTTTCAACTCTTGAAGATGGACAGGACAATTCCTTGCCCAATGTCCAATCTCCGCACACTTGAAGCATGGGTCATTAGTAGCAACCTTTTGCTTCTTCTCTTATGGTTTGGGTGGCACCCTTGCCACCCCTTTCCCCTTTCCCCAAACGGGTCCCTTACCCTTGGCAATCTTTGCCTTGGGTGCGGGATAAGGCCTCTTCTTGTTCCCACCTTCATTGATCGTGAGAACGGGTAAAACCATTTTACCCATGGCTGCCTCAGCCATTTTGAGCATTGAGTGAAGCTCACCAATGCTTTTGTCCCAAGCATTCATGTTGTAGTTCAACAAAAATGTCTTGAACTTCTTGGTAAGGCCATTAAGGATCAAATCCGTGGCCAATTCCTTCAAGACAGGACAATTAATCCTTTCGAGGCGGTCAATGTGGCTTTTCATCTTAAGTACATAAGATGAAACCGATTGGTTGTCGTCCGTACGACATGCATGGAGTGCTCGAACCGTTTCGAAGTGCTCAACCCTTGCTTGCTGTTGGAACGTTTCCTTCAACTGGGTTATCATGTCATAAGCTCCGTGATGTTCATACTCCTTTTGGAGATCCGGAGTCATGCTCGCTAGCATGAGACAAGACACTTGGACGGAGTCCTCAGTGTACTTTAGCCAATCGTTATTGGTCTCCTCATCATCCTTAGTAGGTTGATCGGGGATAGGGTCAACTAAAACATATGATCGTCTCTCTTGCTTGAGAATGATTCTCAAGTTTCGATACCAATCAATGAAATTGTTATGATTTAGACGTTCCTTTTGGAGAATCGCTCGTAAATATTGGGTGGACGTGGATGAGTTATCATGATTATAATTATTGGTGGCCATCTACAAAATTTAACAAAGATCTATTTTAGTATTTTTGATATTGCTATTTTTAATAATTAATACCTTTTAAGGTTATTATCATATTAAAATCTAGAACCCAACATTACATTTAAATTGTGGTTAGGTGACCTTTATCCCACGATTTAAATTAATAAGGTGGTCAACGATTGACGGTTGTAACCATTTGCAACTTCTAGAGGTATGGGATCGACTTTAAAAATCATATGTAAAGTCGGCATGTTAATCCCATCAACACCATTTGGAAATGATATTTTAGGTGATCTATTTAACATGGTTTGCAAATCAAGACATCCTACTTACACACACGTGTGAGTTTGCCAAAATGAGTGGTTAGGTGACCTTTATCCCACGAATATGGCATTCTCACCTCAAGTCATAAGTTCCCTCAAAATGGTTAGGTGACCTTTATCCCACTAAGAGTTCCCAAGTGACTTAAGTGTTGTGTAAAAGGACGGTGTTGATCTTGTTTTAGAATATTTGGAGGTTTGATAATTCTAGTTTAGAAAACTCTATGTACTTGTATTTGCATGCTTTCAAATACAAGATACCCTATGGTCCTTTGATAAAACCTATTTTAATCTTTAAAATCATTAAATCATTTTAATAACCTTTTATTACCTTTTAATGATTAAGAACCATCAATTTTCAGCTTGTTAAGTTTGTTAACTAGTTTGTAATGCATGTCCAAATATCAACCATACAATCAAACAACAAACATTCAAACAAGCATAAACATAAACAACCACATGTGCATAACCATAGCCACTATGTTGACAACACTTGTTTGCCATCACAAGTGTTGTCATTTGGTCTTTCCTAAGGTCATAACAAAACACATAGAAAGCTTCCAAAAGCCTCCCACTTGAAACCGCATCCAAAATGCACCATGTTTCTCTTGTGTCTTTCCTTTGTGCTTCCAACGTGTTTGTCTTCATATTACAAGATATAAAGTCCTAAACATGATATCTAGTAAAATGAAAAATACACCTTATCTATTTATTACAACCCAATAATAAATAAATTACATCTTTTATACAAAGCACAAATAAATTAATATACAACCCTATTGAATAAACCAAAACAACCATTGCATACATCCAAACAACACAAGGCCAAATGCTAGGTTATGCACCAATATGAACATTCATCATATCATCCAAATATATCAAAGAATCCCCATTAAAACCCACGATTTTCAGCCAACATAAACTGAAAATTCGGGTTTTAAACATTGTCCAAACAATATATATATCATCATACATATCTTTCAAGGTTTAATCATAAGCATGTGTGATATAACCTTGAAAGTTTGGGGATTCAACATAAAAACATAGCAGCCCCTAAAGGGGTTTTAAAGTCCATACAAATTTTTAAAGGACAATACAAGCTAGCTATCCACATAACCGGCTCTAGATGCCATTGTTGGGTTTGATAGAACACAAAAACAAGTTTAACCATTTAAACTTCTGAAAAATGCAGCGGAATAACAGCTTAATAACATTGTTTATAAGCTGAAAATTTCATGTTCTATTTGATGTTTTAAAGTGTAAACAAACCCAAGAACAAAGGGGATCATATATATGTGAATAAGCAAGCTATGTAAGCATAAAACAACATAATATGACAGCCACAAAAGGGCTGCCAAACTACCTTCCAGCAGCCTCCAAAATCATATGAAAGAAGAGGATTAATGCTTCAAAATTCGACCAAGGCTCCAAGAGAAGGACCCCTCAAGCTTGTATACCCAAGCTTATCTTGCAAGCAACTCTTGTTAGGAAGAATCAAACACCAAAGTCAGCCAAAACTTCAAAACTCTTGGATGCTGCTGCCGTGAGCTTCAAAGAAGAGAGAGGGAGTTTTTGCCTTTTTGTTTTGCATGTGATTAAAGGATTTTGATGGAGTGTTAGACTAGTTATTGTTGGAGCTTCTCAAGACAAAAGAAAATTGACCAACCATGGGCCATGGGCGGCCGATTTTTTTAACCAAGAGGGGTTTTTTTTCCAAAATTAATTAAACTCCCTTTTAAACTAGTCTAGTAATAAGTTGTACAATTAACCTCTTAATTGTAACTTATACACTCCAATTATTATTTGATGTCATCTAATCAAGTTATATAACACTTCAAATAATATTTTCCTCTTTATAGAACAAAGTATCCTAATAAGTTGTTCTATCTCATATGCAACTTATTTAGAAAATCCATTTTTCTAAATTGGTGTAGATATCTAATTGCATGATCATATCATCAATTAAATATCAGTTTGTGCTTGCTAAGCTTGTTATTGGGTATAACCCGACTTGGATCATAACGTACTAACCGCATCAATATTCTACGTTTCTTGGGCATATAGAATCCAACATCTCTAATATAGCTTCTCCGTTGACAAAGCTGACCCGCAAGGATGTAAAGTTCGTATGGGGTCCAGAACGGGAGAAGGCTTTCAAAGAGTTAAAAAATGAGGTTGACACAAGCTCCAGTTTTGACGTTACTTGAGGGGAGTGAGGACTTGGTGGTCTATTAAGATGCTTTTTATTCAGGGTAGGGTTGCGTGTTGATGCAACGGGGAAAGGTTATAGCATATGCGTCCCGACAGTTGAAGATCCATATGGCTAACTACCTTACCCATGATTTGGAGTTGGCAGTTCTAGTCTTTGCGTTGAAGATTTAGAGGCACTACTTGTATGGGATGAAGTGCACCATCTTCATCGACCACAAGAGCTTAAGGTACTTCTTCGAGTAAAAGGAACTGAACATGAGGCGAAGGAGATGGTTGGAGCTCATCAAGGATTATGACTACAAAGATCCATTACCATCCGGGTAAGGCCAACGTAGTGGCCGATGCCCTTAGTTGAAAGGAAAGACCCGAGTCAATTCAGGTGAAGGCTTATCAGTTAGTCATGACCGCTGATGTTATGAAGCAGGTCAAAGAGTTTCAGCACGAAGCTCTGAAGGAGGATCGGATTAATTTTGAGCGTATGAAAGGTCTAGTGGCAGAATTGGGTGAGAACGCTTTGGGTGTTAGAACCTGATCTGGACGGATGTGGGTACCTCGTTATGGGGATCTATGGGGAAAGATCATGGACAAAGCCTATAAGACTCGATACTCGATTCATCGCGGTGCCATGAAGATGTACCAAGATATGAAGAAAGACTATTGATGGCCGGGAATGAAACGCGACATAGTCGAGTATGTGAGCAAGTTCCTTACCTGTTTGCAAGTGAAGGCGGAGCATTAGAATCCATACGGGACGATCCAACTGTTGGATATACCCGAGTGAAAGTGGGAGCAGATCAGTATGGACTTCATTACAAAGTTACCGCATACAACAGGAGGCTACAATGCCATATGAGTGATTGGAGAGGTTGGCAGAACTATTTCTTAAGGAGATTGTGACTCGTCATGGCGTACCGGTGTCTATCGTGTCCGACGGCGACACCCGGTTTAAATCTAAGTTTTGGAAGAAATTTCATGATGCGATCGGAATGAGGTTACACATCAGTACAGCTTACCACCCTTAGACCGATGGTTAGTTAGATAGGACCATTCAGACGCTGGAAGATATGCTTCGGGCATGCGTCATTGATTTAGGTGGAAGTTAGGACGAGCACTTACCATTAGCCGAGTTCTCATACAACAAAAGCTATCATGCCAATATTGGTATGCCTCCTTATGAGATGCTATACGGTAGAAGGTGTAGGACGCTTGTGTGTTGGGGCGAGATCGGGCAGAAAGAGTTGGGAAGCCTTGAGGTGATCGCGGCAACAACAGAAAAGTTCGAGAAGATCAAGGCCTTTATGAAAGTGGCAAAGGATAGGCAAAATTCGTACGCCGACAAGAGTCGTAGGCTGATTGAATTCATGGTGGGGGATCGAGTTATGTTGAAAGTCTAACCTCGGAAGGGGATCATCCAATTCAGGAACCAAGGGAAGTCGAGCCCGAGGTATATTGGGCCATTCCGAATCGTTACCCGAGTAGTCAAGGTAGCCTATCGGTTAGAGCTACCCGATGAGTTAAGTGGAATTCACCTGACATTCCATGTATCTCATTTAAGGAAGTGCTTAGCCAACGAAGATATGATCGTGCCACTTGGGGATATCGAGTTCGGCGAACGAATCAATTACGTGGAGCAACTTATGGCCATCAGTGATCAAATGGTGAAAAGGCGAAGAAATAAAGTGGTTCCACTTGTACGCGTACAGTGGAAACACAGTAAGGGGTCAGAGTCCACTTGGGAAACCAAGGAAGAGATGAGGCGGCATTACCCTCATCTATTCAACGACTGACAGGTTTCAAGGAAGAAACCTCCTAAATAATGGAGGTGGACTTGTAACGCCTAAAAATTTTGAGAAAAAGAAAGGAAGTAGAAGTTTTCGCACGAAAGAGGTTGATCTCGCGCGAAAAAAGATGCTCTCGTGTGAAAGGATGTTCTCACACGAGAAGCCTGCGAGAAGTTGAACTGGGGTATAAATAGCTGCGAACCCCCATGTCTTGCACTCACTTATGCGAAAAGTGCTGCTGCTAGGGAGAGAAAGCTGTTGTTTAGAGAGAGAAAGTGAAGAAACAAGGTATTAAGTGAAACTCGTGTAGTAACTTGTGTTAGTGTCACACCCTCAAAATCCGCTGCGGGGTTTTACCGTGAGGCGCGTGACAAAGCAGGATCTCAGTCATTAGTTACTCAGAACGACTCTACATGAACTAACAATCAAAATCAGAGTTTAACTTTAAATATTTTGGAAGCGTTTAAATAGTCAAAAGACCCAAATCAAAGTAACATGTAAAGAAAATGCGTAAAACATACGCGCCCAACCATAATGCAAACATCCAAGAATAACTGTTTAAAATAAACATAATCCAAAATTGTGTTTCTTTAAAACAATGCAGATAACTCAATAATGCTGACGTGTGCGTGTTCCTAGGCAACTGGCAACCTTAACCTGAGAATAAGATACTAAACAAGTCAACACAATGGTCGCTGAGTTCAAATGTTTGCGTTTCAAATATAAATCATTAAGCAGTTGTATGTATAAGAAGTGTATTGTAACATATAGCTAGTCTATTAACAGTAAATATTAATCATAGTGATTTCGCAATTGAAGCTGACTGGGATAAATTTGTTGCCTCCCGCTACTACTTACCACGTCGTGACAAAGTTCATTAGGACAAAATTGCACCCGTTTGACCTCGAGTCGCATAGGTGGGGCTCGTCAGACCCAGTAGTACTACCCAAGATTCCCCGCTATTCAATATTAACAATTCGAAAGTGTGAGGACTTTTCCATGGTATACAGCACTATATTAATATTGTACACAACTTAAATATATAAAGCGTTTGTAGATTACCAGTATGCTATCTCCCCCAAAAGAGACTATGTGAAAGAGTGGGGCATGAATTCAACTGATACGTGTAAAGGATACTTAAAGATTAACTTGACAAGGACAAGTGGAAAGACAACCTTCAGAGGTTACCTAGAACACGCAAGTACATAAGTACATGTATACAGAGAACATAATGGAACCCTAAGTACTCTACAAACCAAGGACTCAAGGTTTTAGAGTACTTAGGGTTCCATTGACCCAGCTGACCCGTTTGACCCATTGGTGACATTATTGGGGATAATTCATTTTAGCCAGCATAATCATACATCATACATGGTTAACATACAAATGGATCACATGTGACACTACATTATCCATATGTACTATTTAGATCATCATACCACCAAATATCATAATCAAATTCATTAGCCAATTTCATTCCATCCAGCATACACAACAATGATCAATTTCCAGTCCTAAACATGATTCCCTAATCACTAATGATAATTCATCATCAAACATGATCACCAAAATCTATACACCATATATGATCAACCAAGCATCCATACAACTCAATCAGCACATTCTATCATATTAGACATCCTCAATAAACACTCTAGCATGACCCTAGCATCAAGAACATGTCCAAATCATCATATCCAAAGTTCATCAAAAATAAAGTTTCCCTTTTGGGAAAGTAATACCCAAAAGTGATCTATCATCCATAACAACCACAATTTCATCAATTTCATACCTAATCAAGTTCATAACACAACTAGACGTGATCTACAACATCTAATTAACATGATTCATCAATTTCATATCCAAAAAGTTACTATCTTTAGTAATGATGAACTATAACATGTGTCCGTGAATTCCCAATGTTCACAACAACAATCTAACATCTAATCATCATCATAAACACATCCATAACATCAATTAATCAACAATTCAACATTCTAAGTAAAATAAAGTTACTATTATTAGTAACCTATGTGTTCAACACATCAAATTCATCAATTTCTTGCAAAATCAATGTAATCTAGCTTCCATATCATCTAATTAACATCATACAATCATCAAACAACATCAATTTCATCAATCTTGAAAGTTCCCCAAATCAAAGTTTCTAGTTTTGACCTAATTTGACTTAGAACATCAACATCCATATCAATACTTGCAATTAACACCCAAACTAACATCAATACAACAATACTAACATGAAATAAGCATCAATTTCATATCATCATCAAAATTTTCGGATTAGGGCTCCTCAAGAACACAAAATTCACAAAACAACACAATACTAACCTTTATATGAGTAAGAATCAACAATAGGACTTGTAAAACACCTTGTAATCCTTTGAATCACCCAAAATCTGAATGCTTATGTCACACGCCTAACGGTAAAACCCCGTTCGTGAAAATTGAGGGTGCATGTCCTGAGTGCATATCCTGAAGCGTGCCTCAAAAGCTTATGCGTTCCTGTGACCTGAGAAAACATGCTAAAATATGTCAACATAAAGTTGGTGAGTTCACAGGTTTAATCAACAAGAAATGTATTCGTAAGCGTTTCCATGTTTTGCGTTTCAATGGTTTAGTACATATAGCATATCGTTAGGTAGCTAGCCTATGTTCTTGTTACTTAGCGTTTCGAACCGAAGCTGACTGTTTACGTCCTATTTGTGTTTCCACCACGTCTTAACCGACAGTGGCAATCGTTGTGTCCCGTCATGTCTCATCAGACCATGACAGCTTATGTGATTAGGAGCTTGAATTTGCAAAATGAGGGTTGTGGAATGGTGTTTGCGGCCAAAAATGGGGACAAGGGGTAGGGTTGGGGTTTTGTTAAAGTTTAGTTAATTAGATCTTACCCTTAAACCCTTCTTTAACTTTGTTTTATGTAAATTATGAAAGAATTGATCTGCCCAAGATACATATTAAATTGATGTGGCTAGTGTGATATGATCCAAGTCGGGTCATACCCAATAACAAGCCAAACAAACACCAACAAATATTTATTTGATTGATTAGATCAAACAAATAAATAAATCACCAATTTAGAAACCGGGTTTTCTAAATCACTACTTTTGTTAATGAACAAGATTATATATATATATATATATATATATTTGTTCATAAGGGATTATTTGTTTCATTGCTTAAATTAGTTAAAGAATGGCAAATAATAGTGTGTGTTAGCGATATAAAATTAAAATGGTTTTAATTTTATAAAACAAGGGATGTGATTAAATAATTTTAACAAAAGTTTCAATTGAGAGGGAAAACCAAAGGGGACCATTTTCGGCCGCCCCTTGGTCTTGGTTGTCCCACTTTATTAGTTCCAAGACATGCAAGTCTTGGAAACTTGAACACTCATTTCATTTTTCACATCCAAGAACACATACTTGACAAAAGTTCTCTCTCCTTTCTCTCCTCCATACTCACGGTTTTGGGCAAGAAAGGAAGGTGATTTTCAGCCTTCAAAAGTTTGTTTTGTAGCTGGAAATTGATGTCAAAGATCCTAGCATTCAAGGTGCTTTGTTGATAGGCTTGGGGTATGCTATCTTGAGAGCTTCTACCTTGAAGTTTAGCCACAAGAACACATCCTTTTCATCTCTTTAATCTCGGATTTCTGCAGCTCCAAAGGTTGTGGTTCTTACATTTTATGTTCATTTAATTTGTATGCAATGTGTATAAAGATCCATGGCTTGGGGTTTTTGTCAAATGGGTTTGATAATCAGATTTTAACATGTTTTAAATCATATATTCCGCTGCATTTTTCATATATATAAGTAAATATGAACTTTGATAAACATGTTAAACCCCAACAATGGCATCAAGAGCCACTTATACATATGCATACATGTATTATACTTGGTATTTCATGTTGACAGCACCAAAACCGTGGGTTTAGGGGCTGTTTTGGCACCCCTTTTGATTTCTTAAAGAAGTTACTTATGCATGTAATGGTCTTTAAAATATCTAGATTATGAAATGTTTGTTTGTTTAGACAAAACCCATATGCTCTTGGTTAATGTTGGCCAAGAAAATGGGTTAAATGGGCTGCCAAAAAAAAACCGTGACCTATGATGTGTATATTTGGATATATTGTTGTTTATTATGCATAACAAAGCCTAGACCATTTGGATTGAATGATTGATTGTCATGTTATATTCATTTGGACATGTAATAATTTATCTTTGGTTTCAAGTTTTGTTTTGTAATCTATTCATTCATATGGTTTGTAATAAATAGATTAGGAGTTTTTTCTTTACTAGAAAAAATGTATTAGGATACATATTTTGTAAAGGATGCTCAAGATCAAGACTTGAAGAAAAGATAAGACAAAGAGGATGCTTGAAGATGTGGTTTCAGGTGGGAGTCCCTTTGGTCAACCATGTGTCATGATTCTTAACCCTTAGGACATGACCATTTGACATACTTGTTTTGGCTAAACAAGTGTGATCAACTTAGTATGCTTTGTTATGCATATATGAATGTTTTTGTTTATGTTTGGTTGAATGCATATGATGATGTTTGTTTTGAATATTTGGATATGATTAACAAACCGTCAACTAAAACAAACAATAAACAAGTAATTGGTTCTCAAATCATTAAGCATAAATAGAATGGTTCTATAAAAGGAGTTAATGGTTTGCAAAATAAAATGGGTTTTATTTAAAAGAACCAATAGGGTACCATATGGTTGAATGCATACAATCATATGATACATAGACTTTTCTAAAACAAGAATTGTCAAATTATAAATCCCTTTTGAAAAACAAGTTAAACACCATCCTTTTACACAACACTTGGGTTACTTGCAAACTCTTAGTGGGATAAAGGTCACCTAACCACTTTGAGGGAACTTGTAATTTGAGGTGAGAATACCATGTTTGTGGGATAAAGGTCAACTAACCACTTATATAGTAAACTCACACGTGTGTGTAAGTAGGACGACTTGATTTGTAAAATATATTGAATGGATCACCTAAAATATGTTTTATAAAAGGTGTTGATGGGATAAACATGCCGTGATAAACATATGATGTTTAAACGATCCCATACCACTAGAAGTTGCAATAGGTTGCAATTGTCATTTATGACTACCTTGTTTTATTTAAATAATGGGATAAAGGTCACCTAACCAATATTTAAATATAACGTTGGATTCTAAAATTTTGTTTATTAATAGTCTATGAGACATAAAGGGTATTAATAAATGAAATATAATTATATCAACGATCACTAAAGTGGAACTTTGTAAAATCTTGTAGATGGCCGACAACAACAACGCTAATAATGATGTACCAAACCAAAGCAACCAATCCTTAAGGGCGATCCTTCAAAGGGATCGTCTAACACCTAACAACTTCATGGATTGGTACCGCAACTTGAGAATTGTTCTCAAGCAGGAAAAGCGGGCCTATATCCTTGATGATCCCATCCTCGATGAACCTAACGAGGAGGATGTGGAAGCCTATAATGATTGGGTTAGATATGTGGAGGACTCCATCCAGGTCTCTTGCTTAATGTTAGCAAGTATGACACCCGAACTCCAAAAGGAGTATGAGCTCCATGGAGCCTATGACATGATCACTCAGCTGCGGGAAACGTTCCAGCAGCAAGCTAGAGTGGAGCGCTTCGAAACGGTTCGAGCGCTTCATGCATGTAGGATGGAGGAATCCCAATCAGTTTCATCTTATGTTCTTAAGATGAAAAGCCACATCGACTGCCTTCAAAGGCTGAACTGTCCCGTCTCAAAGGAGTTGGCCACGGATTTGATCCTTAATGGCCTAACTAAAAAGTTTGAGGCATTCGTCATGAATTACAACATGAACGGATGTGACAAGAGCATAAATGAACTTCATTCTATGCTCAAATCAGCTGAGGCAGGAATGGGTAAAAGGGTTTTACCCGTTCTCACCATTAATGAAGGTGGGAGAAGGAGAAGGTCTCTACCCCCTCCTAAGGCAACTGTTGCCAAAGGAAAGGGGCACGTTGGGGGCAAGGGAAAGATGGTTGTTAGGGAGGAACCTCCAAGGCCTAAGGAGAAGAAGCAAAAGGTTGCTGTGAACGACCCATGCTTCAAATGTGGTGTGATAGGGCATTGGATGAGAAATTGTCCAGTCTATCTCAAAGAGTTGAGAGAAAAGAGGGATGCGGGGCAAACCTCAGGTATAATATACATGATACATATAGAACTAAATGTTATTTCTTCTAACACATGGGTATTAGATACCGGATGTGGAACTCACATTTGCAATTTGTTGCAGGGGTTCAAAAAAAATGAGCATTATGAGAAAGGGGAAATAAGTCTCTTCATGGGCAATGGTGCAAAGGTTCACGTGGAAGCCCAAGGAGACTACATTTTGAAACTTCCAAATGGTTTGGAGGTTATTTTAAATGATGTATTATATGCTCCTAGTTTGACTAGGAACATAATTTCTGTTTCCCGTTTAAGACAACATGATTATGATTTCAAGTTTGTTGACAATGATATTCATGTTTCTTTGAATCATGTATTTTATTTTAAGGCTATACCTTGTAATGGTATTTATGAATTGGTTCATGAAAACGCAACATATGATAGCTTAATATACCAAGCAACCACCAAAAGACTCAAATTGGATTTGAGTGATACCTACCTTTGGCATTGTCGCCTTGGTCATATAAACATGAAACGCATACAAACACTTCAAAAGAATGGTCTTTTATAAACAAATGAATGTGATTCATTTGATGTATGTGAATCTTGTTTACAAGGAAAACTGACTAAGGCACCCTTTAGTGGAACTAACGAAAGGGCAAAAGATTTATTAGGTATCATACATTCGGATGTATGTGGTCCTTTTAAGCCAATGACTAGGAATGGTGAAAGATACTTCATTACCTTTACCGACGATTATAGTCGCTATGGGTATGTGTACTTAATAAGACACAAAGATTAAGCTTTTGAAATGTTCAAAATCTTCAAGAATGAAGTAGAAAATCAACTCAACAAATCAATTAAAGTTCTCCGCACCGATAGGGGTGGTGAATACCTAAGTGATGTTTTTCAAGATCATCTTAGGAGTTGTGGGATTGTCTCACAACTCACTCCACCTGAAACACCACAACATAACGGTGTGTCTGAGAGGAGGAATCGAACCTTATTGGATATGGTTCGATCTATGATGGCTAGAAGCACATTGCCTCTATCATTTTGGGGTTTTGCTTTGCTCTCCGCGGCCCGTATTCTGAATATGGCCCCAACCAAGAAGGTGGAAAGGACACCTTTTGAGATATGGCATGGAAGAGTTCCATCCCTATCATATTTAAGGGTTTGGGGTTGTGAGGCTTATGTTAAGACACCCACCCCAAACAAATTAGATGTCCGATCCACCAAGTTTATCTTTGTTGGATATCCTAGAGATTCTATGGGATATTATTTCTATGATCCACTGGAACAAAAGGTATTTGTTGCCAGGAAGGGTGAGTTCTTAGAAGCCAAGTTCCTTATGGAAGGTGCTAGCAGTAGAACAGTGGATCTTGAGGAAGATCAAGAACCACAGCCCGATGCACGTTTGGTTGAAATTAGCACTCAACATGAGGATGTTGATGATGATCAAGCGGTTGATCAATACACACAAAACGTTCGCAGAAGTGGTAGAACTAGTATTCCACCTGAAAGATACGGATTTTTCATGGATGGATGCTATGTGGTAGATTCAGATGAACCAACCACATATCATGATGCAGTGTCCAATTTGGATTGTGACAAATGGCTTGAAGCCATGAACGTTGAGATGCAATCCATGTATGACAATCAAGTTTGGGAACTTGTTGTACCACCTCTTAATTCCAAAGTAGTTGGAAGTAAGTGGGTTTTCAAGAAGAAAACCGATATGCATGGAAACTTGGATACTTACAAAGCTAGACTTGTAGCAAAGGGTTTCACTCAAACTCAAGGGGTTGATTATGATGAAACCTTCTCACCTGTTGCAATGCTTAAGTCTATAAGGATATTGTTTGCCATAGCAGCTCATTATGATTATGAGATTTGGCAAATGGATGTCAAAATCGCTTTCCTAAATGGATATCTTGAGGAAGATGTCTATATGGTTCAGCCTGAAGGTTTTGTCGATCCAAAACATCCTAACAAAGTATGCAAGTTAAAGAAATCAATCTATGGATTGAAACAAGCATCGAGAAGTTGGAATCACCATTTTGATGATGAAGTAAAGAAATTTGGCTTCATCAAAAACGCTGATAAGGCTTGTGTGTATAAGAAGGCTAGTAGGAGCACAATAACCTTCCTAGTATTGTATGTTGATGACATACTACTATTCGGAAATGACATTCCAACCATGGAAGGTGTAAAAACCTGGCTTGGAAGTTGTTTTTCCATCAAGGATCTTGGTGAAGCCACCTATATTCTAGGAATAAAGATCTATAGGGATAGATCAAGGCGGCTGATTGGTTTGAATCAAAGTGCATACATTGACAAAATCTTGAAGAGGTTCAAGATGGAAAACTCTAAGAATGGTACTGTACCTATTCAAAGAGGGACAATATTGAGTACGACTCAATGTCCAAGCTCGAAGGAGGAGCAAAATAGAATGAAGGCAATCCCATATGCATCTGCTATAGGATCCATTATGTATGCAATGATATGCACTAGACCGGACGTGTCATGCGCTTTAAGCATGACAAGTAGATACCAGCAAAATCCTGGTGATAGTCATTGGATGGCTGTCAAGAACATTCTGAAATACCTAAGGAGGACTAAGGACATGTTCTTGATCTACGGATCTGGTGAAGAGGAACTCGTTGTAAAAGGTTACACGGATGCAAGTTTCCAAACCGATCGAGATGATTCACGATCTCAATCAGGGTACATCTTTATTCTGAATGGCGGAGCTGTTTCTTGGAAAAGCTCAAAGCAAGAAGTCGTAGCGTTGTCCACTACAGAGTCAGAATATGTCGCCGCTTCAATGGCAGCACAGGAAGCTGCATGGCTGAAGAAATTCATAGCCGACCTAGGGGTAGTCCCTTCCATTCAGGATCCCCTAGAGATCTTTTGTGACAACGAGGGTGCGATTGCTCAAATCAAGGAACCTCGTGCTCATCAAAAGACTCGGCACATTGAACGGAGATTCAACTACATAAGGGATGAAGTTGAAAAAGGAAAGATATGTATTCGCAAAGTCCACACTGATAAAAACATTGCGGATCCACTCACAAAGCTTCTTGAAAAGGCAAAGCATGAAGGTCATGCTTGTGCCATGGGACTTAGATATTCTAGTGACTGGCTTTAATGTTGTACTTTGTATTTGGATATTGGAACTTATGTTATTTGACTTAATAATATGGTTATAATTTTCATTTGTTCTTCTATTTTAGCATGTTTAAATCCGTGAATAAATAAGTTATTCTAAACGTCCGTAGTCGATCATACTTTTGGGAACAATTATGAATGTAAGACAATAATGAACTTGGATTGGTTGATATTCATAAGGTATGAATATAGAGCAAGAGGTTGCTACCAAGGTTCATTGATATCTATGGGATATAGATATTGGACTGACCCGCACTCAACTATTTCTGCATGGAATCTTTGTGATTAGTCATAAGAAATATTGAGTAAAGGCGAATATCATAGTATCCTCAGACCTGAGATACATATTGGGTCTTGATATTCACCAAGTATTGTACTTTGACTTAGTACTTTGCTGTTCTGAAATATTGGCAGTACATAAGGCTGAATTCAGGTATGATATGAGGTGATTGTGAGAGACGTATGTAGTCAAGATGGAATTTGTTCCTCTTATTCGTTGAGAGTTAGATGTCTAAGGCCTATTAAAGTTAAATCATCGGAGAATGACAATTCTGTGTCTCTTGGATTTAACATGACATCTGAACAAAAGGATAGATGATTGATTCACCTAAATCATGTTCAAGTAAGGTACTTGAAAAGGGATGATGTTATTGAATGACACTTACTCGTATACATTAGGGGTAGCAAACCGTTGCTAGGCGTTATTTGCTGCTTGCATCAATCTTCTATGAATCTTGTGCAAGTGGGAGATTGAAAGAATTGATCTGCCCAAGATACATATTAAATTGAGGTGGCTAGTGTGATATGATCCAAGTCGGGTCATACCCAATAACAAGCCAAACAAACACCAACAAATATTTATTTGATTGATTAGATCAAACAAATAAATAAATCACCAATTTAGAAACCGGCTTTTCTAAATCACTACTTTTGTTAATGAACAAGATTATATATATATATATATATATATATATATATATATTTGTTCATTAGGGATTATTTGTTTCATTGCTTAAATTGGTTAAAGAATGGCAAATAATAGTGTGTGTTAGTGATATAAAATTAAAATGGTTTTAATTTTATAAAACAAGGGATGTGATTAAATAATTTTAACAAAAGTTTGAATTGAGAGGGAAAACCAAAGGGGACCATTTTCGGCCGCCCCTTGGTCTTGGTTGTCCCACTTTATTAGTTCCAAGACATGCAAGTCTTGGAAACTTGAACACTCATTTCATTTTTCACATCCAAGAACACACACTTGAAAAAAGTTCTCTCTCCTTTCTCTCCTCCATACTCACGGTTTTGGGCAAGAAAGGAAGGTGATTTTCAGCCTTCAAAAGTTTGTTTTGTAGCTGGAAATTGATGTCAAAGATCCTAGCATTCAAGGTGCTTTGTTGATAGGCTTGGGGTATGCTATCTTGAGAGCTTCTACCTTGAAGTTTAGCCACAAGAACACATCCTTTTCATCTCTTTAATCTCGGATTTCTGCAGCTCCAAAGGTTGTGGTTCTTACATTTTATGTTCATTTCATTTGTATGCAATGTGTATAAAGATCCATGGCTTGGGGTTTTTGTCAAATGGGTTTGATAATCAGATTTTAACATGTTTTAAATCATATATTCCGCTGCGTTTTTCATATATATAAGTAAATATGAACTTTGATAAACATGTTAAACCCAACAAATTAACCCTTGTAGCATTCTTTTATAATTTTAACTAAGAATTATAAGTATTATTAGTCAATAATCATAGTCATAAACCTTTACAATAAGTCATACAACACGTAGAAATATATATATATAACACATAGTCACGTTATCGCGTAAAATTAGCAAAATAAATATTTAAAATCTATAAACTCATAAATCATATAATCACAACCAATAATCAACATTATTAATTAGATCATCATTGTTCATTATTGATTATTATTATTAGGTCACCAACATTCAACAACAACTAGTGTGTGCTTACGACACGTGTATGCAAGACTTAATGGAACTAACGGAGTTTGGTAATGGAAAATTACCGGATGTCATAGTTAGTATAAAGGAAAGATTATTAATGAATACAACCCACAGTTATGTAGTTTTCTTTTGTTACAGGCTTCGAGAAGGTCGTGTTTGAGCTAAGACTTTACGAGGTGATTTTCTAGTCCTCTTTTTTTGTAGATTTTCATGTTTTGGGGATATTATGCATACTATACATTTTATAATGCTTGTTTATGCATGTTTGGTGATATTTTGAGTGTTTGTCTGTTAGATCTGCTTTATATACGATAAGTTGTGACTAGGCGGGAAAAGTTGGGAGTTCTCGCGTGACTAGTATGTTCTCGCGCTAGCAGTTGGCCATATGATTAGAAATTTGAACTGGAATGTTTTGCGCGAAAGGAGGAGTTCTCGTGCGAAAAAAAAGTTCTCGCACGATAGGACGTTCTCGCGCGACCGGGAGTTTTCGCGTAACAAGGATGTTCTCGCGCGAGTGGAAGTTCTCGCGCGAGTGGAAGTTCTCGCGCGAGTGGAAGTTCTCGCGCGAATGACGGTGACGCCACGGGCTAAGTTTGCCTACGTAAGGTTCAGGCTCCGAGGGCTATGGTCTCCTTCGTGCCTGTTATTAGTTGTTTGCTATGTTTTTTTTGTATGCTGATGTTTTTCATACCATGTGTTATATGACAAGGCTCGCCTCTCTATGTGTGAATGTGACGTGTGCAAGTTTACACATAGTATGATGTGATGTCTGTGAAGTGTTAGCTTTCTACAATGTAATAGTTTTAAAAACTATGTATTTTATGATGTAAAAATGTGCGAATGAATAGGTAACGTGTTATGTAATGAAGTGAAAGATAACATAGATGAGAAGTGAAACTTAATAAATGAATGAAAGTCTTACAAGCAATTGAATGCAGGTGCACGACCATGTTGTCGTTAACTCAACTGAGGTGCGACTTACCTAGCCCATGAGGATGCACCTCAAGGGTCTAATCCTTGAGATTGACCGTATGTACGGGAACTTTGTCGCTTGCCCCGATACTAGAGTCAGCTTCGGGCACAATGTTGGGAGTTTATTTATAGACCTTAGCCCAGTACCAGCTTCGTTCACAATGTTGGGGGTATAGCATATGACACTGGTCCATATGGAAGTGAAAGATAATGAAGGTGTTGGGTTTTGTAGCAAGTTTATCAAAGCTAGTTTAACAATTTAAACTATGAAAACGCAGCAGATTTAGGAGTTTAACATATGGTTTATAATCTGAAAATTTGACCATTTTAAACCACAAACAAGACCCAAGAATAAGGATCAAAATGTATGTGAAATATTGTGTATCAAACAAAACATAACAACCATACGGTGTTCATAGAAACAACCTTTCTTGAACAAAATGTTGTAGTGGATAAGATGAAGAATATGATGATGAAGATGGTGTTCTTGAACGTTCAGGCCCCAAGAGAGAAGGCCTCAAGTAGTGATACCCATAAGCTCTTCAAACACCTTGCTTGTTAGGATGCAACACCAAGATTTCAGCCCTCCAAAACCGAAAGATTTCAGCCCCTTTTGCTTCAAAATCGAATTTTTCAGCCAAGTTTGGGAGGTTTCTTTGCTTGTGTGAGAGAGAGAGAGAGTGTAAGAGAAATGATGGATGAGTGTAGCATTAGTTAAGTCTTGCAAGAAACAAGACAAAATAGGTTCCCCAAGGCCCCTTGGGCGGCCGAAATTTCCCATTCAAAATGGGTTTCCCACCCATTTTGATCTTTTATAAAATACACTCTTTCAACCATTTAAATTATAGAATTAAAACCTAGTTTAATTTTATAACATTACACACTTTTATTTATCATTATTTAACCAACTTAAATAATGAAACAAATAAATATCTCATGAACAAATTATCCATATAATGTTGTTCTATCACAAAGCAATATTTAGAAAACCAATTTTCTAAATAGGTGTCAATATTTATTGTATGATCATATCAATAAATAAATGTTAGTTGGTGTTTCTATAGCTTGTTATTGGGTATGACCTGACTTGGATCATAACGTACTAACCACATCAATCTTGTATGTGTCTTGGGCATATAAGATCCAACAATCTCCCACTTTCACAAGATTCATAGAAGAGTGATGCAAGTAGTAAATACCGCCTAACAACGGTAATGAATCAAAATCAGAGGATAAAGTCAGTCATAGCACCTCAGAAATTCAATCAGCTGATGGTCCCAATGCTGACAAACACATGATCAGGAGAAAGCTGACCACTTCAGGTGTTGTCTCATGAAGTACTCAAAGTACTGAAGGGCAAGTCACAACACCTGAAGAACAAACCAAACCCACTGAAAACAAAAATGGTGTAACAACTGCTGAAGAGTCTATCAGGATTTTGTACTGACAGAAAACATCTGAAAAACAAATCTTTAGTAGTTAAGAATCCGTCAGTACTTAACATAAGTACTGAGAGGAAGAAAGTACTGAAGAACAAACCTTCAGTAGTTTCATCTTCTTCAGTAGTTGATCAACTGAAGATGAAGAAAAAGCCATGTGAAATATGTGGCTTATTCAATCATCTCACTGATGAATGCTGGTACAGAAAGGGTTCTAAATTCAACAAAGATAAGAACATCAAAAGAAAATTAATAAAATGAAAGATGAATTTGAAATCAAGTTTGTACCAGAGACATCTCAACCCGAAAACCCAAAATCCTTACAGAAATCCAAAAAGAAGGAAGGGGTTTATCATGAAACAGCTGAAGGTGTTCAATGGATTCCTCATGGATTACCAAAACACCAGACCAAGTCTGTGTCTTTCAAAAGTGAGGAAATGGTGAAACACAGGAACCAATCGAAAACAAGAACCGATGTGTCTTCTGAACTGAAGGCTTTAGGAAACAATCAGACACAACTTGTTATGATGGTTCAACATCTGTTAGGGAGAGTCAACCAAATAGATGTACCTGTGATTAAACCACAGAAAAGGAAAACCAAGCCAAAATCAAAGGAATCCTTTTCCACACCATCTTCACCTCCACAGGCTGTTAATCATGACAAATCAGTTAGTGTAAAATCTGTTGATGAGAACAGACCCAAAACGAAAATGGTTTGGGTCTCAAAAACTAACTAGCTTCTTTTGACAAATGCAGGGTTATTTAGCATGCCAAAGAAGCATCTGGTATGTGGACAGTGGAGGATCCATGCATATGACAGGGAGCAACTCTCTTCTTAATGACTACTCTCAAGGAAATAAGGGATTTGTTTCATTTGGTAATGATGCTAAAGGTTACATCATCGGAAAAGGCTTTGTTTCCAATGGTGAAAGAAGGTTTGATGATGTCAACCATGTGGAGAATCTCAAGTACAATCTCTTGAGTGTCAGTCAGATGTGCGATAAAGGTCATGTTGCCCTTTTCACTAGCCAGAATTGCAGGATTCTGTCTTCTAAAGTCCTGAGTTTGATTGACAAGGTACTGGATGAACATACTCTCCTGAAGGCCAACAGGACAGGAAGAGTATATGCCTTAGACTTATCAAAGAAAATTGATCTAAAAGGCCATCCTTGCCTGTTCTCCAAGGCCTCTCCTCAGGAATCTAAACTATGGCACAGAAGGCTCAGTCATGTGAATCTTAAAAACATGAACCAACTTATCCTTCATGGTTTAGTGAGAGGTTTGCCAGTGAAGGAGTTCAAATGTGATGACAACTGCTCTGCTTGTTTAAAAGGGAAATAACACAAGGTATCATTTCCTACAATAGAAGAGCCATTGATAATGGCACAGAATTTAGAAACCACACACTTGATGAATTCTAATTGTCTAAGGGAATCAAGAGGCAGTATAGCATTCCAAGAACTCCTGAACAAAACGGAGTGGTGGAAAGAAAGAACAGGGTACTTATTGAAGCCGCAAGGTCAATGTTGGCTGATTATGGTTTGCCACTGACCTTTTGGGCAGAAGCTGTCAACATAGCTTGCTATGTGCGGAATAGAGTTTTAGTAAATCAGTGGTTGATGAAGATTCCTTATGAAGTGTTACATCATTTGGCCCCTCTGATTTCATTCTTCAGAGCATTTGGGTGTCCCTGTTACATTCTCAACACAAAGAATCCACTTCAGATGTTTGAATCAAAGGTGGATGCAGGGTACTTTGTTAGGTACCCAAATAGATCTCATAAAATAAGAAAATTACACCTCCTAGATCTATTTGGTTCATACAAGCCTTACCCTAATTGCCACTAACACTTTCTATATATAGCCTAATGACTATAGGCTAATTGCAATTAGGACCCTAAATAATAACAAAGACCTAAACATGACATTAAAAATTACATTAAAACCTCTATTTTTAGTCTAAATTAGTAATAAATATATTTTGTCTGAACAAAATATATTTCTTCAACTTAAAGCTCCATTGTCTTTCTTAACTTGAACGTCACACGTCAATCTATCGTTCGAATCCGCAAATTGACTTGGCATTGACATTGACCGGTTAACGTTCACTTTTGTTGACTTTGACTAATGTTGATAATATAGACTATTTTTTAGGTCCAACAATTCTGCCCCTTAGTCGATCATTATCAACGTCTTGCATCGTGTTCAACCTTAATCTGGAAAGTATCAGTCTTAACTCATGACTCAACAATACTCCCCCTAGACTGATGCTTGCCAGATTCTCTTTACTTCACCTCCAAGATAAAATTGTTGCCCATTCTGTCGTTGATTATCATGAATCAATGGATAACCCGAAGCCTTTCGTTGTGATTCTCCCCCTCCAATGTAGACCCTCCTAATTATAGGCATAATATAAGGCTTGAACTCCAACTAGTTACCAACAGATAACCAACTTTCCACAAAGATCATTGACATTAAAGGATGCTTGATCAACTTTTGTGCCTTCTCTCCCCCAAAAAAATATTAAGTACTAATTAACTCCGTATTGCGTTTCACAACACGAACAATAATCTGATGCTTGTCATGATGAATCTCCCCCTTAATTGTAGATCCTCCCAACATGTAGGCATATCATAAACGTTCGAAACACCAATTATCTCACACCAAATAACCGGCTTCATCACAAACGCGCATGACTTCATTACGTCTTGCATCGTGTTCAACCTTAATCTGGAAAGTATCAGTCTTAACTCATGACTCAACAATACTCCCCCTAGACTGATGCTTGCCAGATTCTCTTTACTTCACCTCCAAGATAAAATTGTTACCCATTCTGTCGTTGATTATCATGAATCAATGGATAACCCGAAGCCTTTCGTTGTGATTCTCCCCCTCCAATGTAGACCCTCCTAATTATAGGCATAATATAAGGTTTGAACTCCAACTAGTTACCAACAGATAACCAACTTTCCACAAAGATCATTGACATTAAAGGATGCTTGATCAACTTTTGTGCCTTCTCTCCCCCAAAAAAATATTAAGTACTGATTAACTCCGTATTGCGTTTCACAACACCAACAATAATCTGATGCTTGTCATGATGAATCTCCCCCTTAATTGTAGATCTTCCCAACATGTGGGCATATCATAAAGGTTCGAAACACCAATTATCTCACACCAAATAACCGGCTTCATCACAAACACGCTTGACTTCATTACATACACCCAAGTCAAAATTGTCTCGACCCATAAGAGATATAGTTAACATCCGACCATCTTGAACACAACAATTTTTTTATTATACTGATCCTAGCGCAATTGATTAAACGATAACTTCCAGTCCAACGACTTTAGTTTTACTAGCCCACTGATATGTCAGATAATTCCCGGCCCTAACAACTCGACCCAGTGAATTTACTCAAAATACCCGGTCAAAATAATACGAAACCAACTCCAACGAATAAGTTACAAAATTTTCAATTATAACTTCCGGCCAATGAATTAAGTTTTGATGAAATTTAATCATCTTTGACCAAGGGTGAACAAAGTCCAAACACTCCAACTTATAACTAAACACTAATAAGTCACTATACTTGTTACCAAACACCATGTTCACAACACCCCATTTGATTTTAATATCTCTGATAATCAATCTTACATTCTTAATTTCTCACTTCCTTCACATCTTTCTGCAACTTTTAAAAAGAAAAACCAAGGACACCATCTCTGTGTCTCTTAATCTTTAAACAACCACATCCACAAACCTTAGCCACAGCCACCATCTACGACTTGCGACCCCCTAACCGGATAGTGGTGTTTGTTTTTCATGGTGTTGTTGTCACTGAAGGAGTAGCTCCCTTCTTCTTATTCTTTCCTTTATTTTATTTTTGGTGGAGATAGTGAAGATTTGGTAGTCAATGGTGGTTGATCTGTGATTCTATTAGTGAGGGTGTAAGTTTGACGTTGATATGGTGAAGTTGACGGGTGTGGTGGCTGTGGTTGCTGGGTTTGCGATGGAGGTTGCGGCGGAGGTGGTCGACGGGAGGTGTGTTCGCGAGGGGTTAGGGTCGAGATTTAGGGGATGATGAGATGGGGTTTTCGGGGGAGGGGGACTGAGGGTGGAGGTGGTGGTGCGGGTTCGGTCGAGGGAGGAGCTAATGAAGGTGAGGTTGTCGGGTGAGGGCAGGGTGGGGTTGTGGTGGTGGTTGACTGGTGTGTGTCGTGGTAAGTGGTCGGAAGTGGTGCAACTGCTGTGAGAAATGGAGGTGTGGAGTTGATGTGTTCTGTTTGCTCGAGAGTTGGTGATGGTGGTCGTGATTGAATGCTTCTATCGGCATTAGATGCGTTGGTTGTGTTTGTTCATGATCTTCAAAGTACAAAATCTTTTAGGCAAAATGGAGGACCAAAAATGTTGGTTGAGATCCCAACCAACAAAACTCAAAATGTGAAAATATCAACAGTGGTGATGAAGATGTTTCAGATCTGTCTTCAATTTTTTTTATTTTTTATTTACGTAGAATGTTATATCTGCTAGAACTTGTTGTTGGTTTTATCTTTGTTAAACCAAGATGTAGTTTCGCTGGTTTTGAAGTTAGTTTCGCCGGAAAATGTAATATCGGCCGGAATTTTGTCGGAAAAGCGTACTTTCACCGGAGAAATTTGAACTTTCGTTCAGATTGTGCTAATTTCGCTCGGTAATTTCACTTGTTGTATGTCTGAAGGTCTGAAGAACACCAAGAACACACACACAACTGTGTATAAGAGAAACACTTCAGATCTATCCTTTTTCTTGTAAAAACTTATATATTTGATGATGTGGTTTCTAGATCTGATGAATCTCATGATGATTTGGAAGATTAAAATATCAGATCTATTTTCTTCAATCTTCAAGAACAACAACTAATCTTTAACTAAAATGATTCAATTGCATTCCCCTTAGGCTCTAATACCATATTGTTGGTCCCAAACAACCTTGAATCAAGTTTTTCTTGAAGATTTTGGATCAAAAGATAATAAATATACGGTAATTGACAAGAACAATGAAGAACTTGATGAATAAAGATATGAACATTCAAATACCCCAAATAGATCTCATAAAATATGAAAATTACACCTCCTAGATCTATTTGGTTCATTCAAGCCTTACCCTAATCGCCACTAACACTTTCTATATATAGCCTAATGACTATAGGCTAATTGCAATTAGGACCCTAAACAATAACAAAGACTAAAACATGACATTAAAAATTACATTTAAACCCCTATTTTTTGTCTAAATTAGTAATAAATATATTTTGTCTGAACAAGATATATTTCTTCAACTCAAAGCTCCATTGTCTTTCTTAACTTGGACGTCACAAGTCAATCCATTGTTCGAATCCGTCAACTTGACTTGGCGTTGACATTGAGCCATTAATGTTGACTTTTGTTGACTTTGACTATGTTGATAATATAGACTGGTTTTTCAGGTCCAACAAAATCTCACTCACAAATCTTTCTTTCATCCATTGGTTTTGATCAATTTTAAGAATTTTCTCTTACAAGTAATTTCATGAATTATCAAATGCTATGCTAATCTTATATTACTTTGGTAATTTTATATTTCTTTTATTTTATACATTTCTAAATTGTTTTAATTTCCTTTATTATATTTTAGTTTAAAGAATCATCCTAAAATGAGTTTATGTTCTTACTTTTATTCTTTCTTCTACTAAATCTATTTTACTTTAATCATGATCATTAACCTTCTAACACTCACTAACTTTATATCAATTACTAACATTTCTAAATCAAGCTAACAACACGCTAACGTAAACAAAGAATCCTGTTTGCACATGGACGGCTATGCTGTGGTATTAGGTTATTCCACAAGATTAGTTCTCTAAATTATAGTTACGCCGCAGTCTTGGAACATTCTTTATAATTGAAAGGGAGTCTAATATACTCTAAATTATCAGCATATTTTGATTTTTTCTAACCCGTGTCATGCTTTAACAATTTTAAAAGTGCATGTAATCGTCTTACTAAAATTTTGTCAGAATGTAATCTGAGTTCAACTAACCATAACTTTGTCATAGCATAATAATTTTGAGTATACTCAGAATTCAATATTAAGTTCATCAAATTTCCTTTTGAACAATATTTTATACATCTCAAAACTCAATCAGATGACTCAACAATAGCCTTCACAAGATAAGTGCGTATTTCAGCACCTTCTGTATTGTGCAGCTGTTTTGACCTAGTTTCGTGTCCTTTCATAAAAACTTTCCTAAAACCAAATTGTCCGGGACACACTGAACTAGTTAAATGTTGATTTCAATAAATTTATGCAACTGTTTGACATTTTTAAAACCTATTCAAACACGTACCAAACATCTGTCCTGAATCAAAAAATTTGTGCAATAATCCTTTTTCAATCTAGCTTTCGTTTTTTGGCATTCTCTAAATGTCCTTACATCTTGTAATAAATTCCGACCTCAACTTATAGATATTTATCCTTTAGGATATCACCCTTGACTCTTGAACTTCCAAGCTTTCTTATGAACCCTACAACCATCATTGTAAATGTGATTATTCATTGCTCTTTTTATGTGTTTTTATAATTTAGGGAAATCATCTGATTTATATTCAATCAATTGTTATTCATTATTATTTATTTCAAAATTAAGTTCAAAACATGTTATGTTATTACTTGCAATTATGTGTGCATACTTAGATAAACTAGATGTTAACACAATCATTAATTCATGCAACCACAGTAACAATGATAGATCTATTGGTTTGACAAACCAACCCTATTTGTTTAGTCACATAGTGATTGGAACTAGAATCATTCTTTCTATAAGGTTTCATTAGCGGACCGAGTCAATTCAGTCATTAGATTATGATTGTGTTGGTTTGTCTTTTATGTTATATTACTGCATTATAAGTCTTGACACTGCCATGTGAATTGAATTGTTTTCAATCACCCAGTCAATCTATATATGTATTCAAACCTATGTTTAGTCACTCGCTAATTCATTAGCTGATTCGTTATTTTATCACATGATTTTAGGTATGCATATTAGTGGATATGCATATTTAGGACTTGGACTTAGTCAAAATCAGGGATCCTGTATGATAAGAGGCTCCCAACAAAACTAAAAGGAAAACTATATAGAGTGGCAGTACGTCCAGCGATGTTATGCGGAACAGAATGTTGGGCCATAAAGAAATCGCACCAGAGACAAATAGAGTCGCGGAAATGTGAATGCTGAGGTGGATGTGTGGCCACACAAGATTGGATAGAATAAGAAATGATGTGTTTTGACAGAGGCTAGAGGTGGCTTGTATCATACATAAAATACGAGAGGGGAGATTAAGATGGTTTGGGCACGTAAAGCGGAGGCCGATGGTAGCACTAGTTAGAGCAGTAGAGAACATCAACGTAGAGGGTACGAGGAGTTGAGGTAGACCTAGGTTGACATAGGACGAGATAATTAGGCGTGATATGGTAGACTTGCACCTCTCTGATCACATGATCGAGGATAGGAGTGCATGGAGGCGTATAATTAAAATTAAGGACTTTTAGCGGGATCTGTAGGTAGGAAGGGTAGACGTAGACTTCTTGCGGGACCCCTGTTTTCTTCAACCTGCCCTTTTTCGCTTTTTCGTGTTTCTTGCCGTTTATATGTTGTACACACTTTCTGAGCATTTATGTGGTATGTAGCTGTGTACTGTATGTCGTATATTATGATTGCTACTGTTATTGATTTCGTTATTGCAGGGGTCTGTCTATCTCCCAAGATAGAGGAAAGACTCGCCACCAACTACCCCTCCCAGACCCTACTCTTGAGTGGGATTTACTGGGTATGTTTGTTTGTTTGTTTTAATGTTTTTATTTGATTGTAATGTATTATTTGATTAGTATTATTCAATAAAATGGCAAATTTTATTTCAACTTATTTAATTCCATGTGCTATGAACAATCGATTCACATTCGTCCGCCTCGATGATTCTGCCGTCGGTGGGGTTGTGACAATCTGTAATCTCAAGACCTCACATCCCACGTACTAGTTCAACATCAGCTGTAGGTGGGATGATACCAAAGGAACTGGATGACTATTTTGGAAGAAGACTTGAAGAATATTGATATAGATTAGAAAGCCATGACCACTCTGAAAGAAGATTGATATTGGAAGAAGATTGATATAGGAAGTGGCTGACTATTCCCAACTCCATCTACAGAGGCTTCAAGAAGTGCAAGACTGCAAAAGAACTCTGGGATGCACTGAAGCTGATGCATGAAGGGTCTTTGGAAGCTAGGTAGAACAAGAAAGATATCATGAAGCAGTAGTTTGAAAACTTTACCTTTGATATAGGTGAGGCTATGACTAAACAACACTTCAGGTATGTTGAGATTGTAGATACTCTTGTGGGTATTGGAGTGAAACCTGAGAATAGGGACATAGTAAGGAAGTTCATGTTCTCTCTTCCCAGAGAATGGACACACTACTGTGTGGTTATTAAGAGAATTGAGAATCTTTCTACCCTCACTCTCACTGACCTGTATGATATCTTGAGCGGTTACCAAATGGAGATGAACATGCAAAATCCATCTCATAACTCATCCCATACCAAGTGCCAATCTCTTCTCAGGCTTTTGTGTCTTCAGATGAAAGTTGTGGCAATTTTCTCTTCACCCATAAAGACTTTGACATCATCAATCTAGATGACTGTAGTACATGGAGATAGTCCAGCAGATGTCTATTTTTAAGCAATGTGTCATGTGGAAAGTTTGGACTGGATAAAAGCACTATAAAGTGTTACAACTATAACCAAATGGACCACTTTACTAGGGACTGTAAGACACTAAGAACAAATGATGGTCATACACAACCTAGGTCAGACTACACTAAAGGAGCTCTAAGAACTGAGAAGCCCAACCAACCAAAGTAGCAAGTTGTAGTTGCTATTGAAGAAGGAGGTTTTAATTGGAGCTTACATATAGAAGATGTCTCTCCAAACCAAGCCCTGATTGAAGATTATGATGAAGCGAAGGTATTGGAACATCTTTGTACTCTCGAATACATTGCTAAAGTAAACATGTATAGGTCCTATAACATGGAAGTAAGATCTGATCTTGAGTCCTTCAACATTTTGAAAAGCTGATACTAAAAGAGCAGAAAATGAATATAATCTTAATGAAGATGACTTAGAGAGAAAACAAAGTTAACTAAATGCCAGGACTCAGATCAAAGATCTTGTAACCAAGTTGACTGATGGTATGTTGAGCTTGTAATCGGTAAGGTCAAAGTATAAAAATATGCTCTTAAAGAGGATACCTTCAAGAACATCATATCTTCATCCTTGCATGCAAAGATTTGTTATCAAAACAGAGAGCCAGCGACTAGGATCAAGTGAAAAAGCTCCTCCATACACATTTCTATCAGTCATATCTCTAAGGTATGAAACTTGTGAAGATGAGCTACCACTCATTGATCTTATCCAAGAGGAAGATGATGATGAATAGGATATAATGGAGGGTGAACCAAAAGTGAGTGAAGAGGCTCTCTCTAAGAAGGCTTATTATATTCTTGGAAAGAAGAGGAGAATAGGGGTGGTTAAGTCTTCAAGAAAGAACTTGATCATAGTTGCAAAGAGAAGATCAATGAAAGTGAAGGAGATTAAGCCCACCTTCAACCCCAGGAAAAAACAAGTTTTCATATCTACTGGGTTAGAGGTGAGAATGACTGAAGACTTAACAAAGGACTCTAGCACCAGGGTCCTAGTTCAACTCTAAGCCATCCTGGTCAATAGAAGAAGGTTGAACCAATGTGCACCACTACTACACAGGTTGAACCATCCTTCCAAATGCAATCTTCACCCTCAGAAGCATGCTACATCATCTAAGAAGATGAAGAAAAATCTGGAAAGAGATCAAGATCAACCTCCTCCTAGGGACAAGACTCTCAGAAGTAATCTTGTGAAATGTATCATATATTTGGTGGTACAACTCATTATGCTAAGGACTACATTTACAATCCTAAGAGTACCATCCACATGAACAAAAAGAAGATTTATGAGAAGAAGAAGAAAATAGCTTCTGAAGGAAAATCATTTTCCTTTGGAAGCTCCAAAGTTAATCAAAAGAAGATAGGTGTAAGCTGTCTTCGTAAGAAAGTTATGTCGGAAGAAAAGAATGCTTCTAAAGCACTAAACTCTATTGTAGTGGATGCAAAAGCTTCTGAAGGTTCAGTCTCCAAATGTCACACCCCGAGATGTGCATCAGAAGTGCATGCATGTGATGGAGCTAACAGAAGTTGGATGTTTCGAACAATTATCAAGCAAAAATATCATGGATGCGAAAGTTAAATATTAATATAAAAATGTATTATATTTATCTGAATAGGATGCTTAAATTAAAAACTAAAATTGTGTTAACATATCATTGTTTAAAGCAAAAACAAGAGATATTAATCGGCATCGGAATTTGGTCCCAAAAGTGTATCCAAATTTGATAAGTTTCCTGATTTAACACTTTTCATTCCCATGCATGCCTAATTACCTAAAAAACATGCCCAAAAGTTTATCAGTAATACGCTGGCGAGCTCACTGGTTTATGTAAAAAGATCATTAAAGTTTCATTTTATAAAAATATATAATTACCTAGAAATCAACCATAGATCGTCAAGACTGCCTATCACCTACTGGGCAGAGGCAGTTAACACTGATTGTTATGTGCATAATAGAGTTTTAGTAGTCAAGACTGATGGTAAGACTCCTTATGAGTTGTGGAACAAAAGGAGACCTTTCATTGATTTCCTTAAATCATTTGGATGTCCTTCCACCATGTTGAATACCAAAGATCACATAGCTAAATTTGCTGAAAAATCAGATGATGGACACTTTATTGGATACTCTTCCCTAGCTAAGATTTATAGAGTATACAATCTCAAATCTAGAGTAGTTGAGGAGTCAGCCAATGTGACCTTCAATGAGCACACTCCTAGTATGAAAGGTTCTGGTCCTGATTGGTCGTTCAATCTTGATTTAGTTACCAACCGTTTTAACAAATCTTGTGAAGATGTTTCAGGAGGTAGCTTATCAACAAGAGATCCAAATCCAAGATTTAAGCTGAGAAGACCAAGTGAGATAACTACTTTAGCTCTAGTGGTAACCAACCCTTCAGTTGGAAATCCTATTAGCATAACAATGAAAAACTCTTTAGCTAACACATCTGTGGTGCCTACAAATTTTAGCACAAAGGCACAACACTCAAATGAAAGAGTTTCTCATGTAGGATGAGATGGTGGTAGTGATAGTGATCAAGAATTTCTTGATGCTGATGAACACTCCATAGAAGACAACATTAAAGATGTCACGTAGTCATTGGATCATGTTACTCTTGATAAGTGTGTTGATGGTGGTGGGTGATACTCCATTACCAGATCTGAATTACACCAATTTAGATCTGTCTAACCAACTTGCTATGATTCCTCACTTCAGAACCCACAAGTCTCATCCCACCACAAACGTCATTGGAGATGTTGAGACTGAGGTAATAACAAGAGGACAAACCCATTACAAAAAAGTTTGTCTTCACCCTTTTTTCTTGTCTCAGATTGAGCCTAACAAGATTGATGAATCTTTGAAGGATGGAAGTTGGGTTCAAGCAATGCAGGAGAAGCTGCTTCAATTCAAAAGGCAAAAGGTTTGTGTAACGCTTGAAATATTGTCAAAAATAATAGAAAAGGAAATAAAGTATATTGAGAAAAATAAAAAGGAGCCAAAGTTGAGGGGGGCATTGTGTAGGTAGAACCAAAAGGACAAGTTTCAGTTTTTAAAACCATGGCCACACATGCCATGTTCATGTTGCTGCTGCTTTTGACGGAAAAAGGAAAGAGAAGAGAAAAGTAAAGTTCTCTCTCGGTTTTTCAAGAAGAAAGGCAGAAATTCGCAATAGATAAGTGTCTTCTTGTGTTTTTGGTTCAATTATGAGAGGTTTTCAACCTTAGAACCGATTTATAAGTGTTATACGTGTTTTGGTGTTTATTTTTGCTTGTTTTAGGCGTTTGAACTCGTGTACAAGCAATTTGGTGAAGGCTTGCTTAAAGAATACAATAGGTGAGTGTTAGACCCCGGTTTTTATATGTTTTTAAATGTTTTAGATCTGAATATGTATGTAAAACATTTTTACAAATGATTTGTATGTAATCATATGTGTATGTGTATGTGTTTGATGTTTTATGGTTGTTAAAGCCTACTTGATCTTTAGAATGGTTGTATAAGCTTATAACATGTTGAATTGATATTTGGGACTGAAAAAATAACTTAGAAGCATGTAAGTAGATGGTTATACGCCCAAACAGGGCCCATGCGCCTAATATTTTTCCTTATAAAATCTTTTAAGTCAGGTCATGCGCCCAAACAGGGCACATGCGCCAGCAAAGTAGACTTAGAAAGTCTAAGTCAGGTTGATGCACCCAAACAGTACCTTTATGCGCCTGAACAGTAGTTCATGCGCCTAAGCATTGCCAAAATGACTAAGTATTAGGGGTGATGCGCCCCAATAGTGTTCATGCGCCCAACTTTCTATTCAGGCGCCTTAATAGTTGATGCGCCCAAAAGTGAGAAACGGTTAAGTGTAGCGCCATGCGCCAAAATAGTGTTAAAACCCCTAAACAAGCCTCATGCGCCTACATAGTGTTAAAGCGCCCAACACATAGAAAAATATTCTGAATTTTTGGAAAATCAAATTTTTAGGGTTTTGACCCTAGTTTGACTTAGGGCCTATATGTGACTATTTTATGCATGGTTATGTTCTGTGTCACACCCCGGGACCAGAGAGGCGGGACGTAACGATTAGTAAACAACAACCAAAATACAGCGGAAACTAAATGGTTTATTATAATACAACCCACAATATTTACTTTAGAATATTGGCTTTGTTTCAATTCACAAGGTGCCTCAATCTCTACTCTGTGGGTATCATGATCAATCTCTTGGTCAATATTTCATGAGGCTTTAGTAATTAAGGCTTCTAGGCTCAACTTTTGTCTTCAACATCTACCCTTACTTCTTGTTTCGGATTTAGATATCTTCTATGGCTCAACTATTCTCCCTAGCTGTACTTGAAGACATGCTCAAAAAGATTTTGTGTCAACATAAAGTTTGTGAGTTCAAGTGCTTATAGTTTAAAAACAAAAGTCTCTTTATAATCCATTAGTTGACTTTCAAAACATAAGTGCTTAAAGTCTTCAAACAAAAGGGACTCTGGAAGTCCATAATTTAAAGTTTAGTATCAGTTATCACTGTTGTGGGGTCAGAATCAACCCTGCACTCAGTCCCGACTGGCCTCTTCTAAAGTTAAGGTGTACCGGTTAACCCCGAAGGGGAGAACTGAGCCCCAAACCAGTGCACCATACCTGCTCGAATGGTTCACCATAGTGTGTTAACAAAACCTGTCACATGCCACAAGCGACCCCTCAGGATCTCAGTGGGGTACCTTCCTGTAGCGGGAGCCACTGTGTGTGGGGGATTCTCCAAATAGATCTATCCACATAAAGCAAGCGGTTCATGAAAGAATTAATTATTTTGATTTAAGTATCAGCAGGTATCAACAACAACCATAACAAACAAGCATCATAAAATAGCATAGTTAATAGTTTCAGTTCAAACAGGGCATGCTTCATCCCCAAAGCAGTAGTAAAAAGGGATCACTAGAACTCACCTAGTATCCTTAAATAATTTTGAGCTTGATAATGATAAAGGATGATCACCAACAAAGCGATCCTAATGAGAAAATATAGGATTCACGTTTAGAATTAGCACGATGTCATTATATGCATGCGGTTGAGCTCTTTAGTTAACTTGAAGTTAATGATTAGTATCATTGATGTACCTTAGGTTCTTGTGAAAATTATCAATTGTTATGTACTATCTAGTGCATATTAGGTTAAGTAATGCCTTTATCCAATAAATGACTCTTTGCATAAAGAATGTAGTCATAAACGGTTGATATCAAGGATTCCAAATCTTTATAGATAATTTTTATTGATGATGTAAGTAATCTATAATGTTCCAAATGATGTTTATAATGCTTACACTTACCTCATAATGTTAAATTGATTGATGCTAGAGTAATCCAAATATTGATAATAGTTGTCGATATATTGAATAAAAGGGGTGATACAATAATATTTATTCCAATAATGATGAGATGATGGATTGTTATAGTGTTTATAAATCTTTTGCCTTGAATAAATATGTGGAGATGTCGGTTAACCTAAGGTATCTATTGTACAAATATATATATACGCATGAATATACTTTGTATGCATTTTACATCCCGAAGTATTGTAAAGATTTTGTATGACATGAGATCAAATAACTTCTTATATGTTTTTAATATATTTGCTTCTGTGATAACATTACCAAATTTGTTTTACATTGTGAGATTGGTCACCTCCCTTCAATTTACAAATTCCTCCTTGACGATTTATAAACTAGTTGGCATTTTCATATGTTATCCAAGCTCAACTCGCACAACTATGAATAATTAGCATGTTTATAGGCATTCAAATGTCTTAATAGGTTATTATACCTATCTGTTCGCATCGCACACTTGAACATTCGTATCGACTCGCCTTGCGTTGAACGTTCGTTTACCATGTTTGACCAGCTTTGACCGATGTTTAACCTAACCAAAACGTACCAAAATCCGTTATGAACACTAAAACAGCATAGACTTTTACTAAAACGCAACCAAAATTGCAAAGCACGTTACCAAACATCCCCGTCACAGCACTTACCACCATTAGTCATTGCTTGCAACCACCATCCATCACGGATCGTCACTGGTCGCCACCGGTAGCCCTAGAGCTGCCGTACATCTTGCCGGTGAACGGCTCCAAACCACCACATCTCAAATATCTTGCTTGAATCCAATGTGTAACCACTAGAACAACATCATACGACTCTAATTTACCTTAAACACAACATCCACCACGAACCACTATCAAAATAGCCTCCTTTGTCGCTACCCAGCAACATGACCACGAACAACAACCACCACAGTCACAACCACCATCGGCTTCTAGATCCAGAAACACCACCACCATCTTCATCATCTCCTTTGTCGACACACTTCCATCGTCCGACCCTAGCACCACCACCTCTGAATCGTATTTCTAGCACCACCACAGCATCGCAACTTGACCCCACCATCAACATAACGACCACACCCACGGTCGACCTCCATAACCACAATTACCATAGCCACGACAACCACCTTCATCACCGTTATCTTGTTGTAGATCGAGGACTTACTTGCGACCAACACCACCTCCTGCACCCGCTGCAAAACACCAACAAAAACCACCATCGCAGCCGCCTTTACCACTATTTTGCAATGCCACCGCTTTGATTCGGGTAAAACCATAACCACCATTGTGTTTAGGAGCTCGAGATCTAACCGGCCATTTATGGTACTCTCCCTCACTCGCCGGAGAGTCGTTGCCGGTGGCCGGAAACCGGCCGGAAGTTCACCGGGAGGAGGGGGTTGCGGCTGCCACTTTCTTTTTTTCTCTAAAGTGTTTTAAAAACCCTAAAATGGAGGAACATTGGTTTATATAGTAGGGTTAAGTGGTTGGTTCGTTAACAGTTCGGTTCGTAACACGTTTAGATCAGTTTTTCTCATATTGTTATGAATTTATTTTACGATGGTTTTAATTATACCAAATGTTATAAATGTTCCAAGGGTATTTATTTGATCGTATTTAAAATATGCTTGATAATTAAACGAGTTCCAACATGTAAATATCGCGTATTCAACACGTTTAACTTGTTTGAACGTTTTCCTTAAATGAGCGTTATTATCATGTTGGTATCATAATATATATATAACATTAAGTATTAAGTACTATTTTGCACGTTAAATTTCCCACGTCGGCCGCGTTAAAACTTTATCTGTCAAATTCTCGGGTTTGACCTAATCTCAGGCCAGTACACGCCGTGGCCGTGTCTCGAAACGCATTTGCTCCGGACAAACGTCGCACTCTCTAATTTAGAATGTTCTGATAATTATAATGATTTGATGAATATTGACGAAGTTACGGGCTCGGTTGACGTATCAGATGTCAGTTAAATGGCGGTGAAAACCGGTATTCGCGTTTCACTCACGTATCTCAGTTGCTTACGCACGTTTGATGTAGAATCCTTTAGCCAGCATTATTTACTATATTTGTTATGATTAAAAATGATTTTGATAGGATGACAAGCCATTATAAGGAAATTCTAATGGAACTCAGACGTTAGTACACGTTAGATTACCGGATTTTACCCGGATTAGGTTCTGAATCTCTTTTTAGTTTGGATTCTTCTATAGTTATTCCAAGTCACACAATAATTCATTATTTCATGATTACACATTTAATTAGTTTGTAAACGTGTATTTGGGCCTTAAATGGGCCTCGTTTATAAGTTCGGGCCCTTATTGGGCTTATTGGGCCTAAAAAGGCTAGTTTCATTTCCAAGTTTTCTTTGGTAAGCCCAACTCAATCCAGACCTTTATGAGGCTTTATAATATTTTGGTGGTTTTCAAATTGGGCAATATTTAAGAGGTGTTACATTCTCCCCTCCTTTAAGAAATTTCGTCCTCGAAATTTTAGTATCGTTAACGTTGTTTCCAAGTGTGATACACTCAAAGTATGAGTCTTGAGAATTTAAAGCTATTCAGCTGAGCATTCCAGGACAAAAGTTGTCGATTATGTATCAAACAACCGGGTTTGATTTAGATTCAAGTAATTATCCCAACGTTAGAACATGTTTGACAAAATTAGTGAGTCGTTTCATGAATAGATTTTTGGCTTCACAATCAGATCATTTAACATTTGTTCCAAATTAACATGAAGAGATTCTCCACTATGGTTCAATGCATAATCCTACTCGGTAGATCTAGCAAGGAGACGAATACCAAAAATCCCGGTGGTATTACCGTCCTCACTGAGAATCTTAAGAATAATTGAAAAGAAGAGGATATTGGCGTGAATGCCTTTAATCAGAAAGGATAATCAGGATACAATAGACTAAAGGTTTTGCATCAAGAAGGATTTGGGTTTTCCCAATGAGTACTGATTAATATCTAGGAATCGCACGATCATTTCCATGAAGCTAAAACTATGAAGTTTTCATGATTGCTAAGAATAAAGAGGTTAGGTCGCACACGAAGGTCTTCACCTTTCAAAGCCTCCTTCATAGTTCTCAACTTTACTCCATAAGATTTCTTCGATCTCTTCCTACTATGATTTCCATCTTAAGGGGGTTAAGTCTTTTCTTCTACTAAGTGCTTCGTCTAGTATGCTTCCTTTTTCGAAACGGTACTGTGTATCACAATCTCAGTCTTCGAGTAGGTCCGCTCATCTTATTTGACGCATGTCGGGAGTTTCCCGATATAGGATGTGCTATAAACTCGTGTGAACTGACGTTAGGAGAATTACAAGTTTAGGACGTAATACGGGTGAAGGCAATAGTAGAAAAGCCTAACTGTAGGCTATCCACATCCATCAACGCGGTTAAGCCGAGACAAATGCGGTCAAGACTTGTTCTCTCGCATTAGGAAATACATATGTCTTAGGACAATGCGGATGATGGCCTCCTCAACGCACTTGTCAATGTGGTTGACATTACCGATCGTCGATCACCCTATTGTACTTGATCTAGTATTCTGATGTGTAGTTGGTAGTGTCGTACCAATAATGTATACAGTTGCATCCTTTTATTTTATGGAAGTTCCGGTTCATGCTTAATGTAGCTCTCCATATATTTTCTTAGCTTCATCAGGCGACTAGAAAATTGTCTTGTACTGTTGCATCAACACACATCTGAAAGTTTCTTATTCACGCCCAAACGAATTCCGCATTTTCCCAAGCATAACGATGCCAGTCGTATATCTATACAAGTGAAGTTTTTATTAAATCCTTTTACCATCTCCATTTAACCCTGATCATGGGCGCATCTCAACAGGGTTTTTAGTACTCCCCAAACTTAGATGGCCCCAACTTTTAGTGAATTATCTCCAATTTCATGCTCGTTAGCAATTACAGGACAGCATATAAGCTTATGTAAGGCTTACCACTCCTATCCATGAGGCTCATGAATACCATGAAATGTGTAGGTCCTCCTACGTAGGCTTGACTAACCTTCGTAACTGCCATATTTTCTTTTAAATGCTACCTTTGTAACGTCGTTTTCCTTATATTCACGGCTGATAACATTTAAGATGTATGTAGCATCTTGTAATTGATTAAGCAGGTTAACATCTCTAGGAAGAGGGTATCACTCCTCCTCCTGGTGACTTTATTTAGCTGTCAAAAGCCTATCCATACTCAGAGAATTCTATTCTCTTTCCACAAGGAGTATTAGGTTTTCTCAAGGCGACGTATCAGGTCTTATGAACTGTTTCTCTAACAGGCCTCGAATCTGCTTTCCTTCCACCAACTCCTTAATATATCCAGTACCTCCATACATATATTACTTCTATTTTCTGGATCAATTTCCTTAAGAGCAACCTCAACTGTTGTCTTAAGCTACAAAATTAGCAAACGTTCCCACTAATTCCTTCATAGTGCTTCCCATTGAAGGTCAACCTTCTAGATGACCTCTTCCTCGGTCCATATTCTTCAAGGTAACTGTGCCCTATAGAGGGTCCATCCGTGAAGCAAGTAACTCTATTTAGATTCTATTTCCTTATAAGCTTATCGATTGTTTCAACGAGATATGGGAGTAGGACTTTTGCCCGAATTTCCGACGGTACGGAGCATTCTAGGGTAAGGTATTTGAGAATTACTTTAGAAAAGGTTTAAAAATATTGAGAGGGGAATGTAATTAATGCTTACGACCGTAGGCTGCTGTGCAGACCTTCTTTGTCTACCACCTACTACATGTTTATCACTTCATTGTAGTTGAACCTCAAGTGATTTACTCACATGAGATTTCTTGTAGCTGATCTTCTATGCTTCTTAATACCTCCTTTGAAGCAATACCATCCTTTAACTCAACCATAGGTCTTCCCCCATGTTTTCTTCATTATCATCAACAGCATCGACTAGAACAAGTTTAGAATTTTATGGGTGTGCTTGCTAGTAAAAGGAAGCTAACTACCGCTCTAATAACTTATTATATAGCTTCGAGATTGTAGCCCAACTTTGCAATCTTCGCTCTCGTCTCCCGAATTTATCACCCAACCAGTAGAGCTCTTGGGGTAAAGATGACTTGCAAGGTTTCATGGTTGTTCACACCACGAGCGTCTTCCGACGATAAAAGTCCTTATATCGGATTTAGCATGAGTAGCACCACTCGTTAGACCATGAATTCTTATAGAGGATAAGTCTTGAGCCTTTATTTCTATAGAATCAGGATTTTAGAACGAGGTTTCACCTCCTACTTATTCTGGCACTCAGAAGTTTACCAAAGACACGGCCAGTTAAAAGCATGGTCGAAATAATTCAACTTATGTTGCAAGTAAAGATTGTTAGTAGGTAACTAACGGTTCATTGATGATGAAGGATTTCACAAACACCTGGTACTATGAAAGGGGATTGTTAATCATTATCGGAGCTGATATTAAGAATTTTCTTTTGGATTAAGTGGTTCTATGATGTCGAATAGGTATTAAGTAATCAGTTATCAAAGACTTTAAGAAATTGATAGAGGAATTCTAGAGTCCAGAATGTCCTATGAAGTGCGGGCTAATAAGGAAGAAAGAAGTGACAAGTCTTCTATGTCATTGACCACATGACGTGCTTCTCGACAATCCATTACTCCAATCTTTTCTTGGTTGTAGAGTTTATGTTAGGGAGTCTTTTACGATACCAATAAAGTTGAAACGAATTCTGTAATAGGTAGGAATATCATGAAAAAGAATGAACAATATTGCTAAAGTACGCGCATAACTTAGGTGAAGTACCGTACTCTCAGCGCGAGACTGGTTGAGCTTGAGAAGGAACATTTGATGATCTTTTGAGTCAGATAATTGCATCATTATAACCCAATAGGGTAGCAGAACAAAAGAAAAGAGAAGAAGAAGAAAAGGAATAGTTACTACAATGTCGTCCCTGGTAGCTCTTCAAGTGTCAAATGGTTTCACCCAGTTGTGGAAGTTTTAAATATATAATCATTGAGTACATACTGAATATTTGTGTTTAATCTTTTATTTACTAGTTCCTTGAGTGATATACTTTGGTATTAGTTTACATGACGGGGCCCACCAGAATTCAAGTGTACCTGTAAATTCACCATTACGTGTGCACCCGTAATCGTCAATTTACCTTAAACTATCATTCTAGTTTCCCGTCATAAGTTCCAAGTTTTGTGTAATTAGGTCCTGGAGTTATAATTCTCATTTGGTCATCATCTGCAATTAAGCACACTTAGATTCTAATTATGCTAACATTCTTGTTAACCCAATAATTGTGTCAAAGTATAGTTTCAACAAACCCAGTAATAAATAAGCAGTCAGGTACATGCTCTACTAGGGAGCAGATCAAACAAAAAGGCATCATAGTTACTATCCTATCACTACATTCCAACAAGCATCATCATACGAATGAAGCATATAAGCAAGTATCATCATTCCAGCAAGTATCGTTGTAGCAGTTGTCTCATGTAACGACACAAGTCGTATCAAGTGTATATCTAACATCAGTTGTTTCATATAGTGACAAAAGTCAACTGTGCAATCAGATAAGTATCTCTCCAAAATTTAAGTCCCAATATATATGCACACGTTTGGTTTCTAACATTCTTAGTACTTGATGTTCAGTGGTCCTATTAGTTATCTCCAAAAGGTTCCATACCTTCCTGGTTTACTCGGGTGCACCTATCATAGGTAATACCCTAATGCAACAAGGTTTCTTATAGGTTAGGGAATTCTTAATGGTATATATATAATCCCTAAGGTATACAGATTAAAGATGGGTGTCCTTAAGGGAACCTATTTTGCTGCAAACTTTAGGTCACTGGATCATGGAAACAACCAGCCAGGCTGGTCTTATTTATGGTTGCAGCTTAGGTATCGCAAAGCAAACCCACCTGTCTACAACCTTGGCTAAACGAAACTCGAAAGAGTCATCTTACTAAGGTGGTCCTATGGGGTTCATATCGTTGTCATTTAGGTCTCGCGAAGCAAACCTACTTCTCTACAACATTTGGATCTGATACCAATCTGTCACACCCAGGGCCCAGAGAGGCGGGACGTAACGATTAGTAAACAACAACCAAAATGCAGTGGAAAGTAAATGGTTTATTATAATACAACCCACAATATTTACTTTAGATTATTGGCTTTGTTTCAATTCACAAGGTGCCTCAATCTATAATCTATGGGTATCATGATCTATCTCTTGGTCAATATTTCTTGAGGCTTCAGTAATTAAGGCTTCTAGGCTCAACTTTTGTCTTCAACATCTACTCTTACTTCTTGTTTTGGATTTAGATATCTTCTATAGCTCAACTATTCTCCCTAGCTGTACCTGAAGACATGCTCAAAAAGATTTTATGTCAACATAAAGTCGGTGAGTTCAAGTGCTTATAGTTTAAAAACAAAAGTCTCTTTAGAATCCATTAGTTGACTTTCAAAACATAAGTGCTTAAAGTCTTCAAACAAAAGGGACTTTGGAAGTCCATAATTTAAAGTTTAGTATTAGTTATCACTATTGTAGGGTCACAATCAACCCTGCACTCAGTCCCGGCTGGCCTCTTCTAAAGTTAAGTTGTACCGGTTAACCCCGAAGGGGAGAACTGAGCCCCAAACCAGTGCACCATACCTGCCCGAATGGTTCACCATAGTTTCTTAACAAAACCAGTCACATGCCCCAAACCAGTGCACCATACCTGCCTCTTCTCATGCCACATTGTGAGATTGGTCACATCCCTTCAATTTAAATATTCCTCCTTGACGATTTATAAACTAGTTGGCATTTTCATATGTTATCCAAGCTCAACTCGCACAACTATTAATAATTAGCATGTTTATAGGCATTCAAATGTCTTAATAGGTTAATATACCTATCGGTTCGCATCGCACTCTTGAACATTCGTATCGACTCGCCTTGCGTTGAACGTTCATTGACCATGTTTGACCAGCTTTGACCGATGTTTAACCTAACCAAAACGTACCAAAATCATTTATGAACACTAAAACAGCATAGACTTTTACCTAAACGCAACCAAAATTGCAAAGCACGTTACCAAACAGCCCCGTCACAGCACTTACCACCATTAGTCATCGCATGCAACCACCATCCATCACGGATCGTCACTGGTTGCCACCGGTAGCCCTAGAGCTGTCGTACATCTTGCCGGTGAACGGCTCCAAGCCACTACATCTCAAATATCTTGCTTGAATCCAATGTGTAACCACTAGAACAACATCAAACGACTCTAATTTACCTCAAACAGCAGCATCCACCATGAACCACCATCAAAACAGCCTCCTTTGTCGCTACCTTGCACCATGACCACGAACAACAACCACCACAGTCACTACCACTGCCGGCTTCTAGATCCAGAACCACCACCGCCATCCTCATCATCCCCTCTATCGACACACTTCCATCGTCGGACCCTAGCACCACCGCCTCTGAATCGGATTTCTAGCACCACCACAGCATCGCCACTTGACCCCACCGTCAACATCACGACCACACTCACGGTCGACCTCCACAACCACAATAACCACAGCCGCGACAACCACCTTCATCACCGTTATCTTGTTGTAGATCGAGGACTTACCTGCGACCAACACCACCGCCTGCACCCACTTCCTAAACACCAACAGAAACCACTATCGCAGCCACCTTTACAACTATTTCGCATTGCCACCGCTTTGATTCGGGTAAAACCGTGACCACCATTGTGTTTAGGAGCTCGATATCTAACCGGTCATGTATGGCACTCTCCCTCACTCGCCGGAGAGTCGTTGCCGGTGGCCGGAAACCGGCCAGATGTTCACCGGGAGGTGGGGGCTGCGGTTGCCCCTTTCTTTTTCTCTCTAAAGGGTTTTAAAAACCCTAAAATGGAGGAACATTGGTTTATATAGTAGGGTTAAGTGGTTGGTTCGTTAATAGTTCGGTTCGTAACACGTTTAGATCAGTTTTTCTCATATTGTTATGAATTTATTTCACGATGGTTTTAATTATACCAAATGTTATAAATGTTCTAGAACACAAATCATAGTTTAACCATTTAAACTTTGTAAAAATGCAGCGGAATAATAGCATTATAACCTTGCTTAGAAGCTGAAAATTTCAGGTTCTATTTGATGTTTTAAGATGTAAACAAACCCAAGAACAAAGGGGATCTTATATATGTGAATAAGCAAGCTATGTAAGCATATGAAACAACATAATATGACAACCACAAAGGGCTGTCAAACTACCTTTTTCCAGCAGCAAAAATCGACCAAAAAGGGGATGTTGGATGCTCAAAATCGGCCAAAGGCTCCAAGGAAGGACCTCTCAAGCTTGTATACCCCAAGCCCTTGAAGCAACCACCACTCTTGCTAGGGAGAGTGCACCAAAATGTCCAAAACTTTCTTCCTTCTTCTTGTTTCAGCCGTGAACTTCAAAGGAAGAGAGAATAAGAGAGAGTTTTTTGAACATGCAAATGAATTGATGGGTGAAAGTGTGTCTTACACCCTTTCATAAAGAGTGTAAGTTTCAAGACAACTTTTTGTCTTTTCCACACAAGGGTGGCCGAGATTTTGGTTCAAAAGGAGGTGTTTTCCCTCCTAAACTAGTCTTTTGTCACACATTAATAATTCATCTACTAGCCTTATTTAAAATGTGGCATATGTCTTCTCTAATTAAACAATTTAATTAATGTACACTCACATGTTATTAGTGTTATTTAAAACCCTTTTAAATAACAAAATAATAATAAACCCATCAACAAATTATCCTTATAACTTATTTCATCTTGCAGATAATTAATTAGAAAACCTATTTTCTAATTTTGGTGTAATTATTTAATTGCACGATCCCATCATCAATTAAATAATTCTTGGTGATTACAAAGCTTGTTATTGGGTATAACCCGACTTGGATCATTTCGTACTAACCGCATCAATATTCCATGTGTCTCGGGCATATAAAATCCAACAATCTCCCACTTGCCCAAGATTCATAAAAGATTGATGCAAGCAGTAAATACCGCCTAACAAAGGTTTACTGCCCTTAATACGCATGACTTATAGCCATTCAATAACATCATCCCATTCAAGTATCCTACTTGAAATGATTTAGGTGAATCAATCATTTATCCTTTTGTTTCAGATTTCATGTTAAATCCAAGGACACAGAATGATCATTCCTTGTTGATTTAACTTAATCAGGCCCTAGACATCTTGCTCTCAACGAATAAGAGGAACAAATCCCATCTTGACTACATACGTTTCTCACAAACACCTCGTGTCACACCTGAACATAGCCTTACATACTGTCCAATATTTCAGGACAGTAAAGAACTAGCTCAAGGTATAACACTTGGTGAATATCAAAAGCCAATATGTATCTTAGGTCTGAGGATACCAAATGATATTCGTCATTACTTATGATCAATCTAGAAGATTCCACAAATATCTATGAACCTTGGTAGCAACCCATTGCTCTATATTCATCCTTATGAATATCAACCAATCCAAGTTCATAATAATCTTACCCTCACACTTGTTCCCACAAGTCTGAACGACTACGGATATTTAGAGTAAACAATTTACTCATGGATTAAACATGCTAAATTGGAACATTAATTGAAACATTATTACCAAATAATTTTATTCAAATAATAAAGAGTTCCACATATCCAAATACAAAATTTACAGATCAAATCCAATCACTAGAATATCGAAGTCCCATGGCACAAGTATGACCTTCAAGCTTTGCCTTTTCAAGGAGTTTCGTGAGAGGATCCGCAATGTTTTGATCCGTGTGAACTTTGCGAATACATATCTTTCCCTTTTCAACTTCATCTCGTATGTAGTTGAATCTCCGCTCAATGTGCCTAGTCTTTTGATGAGCACGACGTTCTTTGATTTGAGCAATCGCACCCTCGTTATCACAAAAGATCTCTTGGGGATCCTGAATGGAAGGGACAACCCCTAGATTGGCAATGAATTTCTTCACCCATGCAGCTTCTTGAGCTGCCAATGAGGCGGCAACGTATTCTGATTCTGTAGTTGATAGAGCCACCACATCCTGTTTGGAGCTCTTCCAAGAGACTGCTCCTCCATTCAGAATGAAAATATATCCTTATTGTGACCATGAATCATCACGATCGGTTTGGAAACTCGCATCCATGTAACCCTTTACAACGAGTTCCTCTTCACCAGACCCGTAGATCAAGAACATGTCCTTAGTCCTCGTTAGGTACTTTAGAATGTTCTTGACAGCCATCCAATGACTATCACCAGGATTTTGCTGGTATCAGCTTGTCATGCTTAAAGCGCATGACACGTCCGGTCTAGTGCATATCATTGCATACATGATGGATCCTATAGTAGATGCATATGGGATTGCCTTCATTTATCTTGCTCCTTATTTGATCTCGGACATTGAGTCGTATTCAATATCGTCCCTCTCTGAATAGGTACAGTACCTTTCTTAGAGTTTTCCATCTTGAACCTTTTCAAGATTTTGTCAATGTATGCACTTTGATTTAACCAATCAACCGCCTTGATCTATCCCTATAGATCTTTATTCCCAGAATATAAGCGGCTTCACCAAGATCCTTGATGGAAAAACAACTTCCAAGCCCGGTTTTTACACCTTCCAAGGTTGGAATGTCATTTCCAAATAGTAGTATGTCATCAACATACAATACTAGGAAAGTGATGATGCTCCCACTAGCTTTCTTATAAACACAAGCTTCATCGGCGTTCTTGATGAATCCGAATTTAATTACTTCTTCATCAAAAAGGTGATTCCAACTTCTTGATGCTTGTTTCAATCCATAGATTGACTTCTTTAACTTGCATACTTTATTAGGATGTTTTGGATCGACAAAACCTTCAGGCTGAACCATATAGACATCTTCCTCAAGATATCCATTTAGAAAAGTAGTTTTGACATCCATTTGCCAAATCTCATAATCATAATGAGCAGCTATGGCAAACAATATCCTTATAGACTTTAGCATCACAACAGGTGAGAAGGTTTCATCATAATCAACCCCTTGAGTTTGAGTGAAACCCTTTGCTACAAGTCTAGCCTTATAAGTATCCAATTTTCCATGAATATTGGTTTTCTTCTTGAAAACCCACTTACTTCCAACTATCTTGGAATTAAGAGGTGGTACAACAAGTTCCCAAACTTGATTGTCATACATGGATTGCATCTCAACGTTCATGGCTTCAAGCCATTTGTCACAATCCGAATTGGACACTGCATTATGGTATGTGGTTGGTTCATCTGAATCTACCACATAGCATCCATCCATGAAAAATCCGTATCTTTCAGGTGGATTACTAGTTCTACCACTTCTGCGAGCGTTTTGTGTGTATTGATCAACCGCTTGATCATCCTCAACATCCTCATGTTGAGTGCTAGTTTCAACCAAACGTGCATCGGGTTGTGGTTCTTGATCCTCCTCAAGATCCACTGTTCTACTGCTAGTTTCTTCCATAAGGAACTTTGCTTCTAAGAACTCACCCTTTCTTGCAACAAACACTTTTTGTTCCAGTGGATCATAGAAATAATATCCCATAGAATCTCTAGGATATCCAATAAATATACACTTGGTGGATCGGACTTCCAATTTGTTTAGGGTGGGAGCCTTAACATAAGCCTCACATCCCCAGACCCTTAAATATGATAGGGATGGAACTCTTCCATGCCATATTTCAAAGGGTGTCCTTTCCACCTTTTTGGTTAGGGCCACATTTAGAATAAGGGCCGCGGAGAGCAAAGCGAAACCCCAAAATGATAGAGGCAATGTGCTTCTAGCCATCATAGATCGGACCATATCCAATAAGGTTCGATTCCTCCGCTCAGACACACCATTATGTTGTGGTGTTCCAGGTGGAGTGAGTTGTGAGACAATCCCACAACTCCTAAGATGATCTTGAAAAGCATCACTTAGGTATTCACCTCCTCTATCGGTGCGGAGAACTTTAATCGTCTTGTTGAGTTGATTTTCTACTTCATTCTCGAAGATTTTGAAAGTTTCAAAAGCTTCATCTTTGTGCCTTAATAAGTACACATACCCATAGCGACTATAATCATCGGTAAAGGTAATGAAGTATCTTTCACCATTCCTATTCATTGGCTTAAAAGGACCACATACATTCGAATGTATGATTCCTAATAAATCTTTTGCCCTTTCGTTAGTTCCACTAAAGGGTGCCTTAGTCATTTTTCCTTGTAAACAAGATTCACATACATCAAATGAATCATATTCATTTGTTTTTAAAAGTCCATTCTTTTGAAGTGTTTGTATACGTTTCTTGTTTATATGACCAAGATGACAATGCCAAAGATAGGTATCACTCAAATCCAACTTGAGTTTCTTGGTGTTAGTTTGGTACAATGAACTATTTAAAGTATTTTCATGAACCAATTCATAAATACCATTAATGGGAATACCTTTAAAATAGAACATATCATTTAAAGAAACATGAATATCATTTTCAACCAAAGATAATACATAATCATAATGTCTTAATTGGGATACAGAAATAATGTTCCTAGTCAAACTAGGAGCATACAAAACATTCTTCAAAATAACATCCAACCCACTTGGAAGTTGTAGGATGTAGTCCCCAGAGCTTCAAATATGACTTTAGTTCCATTGCCCATGAAGAGGCTAACATCCCCTAGATTGAAATCCCTACTTCTTGTGAACCCCTGCAACAAATTGCAAATATGAGTTCCACATCTGGTATCCAATACCCATGTGTTAGAATATGTAAGATTAAGATCAACATGAATCATGTATATTGTACCTGAGGTCTGCCCGGCATCCCTCTTTGCTTTCAACTCTTGGAGATGGACAGGTCATTCCTTGCCCAATGTCCAATCTCCCCACACTTGAAGCATGGGTCATTAGTAGCAACCTTTTGCTTTTTCTCTTGTGGTTTGGGTGGCACCCTTGCCACCCCTTTCCCCTTTCCCCAAACGGGTCCCTTACCCTTAGCAACTTTTGCCTTAGGTACAGGATGAGGCCTTTTGTTGTTCCCACCTTCATTGGTGAGAACGGGTAAAACCCTTTTACCCATGGCCGCCTCGGCCGTTTTGAGCATTGAGTGAAGCTCACCAATGCTTTTATCCTAAGCATTCATGTTGTAGTTCAACACGAATGTCTCGAACTTCTTGGTAAGGCCATTAAGGATCAAATCTATGGCCAATTCCTTCGGGACAGGACAATTAAGCCTTTCGAGGCGGTAAATGTGGCTTTTCATCTTAAGTACATAAGATGAAACCGATTGGTTGTCCTCCATACGACATGCATGGAGTGCTCGAACCGTTTCGAAGCGCTCAACCCTTGCTTGCTGTTGGAACGTTTCCTTCAGCTGGGTTATCATGTCATAAGCTCCGTGATGTTCATACTCCTTTGGAGATCCGGAGTCATGCTCGCTACCATGAGACAAGACACTTGGACGGAGTCCTTAGTGTACTTCAGCCAATCGTTATAGGCCTCCTCATCATCCTCGGTAGGTTGATCGGGGATAGGGTCGTCTAAAACATATGATCGTCTCTCTATTGCTTGAGAACAATTCTCAAGTTTCGATACCAATCAATGAAATTGTTATGAGTTAGACGTTCCTTTTGGAGAATCGCTTGTAAAGATTGGGTGGACGTGGAAGAGTTATCATGTTTATCATTATTGGCGACCATCTACAAAATTTAACAAATATCTATTTTAGTATTTTCGATATTGCTATTTTTAATAATTAATACCTTTTTAAGGTCATTCTCATATTAAAATTTAGAACCCAACATTACATTTAAATTGTGGTTAAGTGACCTTTATCCTAGGATTTAAATTAATAAGGTGGTCAACGATTGACGGTTGCAACCATTTGCAACATCTAGAGGTATGGGATCGACTTGAAACATCATATGTAAAGTCGGCATTTTATTCCCATAAACACCATTTGGAAACCATATTGTAGGTGATCCATTTAACAAGGTTTGCAAATCAAGTTACCCTACTTGCACACACATGTGAGTTTTCCAACATGGGTGGTTAGGTGATCTTTATCCCACAAATGTCGTATCCCCACCTCAAATCACAAGTTCCCTTAAAATGGTTAGGTGACCTTTATCCCATTGAGAGTTTCCAAGTAACTCAAGTGTTGTGCAAAAGGACGGTGTTAGACTTGTTTTAAAATATTTAGAGATTTCTTAATTCTAGTTTTAGAAAACTCTATGTACTTGTATTTGCATGCTTTCAAATACAAGATACCCTATGGTCCTTTGATTAAAAGCTATTTTAATCTTTAAAATCATTAAATCATTTTAATAACATTTTATTACTTTTTAATGATTAAGAACCATTTGATTAGTTTGTTTTGATCATGGATAGGTTTGTTAAAGCAAATATCACATACATGCCATCAACCACAATAATATAAACAAACCAACATTGCATATGTGCATAACCATAGCATCTAAAGTGGTCCACACTTGTTTACCACCACATGTGTGGTCCACAGGGCATTCCTAAGGTCATAACAAAACACATAGAAAGCTTCCAAAAGCCTCCCACTTGAAACCGCATCCAAAATGCTCCATGTTTCTCTTGTGTCTTTCCTTTGTGCTTCCAATGCGTATGTCTTCATATTACAAGATATAAAGTCCTAATACATGATATCTAGTAAAATGAAAAATACACCTAATCTATTTATTACAACCCAATAATAAATAAATTACATCTTTTAAACAAAGCACAAATAAATTAATATACAACCCCATTGAATAAACCAAAACAACCATTGCATACATCCAAACAACACAAGGCCAAATGCTAGCTTATGCACCAATATGAACATTCATCATATCATCCAAATATAACAAAGAATCCCCACTAAAACCCACGATTTTCAGCCAACATGAGCTGAAAATTCGGGTTTTAAACATTGTCCAAACAATATACATACCATCATACATATCTTTCAAGGTTTAATCACAAGCATGTGTGATATAACCTTGAAAGTTTGGGGATTCAACATACAAAAACATAGAAGCCCCTAAAGGGGTTTTAAATTCCATAAAACGAATTTTTAAAGGACAATACAAGCTAGCTATCCACATAACCGGCTCTAGATGCCATTGTAGGGTTTGATAGAACACAAATCATAGTTTAACCATTTAAACTTGGTAAAAACGCAGCGGAATAATAGCATTATAACCTTGCTTATAAGCTGAAAATTTCATGTTCTATTTGATGTTTTAAGATGTAAACAAACCCAAGAACAAAGGGGATCTTATATATGTGATTAAGCAAGCTATGTAAGCATATGAAACAACATAATATGACAACCACAAAGGGCTGTCAAACTACCTTTTTCCAGCAGCAAAAATTGACCAAAAAGGGGATGTTGGATGCTCAAAATCGGCCAAAGGCTCCAAGGAAGGACCTCTCAAGCTTGTATACCCCAAGCCCTTGAAGCAACCACCACTCTTCCTAGGGAGAGTGCACCAAAATGTCCAAAAATTTCTTCCTTCTTCTTGTTTCAGCCGTGAACTTCAAAGAAAGAGAGAAGAAGAGAGAGTTTTTTGAACATACAAATGAATTGATGGGTGAAAGTGTGTCTTACACCCTTTCATAAAGGTGTAAGTTTCAAGACAACTTTTTGTCTTTTCCACACAAGGGTGGCCGAGATTTTGGTTCAAAAGGAGGTGTTCTCCCTCCTAAACTAGTCTTTTGTCACACATTAATAAGTCATCTACTAGACTTATTTAAAATGTGGCATATGTCTTCTCTAATTAAACAATATAATTAAAGTACACTCACATGTTATTAGTGTTATTTAAAACCCTTTTAAATAACAAAATAATAATAAACCTATCAACAAATTATCCTTATAACTTATTTCATCTTGCAGATAATTAATTAGAAAACCTATTTTCTAATTTTGGTGTAATTATTTAATTGCATGATCCCATCATCAATTAAATAATTCTTGGTGATTACAATGCTTGTTATTGGGTATAACCCGACTTGGATCATGTCGTACTAACCGCATCAATATTCCATGTGTCTTGGGAATATAAAATCCAACATTTATTTCACGATGGTTTTAATTATACCAAATGTTATAAACGTTCCAAGGGTATTTATTTGATTGTATTTAAAATTTGCTTGATAATTAAACGAGTTCCAACATGTAAATACCGCGTATTCAACACGTTTAACTTGTTTGAACGTTTTCCTCGAATGAGCGTTGTTATCATTTTGGTATCACAATATAAATATAACATTAAGTATTAAGTACTATTTTGCACGTTAAATTTCCCACGTCGGCCGCGTTAAAACTTTATCTGTCAAATTCTCGAGTTTGACCTAATCTCAGGCTGGTACACGCCTCGGTCGCGTCTCGAAACGCATTTGCTCCGGACAAACGTCTCACTCTCTAATTTAGAATGTTCTAATAAATATAATGATTTGATGAATATTGAAAAAGTTACGGGCTCGGTTGACGTATCAGATGTCAGTTAAATGCCGATGAAAACCGGTATTCACGTTTCACTCACGTATTTCAGTTGCTTACGCACGTTTGATGTATAATCCTTTAGCAAACATTATTTACGATATTTGTTATGATTAAAAATGATTTTGATAGGATGACAAGCCATTATAAGGAAATTCTGATGGAACTCAGACGTTAGTACGCGTTAGATTACCGGATTTTACCCAGTATAGGTTCAGAATCTCTTTTTAGTTTGGATTCTTCTATAGTTATTCCATGTCATAAAATAATTCATAATTTCATGATTACACATTTAATTAGTTTGGAAACATGTATTTGGGCCTTAAATTGGCCTCGTTTTAAGTTCGGGCCCTTATTGGGCTTATTGGGCCTAAAAAGGCTAGTTTCATTTCCAAGTTTTCTTTGGTAAGCCCAAGTCAATCCAGACCTTTATTGGGCTTTATAATATTTTGGTGGTTTTCAAATTGGGTAATATTTCAGAGGTGTTACACTCTGTTCTTATGTTCCTTATATATATATATATTGATGTGAGACTTTACGTGGTGTGTTTATGGTTATAAATGTAAAGTATTATCATTAAAGAAAGAGATAAGATTAATGATAATAAAAGTAGAACATAAAGAACGAATGAAGGAAAAGGCTTGTAAGCAGATTGAAAGGAGGATCACAACTCATTGAGAGTTGTTAGCTCAACTGTGTGTATTATAGCGTGTGATTTGGGCTAACCCATGAGGGTTCACACACAGGGGTATCAGTCTTGATGACTGATCCATAGTACGAAACGGGATCCTTGTCACTTTACCCCGGATATAATGTGGCTTTGTGCCAAGATATGATACGGCTTTGTGCCAGATAGTAATGAGTCTTTGTGCCCAGAATGGTGGCTTCGGGCCATGATGGGGGGTAAAGTTTTGACAAGATCTAGAAATAGTGAAAGATATAGATAAAGTACGAATTGAACGAATACATGCGATAATGAATGATGAATAAGGTTATACCTTGATGTATGTACGAGGAATGATCAGGTACGAAAGTAAAGAAAGTATTTTAACGAAAAGAGTATTTTCATATACAATGAGGCTTTGTGCCCGGAATGGTGGCTTCGGGCCATGATGAGGGTAAAGTTTTGACATGATCTAGAAAACGTGAAAGATAAAGATAAAGTACAAAACGAACGAATACATGCGATAAAGAATGATGAATAAGGTTATACCTTGTTGTATGTACGATGAGTGATCACGTGCGAAAGTAAAGAAAGTATTTTAATGAAAAGAGTATTTTTGCATATGAAATGTATAAAGTATTTTAATACATTAAAACTAGAACTCATTCAGCAACGCTGACTTTTATGCATTTTCAGCTGGCAGGTAATGGTTGCTGAACATGGCACATGTGGAGGCTACTCGGCCGGGCAAGACTTGCATCCATTCATGAATGTTATTATTGTTGTTTTATAATGCAACTAACGGATGTTTTCTTTTGTAACTTAGCAATGTTGTATTGCATAATAACAGTAATTATTAATAAATGAATGGCTTTTGTTCATGTAAATCCGCTGCAATGTTTTATGAAATGTATATTATTATGTATGTGTAGTGCTATGAATGACCAACTGTGAGATCTCCGGTAACGGGGCCATACAAGTTGGTATCAGGGCTAAAGGTTAAGTGAATTGGGTGAATAATTTCAAAACACTGAGAATGGGACTGAGGGAAGGTAGGGATGCCAACCCGAGTAGCTACGCGTCATCAGGTATTTCTTTTCTTAAGGATAACCAGTATTATGTGCTTGTGCTATTTGATTTACGTGCTCTTAGTAGAATTAGATAATGATATAGTCAGGATAGGAAATGCTTGGGGTGTGAAGAGTAAAGTAAGTGGCTAATCATAACTGGCCACTGTAATTAGGGACTTACTATACTCTAACATAAAAACTGAGCCATTACCTTGAATGACCGTGTTAGTATTTGAATCTTCTAGTGATTAAAAGATGGCTGGAGGTAGATCTTCTTAGGCTTCTAGAGGTGGAGCACGGGGTGGACGTGGTGCTAAACCGCATGTTACGAGGAACAAGGCTAGGGCCGCTGAAATGACCCTGGTGCAGATCCTGAAGTTCATCGGCATGAGGGTGTCGATGAGAGTGCGAACTTGAGTTCCTCGGTGAAAGAGGCGGTAGTAGAGAAAGGTCACCAAATCATGCAGACGATTCTACCGTCTGTGATGACTGAAGTGATTAAGGCTGTAAGGGAAGACAAAAGGAGGGAAAAGAGGAGGACCACTAGGAGAGAAGGAAGAGAACAACCGGAGACTGAGACGGTTGTCTTGAGCGAGGAGGAGGAGGAAGAACCTGTGTAGGAAACTGCAGAAGGCTGTAACTATGGGGTATTTCAAAGATGCAAGCCCCTAACGTTCGACGGAACTGGCAATGCTGCTGCTGCTCACCGCAGGGTGAGAGAGATGGAGGCAGTATTGGAGATTAGTGAGTGTAGGGGGGATCATAAAGTGAAGTTTGCCACTTCATTCTTTTATAGACTTAGCATTGTGTTGGTGGGACAACATTGTCCAGGCTGAGGGTAGCCAGGCCATGGGCAGGATGAGGTGGTCAGAACTGATGAAATTGGTGATTGAGGAGTTCTGTCCTCACAGGGAGTTGGACAAGATTGAGAGGGAGTTCCTGCAGCTGGAGGCGAGAACTATGACGCATTAATAGTATAGCACCAAGTTTAACGAGATGGCAAGACTGGTACCGGATCAGGTGACGCTGGTGTTGAAAAACATCAAGAAGTATATCCAAGGATAGCCAGCTGATATTCGCTGGCATTTAATAGCTACCTGACTAAGCACTTTTGGGTCGGCAGTGGATCGGGCTAGAAGGTTATATGATGAGAGAAAGGTGGCGGTGGTCAATGTGAAGAAGACAGGTGGTGGTGACCGAAACTGGAATTGGAAGCGGTTTGGACGTGGTGGTTTCACTCAAACAATAAGAGGATGAAAGTGGATAACCGTAGAGTAGGGTCATCAAGCTCAGGGATAAAGATGTGTGGTAAATATGGGAGAGTGCACTCTCGGATTGAACATGTGCTTCAAGTGTGGAAAGCCCGGTCATGTGGCGAAGATGTGTGGAGTTAAATGGTGTTATAGCTGTGGCCAGGAAGGCGATGTGAGCAGGGATTGCATGAAGCCATGGGCCGAGAGTTCTGGGATGAAGAAGAAGTGAAAGGAAGGAGGATAGAGGGCAAGTGCTAGAGCTTTCACCATGAGCAAAGAAGAGGCCAGAGAAGATCCCGATGTCGTGTCAGGTATGTTTCTGGTAAACCAAACTTGTGCCTCTGTATTATTTGATTCTGGTGCTAGTAGGAGTTTTATTTCTACAACTTTCTGTGCTAAGTTTCCTCTTAGTAGTAGGAGTATTGATAAGCCATTTGACGTAGAAACTGCTATTGGTAAGTCTACAAAAATTTCTGATATGATAGAAGACTACGACATAGAAATAGAAGGCCATAGGTTTTTTGCTAAACTATTTGTGATGCCTCTAGGTGAATTTGATGTAGTACTAGGGATGGGATTGGTTAGTGACCTATGAGGCGAATATTGTGTGTCATAAGAAGATGGTTCGGTTGATTGCACCCGATAGAAGTTCGGTGACAGTCTACGGTGACGCGTAACTACGGTTCCAAAGGTGATTTCGATGGCAGTGGTAGGGAAGTACATGAGACGTGGATGTAGTTCCTACCTGGCCTACGTGAAAGATGTAGATGCGTCAGTACCATAATTGTCTGACGTGCCTGTTGTGTGTCACTTTCTGGACCTGTTCCCAGAGGATTTACCAAGTGTGCCCTCGGATCGTGAAATTGAGTTTCAGATTGATCTGATACCGGTGCTAAACCCGTTGCCAAAGCACCATATCGATTAGCTCCGACTGAGATGAAGGAACTCCTGGATCAGCTGCAGGAGTTAATGGATAAATGATTCATTCGACCGATTATCTCTCCATGGGGTGCTCCGGTCTTGTTTGTTAAGAAGAAGGATGATAGTATGAGGATGTGCATCAACTGCCGGGAGCTGAATAAGATGACAGTGAAGAATTGGTACCCGTTACCGAGGATTGATGACTTGTTTGATTAGCTTCAAGGTGCCAGTTGGTTCTCGACGATAGATATTCGGTCTGGTTACCATCAATTGAAGGTAAAGGAGCGAGATATTCCTAAGACAGCTTTTTGCACGCGTTATGGACACTACGAGTTCCTAGTTATGTCTTTTGGATCAACTAACGTGCCAGATGCCTTTATGCATTAATGAACCGAGTGTGTCAGCCAATGTTAGATAAATCAGTGATCGTGTTTATTGATGATATCCTGATTTATTCAAAGAGCGAGGGAGAACATGCCGGCCACATTTGGGAAGTATTGGAGACACTAAGAAGATAGAAGTTGTATGCTAAATTCTCTAATTGTGCTTTCTGATTACGCAAAGTTCAAATTTTGGGTCACGTGGTGAATGCTGAAGGGATCATGGTGGACCAGGCAAAGGTTGAGGCGGTGAGGCAATGGAAGCATCCAAAGACGCCATCAAAGATCCGTCGTTTCTTGGGTTTGGCGGGATACTATTGAAGATTTATACAAGACTTTTCCAAGATAGCCTCACCTTTAACTAAACTGACTCACAAGGATGTGAAGTTTGTGTGGGGTCGAGAATAGGAGTGTCCTTTTGAGGAGTTAAAGACGAGATTGACTCAAGCTCCAGTCTTGACATTACTCGAAGGGAGTGAACACTAACTGGTATATGCTTCTTATTCGGGACTAGGTTGCATGTTGATGCAACATGGAAGGGTAATAGCCTACGCATCCTGACAGCTGAAAACCCACGAGGTCAACTACCCTACTCATGACTTAGGGCGTGCAGCGGTGGTCTTCGCGTTGAAAATTTGGAGGCACTACTTATACGGGACGAAGTGCGTCATCTTCATGGACCATAAGAGCATAAAGTATTTCTTTGAGCAAAAGGATCTCAACATGAGTCAAAAGAAGTTATAGCTCATCAAGGATTATGACTGTGAGATCCATTATCATCGGGGTAAGGCCAACGTTATGGCCGATGCCCTTAGCCGAAAGGAGAGACCCACGCCGATTCGGGTGAAGGCTTATTAGTTGGTTATGACCATTGATGTGATGACACAGGTGAAAGAATTTCAAGCTCGAATGGTATGATCCCTCCGTCACCCCCGAATGAGAAGAGGTGTAGAAAGAAGATCGTGTTAACTCCGAAAGAATGAGAGGACTAGTCACAGAGTTGGGTGAGAACACTCTTAGTGTCAGGACCCGAAATAGACGAATGTGGATCCCTCATTATAGAGACCTATGAGGGCGGATTATGGATGAAGCTCATAAAACTTGATACTCGATTCATCCCAGTGCCACGAAGATGTACTAGGACATGAAAAAGGATTATTGGTGGTCGGGTATGAAGCGTGATGTAGTGGACTATGTGAGTAAGTGCCTTACTTGTTTGCAAGTGAAGGCAGAACATCAGAAGCCATACGGGAAGATCCAACCATTGGATATACCCAAGTGGAAGTGAGAGCACATCACAATGGACTTCATAACGAAGTTACTTCGTACGGCGAGGGGGTACGATACCATATGGGTGATAGTTGATCATCTGACCAAGAGTGCTCACATCCTACCAATCCGCGAGGCGTACTTATCTGAGGGGTTGGCGGATCTATTTGTCGTGGAGATTGTAGCTCGTCATGGTGTGCGGGTGTGAAAACCCTAAAATTTGACTAGTTTTGAAGTTCCAAATGTTAAAATGAAACTTTGTGTCTGACTCCACATAATTGGGCCTAACAAGTACAATGCATAACACAAATGAACCCATTAGGCCCAGTAAAGGCCCGTTAAAAACCTTACTTTCATTTGATGCTCAATTCAATAATTGTAAGGTTGAACAATAATCTAATGAACAAAGCAGGTTATAACATGATGATTACAAACTTACAAACGAGTATTTGACAAATAAAGTTTAATGCTTCTGACGTGGGAAATTATACAAAATATTTTTTAATACTTAATTACACATATTTTAATACCAAAATAATAATAACAACGCTCATACGAGGAAAACACTTAAAACAGTTAAACGTGTTGAATATATCATATTTACATATTGGATCTCGTTTAATTATCATGAAAACTTTAGAAATAATCAAACAAATAATCTTGAAATATTTATTACATTTTGTAATTAGAACTGATATGAAATAAAATTTAAAAGTTACGAGAGACGGTTTCAGACGCAATGCGAACTAACCCGTTAACGAACCCGTTCTCTTAACCCCCGCTATATAGGCAACTGTTCTTTCAAATTTAGGGTTTTTAAAGAAAAATTAGGGCAGAGAGACAAAGAGGCGGTCGAAGCCTTCTCCCCCCCTCTCCGATCTTGGCCCTCGGCGACGGTGGTCCCAACAAGTGCCAGCGAGAGACACCTCTCATTCGACTCCCCTCGACGCCCCGACCTCGATGGTGGCTTTGATTTCTCTAAAACACAACAAGATGACGGGAATCGAAGGCGGGAGTGATGGTTGTAGGTCGGTTTTGGAGGTGGTGGTTCAGTCGGGTTGTCGGACGTGACTGTGGTTGTGATGGTGATGGTGGGGTCAGATGGCTGGGATGTGACGGATGATGGTGGATGGGGTCGGCTGTGGCTATAGGAGTTAGCGGAAGTGGTTGAACGAGGGTTCCCGACGACTGCCCACGGTGGTTGGTGCATGGTGACCTTGCGGCCCTCGACCGTAGAGGCCCGGTAATGGTGGTGATGTTGGTGGCTGTTGACTGTTGGATGTGATTGTGGCTGTGGTTGTTGTTGGTTGTGGTTATGGTGCAGGGTAGTGATGAAGAAGACTATTAATGGTGGTGGTTCGCGGCTGGAGACAACCCCAACTCGCGGCTGTAGTGGCGATGATGGTTGTGGAAGGTGATGGTGAAGACGATGGCTGTGATGGCATTAGTAAGGCGATGGCGGTAGTTTTAGTGGTTGTTTGGATGGTATTGTGGTGTTGGTTGATTTAATGGTTGCCGGTGGGTTTTGGGTGTGGTTGTCGGTCGTGATGGGTGTTGATGGAGGCCTGATGGTGGTATACGGGGGATGTGAGGCCACAGGTGGTGCTAATGGTAGAAATCAGTGATGATGGCAGATGTGTGGGATATGGTTACCCGGTGTTGATGGTGGAAATCGGGTTATTGGAAGTGGTAGCGTAATTTGAAAATGATGGTGGTAGTCTAGTTGGGTCACGGTGGTGTTTGGTAGTGGGAATAAAAGTGGTAGTGATGGTGGTTGTGAAGTTGGTTAAAGACAGTGTGACTTGTTGCTTTCAAGCTCGGATGCCGGTTGTGGTGTGGTGGTTTGATAAGACAATTATTCGGGTCTTAGTAAAACTGGTCAACATGTTTGAGCCAACCGCGGTCGAACAATCACTAGACGACAAGGTGATAAGATCAAGTCGAGTATGAGTGGGTTCGAGTACATTAACCGAGGGGAAGGTATAATCGTACACCTTATTTATATTTTATTGATAAATTGTATACACATGCAATATGTTGAGGTCTAACACGACAAAAGGTAGATAAGATTAATAAAAATTAAGAGATAACAACAATATTTATTTGACATAAACAAATGGATTCTAGGATGTGAAACGGAAACGCTAGGTATAATCGTGCGCTAGAAATTCATATGCGTAAATATAGTGATTACATATTAACTTGTGTGTGTTGAGCTACAAATATGTATAAAAATGTTAACTAGTTATGAATCGTCAAGAATGAATGCGTAAACTAGAAATGTCGTGACCCATCACATAATGAAAAACAAGTTTGGTAATGTTATCATGTAAACAAGATATTAGACAACATATAAGAGATTTTTTTGATCTAACGTCATCCAAATCTTTACAAGACTCTGAGCTGTAAAATGATTACAAATACAATAATATATATATATATATATATATATATATATATATATATATATATATATATATATATATATATATATATATATAGACACACACACTATAGGTAAACCGATGTTTACACGTATTTATTTAAGGCAAAAGGGCTTATAATTCTATGATAATCCATCATCTTATTATTATTAACAGTCGATCATCTCATTATTATTGGAATAAATATTATTTATATCACTCCTTTTTATTCAATATAATGACAACTATTATCGATCTTTGGATTATTCTAACATCAACCAATTTAACGTTAGGATAAAAGCGTAGGCAATATGAACATCATTTGGAACATTATAGATTACTTATATCCTTAATAATAATTGTCTGTAAAGATTTGGAACCCTTAATCTCAACTGATTATTGCTACATTCATTATACAAAGAATCATTTCTCGAATAAAGGCATTAATTAACCTAATATGCATAAATTAGTACATAACAATTAATAATTGCACAAGAAGCTAAGATACATCAATGATACTAATCATTAACTTTAAGTTATCTAAAGAGCTCAACCGCACGCATGTAATAACATCGTGCTAGTGCTAAACATAAATCTCATATGTTCAAATTAGGATTGCATTGTTGGAGACCTTCACTTTTTGCCAAGCTCAGAATTTATATAAGGATAAAAAGTGAGTTATAGTGTCCCTTTTTTACTACTATTTTAGGGATGAAGCATGCTCTGTTTGAACTGAAACTATTAACTGTGCTATTTTATGATGCTTGTATGTTGAGGTTGTTGTTGATACCTGCTGATACCTAAATCACAATCATTAATTATTTTATGAACCGCTTGTTTTATATGGATAGCTCTACTTGGGGAATCCCCCCCCACACAGTGGCTTCCAGTTAGGAAGGGTACCCACTGAGATCCTGAGGGATCGTTTATGGCATGTAATAGGTTTTGATAAGATACTATGGTCAACCATCTGGCAGGTATGGTACACTGTTTTTGAGGCTCAGTTCTCCTTTTGAGGTTAAACCAGTATAACATAACTTTGGAAGAGGCTAGCCGGGACTGAGTGCAGGGTTGATTGTGACCCCACAACAGTGATAACTTACACTAAACTTTAAATTGTGGACTTCAACAGTCCCTTTTTGTTTTTAAACTTTAAGCACTTGAACTCACCAACTTTATGTTGACAATAAAATATTTTGAGCATGTCTTTCAGGTACAACTAGGGAGATTAGATGAGCTATAGAAGATATCTAAAGCCGAAGCAGAACTGAGGGTAGACGTTGAAGGCAAAAGTTGAGCCTAGAAGCCTTAGTTACGGAAGTCTCAAGAAATGTTGACCAAGAGATTGATCATGATACCCATAGATTGTAGATTGAGGCACCTTGTGACTTGAAACAAAGCAAATATCCAAATGTAAATATTATTAGATGCTTTATAATAAACCATTTAGTTTCCGCTGCATTTTGGTAGTTGTTTACCAACCGTTACATCCCGCCTCTCTGGGGCCGGGGTGTGACAACGGGTGTCTATCGTGTCAGATCGTGACACTCGATTTACATCCAAGTTTTGGAAGAGATTCCATGATGCGATGGTGACGATGCTACATGTTAGCACGGCTTACCATCCCCAGACAGATGATCAGTCTAAGAGAACGATTCAGACGCTTGAGGATATGCTCCAAGCATGCGTAATCGACATGGAGGAAGTTTGGATGACCACTTACCGTTAGCAGAATTCTCATACAATAAAATTTATCAAGCCAGCATTGACATGCCACCTTACGACATGCTATACGTAGGAGGTGTAAGACGCCCATGTGTTGGGAGAGATCGGGCAGAAAGAGTTGGGAAGGCTTGAAGTAATTAAGGCTACAACCTAAAACTTAGATAAGATCAAAGCCTTTAGGAAGGCAGCAAAAGATAGACAAAAGTCGTATGCTGACAAGAGGCATAGGCCGATCGAATTCAAGGTGGGCGACTGAGTTATGTTGAAGGTCTCAACTTGGAAGGGAATCATCCGGTTCCGGAAGAGGGGCAAGCTAAGCCCAAGGTACATAGGGCCTTTCTGAATCTTCTCACGGTAGGAGAGGTGGCCTATCGATTAGGACTGCCTAATGAGCTAAGTGGATATGATTGTACCACTGGATGAGATCAAAGTGGGCGAACGACTAAATTATGTAGAGCAACCAGTGGCAATCATCGACAGGAAGGAGAAGAGATTGAGGAATAGAGTGGTTCCACTGGTGCATGTGTAGTGGAAACACCGAAAGGGTTCGGAGTTTACGTGGGAGACTGAAGAAGAGATGAGACAACACTACCCACAGTTATTCGAAGAGTGATGGGTTTCGGGGACGAAACCTCTTTAAGGAGGGTAGACTTGTAACGCCTGAAATTTTGTAAAAAATAATAGAAAAGGAAATAAAAGTATATTAAGAAAAATAAAAATGAGCCAAAGTTGTGAGGGGCATTGTGTAAGTAGAACAAAACGGACAAGTTTCACTTTTTAAAAGCATGGCTGCCCATGCCATGTTCATGTTGCTGCTGCTTTTGACTGAAAAAGGAAAGAGAAGAGAAAACGGAAGTTCTCTCTCAGTTTTTCAAGAAGAAAGGCTGAAATTCACAATAGGTAAGTATCTTCTTGTGTTTTTGGTTTGGTTATGAGAGGTTTTCAAACTTAGAATTGATTTGTAAGTGTTATACGTGTTTTGGTGTTTATTTTGGCCTGTTTTAGGCGTTTGAACTCGTGTACAAGCAAGTTTGGTGAAGGCTTGCTTGAAGACTACAATATGTGAGTTTCTAGACCCTGGTTTTTATATGTTTTTAAAAGTTTTGGGGCTGAAAATGTATCTAAAACATTTTTACAAATGATATGTATGTAACCTTATGTTTATGTGTATGTGTTTGATGTTTTATGGTTGTTAAAGCCTAAATTGATGTTTAGAATGATTGTATAAGCTTAGAAAAGGTTGAATTGATGTTTGGGACTGAAAAATAACTTAGAAACATGTAAGTAGATGGTCATGCGCCCAAACCGGGCCCATGTGCCTAATATTTTGCCTTACAAAATCTTTTAAGTGAGGTCATCCGCCCAAACAGAGCACATGCACCTGGAAAGTAGACTTAGAAAGTCTAAGTCAGGTTGATGCACCCAAACAGTACTTTCATGTGCCTGAATAGTAGTTCATGCGCCTAAGTTTTGCCAAAACGCCTAAGTATTAGGGGTCATGCGTCCCAACAGTGTTCATGTGCCTAAGTTTTTATTCAGGTGACTAAGTGTAGGCTCATGCGCCTGAATAGTTCATGCGCCCAAAAGTGAGAAACGGTTAAGTGTAGGGCCATGCGCCCAAATAGTGTTGAAACGCCTAGACAACCCTCATGCGCCTGCATAGTGTTAAATCGCCCAACACTTAGAAAAATTTTATGAATTTTTGGAAAATAAGATTTTTAGGGTTTTGACCCTAGTTTGACCTAAGGCTTGTATGTGCCTATTTTATGCAAGGTTATGCTTTGTTCTAATGTTCCTTATGTATGTTGATGTGTGACTTTACGTGGTGTGTGTATGATTATAACCGTAAAGTATTATCATTAAAGAAAGAGATAAGATTAATGATAATGAAAGTGGAACGTAAAGAAGGAACGAAAGAAAGGCTTGCAAGAGGAATGAAAGGAGGATCATAACTCATTGAGAGTTCTAAGCTCAACTGTGCGTATGATAGCGTGTGATTTTGGCTAACCCATGAGGGTTCACACACAAGAGGATCAGTCTTGGTGACTGATCCTAGTACGAAACAAGATCCTTGTCACTTTACCCCGGATATGATGTGGCTTTGTGCCAAGATATGATACAACTTTGTGCCAGATAGTAATGCGGCTTTGTGTCCGGAATGGTGACTTCGGGCAACGATGGGGGTAAAGTTTTGGTAGGATCTAGAAACAGTGAAAGATAAAGATAAAGTATGAAACGAACGAATACATGCGATAAAGAATGATGAATAAGGTTATACATTGTTGTATGTACGATGAATGATCACGTGCGAAAGTAAAGAACGTATTTTATTGAAAAGAGCATTTTCGCATATGAAATGTATAAAGTATTTTAATACATTAAAGCGAGAACTCACTCAGCAACGTTGACTTTTATGCATTTTCAGCTGGCAGATAATGGTTGCTGAAGATGGCACATGGGGAGGCTACTCGGCAGGGCAAGACTGGCATCTATTCACGCATGTTATTATAGTTGTTTTGTAAGGCAACTAACAGATGTTTTCTTTTGTAACTTAACAATGTTGCATTGCATAACAACAGTAATTATTAATAAAGGAATGGCTTTTGTTAATGTAAATCCGCTGCAATGTTTTATGAAATGTATATTATTATGTATGTTTAGTGCTATGAATGACCAACTATGAGATCTTCGGGAACGGGACCTTATAGTTTGGAACCTATTTCCTCTTCCCCAAGGGAAGACCACAATAGGTACCAAGTGGATTTTAGGAACAAGAATGCTGATAGAGTACTTGTCATCAAGAACAGGGCAAGACTAGTTGTTTAAGGATACACACAAGAAAAGGGGTCTGACTACACAGATGTTAATGCTTCGGTAGCAAGTCTTGAAGTTGTTAGCATATTCCTTAATTTTGCTGCATCCAAGGATTTTAAGGTATACTAACTTCATGTCAAATGTGCCTGCAACCAACTGGCTTTGTGGACCCAGATCATCCTGATTATGTCTACAAACTTGATAAAGCTCTTTATGGGCTGCACCTAGTATTGGACCCTAAAAGGATCATACATGCCACTTCAAGAGGTGGTTGATGGTTGCTCTGTTGGTGAAATCCCACAAGTCCAAGATGATAAGCAGGTGAAGTATAGAGACCAAGTGTTGGCTATCCGTATTTGTCTATGCGGATTACCAATGAACAAATACTGACAAAAGTTTGTTTACCCGTATATACAAATGTGGACAGTCTGAACAAATGCTGACAAGTGTTTGTTCTTCCACATTAACTAATGTGAATGCACATAAGACAAATGCTGACAAGTGTTTGTTCATCCGTATTTGTCAATGCTGATAAACAAAACCTTAATGCTGAAGGCACAGAAGAAATGTTGATGAAGTACAAGTCATCTGCATTAGTTAATGCGGATGAACAAACACAAATGCAGATTAGCTTTTTGTAAACTTAGGCGAGTATTATGATGTATAGATGTCAGGGTAGTTTAGTCATTTTGTACAGGCTTTATGTCAGCTTATAAATAGAATAAAAATACCCTACATTTGTAATTTTTTCGATTGTAAGTGTTCTCAGTACTCACGTTTCGAGGTTTTAAGGTTGTCAATTCATTCTATTTAAAACCCTATCACCCATTGTAACTTGTTTACCAACAATCAACATACAACGCATTTATAAGTATTATTTCAGCATTAAATGTTCTTTGATTATGTATTTCCGCTACTTAATCATCGAATCAATCATCATATTAGATCCTTGTTGAAGTCACATTAACAGAGAATTTCAATCATAACCTAGTCAATTGGTATCAGAGCTTTGGCTCTCAAATTCGTCTCAAAGTCTACCCAGATCTTGAACGAAAATTGATTGACCTAGTGGTTGAGTTGTTTATTAAGAAGTTCACTATTGTTAATAAGCATACTGTTGAAAATTACCGTAAAACTTCATCAACATCACTGTTCATTAAGTAAAAACATGTGAAAACAAAATTAGATTGTTGATCCATGGCAAAAATCAAATAAAATCACATAAAATCAACCAAAAGTGACTTAAAAGAATATTGTTCATAAACCCTACAGTTGCTACTGTTCATAGAAGACATACAAGTATACCTGGACTTTGGACTATTTGAACTGTTGGACATAAAATTAATTTAATCCATATTCAAACCTTCTAAAATCAGTTTATTAACATGGATTCTATTAACTTTGTTGAGCTTGGTCATGCTTTTAAACCACCAATGCTTAAACACAAATCTGAGTTTAAGTAATGGAAAATATAGTTTAGGAACTATATTATAGGTGTAGATCCAGATTATTAGATTTCTATATGCAAGGGACTGTATATTCCAGTTTTGTTGAATTCCCATTAAGGATCCAAGTATAAATCTAGATGATGATGAATATAAGAAGATGAAGATTGACCTTATAGCCTACTCAATTCGGACACAGGTTTTAAAGATGGATGTCCTCAAAAGGCTAGAAAAGTATGGCACAACAAAAGGTATGTGGAATGCATTGCAGATCAGGTGTGAGGGTAGTAGTGAGGTGACTGAGATTAAGAAAGATAAATTGGTTAATCAATATGAACCTTCCACAATACTAAGGGAGAGTCAATCTCAGAACAACTTCATTGATATGTCTAATTGGTGAATGATTTGGAGATAATGGGGGGTCACTTACAAAGAAAATGAAATGAACAAGAAAATGTTGCATAGTCTGTCGGTGAGTTGGAAGGAAAATGTGACAATGCTCAAGAATACACTTGATTTAAGTACACAAGTTTAGACATTATGATAGCAAGTTATTGAAGAAGAAAAAAGAGTGGACCTCAAGTTATTGAGGCATACAAATTTTCTTCAGAAACTCACTCTATGGAAAATGCCTTTATAACCAAAGAAGATGATTTCCTGTCCTCTAGATATCAATCTAGAACCACTGGATTCATTGCCTCATCTCAACAACACAAGCAATCATCATCTAGTCCATCTACTTCCACACCTACTAGCATGCCTGCTGATAAAAAATCTGAAGAACAGAAGGCTACTTACAATGCCTTTGTTGCAAGCTTTGAGGCATACTTGGGAGGAAGACTCACTTCAGCTCACCTGATACAAGAAGATCTGGAAGAAATGGATCTAGACAATGTTGAAGAAATGTATTTACAATGGCAAATGGCCATGATTGCTATGAGAGCAAAAAAAATTTTCAAAAAAGGAAAGATGCTAAGGTTGAATAAAAACACAAAGCTCGGATATGATAAATCCAATGTGAAGTGTTTCAACTGTGGTATGACTGGTCACTTCTCAAGGGAATGCTATGTACCCCGCAGAAACAACACTAACTACCAAAGAAGTTCACACAATCAACCACCCTATCAATCAACTTCCAACCCTCAATCAAGTCATCAAAATCAGTCTCACATCACCATCAACAATCTTATCAAAGTTAGCACCAACTGACTCAACAAGTCCATAGAAACAACCAATCTACCTCAAATGCACTTGTCATAAGACAAGACGGTGTTTGTGATTGGAGCGTGTATGCAGAGGAAGTCAAACCCAAATTTTAAAATCATGCACTCATGGCTCACATTAATGCTGGTCCAACTTCCATGCCATGTGAGGTTAAATCAAATCTCTATAGTGAAAAATGTATTAATGAATTACAGGGATATAGAGAACACAATCATAAACTGGCTGCAAAAATCAAAGAAGAAAAGTAAAATCTGAAATGTTAAGACATGAAATGAAAAGCTTTGAAATTAAAATTAAGTCACTACTTTCAGATAATGGAAAATTGCATGGTAAAAAGTATACTCTAGTAGCTGAGAATGAGAGGTTAGCTGAATTATTAACCAAAACCAAAGCTGATCAATCAGCCTCTGATGTGAAAGTTGAAAAGTTTCAATTCATAAAAGGAACCGAAGGACATGACTAGGATAGGATATAATTCTTGTCATCCACCCTACAATGACAATTACACAGTCATGCCTGAGCCACGCACTCTGTCTGAGTCAAATGAACCTAAAGTTACTGAAACAAAAACAATAGTATCATAGATAACCAATCCTCAAAATAAACCAAATGTTTACATTGAAACAAATGAGGATAAAATTAATTTTGGGTTTGTTAGAACATAAAATCATAGTTTAACCATTTAAACTTTCAGAAAACGCAGCGGAATTACAACTTTATAAACCCTTTTATAAGCTGAAAAATATGTTCATTAGATGACCATATTAATGTATAAAACAAACCCATATAACAAAGGATCATTTATGTGAATATGCAAGCTATGAACACATGTAAAAGTACATAAAATCACAGCTACATTGAGCTGTGATTTCTACCTTTTAGCAGCAGAAAATCGACAAAGAGAAGGTGGAAATGATGTCCAAGATTCAGCCAAGACTTCAAGGATAGAAGTCCTCAAGCTAGTATACCCCAAGCTTCTTGCAAACACACCTTCTTGTTAGGTAGAATACACCAAGAACAACTTGAAAACCAGCTCAAAAACCCCTCTTGACCTGCTGCTCAAAACTGTAGCATATGGAGAGAAAAGAGAGAGTTTCTAGTTGTTGTTTGCATGTGTGTTTGAATGAGAAGATGAGAGTGTCTTTTGAACTAGTTAATGGAGGGGACAAGACATGCATGTGTGTGTGCTTCAAGGGAATATTCAGTTAGTGGAAACACATGCATGTGTGTGTTCTAATCAAGAGAATAAAAGCACAATCACATGCATGCAAAGGGGACGGCCAAGAGGGCTTAAATATAGTGGTTTTATTCCCTTTCATTAATATTTGACATTTATAAGAGAAAACCACCTATTTTGTAAATATCAAATATTAACACACACATATAATGTTTAGTCTTGTAACTAGTTTATGCAATTAACCATTTAATTGTATAAGTAGTATACTCTCATTATTACTTGGTGTTATACAACTAATTTAAATAACACTTCAAATAATATCATTGAACAAAATATCCTAATAAATTGTTCCATCTCATATGCAACTTATTTAGAACACCCATTTTCTAAATTTGGTGTAAATATTTAATTGCATGATCATATCATCAATTAAATATTTAATTGGTGTTCGCTAAGCTTGTTATTGGGTATAACTCGACTTGGATCATAACGTACTAACCACATCAATATTCTGAGTGTCTTGGGCACATAGAATCCTACAATCTCCCACTTGCCCAAGATTCATAGAAGATTGATGCATGCAGTAAATACCGCCTAATAACGGTTTACTACCCTTAATACGCATGACTTATAGCCATTCAATAACATCATCCCATTCAAGTACCCTACTTGAAATGATTTAGGTGAATCAATCATCTATCCTTTTGTTATAGATGTCATGTTAAATCCATGGACACAGAATGATCATTCCTTGTTGATTTAACTTAATCAGGCCTTAGACATCTAACTCTCAACGAATAAGAGGAACAAATTCCATCTTGACTACATACGTTTCTCACAAACACCTCGTGTTATACCTGAACATACCCTTATGTACTGTCCACTATTTCAGGACAGTGAAGAATTTGCTCAAGGTATAATACTTGGTGAATATTAAAACCCAATATGTATCTCAGGTCGGAGGATACCATATGATATTCGCCTTTACTCAAATTTACTTATGATCAATCGATAAGATTCCATGTAGTAAAATTTGAGATGCGGGTTAGTCTAATATTTGTATCCCACAAATATCTATGAACCTTGATAGCAACCCATTGCTCTATATTCATCCTTATGAATATCAACCAATCCAAGTTCATAATAATCTTACCCTCACACTTGTTCCCACAAGTATGAACGACTACGGACATTTAGAGTAAATAATTTACTCATGGATTAAACATGCTAAATTGGAATATTAATTGAAACGTTATAACCAAATAATTTTACTCAAATAATAAAGAGTTACATATATTCAAATACTAAATTTGATCAAGTCCAATCACTAGAATATCGAAGTCCTAAGGCACAAGTGTGATTTTCCTGCTTTGACCTATCTAGGAGCTTCGTGAATGGATCCGCAATGTTTTGATCGGTATGAACTTTGCGAATACATATCTTCCCCTTTTCAACTTCATCCCTAATGTAGTTGAATCTCCGTTCAATGTGCCGAGTCTTTTGATGAGCACGAGGTTCCTTGATTTGAGAAATAGCACTTTCGTTGTCACAAAAGATCTCTAGGGGGTCTTGAATGGTAGCAACAACCCCTAGATCAGCAATGAACTTCCTAAGCCATGTAGCTTCTTGAGCTGCCAATGAAGCGGCGATGTATTCAGATTCTGTTGTAGATAGTGCCACTACATCTTGCTTTGAGCTCTTCCAAGAGACTGCTCCTCCATTCATAATGAAGACATATCCCGACTGTGATCGAGAATCATCTCGATCAGTTTGGAAACTCGCATCCGTGTAACCCTTTACAACGAGCTCTTCCTCACCAGATCCATATATTAAGAACATATCCTTAGTGTTTCTAAGGTATTTCAAAATACTCTTAACAACCATCCAATGACTATTACTAGGGTTCTGTTGATATCTACTTGTCATGCTTAGAGCACATGACACGTCCGACCTAGTACATATCATTGCATACATGATGGATCCTATAGCAGATGCATATGGGACTCCATTCGTTCTTTCTTATTCAACCTTTGAACTAGGGCATTGAGATGAGCTCAATATAGTCCTATTTTTGAATAGGTACCAAACGTTTCTTAGAATTCTCCATCTTGAACCTTTTCAAGATCTTTTCAATGTATGTACTTTGGTTTAAACCTATTAACCGCCTTGATCTATCCCTATAGATCTTTATTCCCAAAATATAGGTGGCCTCACCAAGATCCTTGATGGAAAAACAGCTTCCAAGCCAGGTTTTTACACCTTCCATGGTTGGAATGTCGTTTCCAATTAGTAGAATGTCATCGACATATAATACAAGGAAAGTAATAATGCTCCCACTAGCATTCTTGTATACACAAGCTTCATCAATGTTTTTAATGAAGCCAAATTTCTTTACTTCATCATCAAAACGGTGATTCCAACTTCTTGATGCTTGTTTCAATCCATAGATTGATTTCTTCAACTTGCATACCTTGTTAGGATGTTTTGGATCGACAAAACCTTCAGGCTGTTTCATATGGACATCTTCCTCAAGATATCTATTAAGAAAAGCGGTTTTGACATCCATTTGCCAAATCTCATAGTCATAATATGCTGCTATGGCAAACAATATCCTGATAGACTTTAGCATTGCCACAGGCGAAAAGGTTTCATCATAATCAACCCCTTGAGTTTGAGTGAAACCTTTTCCTACAAGTCTAGCTTTATAGGTATCCAAGTTTCCATGCATATCGGTTTTCTTCTTGAAAACCCACTTACTTCCAACTATCTTGGACTTAAGAGGTGGTGTAACCAATTCCCAAACTTAGTTATCATACATGGATTGCATCTCAACTTTCATGGCTTCTTGCCATTTCTCAAAATCAGGTTTTGACATTGCCTCATGGTATGTGGTTGGTTCATCCGAATCTACCACATAGCATCCATCCATGAAAAATCCATATCCCTTAAGAGGAACACTAATTCTACCAGATTTGCGAACGTTTTGTGTATCTTGATCATCCACATGATCATTCTCAACATCCTCATGTTGATTGCTAGTATCAACCAATTGTGTATCATCTTGTGAATCTTGAACCTCTTCAAGTTCCACTGCTCTTCCACTAGTTTCTTCCGAAAGAAACTTAGTTTCCAAGAACACTGCCTTTCGAGCAATAAACACTTTCTGTTCTGTCGGATCATAGAAATAATATCCAATACAATCTCTAGGATATCCAATGAAGATACACTTTGTGGATCGGGCTTCCAGTTTATTTTGAGTGTATTGCTTAGGATAAGCATCACACCCCCAAACTTTTAAATATGATAATGATAGAACCCTTCCATGCCATATTTCGTAAGATGTTCTTTCCACTTTCTTGGTTGGGGCCATATTTAAAATACGGGCCGCTGAGAGCAACGCGAAACCCCAAAATGATAGAGGTAGTGTACTTCTAGCCATCATAGATCGAACCATATCCAATAGAGTCTGATTTCTCCTCTCAGACACACCATTATGTTGTGGTGTTCCAGGTGGAGTAAGTTGTGAGACTATCCTACAACTTCTAAGATACTCTTGAAATTCACTACTTAGGTATTCACCTCCTCTATCTGTACGAAGAATCTTGACCGTTTTGTTGAGTTGATTTTCTACTTCATTCTTGAAGAATTTGAACATTTCAAAAGATTCATGTTTGTGTCTTAACAAGTACACATACCCATAACGACTATAGTCATCGGTAAAGGTAATGAAGTATCTTTCACCATTCCTAGTTATTGGTTTAAAAGGTCCACACATGTCCGAATGTATGATTCCTAATAAATCCTTTGCCCTTTCATTAGTCCCACTAAAAGGGGTCTTTGTCATTTTACCTTGTAAACAAGACTCGCATACATCAAATGAATCATTTTCATTATTTTTCAAAAGACCATTCTTTTGGAGTTTTTGCATACGATTCTTGTTTATGTGACCAAGGCAACAATGCCAAAGATAGGAATCACTCAAATCTAATTTAAGCTTTTTGGTGGTTGCTTGGTACATTGAGCTATCATATGTTGTGTTTTCATGAACCAATTCATAAATACCATTACAAGTTATAGCTTTAAAATAAAACATATGATTAAAGAAACATGAATATCATTGTCAACAAACCTGAAATCATAATCACATTGTCTTAAACGGGAAACAGAAATAATGTTCCTAGTTAAACTAGGAGCATACAAAACATTCTTTAAAATAACTTCCAAACCACTTGGAAGGTTCAAAATGTAGTCTCCTTAGGCTTCCACGTGAACCTTTGCACCATTCCCCATGAAGAGACTAATTTCCCCTTTTGCATAATGCTCACTTCTTTTGAACCCCTACAATAAATTGCAAATATGAGTTCCACATCCGGTATCTAGTACCCATGTGTTAGAAGAAATAACATTTAGCTCAACATGTATCATAAAGATTGTACCTGAGGTTTGCCCCGCATCCCTCTTTGATCTCAATGCTTTGAGATAGACCGGGCAATTGCGTTTCCAATGGCCTACCTCACCACACTCAAAACACGGGTCATTTTGAGCAACCTTTTGCTTCTTTTCTTTTGGTTTGGGCGGTTCCACTTTTGCTTTTACTTTTCCCTTCCCCTTGACATGCCCCTTCCCTCTTGCAACACATGCCCTAGGGTCGGGGAGGTGCCTCTTCGTACTACCTCCTTCATTGATCATAAGGACCAGTAGAACCTTTCAACCGATGCCCGCCTCAGCCGTTTTGAGCATTGAGTGAAGCTCACCAATGCTCTTGTCCCATCCATTCATGTTATAGTTCATAACAAAGCTATCAAACTTCTTGGATAGAGAGTTGAGGATCAAATCTGTTGCCAACTCATTGGACACACGACAGTTAAGCCTTTCGAGGCGATCAATGTGGCTCTTCATCTTAAGAACGTAAGATGACACCTATTGGGTCTCGTTGATGTGTGCTAGACTATCTAAATAAAACTAACAAAAATTTATTCTAAACTAGACACTGAAAAGCTTTAAATTTATAAAACTAAGACTAAGACTCGATCCTAAGCAACACAACCGGCAGTGTACGCAACACAACCGGCAGTGTACCGGTCAATTGCAGAATAGCTTTAAAGTCCGAGTTATCGAACCCAAAGATTTCTGTATGGAAAACGTAAACTAAACTTACCTAAGACTCGACTAAAAATACTAAATGAAAGTAAATGGGGGTTTGTTTTAAATTACTTTAAAAGAACTAAGACTGGACAGAAAACAAGGAATTGACTAGATTTAAATCAGGAGAAGAAAACACTACCTAGGCAAGAATCCTATACATGTTTTGGCGTTTCTTCTAACGGTTTTGGAGATACTTGTGTAACCGGGATCTGAAGATACTAACTTAAAAGGGACCTAGAGAAACCTCAACACTTTCAAGGGAAGCAACTAGATAAACCTAATAAGCAGATAAAACACGGTTAATGGATTCCCCTCACAGGTTCTCCAACTATGCTAACAAGGCACCCGAAAGACACTCTACCTCATGACGCAAGTGTTTCAATACCCTAAGACAGACACTCTACCTCACAGCGCGAGCGGTCCTAAGGCAAGGGGATAGATATCGGTTGACTGATCAGACTCGGTAAACAAGATGTGAAGGGTAAACTAGACAGAACTCCTCACAGAGACTCTAACCTAGCAATCGCACCACACTAGACAAACCGATAACCTATCAACTTCACAGTATTAAGATTAGTTGCAAATTTAGTTAGTCAATTTCAAGACAAATCATTCCAATGACTCACTACGTCTAGCAAATCATCCAAAAATCGCAAACATATAGTAAACGACCTAGCATGCACCTATTCTATGACAGACAATCACCAAGGCACACGTGGAATGATAAATCACTACTCAAAACTGATCTAAACACACGTCCACAACTGATCATTCAAACCAATATCTTCTCATTAGCAATTAAACACAATCATTGTTCCAAAAACCGATAAAATTCATAATCAAACATGCATATTCATCAAAACCTAGGTAGCTACAGAAGTTTAGCCAAGAACCATATCAAAACAGTAGCTAAAGTTCATAAACAACTCCGTAAACATGATTCAAAAGCAAGAGTAAACAAGAAGAAGATGAAACCGATGAATAACACCCTTGAATCTTCAATCCTCTTGCTCAATCCTTGCTCCTTGATGCTTCCAATTGCTTGTTCTCTGCTTGGGATCTCCAAAATCGTCTCTTTCTTCGTCTGGAAGTCAGGGCTCCCCTTTAGAATGTGTTATACATTTTATTTAAATGTGAAAATTAGGGTTTGGCCACGTTCTCTCTCTTCGCGCACCGCGTACAAGATACGTAATCTGTGCGCGCAACGCTAAGGGACAAAATAGTCAGGGGGCCGCGAATCCTCTCTTCGCGCAGCGCGTACAGTGTGGTTAACTCGTGTGCGCAGCGCGAAGATCCTATTTCTCTGCAATTTTTCTTTATTTTTCAAGTTTAATAACTTGCAACTCCTTCACTTGTCTAATGCCCTCGTTCCGACTCGTTTTCCATTCCTTCCTGCATCCAAACACCTGCAAATGACAAATAACGGGAACATTAACTTATTCTAATAAAATTAAAGACAATAGACGTATAAAGACTCAAAACCCGATTCTAAAAACATATGTGTTTTGCAACACATCAAGCATCCCCACACTTAACTCTTTTTCGTCCCTGAAAAAGTATTATGCTATGGAATCATAATCAGGATTAAATCCGGTTCTCAAAAAAATTAAAGTTAACGGCTTATATTAAGATCTAATAACATGTTGACCGTGATCACAGGTATATTTGTCCACTTAAACCCAACCGCCGATCATTCAGGTCCCCAATCGTATTGCAATTAAGTTCAAGTATTTGATTAATTCATTATGGGTCTCACACTTCGGTACCTATTCCCGCTTCAAGCTTTCTGGGCACAGAATAAATCAAATTTCTAAGATTGTTCTACCACCGTAACCCACTACCCAACTGTAATCCCTCTATCTCTAGATGGAATTTGTTTGTGCCCTTTTTGGCATCTTTTCTGAGCTTTTCTCAATATTTTTTTTCTGAGCATTGCCTTATTACACCTAATTCTCAGAGGCGTTGCAAGCAAGAGTCACCATCCCCCGCAACCAACGCATGAGCCTTAAGCTTATTATACCCAATTCCTAGAGGTGTTGCAAGCAAGAGTCACCATCCCCCGCAACCAACGCATAGGCCTCAGGTTTTTAAGATTTTAAGTTCATTGCTCTCTCTGTTTTTTTTTCTTTTTCGATATATGGGTGGATTTCCTAAAGGCGCCGCCTGTTAAAGCGTGCCTGCTAGAAAAACTACAGCTGGGTCTTAACCTACAGTGGTACCCCTTATACTGTCTACGGTTTTGGCTTCCAATGGTGAGAACCCACAAGACTTAATAATGTTTAATTAAGTGTACTAAAATACTCCTAGGATAACCTTACAAGATCAGCTGGGCCTACCCGCACATCCCAAATCAGACATGTTTTAATCAGTTATTCATCTTATATGTGTGCTATTTGAAAAACCGAACACCTGATTTTTTCTATCATTTTCCATTTTTTTTTTAATATATGCAAACATCAAAATCAGGGACTTTTTTTTTAAGACTCAAATAAACAGACAAAAATAATAAAACTAACTAAACACACTCAAATATTAAAGACTGACTGACTCAATTACATTAAACCTATGACACATGTCTTCCTATCCGCACACTTAAATTTAACATTGTCCTCAATGTGGAAATTAAAAAGAAAGACATAAATAAGAAGAGTTTTGGAAAAGACTTAGCTGGTAATAAGCAGATTCCATCTGTGCACAGTCTGAATCCAAAACCTCTGATCGTATAGCATTTCATTCGCGATCAGGAATCACTGGTTGCCTCCTTAAAAAGTGTTGGATATATTCACCCGAATGGAGATTGAGTACGGGTGAATTATTCCAAACCTGCAAAACAAACACTCTACCAGGCAAACACAACATCAAACAGACTCAATAAAATAAACAATCTGACTCAACAAAAACCGACACCAATTACCTAAAACTCAAGCAAACCAACTCTACAAACTCTACAAACGGGTCACTACCCAAATACTATCTTCCAAGATCAACTTACGGGGAATCATGAAGACCCCGCTCACCCCCGAAACTAACAACCTCACATCCAAACTCACCACTAAACAAGAAACCACCAAATTCAGAATCAATCAAATCACAACAATCCCCACACTTGGGTTTTGCTAATGGTGGCGGTTCTCTATCAAACTCTAACATCCCCACACTTGGGGATTTGCTATCCTCAACCACAAACTTCTCAAATTCACAATTAACTAACTCATCATCACTTTCACAAACTCGCATAAACTCATCCACCACTCGATCTAACTCATCCTCCTCCTCAACCAAATACACTCTCTCATTCTCCATCATCCTATCATCCACCTCACACGAATTGATCAAGGACACCGACTCTTTCGGAATACTAGGACCCCTAATCGATTTGGCAACCTCAAACACTACACTCTCCTCTCCCATGTGAAGTGTGATCTCACCCTTAAACACATTAATGTTAGCTTTAGCAGTACACAAGAAGGGTCTACCTAGAATGATAGGAACTCGTTCATCAGCCTCCATGTCTAACACTACAAAGTCCACGGGGAACACAAACTTACCAACCTTAACCAATAAATTCTCTACAATTCCCCGCGGATACTTAACAGATTTATCAGCAAGGGAAAGTGTCATGCGCGTTGGGCTCAACTCACCTAAACCTAGCTTCTCATACAAGGAATAGGGCATAAGATTGATACTAGCTCCTAAATCCGCCAACGCGTGGCATTGAACTTCACTACCAAACAGACACGGGATTGTGAAGACCCCGGGATCTGCCAATTTCTCCGGTAGTTGGTTCATGACCACCGCAGAACACTCACCCGACAAGGAAACACTCGAAATTTCACCTAGTTTGCTTTTATTCTTCAAAAGGTCTTTAAAAAATTTAGCATACCTAGGCATCCACTTAATTACCTCTATGAACGGGAGATTGACCTTCAATTGTTTAAACAAATCCAAAAAGTGCCCGTAATCCCTTTCATACTTTTGATTCTTAAGCCTATCGGGAAACGGGAGACGGGAATGATCAATCACCGGAGAACGCTCAAACACACTAGGCTTCCTAACAGCACTATCCCCAGAGGGATTCTCTACTACCTTCTCACTCTCATCCTTCTCAAACACGACCTCCTCAACTATAGGGCCTCTCACCTCAGCTAACTGCCTACCCGACCTAGTTGTAATGGCCTTAACATGTGCATTCGGGTTCTGTTGAGTATTACCGGGCAACTGACCTTGGGGTTTCTCATCTAACCTTCTAGGTATATCCCCTACAGTCCTCTGAAGATCTAGGAAAGCTGATTGCTGATTTTTCAATAAGATATCATGTTCAGCTAGAATCTGCTGCGTCTTAGAATCCTTAACCACTAACTGAGTCAACAGATTCTCTATCCTACTTAACTCTCCACTATTCTGCCCTGACTGACCACCTGAACCATTACCCTACCCCTGGTTTTGATTAGAATTCTGTGAGAAACCTGGGGGAGCACCTGAAGAACGCCAGTTGTTCTGATTTCTCCAACCGGAGTTATAAGAATTGTTACCTACATAACTGGCTTGCTCTTGACCTATCAAAGGGCACTCACTAGTGGCATGGTCACCTCTACATAGCTCACACCTATCAACCTTCTTTTTTAGCTCTCTAACCTCACGAACTAGGCTATCAAGAGCAGCAGCCACACTAGTATCCATGGTGACATGGTGAACTCCTCGAGATGAGGTACCAGTGGCAGGACTGGAATTCCTGTTTCCAGACCGCTGCTCATGTTCTGCTTGGTCAAAACTCTCAAACATCTCATTACATTCATTCACATTTTTCTTACCCATGAGATGCCCACCCGCAGACGTGTCAAACCTAGCTCTCGTCTCATAATTCAACCCATTGTAAAACTTTTCTACCAAAGCCCATTCAGACAAACCACGCTGGGAGCAACGACTAAGGAGGTTTTGAAACCTCTCCCAAGCACGATAGTAAGGCTCATCGGGCTCCATCCTAAACGAATGTATCTCATCTCTAAGCCTAGATGCCTTGGCCGGCGGAAAATATTTATGAAGAAAACGCTCACGAAGAGCCGGCCAGGTGGTGAAAGTACCAGCTGCATGAGATTCGAGCCAAGTGGCGGCTCGATCAGCAAGTGAAAAGGGAAACAGCTGTAAAAAGATGGCATCATCAGACGCACCCTGCAACTTAAAAGTTCTACCTATTCGCTCTAAGCGACCTATGTGTGCAGGGGCGTCCTCATCCTCTCGTCCGTGGAACTGACAGTTATTAGTGATAGCTGTCATGACGTAGGATGGGATCTGCCAGGAGTTATCATTAGCAATGGAAGGAAGTATGATTGGATTGCTAACTCCTGTGAAGCCATTGGTGGCTTGCTGATGAACAGTCTGATTTTCAGCCATATGTGCATGTGGTGAACTAGGTGGGCTAGAATCTGTAGAAGAAGTAGAAGAAGGTGCTGTAGGAAAAGGTGTAGAATCAAAAACAGAAATAGAAGAAGTACCACCCTTAAATTTGGGCAACGCAAGCTGCAAATCTTGATCCGGAGGTGGTCCTTGTGATCTCAAGCGGGGCATAAACCTGCAAAACACAAAATTAAAAACTGTAAGACTGACTCAAACAAATAAAATAAAAACAAATAGAATTGAAAACAAACTAATTAAAAAAAACACTTAGCACAAATGGCAATTAAATCAAGTAAGTCTAATTAACGCAATCGCCAAGAAATCCCCGGCAACGGCGCCAAAAACTTTGATGTGTGCTAGACTATATAAATAAAACTAACAAAAATTTATTCTAAACTAGACACTGAAAAGCTTTAAATTTATAAAACTAAGACTAAGACTCGATCCTAAGCAACACAACTGGCAGTGTACCGGTCAATTGCAGAATAGCTTTAAAGTCCGAGTTATCGAACCCAAAGATTTCTGTATGGAAAACGTAAACTAAACTTACCTAAGACTCGACTAAAAATACTAAATGAAAGTAAATGGGGGGTTTGTTTTAAATTACTTTAAAAGAACTAAGACTGGACAGGAAACAAGGAATTGACTAGATTTAAATCAGGAGAAGAAAACACTACCTAGGCAAGAATCCTATACATGTTTTGGCTTTTCTTCTAACGGTTTTGGAGATACTTGTGTAACCGGGATCTGAAGATACTAACTTAAAAGGGACCTAGAGAAACCTCAACACTTTCAAGGGAAGCAACTAGATAAACCTAATAAGCAGATAAAACACGGTTAATGGATTCCCCTCACAGGTTCTCCAACTATGCTAACAAGGCACCCGAAAGACACTCTACCTCACGGCGCAAGTGTTTCAATACCCTAAGACAGACACTCTACCTCACAGCGCGAGCGGTCCTAAGGCAAGGGGATAGATATCGGTTGACTGATCAGACTCGGTAAACAAGATGTGAAGGGTAAACTAGACAGAACTCCTCACAGAGACTCTAACCTAGCAATCGCACCACACTAGACAAACCGATAACCTATCAACTTCACAGTATTAAGATTAGTTGCATATTTAGTTAGTCAATTTCAAGACAAATCATTCCAATGACTCACTACGTCTAGCAAATCATCCAAAAATCGCAAACATATAGTAAACGACCTAGCACGCACCTATTCTATGACAGACAATCACCAAGGCACACGTGGAATGATAAATCACTACTCAAAACTGATCTAAACACACGTCCACAACTGATCATTCAAACCAATATCTTCTCATTAGCAATTAAACACAATCATTGTTCCAAAAACCGATAAAATTCATAATCAAACATGCATATTCATCAAAACCTAGGTAGCTACAGAAGTTTAGCCAAGAACCATATCAAAACAGTAGCTAAAGTTCATAAACAACTCAGTAAACATGATTCAAAAGCAAGAGTAAACAAGAAGAAGATGAAACCGATGAATAACACCCTTGAATCTTCAATCCTCTTGCTCAATCCTTGCTCCTTGATGCTTCCAATTGCTTGTTCTCTGCTTGGGATCTCCAAAATCGTCTCTTTTTTGTCTGGAAGTCGGGGCTCCCCTTTAGAATGTGTTATACATTTTATTTAAATGTGAAAATTAGGGTTTGGCCGCGTTCTCACTCTTCGCGCACCGCGTACAAGATACGTAATCTGTGCGCGCAGCGCTAAGGGACAAAATATTCGGGGGGCCGCGAATCCTCTCTTCGCGCAGCGCGTACAGTGTGGTTAACTCGTGCGCGCAGCGCGAAGATCCTATTTCGCTGCAATTTTTCTTTATTTTTCAAGTTTAATAACTTGCAACTCCTTCACTTGTCCAATGCCCTCGTTCCGACTCGTTTTCCATTCCTTCCTGCATCCAAACACCTGCAAATGACAAATAACGGAAACATTAACTTATTCTAATAAAATTAAAGACAATAGCAGTATAAAAACTCAAAAACCGATTCTAAAAACATATGTGTTTTGCAACACATCACTCGTCCATCCGACATGCATGGAGTGCTCGAACCGTTTCGAAGCGCTCCACCCTTGATTGTTGTTGGAACATTTCCTTCAACTGGGTGATCATGTCATAGGCATTGTGGTTCTCAAAGTCCTTTTGCAAATCTGGAATCATACTTGCTAGCATGAGACATGCGACTTGCACAAAGTCCTCGGTGTACTTGACCCACTCGGCAAAGGCCTCATCGTCATTTTCATCGGGTTGATCGGGAATGGGATCGTCTAACACATAGGACTTCTTTTCTTGCTTGAGAACGATTCTCAAGTTTCGGTACCAATCCATGAAGTTCCCATGGTTTAGACGTTTCTTTTCAAGGATTGTTCTTAGTGATAGGTTATGGACGATCGGGTTGTGTTGTTGTTGTTTGCGGCCATTCTACAAAATTAACAAAGTTCTTATTAGTATTTCTGAAAAATTATATTTTAATCATTAATACCCTTTACGTCTCATAGACAATTAATAATTAAAATCTAGAACCCAATGTTACATTTAAATATCGGTTAGGTGACCTTTATCCCTTTATTTAAATTAACAAGGTAGTCAACGTTTGACAATTGTAACCTATTACAATTTCTAGTGTATGGGATCGGTTAAACATCTTATGTTGTTTGGCATTTTTATCCCATCAACACCCTTTGTACGTCATGCTTCGGTGATCCTAATGCATGATTTCCAAATTAAGTCGTCCTACTTAGACACACGTGTGGATTTTCTAGTATTAGTGGTTAGGTGACCTTTATCCCATAAATATGGCAAACCCACCTCAAACTCATAAGTTCCCTCTAATGTGGTTAGGTGACCTTTATCCCACATCAAGTTCTCAAATGATTCGAGTGTTGTATAAGAGGATGGTGTTTGACTTATTTTCAAAGGGATTTGAACATTTAGAGGTTTCATAATTCTAGTTTAGAAAACTCTATGTACTTGTATTTGCATGCTTTCAAATACAAGATACCCTATGGTTCTTTTAATAAAACTCATTTTATTTTAAAATCATTAATCCTTTTTAATAACCTTTTATTAACTTTTAATGATTAAGAACCATTAATTTTCAGCTTGTTAAGTTTGTTTATGAGTTTGTAATATATGTCTAAATATCAACCAAACAATCAAACAACAAACATTCAAACAAGCATAAACATATAAACATGAGTGCATAACCATAGCTACTAAGTTGACAACACTTGTTTGCCATCACAAGTGTTGTCATAAGGTCTTTCTTAAGGGTTTGTAATGACACATTATATGTGTCCATGGACTCCCACTTGAATCCATATCCAAATATTTCAAGGTCCATGTCTTTGATGTCCATCTTTGGGTCTTGATCTTGTGCATCTTCCTTTTACAAAAATTTATCCTAATACATTTTTTCTAATAAAAGAAATGCACCTAATCTATTTATTACATAACCAAATGAATAAATAATTACAACCCAAATAATAAACATAAATATTACAACCCAATTGAATGAATTAAAACAACCATTCCAATCATCCAAATAACATAAGGCCAAAGGCTAGGTTATGCACTATCATATGAACAATCATAAATATTATTCAATAAACAAAATAAACCCCATCAAACCCTAAATTTTCAGCCAACATAAACTGAAAATTTAGGTTTGTTTATCCAAACAAACAACAACCAAACATATCAACCAATTGACATTCCTATCTTTCAAAGTTTAATCATAAGCATGAAGATATAACTTTGAAAGACTTGGGGTTTATTAAATCAACCAAAATCAGCCCCTAATTAGTTGATTAACATCCTTTAAAATGATTTTTAAAGGATAAGAACAAGCAAGCTATTCACATAACCGGCTCTGATACCATTGTTGGGTTTGTTAGAACATAAAATCATAGTTTAACCATTTAAACATTCAGAAAACGCAGCGGAATTACAACTTTATGAACCCTTTTATAAGCTGAAAAATATGTTCATTAGATGACCATATTAATGTATAAAACAAACCCATATAACAAATGATCATTTATGTGAATATGCAAGCTATGAACACATGTAAATGTACGTAAAATCACAGCTACATTGAGCTGTGATTTCTACCTTTCAGCAGCAGAAAATCGACAAAGAGAAGGTGGAAATGATGTCCAAGATTCCGCCAAGACTTCAAGGATAGAAGTCCTCATGCTAGTATACCCCAGGCTTCTTGCAAACACACCTTCTTGTTAGGTAGAATACACCAAGAACAACTTGAAAACCAGCTCAAAAACCCCTCTTGACCTGCTGCTCAAAACCGTAGCATATGGAGAGAAAAGAGAGTTTCTAGTTGTTGTTTGCATGTGTGTTTGAATGAGAAGATGAGAGTCTCTTTTAACTAGTTAATGGAGGGGACAAGACATGCATGTGTGTGTGCTTCAAGGGAATATTCAGTTAGTGGAAACACATGCTTGTGTGTGTTCTAATCAAGAGAATAAAAGCGCAATCACATGCATGGAAAGGGGACGGCCAAGAGGGCTTAAATATAGTGGTTTTATTCCCTTTCATTAATATTTGACATTTATAAGAGAAAACCACCTATTTTATAAATATCAAATATTAACACACACATATATTGTCTATTCTTGTAACTAGTTTATGCAATTAACCATTTAATTGTATAAGTAGTATACTCTCATTATTATTTGGTGTTATACAACTAATTTAAGTAACACTTCAAATAATATCATTGAACAAAATATCCTAATAAATTGTTCCATCTCATATGCAACTTATTTAGAAAACCCATTTTCTAAATTTGGTGTAAATATTTAATTGCATGATCATATCATCAATTAAATATTTAATTGGTGTTTGCTAAGCTTGTTATTGGGTATAACCCGACTTGGATCATAACGTACTAACCACATCAATATTCTAAGTGTCTTGGGCACATAGAATCCTACAATTAAATTATGTCATCTAAACAAGATCAAAGAGTGCTCAGACAAACATGTAAGTGTCAAGAAACAAAAGAGCCCAATCAAGGCCATCATCCCTTTTCTGAAATCATTCCATAAAGATTCAAAGTGATGGAGAATGTTAAAGTGCCTTTGAAACCCATTGCCGAAAGCGGATCTGATGGTGAGATTATGTCTCCTAAAAATTCAAGCAAATCAGAAAAGGTTTCAAGGAATACTAAAGGTAAAGCAATAGCATCTCCATCATTTAAACTGAAATCACTCAAGAGTCAAACACCAAAAATAAAAATTGAACTGGGCTCACCACCAAAGTCAAAACAAGGAATCTGTTTTGACATTTTCAACAAAAAAGATGTTGACCAATGTGATACAAAGGTAAGAAAGACGCAAAAGAAGAAAAGACATCTTTTAAACAAACGATATATTAGAATTGTGAAACAATATACTAAGATAAAAAAGGATGACCTTGCTTCTTTATTAAAATCAAAACCAGAGTCAAGATTAAAATTAGTAAAACACGATGAAATTTCATCGTCCAAAACAAAGATCAAACAGATGTACTGTGACATTTGTAACATGTCTAATCATGACACAGATGAGGGTTATTTCAATCAATACTGCTCAATCTATGACATGAATAATAATTCAATCAACAACTATTATTTTAACAAGTATTGTTCTATATGTGATATGACAAATCACAATACATCTAATAGCTTCTTGAATCAAAAAGGCTTGAGAATTCCAAAACAAGCCCATAACACCAATTTCAACTATAGCGGTCAAAACTAGAAGTCCATCACAAAATAAACTGTCAAGGATTTCAAATTCTAATGATGAAATCTATGATAATTGACAGTCAAAGAGTTTCAAACAAAATCTAACTAAAATTATGAAACAATAACCCAGTTTTTATCCAAGATCTAAGACAAAAGTGATTTCTGAAACTCAAAAACATGCCTAATTTCTATTTAGAAATAGTGGTCAAAGGTTTGACTAATCTTCTCATACTTCAGTTGAAATTAAGCAGAAGAAAACAAGAAGAACCCCTTACAAACCCATCAAAGCATCATCCCCTATGTCACAACCTAGAGAAATTTATCAAGAAAATACAGTCATGGATAGGAACGGGCAACCCAAGACCATCATGGCTTAGGTTCATTATTCCAACTAGTTCCTTTTTAATTGTAGGGTCGTCCATACAGGCCCAACAACTTATGGTATGTGGACAGTGGATGCTCTCGACACATGATAGGAGACAGTTCCCTCCTTCATGACTTGAAGCATATCCAAGGAACTACTATAGCATTTGGTGGAGATTCATAAGGTGACAGAATTAGTGGTGAAGGATCTGTGATGAATGGATTACCGAGCTTTGACAGAGTGGACAGAGTGAACTACTATGTGTAGCTGTATTTCAATCTTCTTAGCGTGTCTCTGATTAGTGATAAGAAATATTCCATTCACTTCACTGACACTCATTGCTATATTTTGAAACTAGGATTTCAGATTCCTGAAGAATGGATTGTCTTGAAGATTTTGATAAAGAATAACACCTATGTCTTAAGCCATAATTCTACATATCCTAAAGAAGAAACTTGTCTTGTGTCAAAGCATCATTTGATGAGTCATAACTTTGGCATAGATGTTTGGGACATACAAATTTCAAAAACATGAACAGATTACTCAAAGGAAACCACGTAATTGGTTTACCTCAAAAAGAATTCTATTTCATTGACCACTTTTCTACTTTTCTCAAAGGAAAACAACACAAATCTTGTCTTAAACCAATGCTTGTGAACACAAACAATAATCAAATGAAGTTACTTTATATGGATCATTTTATACCAACTCACGTTATGAGCATTTGAAAGAAATAGTATTGTTGGTGATCATTGATGACTATTCATGATTTACATGGGTCTCCTTTTTACTTCATAAGAATGAAGCATCATAAATAATAAAAGACTTTATCACTAAAATTGAAAATGAAATTGATCATAAATTAAAATCAATCAGAAGTGATAATGGAATAGAATTTAAAAATGAAGATCCAAGTTTATTTTAAGCAACCAAAGGCATTGCTCATCAATTTAGTGTAGCTAGAACTCCTCAATAAAATAGGGTAGCTGATAGAAGAAATAGACCACTAATTAGAGTAGCAAGAACAATACTAGAAGATGCTAAACTGACAATTACCTTTTGGGTAGAAGTAGTCAACACATCTTGCTTTATACAAAATCGAACTTTGATAATCCGAGAAAGCAACAGAACACCTTCTGAGCTTCTTTTTTACAAAAAAACCATTCATTGGATATTTCAAGTCATTTGGTAGTCCTATCTCAATATTAAACACTCGAGATCATTTAGAAAAGTTTGCTTCAATGTCTGATAAGGGATTCTTTATAGGTTATTCCTTAGTTTCAAAGGCTTTTAGAGCGTTTAATCCTAGATTGAACATCATTGATAAAATAACTAATGTTCAATTCAATGAATACTCCTTTCCTAAGTTAATAAATGGTCCTGACTGGTTGTTTGATATTGACTCATTTACTAGATCTTTTGATCAGTTTCACTTGTTAAATGCAGGTAACCTACAATCAGCTGGAACTTCCAGAACAGTAAAAAGAAGAGATGATTTTCTTATGATCCCTCCTACATCTGCTGATCAAATTGATGAAGATTTTCATTGCAAGCTGATCCTGTCAGACAAGAACCATAAAATCAGAGTATTGCAACTGAGGTTGGTCCTAGTTCACTTCCTACTCCTTCAGATGAACCATCTAATGAAATTAGAAATTCTAAACCGGCTACAGTGCCAGTTGAAACATAGAGAAATACAAATGATGAAAGTCTTCAAAGTGCAGCAAACGCTAAAGTAGAAACTGGTGAAGTCTTTAATTACTTTTATTAATCTCCCACATCACAAAACCTAAGCTTACCTCTTACAATGATAATCCGAATGTCTCCAACCTTGATGTATTAATTGCTGGTGAATCAATTCCAACCACCAGGATACATAAGGGTCATCTAGTGTCAAGCATCATTAGCAAACAAGATGAGTGGGTGATTAGAAGCAAGTCAAGTATTACAAACATTTGTTCATTTTCTTGCTTTCTATGTCAAACACTACCCAAGAACATAAAAGAGGCACTTCAAGATAACAGTTGGATCAAGGCAATGCAAGAAGAATTGCTCCAGTTCAAGAAACAAGAAGTATGGCAGCTGATAGACCTTCCCGAAGGACAATACCCTATTGGTACCAGATGGCTATACAGAAACAAGACTGATGATAGAGGCATAGTCATCAGGAACAAAGCAAGATTGGTGGCACAAGGATACACTCAAGAAGAAGGAATTAATTATGATGAAGTATTTGCTCCTGTAGCAAGATTAGAAGCCATTAGACTTTTCCTTGCATACTCTGCATCTATAAAATTCACTATGTATAAAATGGATGTAAAGTGTGCATTTCACTATGGCAAGATTTCTGAAGAAGTCTATGTGAGTCAACCTCCACGCATTGAAGACCCAGATTTCCCTCACAGGGTATACAAGCTTGACAAAGCTTTGTATGGTCTACATCATGCCCCACGAAAGTGGTATGAGACTCTATCATCTTTTCTTCTTTCACACGGGTATGAGAGAGGAAAGAATGATCAGAATCTTTTTAGAAAAAAAGGAAATGAAATATTGCTAGTCCAGATCTATCTGGATGATATCATTTTTGGCTCAACAAACAAGCAATATTGCAAGGATTTTAAAGACCTTATGCATTCCAAGTTCCAAATGAGTGCAATGGGGGAACTTACATTCTTCTTAGGGTTGCAAGTACAACAAACATCAGATGGAATCTTCATAAATCAATCAAATATATGGAAACCATGTTGAAGAAATTTCATTTTGTAGATTTTCAGTTCATCAGAACTCCTATTGATGCCAAGATGAAGATAGGTCCAGATTCAGAAGGAAAATCAGTGGATTAGACTCATTATCGATCTATGATTGGATCACCCATGTATCCAACAACTAGCAGACCTGACATAATGTTTGGTGTATGTGTTTGTGTCAGATATCAAGCAGATTCCAATGAATCTCATGTGAATGTAGTCAAGAGGATATTCAAATATCTCAAGGACAAGCCTGCACTTGGACTATGGTACCCAAAGGAAGGAGATTTCAATCTCTATGCATATACAATAGTGACTTCGGTAGATGTAACTTTAATCAGAAGTCCACTTCTAGTGGTTGTCAGTTGCTTGGTCCCAGACTTGTCTCCTGGTAGTGCAAGAAGCAGACAAATGTGTCTGCTTCTAGGGCAGAAGCTGAGTACATAGCAGTATCAGCTTGTTGCTCTCAAGTTCTCTGGATTCAAAACCAGATGCTTGATTATGGTTTTGACTTCTTGCATACACCAATTCACATTGATAACACAGCAATAATGTTCATAACAAATAATCCAATTCAGCACTCAAAAACAAAACACGTTCAATTAGATATCTGTCTTTGAGAGACTGTGCTGAAAAATGGTTAATTAAATTGATACAGGTCCACACAGATAATTAATTAGCTAATTTGTTCACTAAGGCATTTGATCCTAGTCAGTTTGAATTCTTAGTCCAAACAATTAGCATGATTAACCTTGAGTAAAAATCAAAATTAACAAAAACATTCAAATATTACAAAAAATTACAAAAAGAATTTATCTTGTTGAAGAACATGTTTTATACTTCAATTGGGAAATGATATAATTACATTCATTATATCATTCATCGTGCTTCATTCAAAATTCAAAAGACTAACATGACTTATCTGATATGCGCGTAGGCTCAGTTTGGAAAACAAGACACATGGTGTGATGAACTACAGCTCTTATTCCACTGTGAAGCATTCGTCTCAAATTATGAATAAGTATTAGCTTATCCAAATTTGTGTGTGTAGTAACCTAAACACACCAGGTAATGATGCCTTAAGAGTCTCATTTACTTACATTAGTTTCTCCTTTGTTTTGCTGAGCAGAGATCTGGAGAAACAAGCACATAGTGTTGATGTCATGACCTAACAAGATTCCTAATATGGAACACATCCAACCTGGATGAATTAATAAAAATACATTCTTTGTGAATGAACAAAAAGAATCCCAAAGAGGATCACCTTGCAAAGTGAAGTGAAAAAGAATCCTAATGTGGATCAAATAAACAAAAGGATCAAAGTAAAAGAATCTCAACAAGGATCAATCAAAATGAGATTTCATAATTTAAATGACATGGTCCTTTAAGTTGTGATAAAAAGTTCTACCATGCATTTCATGTGGGTGTTTGATCTTGCCTTGCTATTGAGTGTGAGGTACATGTTGAATACTTAATTCACTCAAAACATGATAAAGATCACAAGCGTCAAAATATTAACTGTAAAGTCCTTAAAAGCGATCGATCTCACTTCGTTTGAATTGTTGCACTTGATAATACGTGAAGACGGGAGCGAGAATTGAATAAATCAACCGAGAGAACAAGACATTAAGCACAATATCATCGTAATTCAAATGTATATATCACGTGTCGAATGATTACAATGAAAATTGATATAAAATCGATCTCACCCGAAGGTGGAAAATCACAAACTGTGATCTGCTCGACTTGAGCGAAAAACAGAAATTTACATTGAGCTCTCGGTTGTAATAAATGGCACACACACTGCTCACTATGCACACATGCACATATTTATACTAAATAATTGACTTGTCGTATTGCATGCATTAATCATCCATTTTCGCATGTCAGATCCACTAACTAATTTGTCTTCGCATAGCATGCCTTATCGCATGCTTCAATTGACAAAAGGAAATAGTTGCACACGTGGAGTCCACCTTTTCACCCAAGACTTTATTTCCTTTTTGCCTTGTTTCGCATGCATGTAACAATTGCTTCATTTTCGCATGCCATTTTCTTTTGCAATATTTTCGCATGCATGTGCTGCCTGCCTTCCAGATTTCGCAAGCAGTTGTCGCGTAAGAGTCTCGCATCAACAAATCGTACGCATGCGATTTGTTCTTCTTTCGCATGTATGCATGCAGCTTCTCGCCACTTTGTTGCACGCGACCAACAACGACATTGTAATCCAAATATTTTGTCTCTTACAATCTCCCCCTTGGATTATGATATCGTTTTGTATTTAAAAACAACTTGAATATTCAACAAAACCTTTCGGAAGGAAGGTTCTCGCATAAGTGGATATCGAATTGGACGCAACTTGTAAGCTTCAAATCTTTATAAAATCATCCAACTCAATTTGAATTCTTGTGTGTTCTCGGTTTCGGATTGAACCTTGATGAAACCGGATAAACTTTCAACTAGTTTAACGTCCTCGAACGGAAGATTGCGGAATAATGATCCATTGTATCAAGAGCAACACCTTGCTCTGATACCAAATGTAAAGTCCTTAAAAGCGATCGATCTCACATCGTTTGAATTGTTGCACTTGATAATACGCGAAGACGGGAGCGAGAATTGAATAAATCAACCGAGAGAACAAGACATTAAGCACAATATCATCGTAATTCAAATGTATATATCACGTGTCGAATGATTACAATGAAAATCAATATAAAATCGATCTCACCCGAAGGTGGAAAATCACAAACTGTGATCTGCTCGTCTTGAGTGAAAAACAAAATTTTACATTGAGCTCTCGGTTGTAATAAATGGCACACACTGCTCACTGTGCACACATGCACATATTTATACTAAATAATTGACTTGTCGCATTGCATGCATTAATCATCCATTTTCGCATGTCAGATCCACTAACTAATTTGTTTTCGCATAGCATGCCTTGTCGCATGCTTCAATTGACAAAAGGAAATAGTTGCACACGTGGAGTCCACCTTTTCACCCAAGACTTTATTTCCTTTTTGCCTTGTTTCGCATGCATGTAACAATTGCTTCATTTTCGCATGCCATTTTCTTTTGCAATATTTTCGCATGCATGTGCTGCCTGCCTTCCAGATTTCGCAAGCAGTTGTCGCGTAAGAGTCTCGCATCAACAAATCGTACGCATGCGATTTGTTCTTCTTTCGCATGCATGCATGCAGCTTCTCGCGACTTTGTTGCACGCGACCAACAACGATATTGTAATCCAAATATTTTGTCTCTTACAATCTCCCCCTTGGATTATGATATCGTTTTGTATTTAAAAACAACTTGAATATTCAACAAAACCTTTCGGAAGGAAGGTTCTCGCATAAGCGGATATCGAATTGGACGCAACTTGTAAGCTTCAAATCTTTATAAAATCATCCAACTCAATTTGAATTCTTGTGTGTTCTCGGTTTCGGATTGAACCTTGATGAAACCGGATAAACTTTCAACTAATTTAACGTCCTCGAACGGAAGATTGCGGAATAATGATCCATTGTATCAAGAGCAACACCTTGCTCTGATACCAAATGTAAAGTCCTTAAAAGCGATCGATCTCACTTCGTTTGAATTGTTGCACTTGATAATACGCGAAGACGGGAGCGAGAATTGAATAAATCAACCGAGAGAACAAACATTAAGCACAATATCATCGTAATTCAAATGTATATATCACGTGTCGAATGATTACAATGAAAATCAATATAAAATCGATCTCACCCGAAGGTGGAAAACCACAAACTGTGATCTGCTCGTCTTGAGTGAAAAACAAAATTTTACATTGAGCTCTCGGTTGTAATAAATGGCACACACACTGCTCACTGTGCACACATGCACATATTTATACTAAATAATTGACTTGTCGCATTGCATGCATTAATCATCCATTTTTGCATGTCAGATCCACTAACTAATTTGTTTTCGCATAGCATGCCTTGTCGCATGCTTCAATTGACAAAAGGAAATAGTTGCACACGTGGAGTCCACCTTTTCACCCAAGACTTTATTTCCTTTTTGCCTTGTTTCGCATGCATGTAACAATTGCTTCATTTTCACATGCCATTTTCTTTTGCAATATTTTCGCATGCATGTGCTGCCTGCCTTCCAGATTTCGCAAGCAGTTGTCGCGTAAGAGTCTCGCATCAACAAATCGTACGCATGCGATTTGTTCTTCTTTCGCATGCATGCATGCAGCTTCTCGTGACTTTGTTGCACGCGACCAACAACGATATTGTAATCCAAATGTTTTGTCTCTTACATTAACTAAGAATGAGTTTAAGAGGATAAACATACCTACAATCAATATGGTCATGATTATGACCATTTTACTAACAACAACTAGCACTTGTTTCTTAATACATCCTTAAATTATTTATCCCATATGGATATAAACTTTATGGGGAGTAACTAAAATTTTGAGCATTATGTACAGTTGTTTCTTTTCTTAATAGATATATATATCATATTATATACATATATATATATACATATATATACATATATATACACATATATATATATACATATATATATACATATATATATACATATATATATATACATATATATACAATATATATATAATGCAGAAAATGACTATGTTGGTGTAGAAGTTATACCATAGTATCTCAGTATATGCAGAGATCTGAAAGCACAAATGTCCAGGATAAGTCAAAACTGGGAAACTTGTATCCCAACTGGTGTACAATTCAATGAAAGCAAGAATTAACAATCTTAACAACCGTCAAAACTTCATAAAATCAAATCAACAGACTCATCTTCATAACAGTCAAACCACAAGACACATCTTGATCAACACGTTCAAAATTTAATGCGGGTAAGAGCATTGGTTAAGGCGGGTGAAGATAACTCATGTATATAACCAAGCGGGTAATAGTTTTGTACAAGAAACATCAGTGAAACCTATGCAGATAAGTTAACTCGACCGTATTTGTTTCAAAACAAATGTGTACAACAAGTTCTGAAGTGTTAAAACCTTATGAGGACAAAGTAGTTTTTGCGCATTTCTCTATGCTGTTAACATTTTCTTCATCTGCATTTCTTTATGCGGATAAGTTCATTCAGCTGCATTTCTTAAATGTGGTTGACATCAGTGTTGACAAACTTTGTTGTGCATTTGTACCAAAAATAAATAAAAATTGTGTTCACACTCTTCTATCATGGTGTCTTTTGAACCTCAGTTAATGCGAATGGAAAAGTTGAATCACAGAAATACAAAAATCCATCCGCATTAACAAATGTGGTTGAAGGTCAAAAATGCGGATGACTTATTTGTTCATTCGCATTTGTTGAAGTAAATGCGGAAAAGTTTTTTTTCTTCCACATTTATTACAGTATACAAATTGTGACACCCAGTAATTTCAGATTACATTATTCAAACCGTTGTCGTTAACATTGACCCGTACTCGCTAATACTCGAAACGTATACAAACACCGCCACCGACATCGCTAGACAAATTATGATAAATACTAACGCGGGTGTTTGTAGAGGATTCACATAAACGAGATTACCTAAGGAATCCTATTAATTAATAGAGCTCGCTCATCTACGTCGTTATCAACCGAAACAAATTCGGGAACTCGGTAACTAAGTACAGGGACCAAACATGACAATTGCCAAACTGGGGCTGGGTATAAATACCCACCCACCAGCCAAACACACCCCATTTCTGCTCTCTTTCTCTCCTACGCTCTCTACACCCCCGATTATTCATCCTAGCACCAAATCCCACCCGATTGAGCTCGTTTTTGTCAGATTAGACCACCCAACAGCTGAGAAATCATGATCCCAGCAGGTAGGCGACCTCGTTCATCCGTTTTAATGCTCGTTTCACTGCTGCAAATATGGGGTTCGGGTGTTCGGGTTCAACCCGAATGCATGTGGTCGTGGGGGTGCGTATGAGGTCAATCAGTGTATGCATTTCACTTAGACATGTTAGGAGAGTGTTTCTGGAAGTCTTGATTGTGAGAAAACCGAGCACGGAACCGCCGAAGGCTGTTCGACCCACCCAGCAGTCGCGACCTGCTGCAGTCCGCGACTGGGCCAGCCGTGCGATTGGGTCATGCGACTGGTCCCATCGTGCGATTGATCGGGGCGACTGGGGTGAGACGTACGAATGAAAGCGTGCGACTGAGTCAACCGAATGAATGTGTGTGATTGAGTCAGCCGAATGAATGTGTGCGACTGCGTATCACCCGACTGAAGGTCCAACCGCACGAATGAAGGTTCATTCGTGCGATTGGTTATTGATTCGGGTGAATGGGTGATGTGTGGTACGACTGAAGGCTGAGTCGCATGAATGAAGGTTCAATCGTACGAAGGAAGTTGATCCGTACGATTGAAGGTCCATTCGTGCGAATGAAGTGTCCAGTCGTGCGTCTAGCCTTGTTATGCGATTGGAGTCATTTGGAGTGAATCCTTCTGGTGTACGAAGTGTCTATCGTGTGAGGATAAGTTCACATCAGTAAAATGTCATTTCTTGACCCCAAAGATTAAAGTCAATGCAATCAACAGACATATACTTTTCAACTCGAAACAACCTAACTGTTTACAAATATCAACAACCCATTTGAAATCTACAGGAAGTCTAATACGTCTATGACCGCTTGTGTGTGTGACACCCACGACCGAACCCATGCACCCGACCTGATTAAACATGTCTATTGACGCTAAACACAACATTAACTCTTAACACAACTATCAATAGGTGTTTGACAGCGCATCGTGAACAACGCTTGGGAGACTTACATCCTACATACTAGTTACATCATCTGTGAGTTTCACGGCCCCTATTTTACTCTCTTTCCTTTTGGGGGAGAAAACATGCAAAACAGATTTACTTAAATGGTTGTAGTATTATTGATATCGCTTGTTACGTTAGTGCAAACACACAACATGTCCTGACACACTCGAACCGTTAGTAATGGGATTAGCGAGGTAATTTTGAGTAGTACTACTGGGTCTGACAAACCCTGCCCGGGCTAGTCGCGCTAGCTTGATTGGAGGTCAAACGGGTGCTAAGTTGACCTAACATACGATTGCCACGGTCGGTTAAGACGTGGTGGAAACACATTGTCATGGTCTGATGAGACATGACGGGATACATACGATTGCCACGGTCGGTTAAGACGTGGTGGAAACACAAATAGGACGTAAACAGTCAGCTTCGGTTCGAAACGCTAAGTAACAAGAACATAGGCTAGCTACCTAACGATATGCTCTATATACTAAACCATTGAAACGCAAACTACTGAACACTCACGAACACATTTATTGTTAAATAAACCTGTGAACTCACCAACTTTATGTTGACACATTTTAGCATGTTTTCTCAGGTCACAGGAATGCATAAGCTCAAGATGCACGCTAAGGAAACGTACTCAGGACATGCATTCATCTATTATATTTTCAGCATTGAACATTTTGTCTAAACATGACTATTGTAACTGTATTGTAATGGATTTACAAATTATGTACTCGCTTCCGCACTATTGTAAACCTTGTTTATGTTCTTTTGAATGAAGTCAAATGTTTATTTTAAATTCATATAGTGTCGTTCAATATGACTGTGTCTGAGATCCTGGTATGTCACACGCCTAACGGTAAAACCCCGTTCGTGGAAATTGAGGGTGTGACAGATTGGTATCAGAGCCACAGGTTATAGAGAACTAGGATTGCATTGCATCTAGACTATAGCCTTAGACACAACACTAGTATTGCACAGACACTTTTACATGGTTACCACTATTGTGCAAACAACCTTCTGGTGTATTGACAGTACGCCGCTGAGCAAACGTAACATTATGGGTATGACATGTGTGTCATTACCGGTTGACAAAGGGGTGGAGAATCCCACTCGCTCACTACTAACATTTACACTTGATCCTTCACTCTCGGAGTGGAAGCAACAACGAATTGAATCAAACATTTCCATGATTGGAACACGAAACTCATTTCTAACGCACGCGATAAGCATAACGATGACAAACAAAAAGAACAATACCTCACTCTTCCAACTCTCTCACACTTGTTACTATTCCCAACATATCCTATCCTCTACGCTAGTCCGAGCAGTAAATGAGGGACAACTAAGATATTCAAGTCGATTAGAGAATCGGACTTGGACATCCAAACACCTAGAACCACGAAGGGAAAGAGGCCAAATTGTCTTGATTCCCGTTGTTACCTAAACCGAATCTCTTGTACAACTTTAGTTATTTGACTCTTGGTATAACAAATACATCTTTGATGCTTTTATCATTGACAACACTCGGTACTGGACAAGGTATGTTATCTCGAATAGGAGGAACCATGTGTGACCATGCAAAGCAATTAGAATCACGGGTGCACACGTAATTGTAATTTGTCGTGCATGAGAACTCTGGCAACTCTATTGGGTGATAACGGTAATGGCCAGTACAAATTTTCAAATTCCATACTTAGGAGGCATAAGGCCTCGAATCCTCATAAAGCCTTACTATCGATGTGCAAACAAACCCCTCATTCTTACTAGCATGATACAATATATATTACTGTCAATAATTGTTATCCGGTTATTGATTAATATGTGTTGTGAATTGAAGAAATCATGTCTGGAAGAAGACCTGGACGCCCGGGTGGACGAGGAAATATCACCCTGACTCAAGCCAAGCTGAATGCTATCATCAACGAGCGCGTGGCTGATGCGCTTGCAGCTTATGAGCAGGCCCGCAATCAGGGCCAGAACGACCAGAATCCGAACCAAGGAGGTCCAACAGTCTGTACCTTCAAGATGTTTATGGATTGCAAGCCTCATTCTTTCAGCGGCTCAGAGGGCGCTGTCACACTGCTTCGCTGGCTAGAGAAACTTGAGTCAGTGTTTGCCATGTGCAGCTGTCCTGATGGAAATCGGGTCAAGTACGCCTCTGGCACATTGGAGGGACCAGCCCTGAAATGGTGGAATTCACAAGTCCAAACCTTAGGACTTGGTGCTGCAAACGGTATGCCATGGGAAGACTTCAAGAATCTAATGAAAGAAGAGTACTGCCCCAGGAGCGAAGTCCAGAAACTGGATGCAGAATTTTGGAATTTAAAGATGATTGGTTCTGACATCGAGGAGTACACGACTCGTTCGCACGAGTTGGCAGCATTATGTCCGCAGATGGTAACTCCGGCCTACAAACAGATCAAAAAGTACATTGATGGCTTGGCTCCTCAAATCCAGGCTAGTGTGATGGCTGCTGATCCTGTCACTATCCAGCAGGCCATCCGACTGGCTCACAAACTCACCGACCAGGCAGTGGCACAGGGCACTTTGCCTAAACGTGGCGCTGATTCTGGTTCATCAGATCACAAAAAAAATGGGAAGGTAACAACAGCAAGTCTTCAAGCAACAACAACCCTCAGCAACAACCGACCAAAAGGTTCGACCCATCAAGGAACTTCACCAATAACAATCAGAACATCAACAACAACAACTATGGTCAGGTTCGAGCAGCTACGCGGGCAAGAACCCTAGGTGTAACCGGTGCAACCTCCATCATCATGGCCCATGTGATCGACTCCGTTGTCAGAGATGTGGAAAGATGGGACACGCAGCCAAAGACTGCCGGGGTGAACTAATGACTCAGCAGCAACAACCCCAACACCAACGACAGGGTGGAGTGACTAGAGGCTGCTATGAATGTGGAAAGGAGGGACACTACAGGAAGGATTGCCCACAGCTGAAGGGCGGAAACAAGGGTAATAATGGGGGCAACGCCAAGGTCGCGCATTCGTAATCGGGTCCGGCGAGGCAAGGGATGACCAGAATGTGGTTACTGGTACGTTTCCCCTGAATGGTTGTTTTGCTTCTATACTATTTGATACTGGAGCTGATAGGAGTTTTGTTTCCGACAAGTTCATTAAGTTCTTAGATGTAACCCTAGCTGTCATGGAACCTAGTTATGTGGTAGAATTAGCTGACGGAAAACTAATCGAGGCAACTCATATCACCAAGGGGTGCAGACTAGGATTATGTGGTCATGAGATAGATATAGATCTGATGCCTGTCACACTTGGTAGTTTCGACGTAGTGGTGGGCATGGACTGGTTATCCAAGAATCAAGCTGAAATCATCTGTGGAGAGAAAATCGTACGCATACCACTTCCTAGTGGTGAAATTCTATCAGTTCAGGGCGAAAGGAGTGGCATGGTCTCTGGAATCATCTCCAACATGAAGGCTCAGAAGTGTTTGCGTAAGGGTCATACCGCTTTCATAGCCATGGTCACTGAAAAAGAAACTGAGGAAAAGAAAATTGAAGACATCCCAGTTGTACGTGATTATCCTGAGGTTTTCCATGAAGACCTACCCGGTCTTCCACCGCACCGCCAGGTCGAATTCCAAATTGATTTTGTTCCGGCAGCCGCCCCTATCGCGAGGGCACCATTCTGATTAGCTCCAAGGGAACTGCAAGAGCTGTCTACACAACTGCAGGAACTATTAGATAAAGGTTTTATCAGACCTAGCTCATCACCGTGGGGAGCCCCAATTCTGTTTGTCAAGAAGAAGGACGGTACTTTCCGCATGTGTATCGATTACAGAGAATTGAACAAGGCGACAATTAAGAACCGTTATCCTCTCCCGCGTATCGATGGTCTGTTCGACCAACTACAAGGGTCGAGTTACTATTCAAAGATAGACCTAAGATCGGGTTATCACCAACTAAGGATTCGAGAAGAAGACGTTTCAAAGACTGCTTTCAGAACAAGGTATGGTCACTACGAGTTCTTGGTTATGCCATTCGGGTTGACCAATGCACCAGCGGTTTTCATGGACTTAATGAACCGAGTGTGCAAACCCTACCTAGACAAGTTCGTCATTGTCTTCATCGATGACATCCTTATTTACTCGAGGAATAAAGAAGAGCACGAAGAACACCTCAGACTGATTCTGGAGCTGTTGAGACGAGAACAGTTGTACGCAAAATTTTCAAAGTGTGACTTCTGGATGCGAGAGGTCCATTTCTTGGGTCATGTGGTCAATGAGAATGGGATACACGTTGGCCCGGCAAAGATAGCAGCTATCAAGAACTGGGCTACGCCCAAGACTCCGACCGAGGTACGACAGTTTCTCAGGTTGGCTGGCTATTATCGACGGTTCATCGAAGGGTTCTCAAAGATTGCTCAACCTCTCACCGCATTAACTCACAAAGGAACCACGTATGATTGGGGTGATAAGCAAGAATCTGCATTCCAGGTCCTGAAGCAGAAACTCTATACAGCACCGATTCTATCCCTGCCTGAGGGGACAGATGATTTTGTAGTTTACTGTGATGCTTCTATACAAGGCCTCGGTTGCGTGCTAATGCAACGCAATAAGGTGATTGCCTATGCGTCCCGACAATTGAAGATACACGAGAAAAACTACACGACACACGACCTAGAGCTGGGAGCTGTGGTATTTGCACTCAAGATATGGAGACACTACTTGTACGGTACCAAGTGCACCATTTACACCGATCACAAGAGTCTCCAGCACATCTTTGAACGGAAGGAGCTAAATATGAGACAACGTCGTTGGGTCGAGTTGTTAAACGACTATGACTGTACGATCAAGTATCATCCGGGCAAGGCCAATGTAGTAGCAGACGCCCTGAGTCGGAAGGAAACGCCCAAGCCAAGACGAGTTCGAGCATTGCAACTCACCATTCACACCGGTTTACCCGACCAGATCCGTGATGCTCAACTTGAGGCGTTAAAAGACGAGAATCTGAAAGCCGAATCGCTACGAGGCATGGAGAAACAACTGGAAACCAAGTCGGACGGAATCCGCTACTTCATGGATCGAACATGGATCCCCTCGTATGGAAACCTACGAGAATTGGTAATGGACGAAGCTCACAAATCACGGTACTCAATCCACCCAGGTTCAGACAAGATGTATCATGACCTGAAGGTTCTTTACTGGTGGCCAAACATGAAAGAAGATATCGCCACCTACGTGAGCAGATGTTTGACCTGTTCTAAAGTTAAGGTAGAGTATCAACGACCGTCTGGTTTACTCCAACAGCCAGAAATACCAGTATGGAAGTGGGAGCAGATATCTATGGACTTCATCACGAAACTCCCTCGGACTCCCAGCGGATGCGATACCATTTGGGTGATCGTGGATCGCTTGACGAAAACCGCACACTTCCTGGCAATCCGGGAGACTGATCGTATGGAAAAGTTAACTCGTATCTACCTAAGGGAAGTAGTCTCTCGGCATGGTGTACCGATTTCCATTATTTTTGATCGTGACGCTCGATTCACTTCACACTTCTGGCAGTCCTTACAACGAGCACTAGGAAGGCGGCTGGATATGAGCACCGCGTACGACCCTCAAACCGATGGCCAAAGTGAGCGCACGATCCAGACCCTAGAAGACATGTTACGTGCCTGCATCATAGACTTCGGTAGCAGTTGGGAAACTCACTTACCGCTAGTTGAGTTTTCTTACAACAATAGCTATCACACGTCGATCAAAGCAGCCCCATTTGAGGCACTGTATGGGCGTAAGTGCCGATCACCCATCTGTTGGGCGGAAGTTGGAGAAAGTCAACTCACCGGCCCTGAACTCGTGCACGAGGCGACTGAGAAGATCGTGCAGATCCGTAACCGTATGGCAGCAGCCCGTGACCGACAGAAAAGTTACGCTGATAAGCGTCGCCGACCGTTGGAATTCCAAATAGGTGACAAGGTGCTTTTGAAAGTGCCACCTTGGAAGGGTGTGATTCGTTTCGAAAAGCGTGGGAAACTAAGCCCTAGGTACGTGGGACCGTTTGAGATTGTCAAACGGGTTGGCCCCGTGGCCTATCAGTTGAGCCTACCCGAAGAACTCCGTGGGGTACACGATGTGTTTCACGTCTCCAACTTGAGGAAATGCCTTGCCGACGAAACTCTTATCGTCCCGTTAGACGAGATACATGTGGACGAACAACTACATTTCGTCGAGGAACCAGTGGAAGTCATGGACCGAGAGGTCAAGACGCTCAAACGTAGTCGTATCCCTATCGTCAAAATCCGTTGGAACTCAAAGCGTGGACCAGAATTTACCTGGGAACGCGAAGATCAGATGAAGAAGAAGTACCCTCAACTGTTCCAAAACCAGGCATCTACCTCTTAGATACACAGGTACTCTATTCATCATGCATCACAAACCGTTAAGCTTTGTACTTCCCCGTAAAAACTACGTAACATGATGCACTAAATTTTCGGGACGAAAATTCCAGCAACAAGGGGATGATGTGACACCCCGTAATTTCAGATTAACATTATTCAAACCGTTGTCATTAACATTGACCCGTACTCGCTAATACTCGAAACGTATACAAACACCGCCACCGACATCGCTAGACAAACTATGATAAATACTAACGCGGGTGTTTGTAGAGGATTCACATAAACGAGATTACCTAAGGAATCCTATTAATTAATAGAGCTCGCTCATCTACGTCGTTATCAACCGAAACAAATTCGGGAACTCGGTACCTAAGTACAGGGACCAAACCTGACAATTGCCAAACTGGGGCTGGGTATAAATACCCACCCACCAGCCAAACACACCCCATTTCTGCTCTCTTTCTCTCCTACGCTCTCTACACCCCCGATTGTTCATCCTAGCACCAAATCCCACCCGATTGAGCTCGTTTTTGTCGGATTAGACCACCTAACAGCTGAGAAATCACGATCTCAGCAGGTAGGCGACCTCGTTCATCCGTTTTAATGCTCGTTTCACTGCTGCAAATATGGGGTTCGGGTGTTCGGGTTCAACCCGAATGCATGTGGTCGTGGGGGTGCGTATGACGTCAATCAGCGTATGCATTTCACTTAGACATGTTAGGAGAGTGTTTCTGGAAGTCTTGATTGTGAGAAAATCGAGCACGGAACCGCCGAAGGCTGTTCGACCCACCCAGCAGTCGCGACCTGCTGCAGTCCGCGACTGGGCCAGCCGTGCGATTGGGTCATGCGACTGGTCCCATCGTGCGATTGATCGGGGCGACTGGGGTGAGACGTGTGAATGAATGCGTGCGACTGAGTCAACCGAATGAATGTGTGCGATTGAGTCAGCCGAATGAATGTGTGCGATTGAGTCAGTCGAATGAATGTGTACGACTGAGTATCACCCGACTAAAGGTCCAACCGCACGAATGAAGGTTCATTCGTGCGATTGGTTGTTGATTCGGGTGAATGGGTGATGTGTGGTACGACTGAAGGCTGAGTCGCATGAATGATGGTTCAATCGTACGAAGGAAGTTGATCCGTACGATTGAAGGTCCATTCGTGCGAATGAAGTGTCCAGTCGTGCGTCTAGCCTTGTTATGCGATTGGAGTCATTTGGAGTGAATCCTTCTGGTGTACGAAGTGTCTATCGTGTGAGGATAAGTTCACATGAGTAAAAATGTCAGTTCTTGACCCCAAAGATTAAGTCAACGCAATCAACAGACATATACTTTTCAACTCGAAACAACCTAACTGTTTACAAATATCAACAACCCATTTGAAATCTACAGGAAGTCTAATACGTCTATGACCGCTTGTGTGTGTGACACCCACGACCGAACCATGCGACCCGACCTGATTAAACATGTCTATTGACGCTAAACACAACATTAGCGCTTAACACAACTGTCAATAGGTGTTTGACAGCGCATCGTGAACAACGCTTGGGAGACTTACATCCTACATACTAGTTACATCATCTGTGAGTTTCACGGCCCCTATTTTACTCTCTTTCCTTTTGGGGGAGAAAACATGCAAAACAGATTTACTTAAATGGTTGTAGTATTATTGATATCGCTTGTTACATTAGTGCAAACACACAACATGTCCTGACACACTCGAACCGTTAGTAATGGGATTAGCGAGGTAATTTTGAGTAGTACTACTGGGTCTGACAAACCCCGCCCGGGCTAGTCGCGCTAGCTTGATTGGAGGTCAAACGGGTGCTAAGTTGACCTAACATACGATTGCCAAGGTCGGTTAAGACGTGGTGGAAACACATTTTCATGGTCTGATGAGACATGACGGGATACATACGATTGCCACGGTCGGTTAAGACGTGGTGGAAACACAAATAGGACGTAAACAGTCAGCTTCGGTTCGAAACGCTAAGTAACAAGAACATAGGCTAGCTACCTAACGATATGCTCTATATACTAAACCATTGAAACGCAAACTACTGAACACTCACGAACACATTTATTGTTGAATAAACCTGTGAAGTCACAACTTTATGTTGACACATTTTAGCATGTTTTCTCAGGTCACAGGAATGCATAAGCTCAAGATGCACGCTAAGGAAACGCACTCAGGACATGCATTCATCTATTATATTTTCAGCATTGAACATTTTGTCTAAACATGACTATTGTAACTGTATTGTAATGGATTTACAAATTATGTACTCGCTTCCGCACTATTGTAAACCTTGTTTATGTTCTTTTGAATGAAGTCAAATTTTTATTTTAAATTTATATAGTGTCGTTCGATATGACTGTGTCTGAGATCCTGGTATGTCACACGCCTAACGGTAAAACCCCGTTCGTGGAAATTGAGAGTGTGACACAAATGCTCACAAGTTTTGTACTTCCGCATTTGTAACAGTAGACAAATGTTGGTTTGATTTACTCTTTCGTATTTGCTAGTGTAATCCTCCGCATTTGTTTAGAAAGTTGTAAAGTTTGTAAAAGCCATTAATTTGACTATTAATATTGATTAAGAGTAATTTAATACTTTCCAAATTTGAGAGACTTTAAAGTGCGATGAATGGTTTTCTCACTGTTCTTCATTCATCACCAACATCATCACTTACATTCTGGTTCTAGTATTCCTCAAACATCATTTCTCCTATATTTTGATTCTTAACATTAGTAATATCAAAACAAAATGATTATCAATGGATTTAAAGATCTAAACCGTCAAACCTAGGATGAACTTAGAACCCTAGATCAAGAAAGGATCATGAAAATTAAACTCAAACTAAGGATTGACAGACATTCCGAGTGTAATGAAATCAATATTGATGAAAAATAACAATGAATAATTTATTTTAAAACCCTAGTTTCATCGACTGAACATGGGAACAATGAACTAAAAAATGTCGAAGTCAAAACTTATGTTTCAGTCGTAAAAGATATTCAAAACAGGAAAGGTCATCAAAAATAAAAATAAAACATAACAAAATTGGTCATTTGTTACAAAATCAAGTTAGGTCAAATTTCTATGAAACAGTACCCATGATTTTTCAATTTTGACCAAACAAAGCCAAAACGAAAATAGTCAACTTGATTTTAACTATGTAATTTGATGATTGTAAATCAATTACTAACTCATATGACTCTAATGAAGAGGTTAATGGCTAATCTCACGGGGAGCAAACTCTATAATATTAGTGGGTATCTTGACCCTGATGTACCCGAGGCTGAAGGACTCAGATATATGATCAGATTCATTTTTACCACTGTAGCTATGCATGCCATCACAGTTGGACATGTTATATATGAGAACTTCATAAGGTCTTTCTGGAGTACTGCCGAAGTGGCTGAGATTGCTGGTGTCAAGACTGTGATTGGAAGAATCTCTGATGATCACACCTTATCTATCACTGAACAAACTGTGAGAGAGTGTCTACTATTTAGTGATGATCCTAATACTCCTTTGGAACTTGAAGATGATGAAATCATGATTTTCTTTGCAAACATTAGATATGAAGGATGATTTGAAGGCAAACAAATAGTGAAACAGTTGGTTGACCTACAATGGAGATTTCTGATACACATATTCCAACACTGTTTATCTAAGAGAAAGACAGGCTGGAGTGACATCCTTATCTCCACTTCATCTACTATCTGTGCATTATGCACAAACAGGCCATTCAATATATCAGCCTATGTGTTTAATGGCCTGGTATCAAACATTCAAGAGGGGAGGAGGCACATGTTCTTGATGTACCCAAGATTTCTGCAGTGCTTCATCAATGAATCCTTTCCTCAGTTAGTGCCTGAAGGACCTGTGATGGACATTCCCCATTACAATGCAAAGTCCTATAAGTATATTAAGAAAAGAGATCCCAGGAACTTCTATAGTAGGACTTTCTTTCCCTTGCTCCCATGGATGTTACAACAGATTAACCCAGAAGAAGCTATTGGTGAACAAGAAGACGATGCAGCTCATATTGATGAGCATGATCAGGAAGAAGAACAACCAGCTGCTCATGATCAATAACATATTGATAAGCATGCTGAAGAAGCTCAAGAAGGACAAAGGCCAGTGTGACCACATATGGATGTAGGTGATGATCTTCACACTGAGCCTTCTGTTCATAAAGCTGACATTGTGTCACCCTTTATTCCATCACCCATTCATTCTCCTCCTATATCTCCGGTCCACTATCAGCATATTCTCCCATTCATTCATCTCCTGCTGCTGCTGAACCTGTTGAGTTTGGTGAATCAACGAGCTCTTCAGATGAATCCAACTCATCTTCGGATGAGGGGGATCACTCCACTAGGATGCATGTGTGACAAGCTCAATTTGAGGTAGTTGCATCAAAAATTATGCTTAATCAGGAGTTAACCGCCCAGATGAAAAAGATGTGATAATCTTAGAATTGTTGGTGAAATTGGCAAGGATGGAGAAATTGCTTGACAAAAGGTCTGGTATTATCCAAGATAGAATTCTGGAGTTGGATGAGAAAGAAAAAGAACTCAAGGAACATAAAGAAAAATATGAGTATGAAAATAAAGAAAAAGACCAAGAGATAAATAGACTTAAGACTGACCTTAAACATGCAAAAGATGAAATAAATGGGCATGTGGATACCGTTACTATACAGACACTTTCCATGGAAGGACAAGAGGACATGCTTGAAGTTCAAACTGATATCATAGTTGATCTTAATAAACAAATTGAGATTTTAACAAAAAGAGTATCAGAGTTGGAAATGTTAATCAAGATCAAAGAAGAGATAGCCAAAGAACAAGAAGATAAAGATGATGATTCTGAAAAGGAGAAGGAAAATGAAAGTGATAAAGAAGAATCAAAAGAAGATGATAGTGCCTCAGGTGAGAGTGATAGTAATAATGATGACTCTCCACCTGCAAAGAAACAAAAGAAAACTGAGTCTGCTTAGGAAACAGAATACAATGAACTTGGAAACGAAGAACAGAGTCTTGCAATGGTTATGTACTCAAGTGAACATTCTGAAGAAACTCATGAGAAGGACCCTGACCTTAGAGACATGATAAAAGATATAGATAGCTATTCTACTAGAGAATTCATATTTGATGATGAGCTCTAGGACTTTATGAGAGACCAAAGACCTCCAGTTGAGCATATTATGGTGATTCTTCACTCTCCAATTCCATTGGAGAAAGAGTTGAGTTTACAGATTGTACCTTCTTTCTCTTTTTCTGATGAGCAAAAAGAACTCATTAGAAGACTTTGTGAAGAAATAAAAGAAAAGAAAAAAAGCTGATGAGAAAGAACAAGAAGAAAAAGAAAAAAGAAGTTGAATCATCTATTCCCTCTTCATCTGGATCTCATGTTCACACTTATTCTAGGAAGAGAAAGTATTTGACTGAGAAGTGTAAAGGAAAAAGGCCTGTTGAAGAAGATGAGCCAGTTAAAAAGAAACATAAAGATGATCCAAGAAGCCTAGCTGCAATAACTTAATTTCTTGAAGAACATGAAAAGGCTGAGGAACAGCCGAAGAAAACTGTTAAGTTATAGACCTGTGAAGGCTGAATTTTCCGTTGAAGAGATGGTTGAAAAGGCTCAAACTGATGATTTGATGATCAAAGAAATGTACTTAATCAATCACCGTTACGATCCAGATGGTGTTTTTGACATGACCTATGAGTCTATGGTGGAAGAAGAGAACAAGCTAACCAAACTTCTTGATCCCACTTAGGAGACTAAGTATGAAAAGAAAACATCCAGGTCTCTAGTTTAATTCACTCCAACCCACGCCCAACTGTGTGAAAATCCTCATGCTCAATATCCTGATCCCTATAGCTTAACTGACAGGGAAATAAAGGAATGCCTTTCTGAACAAGGCTTTATAAGAAGAAAATTGGGTAACATGAAAACACACCCCCTCAGAGCTACAATCCTCAAGATGAATAATGATACGAAAGAGAGGATGAACAAATAAGAAGAAGTGATCGTGGGGAGGAAACCCAGATCAAGGGTATCAGCTCAAGACATCCAGCTCAACTCAAAAGACCATGATGTCTTGGCACCCATACTTCATAAGAACCCTGAGTGGTTTATTAAACCCTCTCAATGGACACTTCAAGAAGGGTTAACCACATGAGAGATCATAAAGGGTGTGTCTACTCCAGAAGTAAATTAGATGTAAAGATCATTTCCTGGATGTATGATAGTGACTGGATCATGTTTATGGTCAATATAATCTCAGGGTTAGTTCAATTCTTCAAAGAGTACACTGCTTTGGTGAACTCCCTACAGATTCATGACTTAAAAGAATTATCAGATCTTGAGCTGATCAATCATAAATCAATGTATAGAGGATACGAGTTTAAAGAAATATTGAAGATATTCAAGAGATTCAAAAATTTCAAATCTCTCAAAGCAATTTTCATTAGCAAAGATAAAAATTTCCAAAATACTCTACAAAAGAAGAAGAAGACAAAAGAGACTTAAGAGTTGGCATTTCCTGAGTTGAATGTGAAACCAACTGAATCATTACAAAGGAAGATGGTTGCTCGAACCCATAAGTCCATTCCAATCTCAAATGGGTTTTATAATGAAAAGATGTATGAGTTGGTTATTAAAAGAAGGTGGGGAGGAAAAGAAGGAGCTGAAATCAGATAGTTTAGTGGATATGAAGTTAGATTACTTGATGAATCCTATATCCACTACACCTTCACAAGACATTTTAGAGAGTTGAACAACAAGCTTGGAGAGATTTATCTGTATTTCTCCCTAAAATGTACCAAATACTGAAGATGGCATACGATAGGATAAACTCCAAAAGAGAACAAAGAAAGAAGAAAAAGACTCGTCCCTAGTTAGGCAATATTGTAATGCTTAAGGTTAATGTTGATGGATCTTTACTGATTTACGGGGAGGGGTTATCTACAATATCAGTGTGGGAACCTATATCATCAAGGCAGATGCCTACTGAAGCTGTATTTCCATGAGCCAGATGAAGATACATGTACTAAGAAGAGACCGGATGAATGAGGCAAGTGATTTTTCCAATATGATCAAGGTCATCTTGGATCCAACACTGCCAGCCCCAACTCCAGCTCCATCATCATCAGTCCAAGCACTAGCTGAAGCCCCAGCAGAATCTTCACAACCTCATCCACCATCAAACCCTTGAAGTACTTAGGTTGTATAATACTTAGGGGGAGCATTGTTGGACCTAAAAGGATCATACATACCAATTAAAGAGGTGGTTGATGGTTGTTCTGCTGGTGAAATCCAACAAGTCTAAGAAGATATACGGGTGAAGTATAGAGACCAAGTGTTGGCTATCCGCATTTGTGTATGCGGATGACCAAATAACAAATGCTGACAAGTGTATGTTCATCCGTATATACAAATGCGGACAGTCCAAACAAATGCTGACACGTGTTTGTTCTTATGCATTAACTAATGCGGATGCACATAAGACAAATGCTGAGAAGTGTTTCTTCATCCGTATTTTTCAATGTTGATGAACAAATACTTAACGCTGAAGACATAGAAGAAATGCTGATGAAGTACAAGTCATTCGCATTAGTTAATACAGATGAGCAAACACAAATGCTTATTAGCTTTTTGTACTTAACTAGTATTTGGATGTATAGATGTTAGGGTATTTAGTCATTTTGTACAGGCTTTATGTCAGCCTATAGATAGAATAGTATACCCTACTTTTGTAAGTTTTTTGATTGTAAGCATTCTCAGTAGTCATGTTTCAAGGTATTAAGGATGTCAATTCACCGTATTGAAAACCCTAGCACCCACGATAACTTGTTTACCAACAATAAATATACAACGCATTTATGAGTATTATTTCAGCATTAAATGTTCTATGATTATGTATTTCCGGTACTTAATCATTAACTCAATCATCATATTAAATCCTTGTTAAAGTCACATCAACAGAGAATCTCATTCTCGGACCCATTCAGAATGAAACACTATCTAAGTACCTTGTATAACATGGCTACAAGAGGGGTACTATTGATGGAACACCCTTCATTAAAGGAATAGGGAATGACTTGATGTTGGATCTAGTTTATCTAGATGATATTATCTTTGGGTCAACTAATTCAAGGCTTTGTAAAGACTTTGAGAAGCTGGTAAAGAGTAGATTTGAATGAATGCCATAGGGGAACTAAATTTCTTTCGAGAATTCAAGTGAAGTAGTTTGATAATGGCATCTTCATAAACAAGTCAAAGTATGTTCAAGACATACTTACCAGATTCAATATGACTGAATATAAGGTTGCAAAGACACCCATAGCAAGAAACCACTCCGTATGACCTGTTCTTGAGGGGGAGTGTGTTGATGAGCAACTCTACATGGCTATTATTGGTTCCCTCATGTATCTCAAAGCCAGTAGGCCTGATATCATGTTTGCTACATGTATTTGTGCAAGATATCAAGCCAACCCAACATGTCACACATCATTGCTGTCAAGAGAATTCTTAGATATCTCAAAGGTGTTCCCGATGTTGGACTATGGATTCAACATCAAAGAGACTCCCATCCATATAGACAACAATAGTGCTACCTCTATTTTAGAGAATCCTATGCAGCACTTAAAAACAAAACACATAAACATCAGGTATCATTTTATTTGAGATAATTTTGAAAAACGATTGATGAAACTAGTCAAAGTGCACACTAATGAACAATATGCTAATCTGTTCATAAAAGCTTTTGATGAGCAAATATTTAAGTATCTTGTATTAGTTATTGAGATGATTAACTTTGAGTAGATTTTCTTAAAATAAACTCAAAATTATTTTTAAATATGTGTGTCTTAAGTTGTCTATATCATCACCTATATAAGCCCAGTTTACTTTGGAAGAGATTTTTAGAATGATAGTCCTAAAGAGTTCTGAAAATTTATGATATATTTTCTCTCGGAAGAGATTAAGTTGTCCTCGGAAGAACATTATGTCTTAAATCTAATAACTACTTCTAAGGCATTTACCTTCAGAAGAAATTCTGATATATCTTCTAAAGCTTAAATATGCTTCTAAGTACTTATATGTATGGAAGACAGTTTTCTTCTAAAAGCAATTAAGCATCGGAAGCTTTATTCACTTAGGATCAAACTTCTTAGATCTAATATCTTTCGAAGCCAAATATATATTTGTAGTAAAAAATACTCTACGTATTTTTCTTCTAAATAAAATTTTCATCAAGCGAAGGAATATCTTTCGTAGTGAAATTGGCTACGAAAGTTTTTCTCAAAACATCCGAAGATAAATTACCTTTGGAAGATTTTCAACTTCCAAAAAAAACTACCTTTTTGCGCACTTTTTCAGAGGTGGGACTGACATCTGGATTTTAAAGTTTATCCTTTTGCATTACTTTGTCTCAAATCCAATTCATATAAATATACCTTTAATGATTCACCCTCTTTCACTTTCTTCTTCATCAACAAAAGTTCATAACCTAAATTCCCCCACAAACCGACTTTGTCCTAACCTTTCTTCACCTCGAAGCTACTCTAAAATGGCCAACCCTGATCAAAGAAATCAACCCAATTTTTCCATGCAGTTACATAGGCAACATAATCAAGGTACTCTGTTGAAATCTGAGAAAGATCAAGGTTTCTCATATGTCTGTTGTTTCTTAGCTCTATCTAACTACCTGACTACACTCACAATCGACCCTGTATTGTATGAAGATTAAATTCTAGAGTTCTTGAGGACCTGCCAAGTGGTTATCTTGGACGGTAAGAAGGAACCGTCTGCCAAAGTGCAGGGGAGGATAATTTTCACCACTCCAAGCACCATCAACTCTCATTTGAGGTTGGATAATGGAGAAGGAGAACTGTCCTTCCCTAAATCTGTTATGAAAACTCATTTCAGCAGATGGGCTATGAGGGGGACTACTCAGTAAGAACCTTCAAGAAAGGAAAGATTTCCTCCTAAAAGAAGTACCTCCTGTATGTGGTCATCCATTCTCTATCTAACAATCATCAAGGTTAGGATCAGATTCCTAAAGACCTTTCCTATATAGGTCATGGAATGGTTGAAGGGGTCAAGTTCAGGTACTATCAATTTGTTTATACAAATCTACGTGCAAGCTTGGACTCCTTAGAGTATTACATATTCCCTAGATATGTTTAACACGTTCTCATCTGTGAACTGGGCTGATAATTAAGGGGAACAGGTAACACTCTTAAACTAGGACACATGAAGCCTGGCATCTTTAAGACAATCAGAAAGTCCGCTATGGGCTACTCTGGGGTAGAAATAGCCATGGTCTTAAAAATGTTAGAGCTCATTGCTCAAGGTGACAACTTGGCAACACAAGCCAATGTTGAACCCATACCTTTTACATCTACATGACCCATACGACCACAAATAACCTCACCTACTAAAGAAGATCCAATCAAACCCCTGGACAAACTACTTAGGATGTGTAGGCCCAAATACACTTACCAATACAGGAAAAAATGGACATTAGAGCTCCCACTTCTCCTAAGGAGCAAACCACTACCATCATTTCTTTAATGAGTGCTAAGGTTCCTCACGCTCAGCCTGATGAGCTCATAACACCAGCCATAAGCCTTCAACCAGAGTCTCAAAACTTTAGTGAACAACCTTTAGGGGAAAGTTACCATCCCCGGCCTTTAGACCTCAACCAACCAATCCTAAACCTTGAATTCTATGAGTCTCTTCTCCACCCTACTTAAGGAGAGATGAGTGCCCCTAAATCACCCATATCCAGTCCATATTGTCTAACCCAAACTGAGATGTACTTCCTTGAACCTATTCAGGAAGTCTGTATGGAAGAGGCTCTCACATCTACAAGTGATTACATCATTAAGACCTCAACCATAGTGCACTAGCCCATTGACACTTCTCTTGAAGATAGAATGGTGCAGGGAAAATCTACTAGCCAAGAACTCAACACTGGGGATGAGGAAGAAGACTTTGGATCCTATTCTCTCATCTTCCCATGATTCTTCTGATGAAGATGAGGGGAGTCTGCAAATAAGGGTGCAAAAACTATCAAGGACATGCACCTATTTAGTTTTAAATGTCAGTCATTTAGAATCTCAGTGGCTACCTTACAAAGAAGTGTTAATGACTAGCAACTTGAGATCACCGATCTCAAGGGCAGGTTAGCTAAGAGACCCCTTAGGAGAACTCAACCAAGCGTGTAAGGCCCTGTTCTAGGAGACCACACAGTTGGTCAATCATAGCATTATACATATATAACATTATACATTTCATAAAATATCATAGCGGAATTAAGTTAACAAAATCCATTCATTTCGTTAACAATTACTGTTGTTAAGCAACACATCATTGTTTTATCAGTTACAAAAAGATTGTTTAATTGCAATACAAAACAACAGTATCTTTGAGCATGAATGGATGTCAGTCTTATCCTATCGTGTAGCTTCACCCCCATGCCATCCTCATCAATGATTACCTACCAACTGAAAATGCAAAAAGGTCAGCATTGCTGAGTGAGTTCTAGTTTTAAAGCACTGAAATACCTTGTATAGTTTATATATGAAAATACTCTTTTCCAATAAAATACTTTCTTTACTTTCATACATGAGCATTCATCTTACACACATCAAGGTATAACCTTATTCATCATTTATTATCGCACGTATTCATTCGTTTCGTACTTTATCATTATCTTTCACTGTTTCTACATCCTGTCATAACTTTACCCCCCATCGTCGGGCACACAGCCTCCTCATTCCCGGCACACAGCCGCCTCATTCTCGAGGTAAACTGACAAGGATCCCATTTCATACTATGGATTAGTCACCAAGACTAATCCTCCTGTGTGTGAACGCTCATGGGTTAGCCAAAATCGCACGCTACATTACACATAGTTGAGCTAGCAATTCTCATTGAGTTGTGAACCTCCTTTCATTCGGCTTACAAGACTTTTCATTCATTCGTTCTTAACGTTCCACTTTCATTATCATTAATCTTTCACTTTCTTTATTGATAATATTTTTCGTTTACGATCATAAACACACCACGTAAAGTCACACGATAATATGTAATATGAAACATAAAAACAGAATATAATCATGTGTAAAATAAGCAAATGTAAACCATAAGTCAAACTAGGGTCAAACCCTAAAATCCCATATTTCCCAACATTTCAGAAAATATTCTAAGGGTTCCAGGCGCATGGGAACTATGCAGGTGCATGAGCCCTGCTTAGGTGCATCAACACTATTCGGTCGCATGATCCTACACGGGTGTTTTTCAGCCTAACTTTCAGGCGCATGGACTTACACATAGGCGCCTAAGGAAAATGTTGGGCGCATGGGCACAATTGGGGCGCCTGACCCTAACACTTAGGCATCTGGGCAAAACGTCTGGGTGCTTGAACTACTGTTCAGGCGCATGACTAACACTTAGGCTCTGGAGTAGATTAGTTGGGCGCATGGGGGTACTGTTTGGGTGCATGAAGTTTACTTAGTCTTTCTAAGTCAATATTTCAGGGCATGAGCCCTATTTGGGAGCATGGACACCTGTTTAACATGTTTCTAAGTTATTTTCAGTTCCAATCACCATCCTAATATGTTCTTGACTTATATCTATCATTCTCAACATCATCAAAACATAAACAACCATAAAACTTAAACATACATGCATAAACACATACGGTTACATATGCAACAGTTGTAAAACATTTTAAATATACAATTTCAGCCCCAAAGAGTTTAAAAACACATATAACCGGGGTCTAGAAGTGTAACACCCGGAAGTTTGACTTTTTGGAATGTTATGCGACTGAGTCTCAGTCGCATGGAATTCACGTGACTGGAGGACCAATCACATGATGTTTTCGAACGACTGAAGGTTCAACCGCATGGAACTGATACGGCTGAAGGTCCAGTCGCATGGTGTTCATACGACTGAAGGTCCAGTCGCCCGGACCTCGGGCGACTGAGCTGTAGCTATGAAGGAGGGGCGGCCATCTTCTCTTCCCCACACTTACACATTTCAGTCGGGAGGAGGAGCAGAAAGAGAGAGAGCAGAAAGAGAGAGAGCAGAGAAAGAAGAGAAAGAAAGAGAGAAAGTGGTGATTCGGGTTGGAGATTTGTCGAGTGACTAGTCCAAACGAAGCTCTTCACCTTCTCCTTGATTATGTGAGTTCAAGGACCCCTCATTTACTTGTTTTCACACGATTTTGGGGCTGGGACACATATAAAACCCGTTTTTGAAAAAGTGTATGTTTGACCCATTTGGGGTGAAATCTTGAGTAATGTGTTTAAGGTACGATTTAGGACTTACATATGCTTGTATGATGTCCTAGTATGAATCCCTGAGGTTTGGGAGGGCTAATTTAGGCTTGAAATGAGTTTGGAAGGGTTTGAAGGCCGTAGGTCGCGGCTGCAGTTCGCGATGAACTCCAGTCGCTGCCCAGTTAGGGCTAGGCGACTGAAGGGCCAATCGCACGACTGAGGAATGACTGACGTTCAATCGCACGACTGAAGCTCAGTCGCATGACTGGGGATTTAGTCGAACGACAGGTCATGCGACTGGGAGTCCAGTCGCATAAGTCCAGTCGCATAGTAGTTCAGTCGCACGACTGAAGGTTAGTCGCATAGAAGCCCATTCGTATAGTGCTCATTCGCATGATAGGAGGTATATTCGTACGATTGTATGCCCAGTCGCATAGCTGCCCAATCGCATGATCCAGTCGCATGGAGGTCATGCGACTGAAGTATGTTCAATCGCCCAAATAAGGCTGATGTGAATGAGGAGAGACGTGTATGTAGGATGTACGTATGATAAGTATGATGTAGCCTTATATGATGGTAATAACAAATGATTGTAAATATCTATGTTCCTTGTGTCGATGTATGTTTATCTTTTCGTGACTTTACATGAAGGAATGAATGAATGAAACGAATGTAATAAGAACGTAAAGTGAAAGATAATGAAGGAGGAACGTGATGAATGAATGAATGAATGCATGCATTAATGAATGAACGAATGAATGTAAGAAAGGCTTGCAAGCAAATGAATGGAGATGCACATTCCTGGCAGGTGTTAGCTCAACTGTGATGCGGGTTAGCTACCCCGAAGGATGCACACAGGGTCAATCTTTAAGATTGACAATGAGGTGTGCAACTTTGTGTTGCAACAGACTCGGTTAGCAGGCAATCATGAGATTGCCACTGAGGTGAGCAGCTGTGTGCTGCAACAGACTTGGCTAACATACGATCGTGAGAGATCGGTATGGAGGTGAGCGGCCTTGCTGTCGCAACAGACTCGTAAGAATGAATGAATGAACGTAAATGATAATGATGAATAGTACACGAATGAATGTAAATGAACGAATGATGAAGATAATAATAATATTATCTATGTGTACGTATGTTGTGTGACCGCATGTATGTAAGTACGGTTTTAATGAAAGGATAGTATGTTTTTATTATAAACTAGAACTCACTCAGCAACGCTGACTTTTTATGTGTTTCCAGTTGGCAGGTAGTGTTGCTGGGGATGGCACGAGGCGGCTACTCAGCTCTTTTGGGATGGCATTCTCCTTTTGATAATGCTGCCACGCATTATGTTACGTGCAAGTGTTCCTTGAGGATCCCGATAAACGGGATTACTTAAAGAATCTTCTTTATGATGAAATTTTAATGTTTTTATACTAGAGGTCACTGTAAATGTCCCTATGATTGTTGAGGATTCATATAAATGAGATTACTTAAGAAATCGTTGGTTTCATATGCTTCCGCAACAATCATAGCAAAGTTAGGCAATGTAAAGAAAGCTTGTATTTTGTATTCAAATCAACAATGTAATGCATTGTAAAAGCTTTTATGATGAAATGAGAATTTACTTCTTATAAATCCGCTACGTTACTTTACTTAGTATATGTAAATTATATGTTGAAGTGTGATGAATGACCTACTGTGAGGTGCAGTATATGTAAATTATATGTTGAAGTGCGACGAATGACCAACGTGAGGTGCCCGGGAATGGGGGGCCCTACAAGAACTCACCTTGACTGCTCCCAAGCACAACTCCCTCACATTCTAGAAATCTTGATGTTTCTAACACCTAGACACCAAGAACACAAGAACCTGAACACATATAAGAACATGTAAAACTCGGTTTCAAGGTTGAAAACCCAACAAAACCGAACCAATTATGCAAGAAATACTTACCTAGGCCAAGAACAGCTTCTTTCTCTCTCTAAAACCAAAGAACCCTGCTTCTTCTTCTTCTCTTTTGGTCGACAAAGGCAGGCTACAAAAAGGTGGTATGGGGCGGCCATACTCTTTTATATATTATACTATTTGACTTTTGTACTTTTTACACTTTGCCCCCTTCCTCTTTATTCCATTTTCTTTTCTTTCTAGATACCTTTTGTTTTCTTTTCTTTTGACAAAAACTCCAGGTGTTACAAGTCTACCCCCTTAAAGAGTGTTGGTCCATTGATCAGTTTTTCAGTGCAGAAAATGAAGGGTTTGCAAGAACATAAAACATATGTTTAACCTTTTAAACATTCTGAAAACGCAGCGGATATAAGGCTTTTAAAACGATTTTTAAAGCTGAAATTTCATGTTCTTAGATGACCATTTTAGGTGAAAAACAAACCCATATCAAAAGGATCTTAAATATATGAATGGACAAGCTATGTATGCATAAAAACAACATAAAATCACATCTTGAATAAGATGTGATGTCTACCTTCTTCCAGCAAGAAAGTCGACTAAAAGGAGCTGTTGGAGGCTTCAAAAACGTCCAAGAATAGGGCTGAAAGATGGCCAAGACTTCAAGCTAGAAGTCCTCAAACGTCTGTACCCACAAGCCTTGAAGCAAACACCTTAGTTGCTAGGATTTTGGTCACCAAAACTTCAAGAACAAGCTGCCAAAACTCCTCTTGAAACCGTGAGTTTGAAGAAGAAGATGAGAGAGTTTTTCTTGGAGTTTTTGTTGCATGTGTATTTCAAATGAATGGCTGGTCCAAGAGAATAAAAGACCCCTTAATGTCTTGTATCTAATCAACAACTTTGGTCCAATAGAAACCAAGGGGGGGGGGGCGGCTAAAAAGACCCTTCAAAATGGGTTTCCCCCCCTTTTTTTACTAGACACATTACTCATGTTGTTGGTCTTTTAATTTGTTCTCTCTTAGAAAATATATACAACTAACCAATTAATTGTATAACATTTATATAGCCATTATTAATTTGTAATGTCATCTAACTAATATAAATAACATTACAAATAATATCATTGAACAATATATCCTAATAAATTGTTCCATGTCATATGCAACTTATTTAGAAAACCCATTTTCTAAATTGGTGTTAATATTTTATTGCATGATCATATCATCAATTAAATATTATTTGGTGTTTGCTAAGCTTGTTATTGGGTATAACCCGACTTGGATCATAACGTACTAACCACATCAATATTCTAAGTGTCTTGGGCACATAGAATCCTACAATCTCCCACTTGCCCATGATTCATAGAAGATTGATGCAAGCAGTAAATACCGCCTAACAACGGTTTACTACCCTTAATACGCATGACTTATAGCCATTCAATAACATCATCCCTTTCAAGTACCTTACTTGAAATGATTTAGGTGAATTAATCATCTATCCTTTTGTTACAGATGTCATGTTAAATCCAAGAACATAGAATGATCATTTCTTGTTGATTTAACTTATCAGGCCTTAGACATCTAACTCTCAACGAATAAGAGGAACAAATTCTATCTTGACTACATACGTTTCTCACAAACACCTCGTGTTATACCTGAACATATCCTTATGTACTGTCCACTATTTCAGGACAGTGAAGAATATGCTCAAGGTATAATACTTGGTGAATATCAAAACCCAATATGTATCTCAGGTCGGAGGATACCAAATGATATTCGCCTTTACTCAAATTTACTTATGATCAATCAATAAGATTCCATGTAGTAAAATTTGAGATGCGGGTTAGTCCAATATTTGTATCCCACAAATATCTATGAACCTTGGTAGCAACCCATTGCTCTATGTTCATCCTTATGAATATCAACCAATCCTAGTTCATAATAGTCTTACCTTCAAACTTGTTCCCACAAGTCTGAACGACTACGGACATTTAGAGTAAACATTTTACTCATGGATTAAACATGTTAAATTGGAATATTATTTGAAACATTATAACCAAATAATTTTATTCAAATAATAGAAAGTTCCACATATCCAAATACAAAATTTACAGATCAAATCCAATCACTAGAATATCGAAGTCCCATGGCACAAGTATGACCTTCATGCTTTGCCTTTTCAAGGAGCTTCGTGAGAGGATCCGCAACGTTTTGATCTGTGTGAACTTTGCGAATACATATCTTTCCCTTTTCAACTTCATCTCGTATGTAGTTGAATCTCCGCTCAATGTGCCTAGTTTTTTGATGAGCACGGGGTTCCTTGATTTGTGCAATCGCACCCTCGTTATCACAAAAGATCTCTAGGGGGTCCTGAATGGAAGGGACTACCCCTAGATCGGCAATGAATTTCTTCAACCATGCAGCTTCTTGAGCTGCCAATGAGGCGGCGACGTACTCTGATTCTGTAGTCGATAGAGCCACCACATCCTGCTTGGAGCTCTTCCAAGAAACCGCTCCTCCATTCAGAATGAAAATGTATCCCGATTGTGACCGAGAATCATCACGATCGGTTTGGAAACTTGCATCCGTGTAACCTTTTACAACGAGTTCCTCGTCACCAGATCCATAGATTAGGAACATATCTCTTGTCCTCCTTAGGTACTTAAGTATGTTCTTAACAGCCATCCAATGACTGTTTCCAGGATTCTGCTGGTAACGGCTTGTCATGCTTAAAGCGCATGACACGTCCGGTCGAGTGCATATCATTGCATACATGATGGATCCTACAGCAGATGCGTATGGGATTGCCTTCATGCTATCTTGCTCATCCTTTGAGCTTGGACATTGAGTCGTGCTCAATATTGTTCCTCTTTGAATAGGTACCGTACCTTTCTTAGAGTTTTCCATCTTGAACCTTTTCAAGATCTTATCAATGTATGCACTTTGATTCAAACCAATCAACCGCCTTGATCTATCCCTATAGATCTTTATTCCCAGAATATAGGCGGCTTCACCTAGATCCTTGATGGAAAAACAACTTCCAAGCCAGGTTTTTACACCTTCCAAGGTTGGAATGTCATTTCCAAATAGTAGTATGTCATCAACATACAATACTAGGAAAGTTATTATGCTCCCACTAGCCTTTTTATACACGCAAGCCTCATCAGCGTTTTTGATGAAGCCAAATTTCTTGACCTCCTCATCAAAACGATGATTCAAGCTTCTCGATGCTTATTTCAATCCATAGATTGATTTCTTCAACTTGCATACTTTATTAGGATGTTTTGGATCGACAAAACCTTCAGGCTGAACCATATAGACATCTTCCTCGAGATATCCATTTAGGAAAGCGGTTTTGACATCCATTTGCTAAATCTCATAATCATAATGAGCAGCTATGGCAAACAATATCCTTATAGACTTTAGCATCGCAACAGGTGAGAAGGTTTCATCATAATCAACCCCTTGAGTTTGAGTGAAACCCTTTGCTACAAGTCTAGCTTTATAAGTATCCAAGTTTCCATGCATATCGGTTTTCTTCTTGAAAAGCCACTTACTTCCAACTACCTTGGAATTAAGAGGTGGTACAACAAGTTCCCAAACTTGGTTGTCATACATGGATTGCATCTCAACGTTCATGGCTTCTGGCCATTTGTCACAATCCGCATTGGACATTGCATTATGATATGTGGTTGGTTCATCAGAATCTACCACATAGCATCCATCCATGAAAAATCCATATCTTTCAGGTGGATTACTAGTTCTACCACTTCTGCGAACGTCTTGTGTGTATTGATCAACCCCTTGATCTTCCTCAACATCCTCATGTTGAGTGCTAGTTTCAACCAAACGTTTATCGGGTTGTGGTTCTTGATCCTCTTCAAGATCCACTGTTCTACTGCCAGCTCCTTCCATAAGGAACTTTGCTTCTAAGAACTCACCCTTTCTGGCAACAAACACCTTTTGTTCCAGTGGATCGTAGAAATAATAACCCATAGAATCTCTAGGATATCCAACAAAGATACACTTGGTGGATCGGACTTCCAACTTGTTTGGGGTGGGAGTCTTAACATAAGCCTCACATCCCCAAACCCTTAAGTATGATAGGGATGGAACTCTTCCATGCCATATCTCAAAAGGTGTCCTTTCCACCTTTTTGGTTGGGGCCATATTTAGAATACGGGCCGCGGAGAGCAAAGCGAAACCCCAAAATGATAGAGGTAATGTGCTTCTAGCCATCATAGATCGGACCATATCCAATCCTCCTCTCAGACACACCATTATGTTGTGGTGTTCCAGGTGGAGTGAGTTGTGAGACAATCCCACAACTCCTAAGATGATCTTGAAAAACATCACTTAGGTATTCACCTCGTCTATCGGTACGGAGAATTTTAATTGACTTATTGAGTTGATTTTCTACTTCATTCTTGAAGATTTTGAACATTTCAAAAGCTTCATCTTTGTGCCTTAATAAGTACACATACCCATAACGACTATAGTCGTCGGTAAAGGTAATGAAGTATCTTTCACCATTCCTAGTCATTGGCTTAAAAGGACCACATACATCCGAATGTATGATTCCTAATAAATCTTTTGCCCTTTCAGTAGTTCCACTAAAGGGCGCCTTAGTCATCTTGCCTTGTAAACAAGATTCACAAACATCAAATGAATCACATTCATTTGCTTTCAAAAGACCATTCTTTTGAAGTGTTTGTAAACGTTTCTTGTTTATATGACCAAGACGACAATGCCAAAGATAGGTATCACTCAAGTCCAACTTGAGTTTCTTGGTGTTTGTTTGGTACAATGAACTATTTAAAGTATTTTCATGAACCAATTCATAAATACCATTAATTGGTATAGCTTTAAAATAGAACATACCATTTAAAGAAACATGAATATCATTTTCAATAAAAGATAATACATAATCATAATGTCTTAGTTGAGATACAGAAATAATGTTCCTAGTCAAACAAGGAGCATACAAAACATTCTTCAAAATAACTTCCAAACCATTTGGAAGTCTTAGGATGTAGTCCCCACGAGCTTCAACTAAGACTTTAGTTCCATTGCCCATGAAGAGGCTAACATCCCCTTTCTTGAAGTCCCTACTTCTTGTGAACCCCTGCAACAAATTGCAAATATGAGTTCCACATCCGGTATCCAATACCCATGTGTTTGAAGATGTAACATTAAGATCAATATGAATCATGTATATTGTACCTGAGGTCTGCCCGGCATCCCTCTTGGCTTTCAACTCTTGGAGATGGACAGGACAATTCCTTGCCCAATGTCCTATCTCCCCACACTTGAAGCATGGGTCATTAGTAGCAACCTTTTGCTTCTTCTCTTGTGGTTTGGGTGGTACCCTTACCACCCTTTTCCCTTTTCCCCAAACGGGTCCCTTACCCCTGGCAACCTTTGCCTTGGGTGTGGGATGAGGCCTCTTGTTGTTCCCACCTTCATTGATGGTGAGAACGGGTAAAACCTTTTTACCCATGGCCGCCTTGGCCGTTTTGAGCATTGAGTGAAGCTCACCAATGCTTTTGTCCCATGCATTCATGTTGTAGTTCAACACGAATGTCTCGAACCTCTTGGTTAGGCCATTTAGGATCAAATCCGTGGCCAACTCCTTCGAGACGGGCCAATTTAGCCTCTCGAGGCGGTCAATATGACTTTCATCTTAAGTACATAAGATGAAACAGATTGGTTGTCGTCCATACGACATGCATGGAGCGCTCGAACCGTTTCGAACTGCTCAACCCTTGCTTGCTGTTGGAACGTTTCCTTCAGCTGGGTTATCATGTCGTAAGCTTCGTGATGTTCATACTCCTTTTGGAGATCCGGAGTCATGCTCGCTAGCATGAGACAAGACACTTGGACGGAGTCCTCAGTGTATTTCAGCCAATCATTAAAGGCCTCCTCATCATCCTCGCTAGGTTGATCGGGGATAGGGTCGTCTAAAATATATGATCTTCTCTCTTGCTTGAGAACAATTCTCAAGTTTCGATACCAATCAATAAAGTTATTATGGTTTAGACGTTCCTTTTGGAGGATCGCTCGTAGTGATTGGTTTGACGCGGACGAGTTATCGTGATTTTCATTATTGGTGGCCATCTACAAAATTTAACAAAGATCAATTTTAGTATTTTCGATATTGCTAATTAATATTTAATGCCTTTTAAGGTCAATTTTATATTAAAATCTAGAACCCAACATTACATTTAAATTGTGGTTAGGTGACCTTTATCCCACTATTTAAATTAATAAGGTGGTCAACGATTGACGATTGCAACCATTTGCAACTTCTAGAGGTATGGGATCGACTTTTAAGCATCATATGCAAAGTCGGCATGTTAATCCCATCAACACCTATTTGGAAACCATATTTTAGGTGATCCATTCAACATGGTTTGCAAATCAAGTTACCCTACTTGCACACACATGTGAGTTTACCAACATAAGTGGTTAGGTGACCTTTATCCCACCAATGTGGTATTCCCACCTTAAGTCACAAGTTCCCTCAAAATGGTTAGGTGACCTTTATCCCATTAAGGGTTTCCAAATGACTTAAGTGTTGTGCAAAAGGACGGTGTTAAACTTGTTTGTTAAATGTTTAGAGGTTTCATAATTCTAGTTTAGAAAACTCTATGTACTTGTATTTGCATGCTTTCAAATACAAGGTACCTTATGGTTCTTTGATTAAAACCTATTTTAATCTTTAAAATCATTAAAACATTTTAATAACTTTTTATTACCTTTTAATGATTAAGAACCATCATTTTTATAACTTGTTATGTTTGTTAATTTGTTTGTAATGCATGTCTAAATTTCAATCATACAATCAAATAACAAACATCCAAACAAGTCATAAACATAACATACATAATGTGCATAACCATAGCCCTTATGTTGACAACACTTGTTTGCCATCACAAGTGTTGTCATTTGGTCTTTCTAAGGATCAAACACATCAAAAGGTCCAAGAACCTCCCACTAGAAACCGCATCCAAATGCTCCATGTTTCTTGTGTCTTCTCTTTGTGCTTTTGTCACGTCCTTCTTCATATTACAAGAAATAATGTCCTAATACAAGATTTCTAGAAATATGAAAATAACTAATCTATTTATTACATCCCAATAACAAATAAATTACACTTGGAACAAAACTAAATAATAGATTATACAACCAAATTGAATGAATAAAACAACCACTTGAATCATCCAAACAACACAAGGCCTTAAGCTAGGTTATGCACTTTAACAACCAATGATCATATCATCTATTCATATAATGAAAACCCCATTTAAAACCCCAAATTTCAGCCAACATAAACTGAAATTTTGGGTTTTAATCATTGTCCAAACAACCAACATTTCATAATATGTTTCTTTCAAGTTCTAATCACTAGCATGTGTGATATGACCTTGAAAATTTGGGGAATCATTCATATAAACTATAACAGCCCAAAATCAGCCTATAACATGTCTAATATCATCTTTTAAAACCAATTTCAAAAGATGAATCAAGCAAGCCATCCATATAACCGGCTCTTGATGCCATTGAAGGGTTTGCAAGAACATAAAACATATGTTTAACCTTTTAAACATTCTGAAAACACAGCGGATATAAGGCTTTTAAAACGATTTTTAAAGCTGAAATTTCATGCTCTTAGATGACCATTTTAGGTGAAAAACAAACCCATATCAAAAGGATCTTAAATATATGAATGGACAAGCTATGTATGCATAAAAACAACATAAAATCACAGCTTGAATAAGCTGTGATGTCCACCTTCTTCCAGCAAGAAAGTCGACTAAAAGGAGCTGTTGGAGGCTTCAAAAACGTCCAAGAATAGGGCTGAAAGATGGCCAAGACTTCAAGCTAGAAGTCCTCAAACGTCTATACCCACAAGCCTTGAAGCAAACACCTTAGTTGCTAGGATTTTGGTCACCAAAACTTCAAGAACAAGCTGCCAAAACTCCTCTTGAAACCGTGAGTTTGAAGAAGAAGATGAGAGAGTTTTTCTTTGAGTTTTTGTTGCATGTGTATTTCAAATGAATGGCTGGTCCAAGAGAATAAAAGACCCCTTAATGTCTTGTATCTAATCAACAACTTTGGTCCAATAGAAACCAAGGGGGGGGGGGGGCGGCCAAAAGACCCTTCAAAATGGGTTTCCCCCCTTTTTTTTACTAGACACATTACTCATGTTGTTGGTCTTTTAATTTGTTCTCTCTTAGAAAATATATACAACTAACCAATTAATTGTATAACATTTATATAGCCATTATTAATTTGTAATGTCATCTAACTAATATAAATAACATTACAAATAATATCATTGAACAATATATCCTAATAAATTGTTCCATGTCATATGCAACTTATTTAGAAAACCCATTTTCTAAATTGGTGTTAATATTTTATTGCATGATCATATCATCAATTAAATATTATTTGGTGTTTGCTAAGCTTGTTATTGGGTATAACCCGACTTGGATCATAACGTACTAACCACATCAATATTCTAAGTGTCTTGGGCACATAGACTCCTACAGAAAACAGTTTGAATCGTTCAATACCAATCACAAACAACTAACACGAAGATTTGATGAACTCACGAAGACCAAAAATTATTCAAAGATGAACCAATAAGCACCAATACACAAAGAAATGATATAAGCTTAATATATTCAATAAACTCCAGCTTACAATAGCCTCTTGCAACACAAACATTCGATTAGGGTTTTTGCAAGGATCGCTAACATTGAACAAAATGAAATCTATATATAGCAGTCTCAGTTTCGCAGATAGTTTCGCTTGTGGTGAAGCAAAAGCTGTTAGTTTCGCCGGGATAACTAGCAGCTTACTGTGAGCGAAACTATAGTTTTGCTCACAGTTTCGCTGGACTGCTATATGTACAAATTAAACTAAACAACCTACAAAAGGAAACTAACATAAATCCTATTACAAAGTAAGATAAACAAATACTAATCTAAGGTGAGTCCTACCTATTCTTGATCTTTAATACTCCCCCTAGGTTGGACCTCACCGACTTCGCTCCTTTTGATTTCTCTAATCAGCTCCAGCTTCCCCTGCACCTGCTCCTGAAGTTCCTTCTTCAGCTCCTGCAGCTTTACCTTGATGAGCTTCAGCACTTGACCCTCCTTGGTTTCCTCCTGCTTCATTAGCTCCTTCGGGATGAGCACTAGCTTGTGCAAACTGTTTTGTTAAATCCCGGATATCCATGTTTAACTCATCTTCCGTTCTAACCTTCTCTGCCAGCTTTTTGACCTTAGCTCTCACTCCTCTAACCTTGTTCGCCACAATCATGAACAGGCTTGCTTCCTTTCTTGTCTCTTCTCCAGCTCCTGCTTTTATATGGTTCTCACATAGAACGAGCAGGTCTTCATCAGAAAATCCAAACAGCTCCATCAGGTCAAAGATTCGATATTCGATGCCACCTTTTACTCTAATCACAGCCTCCCCCATCTGATTGTCATAGAACCACTTCTCAAACCTTGTAGATGAGAGGGGGAGGGATCTGCCAGTCTCACTCTATGAACCAACTTTGGTGTCTTCACACTTAACACAATCTTTCCCTTTCCAGTAACCCAGTCTTTATCTTTCTTTGATCTCTTTCTCTCTGCTTTCATATATCCAAAAGCCTCGAAGTTGTCGTTGAGCCCATTTTGGATTTCTTTTTCTAGAAACTTGGCTCGTTCACTCAAATGGGCTTCAAGTAGAGGCAAAGAGGCCAACCTTCTCAAGTCCCACCTAGGCAAGGTCTTGAATGCCTTCCTTTTGTGTAAGTAAGTAAGTCCACCCCCTCTCCTCTTTATCATAAACATCCTGAGGTCGGGGTTATACTTCCAACTCACAATCCTCTTATCCGCCTCTTTCCTTTCAATCCCTCCATATTTTGAAATAGAGGGGTCAATTCTTCAGGTTCCTTCTCCCTCACAGACCAATCCCTCTTCTCCATCTCAATAACATCATTTTCATCCTCACCCTTCTGGATCACATAAGTTAAAGGCCTTTTGTCCACTTCATAATATTCGGGCTCTGAATCATAGTCAACCAACTGCTCCTCTTCTACCTCCTCATCCATGAGACCTTTCTCAATGGGTTGCTCAGTAGTTTCGGCTTGTTTTCCTATTTGCTCTTCCCCAGTAAAATCCCCAAGATTTATCCCTAAATCAACAAATTCAGCCTCAAATATAGCATCAGCTTCCTCGATATTCTCAGCTGCGGGTTCTTCAGCTCTCCTTACAGATCCTCCAGCTTCTTCTGTAGCTGCTCCTGAGGTGCCCTCTCCTGCCCTGGATGAAGTACCCACGTTCAGAAATGGGTATTTAGCAGTATCAGTCAGATCATCTAACTCATGTGGAGTTAGCTGATTGGGCAGGCCGGCAACAGCTTTTAGATCATTTACCTCCTTCAATAATCTCTTGATTAGATCATTTTGACCTACCAACATCCTCTTCATACCCTCCAACACTTCAACCTCATCTCCTGATTCATCAGTTACCTCATCTCCTGATTCATCAGCTTAATCTTCATCATGCTTAGCTCGTTAGAGAGAGAGGTGTTGAGGTTTCTAATTACATCCTCGTCTTAGACTGGTTTGTCTCTCAGTTTGTGGGGGCTCAGAGAATGTTTGATGCTTCTGTTTTGTCCTCCTCTCATGCTCCCCAGTATCAACCTTCTTCTTCGACCTCCTTTCTTTTTCCACCCTGGCTTCATTTGTCATCACAGTAACTTCATCCTCAAAGCTATAATCTTTCTCCTTAGCATACCTCTTTCTCTTCTTCACCGCCTCCGACTGACTTTGTCTAGTCTCTTTTGTACGTTTTGCCTCAGATTCTATTACCCTCCTCATGTAAGCCCATCGGTCTGGAGTATACATGTTTTCCCATAAGTGCGTGATCCGTCCACTGAAGTCATGCCTGATGGCACAACAGTCAGAAAAGATTCTAGTATTCATTGACACCAGATTCTTGACTTCTCCGCGTCTTTGAATGTTGAGGATTTTATCGTTTATGATCATTTGGATGAATCTAGGATAAAGCAGCCATTTATCCTTTTTCAAGGCCATAACATTTTCTGCCATGCAGCTAAAAATCAGATTGGCTATGTTAGCCTTCTCGCCTCTACAGCAAATAACCATTGCCTTTGCCCAGACTAAATTTAGCCCATCAGATCCACCTTTTCGGTGATCTAAGGACATGATGAAGACATGGGCTATATATCCCCACTCCTTGGGTAGAAAGGATTTCTTGATCTCCTTTCTGTACCGAAAGGAGGGCCCTCGTAACCCATGGACAAGAAGGCATCATACACCTCCTGATCAGTCAAATCGATATCACCTCCTGTATCTTCATCCAATCTCAGCACCCTTGAAATGACCTCTTCTGTAATAGTCACTTGATGATCCAAAACTTTAGCGATAATACTCTCAGAGTCACCCCTTGTATTGTACTCTGCGGTTCGCCAAAAATCTCGTATGTGTAGATCATAGATAGTAGTGGAGTGTGAGATGGCATATGCTATCGGGGATCTCTTCAGCCATCTGATGCAGTCTCTAAATCCGGCTGCTTTAGGGTGAGCATCATCAAGAATGGCTGTGATGTTGTTCCGCACGTCGAACTTGAGATTTGCCATTATGAGCTGAGAGATAAACAGACTAAATTAGAAAAAAAATTTAACAAAATTGAAATTTAAAGGTATTTACAGAAATAATGAAATAAACAAATGATTGTAAAATATGGAAAATACAGATATATACATATATATATATACATATATATATAAATATATTTTTTAAATAAAGATACAGTTTCGCAGAGACGAAACTATAGTTTCGTTGGGACAAAATTATAGTTTCGCAATAACGAAACTATAGTTTCGGCAGTTCATAAAGATAGATTCGACTGGGCAAAACAACAGTTTCGCCAGGCAAAACTGAATTTTGTTGGCAAAACTGTTAGGTTCGCTCGGGCAGCATAACCACACAGTTTCTCTAAATTGAAGGAACTTTCGTTCAGTTTCGCTAGAAGATGGGTAGTTTCGCAGGAAGAACTGCGAGACTACCCAACAGTCACAGTCCAATCCAGTCAATATAGTTAAAATCAGCCTATGAAAACTACATTCCTGAGTTCGAAACTCACTTTAGAAGCCAAATCAGAAGGAATCGTGACAAAATAATGGAGATTTAGTGATTTGAGATGAAAAACCGAAATAGAGCTTTAAAACCCTAAAAAACACCAATTTCGTCGAAGAGAGCTTTTTGCGAAAGTGATTGCGAAAGTGAGTGATTTGGTTCAAAAAGATGTCTATGTACATTGAAGTTTCGCAAGGGAATAAAACCATAGTTTCGGAAGAGCGAAACTATATTTTCGGCAAGGCGAAACTATAGTTTCCGCACGACGAAACTATAGATTCATCAACAGATCACAGTTCAGGAGTGTTGGCGAATCTGCTGTTTTCCTAAACCAAACTTCAATTTCACTTAGCGAAACTGTAGTTTCGCAGAAACTCTAATTAAAATTAAAATAAATAAAATAAATAAAAATAAAAATAAAAAAATAAAAAAAATAAAATAATAATAATAAAAAATAACAAAGAAAAAGAATAGCCTTTTTGAATACTTTATTGCCCCACGATATCAACACTCATGAAAAATGAAATAAAAATAAAATTAAAAATAAAATAATAAAAACTTAAAATAAATGGTAAAAGGATATAATATCATCTTTTTCTTGAAGTTGGAGGGACATGACTTAGCGAGATTGCTGATATGTTTGTCCGCTTAAACCCATTCCCTGTTCTTTTCAACTCGTGATCTGCAACTGTTTATCATGTTCTGAATTGTCTTAGAAACTCAGCAACTTAGTCCCCAGTGATATTTGATAAAGAACTAGTCTCGTCATCAAGGTTTATTGAGCATAGTAATTGATTTTGCCTGATCACTATACTAAATCTACTTTAAATGAAATCATAATGACTAGCATAATATACATATGGGACACTATAATGTACAGATGCAAACACACATATATGCAAGGTATACACATGAGACACTGACTAGACCTACAACTAATTGATGAGAGCTTCAGGTCAATGCTTTAGCATAGCAGAGAAGATCATCTAGGCATGTTGATGAGAGCTCCAGGTCAATGCCACCGCATAGCAGAGAAGATCATCACTCCAGGTCAATGCTTTCGCATAGCAGAGGAGATAAACACACATCTTTTCCTATCTAGTGTATGCATGTATATACAATAATGGGCTATTGAGATTATTTAAGGTTTGACTTAGAGGGCATTAACACCGAGTCACCATCCCAGTGGGAAACACCATAAGCTTCACATCAATAACCTAATCCCAAAAGTAAACTCAGTACGATGCCAGACAGCTGTAATGGGCTATTGAGATTATTTAATGTTTGACCTAGAGGGCATTATCATCGAGTCACCATCCCAGTGGGAAACACCATAAGTTTCACATTGATAACCTAATCCCAAAAGTAAACTCAGTATAGGTACCAAACAGCTATTAGCAACTCTCGACCAAGTTTTAGACAAGACTTGTATCTTTGTGCAAACCAAATATCATGACGATAATCCGTATTACTGAGTTATGATCTTTAATTTGGCTGCATGATCACTTGTTTACTTTGTTTTTGGGATGAGTCTACCATGCATATCCCATCATAAGATGTTCCCCTCTTTCTTACTTCATTTTCCTGAATTCCTGAGAGAATAGAAATTTAAAAAACTTATTATTATCATTAATCTCCCCTGAAATTTTCATCTAATAGCTAATCTAATAGAAAATTTCTGTTTTTCATGATTTCTTAACAAATAAAATAAACGAAAAAGAAAAAAAAGAGTAAAGAGATATGGGACATAAGAGTTCTCAAGGCACACAACAAAACAAGACCAGAAAGAAAATATGTACATATATACAGGTTAAACAGATTTTATTTTCAGGAAAAGATTTGTCAGAAAGATATCAATCCCAACATGGAGATCAGTTCATAAAAACGTGGTTTATCAAAAGTTTTTGTAAACAGATCAGCCTTTTGTTTTCTTGTTTCAATAGGAATGATATCAATGAACCCCTTTTCCTGGGCGTCACGGATGGCATGAATTCTTGTTTCGAAGTGCTTGGTTCGAGTATGATTAATAGGGTTCTTGGCAATTCCAACTGCAGCTTCATTATCACAAAACAATGGTGTATGAAGAAAGTTGATGCCATAATCCATCATCTGATGTTGGATCCAGAGTACTTGGCAGCAGCAGCTTGATGCAGCGATGTATTCAGCTTCCCCTGTGGATAAGGAGACTATTGTTTGCTTCTTGCTTTGCCATGAAACAAGACAATCACCCAGATATTGACATCCACCAGTGACTGAATTTCTGTTAATCCTGCAACCACCATGATCACTATCAGAAAAAACATGTAAATCAAAGTTCCCACCTTTTCGATACCAAAGACCCAAGCGGGAGGAACCCTTAAGGTAACGAAAAATGCGTTTAACAGCTTTTTCATGAGATTCTTTAGGGTTAGCCTGGAAACGAGCACAGTAGCACACTGCGAATGTAATGTCTGGACGACTGGCGGTAAGGTACATGAGAGATCCGATCATCGAGCGGTAACGATGAGCATCCACGGACTTCCCATTTTCATCAGGCGTCAAGCATGTTTGAGCAGTGAAGGGGGTCAGTTCTGTGGATGAGTTGTCCATTTGGAACTTCGTGAGGATTTCTTTGATGTACTTCTCTTCGGGAATTAGAATGCCTTCAGATTTCCGTTCCACCTGTAAGCCTAAGAAGAAGCACATCTCCCCCATCATGCTCATTTCGAATCGATCTTTCATCACTTCTTCAAATTCTCTACACAGCTTCTCATTTGATGATCCAAAGATAATATCATCAACATATACCTGAACTATTAGCATTTCACAATCAACCTCTTTCTTGAACAATGTCATATCGATAGTCCCGCGAGAGAAACCTTTGCTGAGCAGATACTGTGTCAGGGTTTCATACCAGATACGTGGTGCTTGATGCAACCCATACAATGATTTGTCTAACTTGTACACTTTAGCTAGATGATCTGGATCCTCAAAACCCAGTGGTTGACATACATAGATCTCCTCATCAATGGCTCCATATAGAAAGGCACATTTAACATCCATATGAAAAACTTTGAAGTTCTTGTGGACTGCGTGTGCCAGAAAGATTCTGATGGCTTCAATGCGTGCAACTGGAGCAAACACTTCAGTATAGTCGATTCCTTCCTCTTGAGCAAAACCTTGAACGACTAAGCGTGCCTTGTTTCTAATAATTATGCCACGATCGTCCAGCTTGTTCTGAAACACCCATTTGGTACCAACGGGACATTTGTTTGGAGGAAGGTCAACTAATTCCCAAACCTTCAGCTTTCTGAATTGTTGCAACTCCATTTGTATAGACTCGACCCAACTTGGATCTTCAAGTGCCTGTTTATAATTCTTTGGAACAATTTGAGATAAGAAAGCAGAATAGAAACACTCATTAATCAACCCACTATGACTTCGAGTCCTCACACCATCAGTAATTGATCCAATGATGTAATCATGTGGATGGTCTTCAAGGTCTTAAAGTTTGTGTTAAGCATTGAGGGATTGGATTGGGGTGTAGATGTGGGATTGGATGGTTGAGATGGAATGGATGAGCTTGTCTGGGAGATGGGATTAGAAAATGGAATTGGGTTGGTAATGGGAATTGGACTGAAATTTGATGAGGATGGTACATCTGATGGAGGGATTGGATTGGATGAAGATGAAGGATTAGGTGGTGGTGATGGAGAGGATGGAATATCAAATGATACGTGAGGTAATGAAGTGATGTCTGGCTGTGGTTGTGGTGGAATTGGATTAACAGATGTGTGAGGAGTGATGTCATCATCATCAGGATTTGGGTGATTGAATGATTTGAAGAAAGTGGTAGAATCGAGAAACCATGCTAGTTCACTGCCAATGTTTGTGGAGTTTGATTCCTGCCAATCAACATAATATGATTCTTGCACAATCGGTGTCCGTTTATTGTACACACGATAAGCTTTTTGTGTCTCTCAGTATCCCACAAAGAAGCATTCATCAGAAACTGCTCCAAACATCGTCTTCTGATCTTGAGTATTCAGCAGAGTACAAGAGCATCCAAATGGACGCATAAAATCAATCACGGGTTTGATACCACGAAACAGCTGATATGGTGTCTTCATCTTGTCTTTGACGATTAGTACTCAATTTAGAACGTAAGCTGCACAATTTACTGCTTCTGCCCAGAAGATAATTGGAAGCTTTGACTCAATCAGCATAGTCCTGGCTGCTTCCATTTTGTTGTCGTGTCCTTGCAGCGCTGAACTGTCTGAGAATACCTCTTTGCTCATAGAAAGAATTGAAGATATGATTTCGGAACTCAGTTCCGTTATCACTTCTGATGGGTTGAACCTTCCTCTTCCCCAGAACCTCAATTAATGGAATCAACTTCATTAGCTCTTCAGCTGTTTCATTTTAGTGTGCAAGAAATCTCACCCATGAGTATCTTGAATAATCATCTGTGACAACCAAACAATAAGATTTCTTAGCAATTGACTTTACACTTATTGGACCAAATAAGTCAGTGTGTAACAATTCAAGGGGATGAGAAATTGAATTTTGAATTTTAATTTTGTGTGGCTTTTTGTGTTGCTTTCCTTTAGCACAAGCCATGCACTTCTCTACCACTGAATAATCTTTCACTGGTAGTCCTCTTATTAAATTGTTCTTAACCAACTTATTTAAAATTTTAAAGTTAATATGTCCTAAACGTCTATGCCACTGAAAAGATTCATAAGATGAAGCTTTAGACAGAAAACAAGTCACGGTAGAAGTTGATTCATTTGATCCCATATTTAGCAAATATGTATCATTTCGCCTTGGAGCTCGCATTATCACCAACTCCTCAGGGATAGAAAACTTAGGCTTCATGAATAGGCATTCGTCTGCAAGAAATATCACTGGAATATCTTTATCACAGATTTGTGATACACTAAGAAGATTGAATGCCAACTCAGGAACATAGTTAACTTTCTCTAAGGTCAGTGATCCATTTGAGACATCTCCTTGGCCAATCATTTTTCCACCCTTCTTGTCTCCAGCAAAGGCCACATATCCTCCATTAATAATTCTGTAATTTGACAACAGATCCTTCAATCCAGTCATATGTCTGGAACATCCACTATCTACATGTCAAACATTTTTACTAGGATACTACCAACGATTCATAAAGGACTTCTCACGCATTGTGCAACCACTGACCGCACTGACAAAGAAGAGCAAAACCTTTGTGTGGGAACCAGAGCAAGATGAAGCCTTTGGGACGCTCAAGGAAAAGTTATGCAGTGCACCTGTTCTAGCCCTCCCAGAAGGAGTCGAAGACTTTGTAGTCTATTGTGACGCCTCGCGTCAGGGGTAAGGATGTGTGCTAATGCAACGCAACAAGGTCATTACCTATGCATCTAGACTGCTAAACGATCACGAGAAGAACTATACTACGCACGATTTGGAATTAGGTGCCGTGGTGTTTGCTCTCAAAATGTTGAGGCACTACCTCTATGGCACGAAGTGCATCATTTACACTGACCATCGAAGTTTGCAACACATTCTCAACCAGAAGATGCTGAACATGCGACAAAGAAGATGGGTTGAGTTATTGAACGACTACGAGTGTGAAATCCGTTATCATCCCGGCAAGGCCAATGTGGTGGCAGATGCTTTGAGCAGAAAGGAGAGAGAAAAACCTCTTCGTGTACGAGCTTTAAGGATAAGTGTGTACACTGACCTAATTGCAAGGCTGAAAGAAGCTCAAAGTGAAGCGTTAAAGGAGGAAAATTTAGCAGGAGAAGGATTAAATGGAATGGAAAAGCGATTTGAAACAGGAAATGATGGTACATATAAGTGCGAAGGGAGAACTTGGGTGCCAAAGCATGGGGGAATTCGAGAGGTAATTCTTGATGAAGCTCACAAATCTAGGTATTCAGTTCACCCCTGGGAGTGATAAAATGTACCAGGATTTGAAGGCACTTTTCTGGTGGCCTGGAATCAAGAAATCAATCGCTATGTATGTCGGAAAATGTCTAACCTGTGCCATGGTAAAAGCTGAGAACCAAAAACCATCAGGGACGTTACAGCAGCCAGAAATCCCAGAATGGAAATAGGATAACGTCAGGATGGACTTTGCTACCAAGTTACCCAGAACGTCTAGGGGTCATGATGCTATTTGGGTAATAGTGGACAGACTAACCAAATCAGCTCACTTCTTACCAATTCGGGAAGACTATGACATGTCAAGACTGGCTCAACTGTATATCAATGAAATAGTGGCTAGGCATGGTGTGCCACTATCCATAATCTCCGACCATGATAGTCGTTTTACTTCGCGTTTCTGGAAATCACTTCAACGAGCTTTAGGAACCCGGCTGGACTTAAGCACGGCGTACCACCCACAAACTGACGGTCAAAGCAAAAGGACTATTCAAACCTTAGAAGATATGCTAAGGGCTTGCGTAATTGATTTTGGTGGGAACTGGGATAACCATCTTCCATTGGTAGAGTTCTCCTATAAGAACAGTTACCATGCAAGTATCAATGCTGCTCCGTTTGAGGCTCTATATGGTAGGAAATGTCGGTCACCCTTTAGTTGGAATGAAATTGGTGATAGTCAAGTGTTGGGACCCGACATCGTATTGGAGACCACTGATAAGATTTTCAAGATCAAGGAACGTCTACGGGCAGCAAGGGACCGTCAAAAGAAGTACGCTGACAGAAGACGAAAATCATTAGAGTTTCAGATAGGTGAGAGGGTAATGCTGAAGGTAGCACCATGGAAAGGAACCGTGAGATTCGAAAAAAGGGGCAAGTTAAGCCCAAGATACATTGGACCATTTGAAATACTAGCAAGAATTGGTCCTATGGCTTACAAGTTGAAACTACCTCAGAAATTGAGTTATATACACGACACCTTCCACGTGTCAAACTTGAAGAAATGCCTTGTAGACAAAACCTTGGAGCTACCGTTGAAGGAGACAACAATCAATGATAAGCTGAACTTCATGGAAGAGCCTGTAGAGATCACAGACCGCTTGGTTAAGCAACTCAGACGAAGCCGCATACCCGAAAGACGTAGTTTCAACTGAAAGACGTTTTTGAGGAAATTCTAAGAAAAATGAGTATCAAGTTAGAAACTATAAAAATCATGTTATTTCAGTAAGTTAAATGATAAAATAACTTATAAAGTAGAAAGGTTGGTCAAACAAGCTTTTAAAATGGTCAAACTCGGTTAAAAACGCGTTTTAACGGTTTAAACGTAAAAACGAGTCTTTCAACTACTAGAGGCAAATTTTGTGATTTAAAAGATTGCAAACTTATTAAAATGACTTTAAAAAGTTAGCTACTGGTCCTAGACTCACAAACATGAAAACTCATAGGTAACCATTTTAAACCCTTCGGTTTTACCATAACCGGTAAAGTTAAACGCGTAAATAATAAACCGAGCCCATAAACTGAAAATTTGAGTATACATTCTTAAAATAAAGTTATATTAAGTTCTTGAAACTGATTTTTGATTATAAGGTCATCTAATACAAGAAACCAAACTTAAGGGTAGAAACTGTCAATTTGGAAACTTCAGGGGCTAAACTGTAAAATTTGGTTAAACTTCATGACCGACTCCAATAAGAAACTTATTCACTTTATTAGCATATTTATCATATATTCTGAACTTAGTAATGTAAAAACCCTTAATTGTATGAGAAACCTTGACTTTCCAAAAAAAGAAACTTTTATACAAACCCTAATCGAATCAAAGTCGAACCCGACCAACTAAGGCTTAGACACTCTCGTTGCACCTTAAATAGGTTTAGAGCAGTAGATAATCACTTAATATACTCATGTTAGGGTGCTAGACTTGAGACATTCCCTGCGCACGAATGATTTCTTTGCTTAACGTCTAAGGTGAGTTCTAGTGATCCGTTTTTACTTACTGTTTTTGGGATGGAACATGCTCTTTTGTTTAATGAACTACGATTGTGCTTTATTTGATGCTTGTATGTGGGACTTTTTGGATACCTGTTGATACTTATGTCATGATCATTAATTCTTTTGTGAACTGCTTGTTTTATGTGAATAGATCTATTTGGGGAATCCCCCACGCACAGTGGCTCCCGCTACAGGGAGGTACCCCACTGAGATCCTGATGGGTCGTTTGTGGCATGTAACAGATTTTGAATAAGATACTATGGTGAACCATCCTAGCAGGAATGGTTCACTATTCTGAGGCTTGGTTCTTTCCTATGGGAATATCCGGTTAAACACATGTTTAGAAGAGGCCAACCGGGGACCAAGTGCAGGGTTGGTTGTGATACCCCATAATGACTGATACTAAAAATGATGCTTTTAAAATCAAATGAGATTTTTATAAACTTTCACACTTGATTCTAAAACCTTTACTGTGGACTTTAAGAGTTCCTTTTTATTGTTTTGAAACTTTAAGCACTTGAATTCACCAACTTTTTAGTTGACATAATTTCCATTTTGAGCATGTTTCAGGTAACCCGTGAAGACTCTTAGCTATTGTAGAAGACTTAGACTCAACCTCGAGACCATGGCATTTGTTTGTGTGACCAAAATCATTACTTGAACAATTTGATTTAATGACTATTTTATTTTGTTGAACTATGTAATCATTTGGGGCTGGATCTGTTTCTAGCCCGATGTCTTTTAAAACTTTAAATGCCATGTGATGTTCTCTCCCTTTGAGCTCCAATATTGGTTTGTTTCCGCTGCCATGTATATTTGTTGCTAATCTGTGACGTCCCACCCTACCGGGGCCCGGGGGTGTGACAAAAATAATGTACATTTCTTTCGTACGCGATCACACATCATACTTACTTTCAGATAATATTCATTATTATCTGTATTATCCTTCTTATTCTTTCATTATTACCTTTCACTTTCTGTCGGACCAATGTGCAAAACCCCGAACATTATGCACGAAGTTGATGCTGGGCCTGATGTCTATAAATAGACCCTAAACATTATGCACAAAGCTGACCCAGTCACCTAGGGTATGCTACAACGGTCATGTCAATCTCAGTGATTGACCCGTGTGCATCCTTCGGGTTAGCTAAACCATACACAGTTGAGCTTATGACAACATGCTCGTGCACCTCCATTAACTCAGATTGATTAAAAGCACTATGTGAAACATTCGGTTTGCTTGCAAGTCCTTCATTCGTTCATTATGTTCCACTTTTATTAATATTAATCTTTCACTTGATCAATAATAATACTTTAGGAGCATAAACACACCATGTAAAGTCACCTAACAGTGTAATAATAAGAACAACCTACAACATGAATAAAATATCAAATAAAATTATCAAGCCAAACCAAAGTCAAACTTTAAAATTATGATTCCTATAAAATTCTAGAAAATTTCTAAGTGTTTTAGGCCCATGGGAACTATTCAGGCGCATGATCATACACTTATGTGTTTTCAGCCTAACTCTTGGGTGCATGAACTATACAGGCGCATGGACTCAAACTTAGGCGCCTGAAGAAAAAGTTGGACGCAAGGTACTGTTCAGGCACATGGACCTAAACTTAGGCGCCTGAAGAAAAAGTTGGGCGCATGGAACTGTTCAGGCGCATGAGTCAACACTTAGTATTTTTAGGCAAGGTTTTGGGCGCATGGGCACTATTGGGGCGCATGAACCCCACTTAAGATTTTCTAAGGCAAATTTCTAGGGGCATGGGCTGTGTTTGGGCGCATGTCCTGTACTTAGGCAGTTCTAAGTTAAGTTTTCAGGCGCATGGGCCCTGTTTTGGCGCATGACTACCTGTTATGCATTTTTTAGTAACTAAATCATTCTAGATCTGTATTTGCACCTGTTCCAAGCATAAACCTATCAATCTAAGCAACCACAACATATGTACTAGCATAAAACATGAGCATAAACATACATACACACACGGGTACATAAATACAACCTTAAAAAACCTTTTAAATGCATTTTCAGCCCCAAAGTTAGTTAAAACACATGTACATCGGGTCAAGAACTCACCTATGCAGCCTTCAAGTAATACACCTCCAAACTTGAGTGCACAAGAGTTCAAACACCTAAAAAAAGCAAAACAAACACCAAAACACATAGAACACTCAAAAATCGGTTTCTTAGGGTGAATCCTCAAAGATAACCAAGCCAACTAAAACCAAAAACATATACCTAAGAAGATTTCAGCATTTCTTCTTCGACAAACCAAGAGAAACAAGGTTTCCTGCTCCTTTCTCCTTCTTGGTCGAACAACAACAGAATAGTGTGCATGGCATGGGCGGCCATGCCCTTAAAAGTGAAACTTTTGACTTTTGTGTACTATTTACACAATATGTGACACCCCGTAATTTCAGATTTACATTATTTAAACCGTTGTCGTTAACAATGACCCGTACTCGCAAATACTTGAAACGTATACAAACACCGCCACAGACATCGTTAAACGAATTATGATAAAATGCTAACGCGGGTGTTTGTAGAGGATTCACATAAACGAGATTACCTAAGGAATCCTATTAATTAATAGAGCTCGCTCATCAACGTCGTTATCAACCGAAACAAATTCGGGAACTCGGTACCTAAGTACAGGGACCAAACCTGACAATTGCCAAACTGGGGCTGGGTATAAATACCCACCCACCAGCCAAACACACCCCATTTCTGCTCTCTTTCTCTCCTACGCTCTCTACACCCCGATTGTTCATCCTAGCACCAAATCCCACCCGATTGAGCTCGATTTTGTCGGATTAGACCACCCAACAGCTGAGAAATCACGATCCCAGCAGGTAGGCGACCTCGTTCATCCGTTTTAATGCTCGTTTCACTGCTGCAAATATGGGGTTCGGGTGTTCGGGTTCAACCCGAATGCATGTGGTCGTGGGGGTGCGTATGAGGTCAATCAGCGTATGCATTTCACTTAGACATGTTAGGAGAGTGTTTCTGGAAGTCTTGATTGTGAGAAAACCGAGCACGGGACCGTCGAAGGCTGTTCGACCCACCCAGCAGTCGCGACCTGCTGCAGTCAGCGACTGGGCCAGCCGTGCGATTGGGTCATGCGACTGGTCCCATCGTGCGATTGATCGGGGCGACTGGGGTGAGACGTGCGAATGAATGCGTGCGACTGAGTCAACCGAATGAATGTGTGCGATTGAGTCAGCCGAATGAATGTATGCGACTGAGTATCACCCGACTGAATGTCCAACCGCACGAATGAAGGTTCATTCGTGCGATTGGTTATTGATTCGGGTGAATGGGTGATGTGTGGTACGACTGAAGGCTGAGTCGCATGAATGAGGGTTCAATCGTACGAGGGAAGTTGATTCGTACGATTGAAGGTCCATTCGTGCGAATGAAGTGTCCGGTCGTGTGTCTAGCCTTGTTATGCGATTGGAGTCATTTGGAGTGAATCCTTCTGGTGTGCGAAGAGTCTATCGTGTGATGATAAGTTCATATTGATAAAAATGTCATTTCTTGGACACAAAGATTAAAGTCAACGCAATCAACAGACATATACTTTTCAACTGGAAACAACCTAACTGTTTACAAATATCAACAACCCATTTGAAATCTACATGAAGTCTAATACGTCTATGACCACTTGTGTGTGTGACACCCACGACCGAACCCATGCGACCCGACCCGACTAAACATGTCTATTAACGCTAAACAGAACATTAACGCTTAACACAACTGTCAATAGGTGTTTGACAGCGCATCGTAAAACAACACTTGGGAGACTTGCATCCTACACACTTGCTACATCATCTGTGAGTTTCACGGCCCCTATTTTACATCTCTTTCCGTTTGGGGGAGAAAACATGCAAAAAGCAGATTTACATAAATGGTTTTAGTAATATTGATATCGCTTGTTACGTTAGTGCAAACACACGCCTGTCCTCACACACTCGAACCGTTAGTAATGGGATTAGCGAGGTAATTTTGAGTAGTACTACTGGGTCTGACAAACCCCGCCCGGGCTAGTCGCGCTACCTTGATTGGCGGTCAAACGGGTGCCAAATTGACCTAACATACGATTGCCACGGTCGGTTAAGACGTGGTGAAAAACACATTGTCATGGTCTGTTGAGACATGACGGGACACAACGATTGCCACGGTCGGTTAAGACGTGGTGGAAACACAAATAGGACGTAAACAGTCAGCTTCGGTTCGAAACGCTAAGTAACAAGAACATAGGCTAGCTACCTAACAATATGCTTTATGTACTAAACCATTGAAACGCAAAACATGGAAACGCTTACGAATACATTTCTTGTTGATTAAACCTGTGAACGCACCAACTTTATGTTGACACATTTAGCATGTTTTCTCAGGTCACAGGAACGCATAAGCTTTTGAGGCACGCTTCAGGATATGCACTCAGGACATGCATTCATCTAGTTTATTTTCAGCATTGAACATTTTGTCTAAACATGACTATTGTAACAGTATTGTAATGGATTTACAACTTTTGTACATGCTTCCGCACTATTGTAAACTCTGCTTATGTTCGCGTGAATGAAGTCAATGTTTATTTAAAAATTCATATAGTGTCGTTCGATATGACTGTGTCTGAGATCCTGGTATGTCACACGCCTAACGGTGAAACCCCGTTCGTGGAAATTGAGGGTGTGACAGATTGGTATCAGAGCCACAGGTTATAGAGAACTAGGATTGCATTGCATCTAGACTATAGCCTTAGACACAACACTAGTATTGCACAGACACTTTTACTTGGTTACCACTGTTATGCAAACAACCTTCTGGTGTATTGACATTTCACTACTGAGCAAACATAAACACTATGGGTATGACATATGTGTCATTACCGGCTAACAGAGGGGCGGAGAGTCCCGCTCGCTCACAACCAACGCTTACACTTGATCCTTCACTCGCGGAGTGAAAGCAACAACGAATTGAATCAAACATTTCCATAATTGGAACACGAAACTCATTTCTAACGCACGCGATAAGCATAACGATGACAAACAAAAAGAACAATACCTCACTCTTCCAACTCTCTCACACATGTTACTATTCTCAACATATCCTATCCTCTACGCTAGTCCGAGCAGTAAATGAAGGACAACTAAGATATTCAAGTCGATTAGAGAATAGGACTTGGACATCCAAACACCTAGAACCACGAAGGGAAAGAGGCCAAATTGTCTTGATTCCCGTTGTTACCTAAACCGAATCTCTTGTAAAACTTTAGTTATTTGACTCTTGGTTTAACAAATACATTTTTGATGCTTTTATCATTGATAACACTCGGTACTGGACAAGGTATGTTATCTCGAATAGGAGGAACCATGTGTGACCATGCAAAGCAAATTAGAATCACGGGTGCACACGTAATTGTAATTTGTCGTGCATGAGAACTCTGGCAACTCTATTGGGTGATAACGGTAATGGCCAGTACAAATTTTCAAATTCCATACTTAGGAGGCATAAGGCCTCGGATCCTCATAAAGCCTTACTATCGATGTGCAAACAAACCCCTCATTCTTACTAGCATGATACAATATATATTACTGTCAATAATTGTTATCCGGTTATTGATTAATATGTGTTGTGAATTGAAGAAATCATGTCTGGAAGAAGACCTGGACGCCCGGGTGGACGAGGAAATATCACCCTGACTCAAGCCGAGCTGAATGCTATCATCAACGAGCGCGTGGCTGATGCGCTTGCAGCTTATGAGCAGGCCCTCAATCAGGGCCAGAACGACCAGAATCCGAACCAAGGAGGTCCAACAGTCTGTACCTTCAAGATGTTTATGGATTGCAAGCCTCATTCTTTCAGCGGCTCAGAGGGCGCTGTCACACTGCTTCGCTGGCTAGAGAAACTTGAGTCAGTGTTTGCCATGTGCAGCTGTCCTGATGGAAATCGGGTCAAGTACGCCTCTGGCACATTGGAGGGACCAGCCCTGACATGGTGGAATTCACAAGTCCAAACCTTAGGACTTGGTGCTGCAAACGGTATGCCATGGGAAGACTTCAAGATTCTAATGAAAGAAGAGTACTGCCCCAGGAGCGAAGTCCAGAAACTGGAGGCAGAATTTTGGAATTTAAAGAAGATTGGTTCTGACATCGAGGAGTACACGACTCGTTCGCACGAGTTGGCAGCATTATGTCCGCAGATGGTAACTCCGGCCTACAAACGGATCGAAAAGTACATTGATGGCTTGGCTCCTCAAATCCAGGCTAGTGTGATGGCTGCTGATCCTGTCACTATCCAGCAGGCCAACCGACTGGCTCACAAACTCACCGACCAGGCAGTGGCACAGGGCACTTTGCCTAAACGTGGCGCTGCTTCTGGTTCATCAGATCACAAAAGAAAATAGGAAAGTAACAACAGCAAGTCTTCAAGCTTCAACAACCCCAGCAACAACCGACCAAAAAAGTTTGACCCATCAAGAAACTTCACCCACAACAACCAGAACAGCAACAACAACAATTATGGTCAGGGATCGAGCAGCTACGGGGGCAAGAGCCCTAAGTGTAACCGGTGCAACTTCCATCATCATGGCCCATGTGAGCGACTCCGTTGTCAGAGGTGTGGAAAGATAGGTCATGCAGCCAAAGTCTGCCGGGGTGAACTGATGACTCAGCAGCAACAACCCCAACAACAACGACAGAGGGGTGACTAGAGGCTGCTATGAGTGTGGCAAGGAGGGCCACTACAGGAAGGATTGCCCACAGCTGAAGGGCGGAAACAAGGGTAATAATGGGGGCAATGCTAAGGGTCGCGCATTCGTGATCGGTTCCGGCGAGGCAAGGGATGACCAGAATGTGGTTACTGGTACGTTTCCCCTGAATGGTTGTTTTGCTTCTATATTATTTGATACTGGAGCTGATCGGAGTTTTGTTTCCGACAAGTTCATTAAGTTCTTAGATGTAACCCTAGCTGTCATGGAACCTAGTTATGTGGTAGAATTAGTTGACGGAAAACTAATCGAGGCAACTCATATCGCCAAGGGGTGCAGACTAGGATTATGTGGTCATGAAATAGATATAGATCTGATGCCTGTCACACTTGGTAGTTTCGACATAGTCGTGGGTATGGATTGGCTGTCTAAGAATCAAGCTGAGATCATCTGTGGAGAGAAAATTGTTCGTATCCCACTTCCTAGTGGTGAAATTTTATCCGTTCAGGGCGAAAGGAGTGGCATGGTCTCTAGAATCATCTCCTACATGAAAGCTCAGAAGTGTTTGCGTAAGGGTCATACCACATTCCTAGCCATGGTCACTGAAAAAGAGCCCGATGAAAAAAAAATTGAAGACATCCTTGTTGTACGCGATTATCCTGAGGTTTTCCCTGAAGACCTACCCGGTCTTCCACCGCACCGCCAGGTCGAATTCCAATTGATTTGGTTCCGGGAGCCGCCCCTATCGCGAGGGCACCGTACAGATTAGCTCCAAGGGAACTGCAAGAGCTGTCTACACAACTACAGGAACTATTGGATAAAGGTTTTATCAGACCTAGCTCATCACCGTGGGGAGCCCCAATTCTGTTTGTCAAGAAGAAGGACAGAACTTTCCGCATGTGTATCGATTACAGAGAATTGAACAAGGCGACAATTAAGAACCGTTATCCTCTCCCGCGTATCGATGATCTGTTCGACCAACTACAAGGGTCGAGTTACTATTCAAAGATAGACCTAAGATCGGGTTATCACCAACTAAGGATTCGAGAAGAAGACGTTTCAAAGACTGCTTTCAGAACAAGGTATGGCCACTACGAGTTCTTAGTTATGCCATTCGGGTTGACCAATGCACCAGCGGTTTTCATGGACTTAATGAACCGAGTGTGCAAACCCTACCTAGACAAGTTCGTCATTGTCTTCATCGATGACATCCTTATTTACTCAAGGGATAAAGAAGAACACGAAGAACACCTTAGACTGATTCTGGAGCTGTTGAGACGAGAACAGTTGTACGCAAAATTTTCAAAGTGTGACTTCTGGATGCAAGAGGTCCATTTCTTGGGTCATGTGGTCAATGAGAATGGGATACACGTTGACCCGGCAAAGATAGCAGCTATCAAGAACTGGGCTACGCCCAAGACTCCGACCGAGGTACGACAGTTTCTCGGGTTGGCTGGCTATTATCGACGGTTCATCGAAGGGTTCTCAAAGATTGCTCAACCTCTCACCGCATTAACTCATAAAGGAACCACGTACGATTGGGGTGATAAGCAAGAATCTGCATTCCAGGTCCTGAAGCAGAAACTCTATACAACACCGATTCTATCCCTGCCTGAGGGGACAGAAGATTTTGTAGTTTACTGTGATGCTTCTATACAAGGCCTCGGTTGCGTGCTAATGCAACGCAATAAGGTGATTGCCTATGCGTCCCGACAATTGAAGATACACGAGAAAAACTACACGACACACGACCTAGAGCTGGGAGCTGTGGTATTTGCACTCAAGATATGGAGACACTACTTGTACGGTACCAAGTGCACCATTTACACCGATCACAAGAGTCTCCAGCACATCTTTGAACAGAAGGAGCTAAATATGAGGCAACGTCGTTGGGTCGAGCTGTTAAACGACTATGACTGTACGATCAAGTATCATCCGGGCAAGGCCAATGTAGTAGCGGACGCACTGAGTCGGAAGGAAATACCCAAGCCAAGACGAGTTCGAGCATTGCAACTCACCATACACACTGGTTTACCCGACCAGATCCGCAATGCTCAACTTGAGGCGGTAAAAGACGAGAATTTGAAAGCCGAATCGCTACGAGGTATGGAGAAGCAACTGGAAACCAAGCCTGACGGAATCCGCTACTTCATGGATCGAACATGGATTCCCTCGTATGGAAACCTACGAGAATTGGTAATGGACGAAGCTCACAAATCACGGTACTCAATCCACCCAGGTTCAGACAAGATGTACCACGACCTGAAGATTTTTTACTGGTGGCCAAACATGAAAGCAGATATCGCCACCTACGTGAGCAGATGTTTGACCTGTTCTAAGGTTAAGGTAGAGTATCAACGACCGTCTGGCTTACTCCAACAGCCAGAAATACCAGTATGGAAGTGGGAGCAGATATCTATGGACTTCATCACAAAACTTCCTCGAACTCCCAGCGGATGCGACACCATTTGGGTGATCGTGGATCGCTTGACGAAATCCGCACACTTCCTGGCAATCCGGGAGACTGATCGTATGGAAAAGTTAACACGTATCTACCTAAGGGAGGTAGTCTCTCGGCACGGCGTGCCAATTTCCATTATCTCTGATCGTGACGCTCGATTCACTTCACACTTCTGGCAGTCCTTACAACGAGCACTAGGAACGCGGTTGGATATGAGCACCGCGTACCACCCTCAAACCGATGGCCAAAGTGAGCGTAGGATTCAGACCCTAGAAGACATGTTACGTGCCTGCGTCATAGATTTCGGCAGCAGTTGGGAAACTCACTTACCGCTAGTTGAGTTTTCTTACAACAATAGCTATCACACATCGATCAAAGCTGCCCCATTTGAGGCACTGTATGGGCGTAAGTGCCGATCACCTATCTGTTGGGCGCCGATCACCTATCTGTTGGGCGGAAGTTGGAAAGTCAACTCACCGGCCCTGAACTAGTGCACGAGGCAACTGAGAAGATCGTGCAGATCCGTAACCGTATGGCAGCAGCCCGTGACCGACAGAAAAGCTACGCTGACAAGCGTCGCCGACCGTTGGAATTCCAAATAGGTGACAAGGTGCTCTTGAAAGTGTCACCTTGGAAGGGTGTGATTCGTTTCGGGAAACACGGGAAACTAAGCCCTAGGTACGCGGGACCGTTTGAGATTGTCAAACGGGTTGGCCCCGTGGCCTATCAGTTGAGCCTACCCGAAGAACTCCGTGGGGTACACGATGTGTTCCAAGTCTCCAACTTGAGGAAATGCCTTGCCGACGAAACTCTTATCGTCCCGTTAGACGAGATACATGTGGACGAACAACTACATTTCGTCGAGGAACCAGTGGAAGTCATGGACCGAGAGGTCAAGACGCTCAAACATAGTCGTATCCCTATCGTCAAAATCTGTTGGAACTCAAAGCGTGGACCAGAATTTACCTGGGAACGCGAAGATCAGATGAAGAAGAAGTACCGTCAACTGTTCCAAAACCAGGCATCTACCTCTTAGATACACAGGTACTCTATTCATCATGCGTCACAAACCGTTAAGCTTTGTACTTCCTCGTAAAAAGTACGTAACATGATGCACTAAATTTTCGGGACGAAAATTCCTGCAACAAGGGGATGATGTGACACCCCGTAATTTCAGATTTACATTATTTAAACCGTTGTCGTTAACATTGACCCGTACTCGCAAATACTTGAAACGTATACAAACACCGCCACAGACATCGTTAAACGAATTATGATAAAATACTAACGCGGGTGTTTGTAGAGGATTCACATAAACGAGATTACCTAAGGAATCCTATTAATTAATAGAGCTCGCTCATCAACGTCGTTATCAACCGAAACAAATTTGGGAACTCGGTACCTAAGTAAAGGAACCAAACCTGACAATTGCCAAACTGGGGCTGGGTATAAATACCCACCCACCAGCCAAACACACCCCATTTCTGCTCTCTTTCTCTCCTACGCTCTCTACACCCCCGATTGTTCATCCTAGCACCAAATCCCACCCGATTGAGCTCGTTTTTATCGGATTAGACCACCCAACAGCTGAGAAATCATGATCCCAGCAGGTAGGCGACCTCGTTCATCCGTTTTAATGCTCGTTTCACTGCTGCAAATATGGGGTTCGGGTGTTCGGGTTCAACCCGAATGCATGTGGTCGTGGGGGTGCGTATGAGGTCAATCAGCGTATGCATTTCACTTAGACATGTTAGGAGAGTGTTTCTGGAAGTCTTGATTGTGAGAAAACCGAGCACGGGACCGCCGAAGGCTGTTCGACCCACCCAGCAGTCGCGACCTGCTGCAGTCCGCGACTGGGCCAGCCGTGCGATTGGGTCATGCGACTGGTCCCATCGTGCGATTGATCGGGGCGACTGGGGTGAGACGTGCGAATGAATGCGTGCGACTGAGTCAACCCAATGAATGTGTGCAATTGAGTCAGCCGAATGAATGTATGCGACTGAGTATCACCCGACTGAATGTCCAACCGCACGAATGAAGGTTCATTCGTGCGATTGGTTATTGATTTGGGTGAATGGGTGATGTGTGGTACGACTGAAGGCTGAGTCGCATGAATGAGGGTTCAATCGTACGAGGGAAGTTCATTCGTACGATTGAAGGTCCATTCGTGCGAATGAAGTGTCCAGTCGTGCGTCTAGCCTTGTTATCCGATTGGAGTCATTTGGAGTGAATCCTTCTGGTGTGCGAAGAGTCTATCGTGTGATGATAAGTTCATATCGATAAAAATGTCATTTCTTGGCCACAAAGATTAAAGTCAACGCAATCAACAGACATATACTTTTCAACTCGAAACAACCTAACTGTTTACAAATATCAACAACCCATTTGAAATCTACATGAAGTCTAATACGTCTATGACCACTTGTGTGTGTGACACCCACGACCGAACCCATGCGACCCGACCCGACTAAACATGTCTATTAACGCTAAACACAACATTAATGCTTAACACAACTGTCAATAGGTGTTTGACAGCGCATCGTAAAACAACACTTGGGAGACTTGCATCCTACACACTTGCTACATCATCTGTGAGTTTCACGGCCCCTATTTTACATCTCTTTCCGTTTGGGGGAGAAAACATGCAAAAAACAGATTTACATAAATGGTTGTAGTAATATTGATATCGCTTGTTACGTTAGTGCAAACACACGCATGTCCTCACACACTCGAACCGTTAGTAATGGGATTAGCGAGGTAATTTTGAGTAGTACTACTGGGTCTGACAAACCCCGCCCGGGCTAGTCGCGCTAGCTTGATTGGAGGTCAAACGGGTGCCAAATTTACCTAACATACGATTGCCACGGTCGGTTAAGACGTGGTGGAAAACACATTGTCATGGTCTGATGAGACATGACGGGACACAACGATTGCCACGGTCGGTTAAGACGTGGTGGAAACACAAATAGGACGTAAACAGTCAGCTTCGGTTCGAAACGCTAAGTAACAAGAACATAGGCTAGCTACCTAACGATATGCTTTATGTACTAAACCATTGAAACGCAAAACATGGAAACGCTTACGAATACATTTCTTGTTGATTAAACCTGTGAACTCACCAACTTTATGTTGACACATTTTACCATGTTTTCTCAGGTCACAGGAACGCATAAGCTTTTAAGGCACGCTTCAGGATATGCACTCAGGAAATGCATTCATCTAGTTTATTTTCAGCATTGAACATTTTGTCTAAACATGACTATTGTAACAGTATTGTAATGGATTTACAACTTTTGTACATGCTTCCGCACTATTGTAAACTCTGCTTATGTTCGCGTGAATGAAGTCAATGTTTATTTCAAAATTCATATAGTGTCGTTCGATATGACTGTGTCTGAGATCCTGGTATGTCACACACCTAACGGTAAAACCCCGTTCGTGGAAATTGAGGGTGTGACACAATACCCCTTCGACTTTGGCTCCTTTTTATTTTCTTCTTGATACATTTCTTTTCTATTTATTTTGACCCATGTTTTGGGTGTTACAACACATCACCATATTTGTTTAACTCATGTTTAAAAACAGTAAAAAGTTTGAGATTCAAGAAGAATTGTTAAACATGGGGTGTGTCTTGTGAAACATAGGGGTGTGTCTTGTGAAACATGGGGGTGCGGTTAACATTTTGAGGTATTAAATTTTATCTTGAGCACGCGTGGTTTTGTTTGTAAACCTTTGATTAAGCACGAGTTTAACATTTTCTTGCATGAAAAAGCAAAGATTACACATGTATCATTTTAATCACTTGTTAATAATTGAAGGCATCCAAAATATATATAGTGTTTAATCACCACTTGTTTGACAATTGAACACTTGTAACTTGAATGTGCTTAACAATGATTCAACTTATTGAACACATTAAGATCCTAAACACACAAAACAAAAATAAAATGAAATAAATTAAAAGATAGATTGGCATGGTGTAACACCCAAAAATTTTGACAAAAATAAAAGAAAGAAAAATAATAGGAAAAGAAAAGGAAGAGTATCTTGAAAGAAAGGGAAAGAAGCCAAAGTGGAGGGGCTAAAGTGAAAAAAGGACAAAACCCGATTATTTTATTATTACTTTAAGTGTGGCCATCCATGTATGCGTACCAACTGCTGTTTTGTTGACCAAATGAGAAGAAGAGGAGCAGATTTCTTCAGCTTTTAGAGAGAGAAAGCAGCTGTTTTGGCCTAAGGTAAGTGTTTTATGAGTTTTGGTTTGGTTTTTATGGATTTTTAACCATGAAATCGAGCTCTACATGTTCTTATGTGTGTATATGTGTTCGATTGGGTGTCTTTGACAAGTTTAGGTGTTAGAAATCTTTGAGAGTTTGAATTTGAAGGGGTTGAGCTTGGAAGTAGAAAATGTGAGTTTCTAGACCTTGGTTTTATATGTTTTTAAATGTTTCTTGATGTACGTGATATGATTGCTCAGGTCATCGACTAGGGAATGCAGATTTTCGACTACGTTTAAGGCTTATTGTGCGTATTTAAAGCAAGAAGAAAACCATCATCTTACAACTTTTTCGTGTGAATAGCTACAAGGACTAAGGTATCTTTAATCTTTCGTTCTAGTTACGTTTATGTTGGATAATGGCTACCTAAAAGCTATAGTTGGTTCATCCCAGTAGAAGTTTAGTAAAAGATGGGTTGAAATCTAAAAATGATGATCAAAAGTGAAGTATTTTTTGTATGCATGTGCATGTATGTATGACCGTATGCATGCATGTGTGTATATTGTTGTTTGGATGCTTCATGGTTGCTTAATAGTGCCTTGAATGTTGTTTGATCATTCATGCAAGTATGGATAACGTTATAGATGGTTTAGAACTAAATATTTCAGTGTTTTGATGAAGGATTTTGATGGATTTAATGTGTGTATGGATGTCGTATATATATATTTTTGCGTTTGTTGAGCCTTTATCAAACTAGTTTAATTATTTAAGCTATGAAAACGCAGCGGATAAATACCTTAATATGTTCATTTGTAATCTGAAAAATAAGGTTCATTTGATAACAACAACAAACTCAAGAACATAAGGATCATTCGTATGTGTTTGAACTAGCTATCAACAACAAATAACAGCCAAAAGAAACCGCGGAACTACCTTCCAAGGCTGCCCAAAACGTTGACGAACTACCTTACAAAAGGCTACTGAAAAAAGGGATTTGGATGAAGATGGGGCTGCTCTTGAATGACCAAAACACCAAGGTAGATGTCCTCAGGCTTCCATACCCACAAGCATGATGCAAAACACCTTTCTTGCTAGGATTTGTGCACCAAAATCGCAAGAACCATGCTGCAGGAAACCGATTTCCAGCCATCGTTTTCTTCTTTTATGAGAGAAAATGTGTCTTGCATGTATGAGAGAGAGAAGTAAATTGGAGAGAATGGTGAGTATATTCTCAAGAAGAAAATGTCATCAATTAAACAAAGGCCTTGGACCCCTCAAAGGGGGCGGCCGAAACTCAAATGAGGTTTGCGGTTTCCCCCCAAAACCACTAATACATTTGTTTAATCAATTACATTTATAAGTTATCTAATTAACCTTTTAATTATATAACTTACACACACACTTTTGTCATTATTTGATGTTATTTATCAAACTTAAATAACATTACAAATAATGTCCATGAACAAAAAATCCGTATAAGTTGTTCTTTCTCACATACAATTTATTTAGAAAATCCATTTTCTAAATTGGTGCAATGACTTAATTGCATGATCATATCATCAATTAAATACATGTTGGTGTTTGCTAAACTTGTCATTGGGTATGACCCGACTTGGATCATGACGTACTAACCACATCAATATTCTATGTGTCTTGGGCATAAAGAATCCAACAATCTCCCACTTGCACAAGATTCGTAGAAGATTGATGCAAGCAGTAAATACCGCCTAAAAACGGTTTACTACCCTTAATACGCATGATTTAGAAGCCATTCAATAACATCATCCCCTTCAAGCATCCAACTTGAAATGATTTAGGTGAATTAATCATTTATCCTTTTGTTACAGATGTCATGTTAAATCTAAGGACATAGAATGATCATTCCTTGTTGATTTAACTTAATCAGGCCTTAGACATCTAGCTCTCAATGAATAAGAGGAACAAATTCCATCTTGACTATATACGTTTCTCACAATCACCTTATGTCATACCTAACCATAGCCTTATGTACTGACCATTATTTCAGAGCGGCGAAGAACTAGCTCAAGGTATAACACTTGGTGAATATCAAAACCCAATATGTATCTCAGGTGTGAGGATACCAAATGATATTCGCCTTTACTCAAATTTACTTATGATCAATCTAGAAGATTCCATGTAGTAAAATTGAGATGCGGGTCAGTCTAATATTTGTATCCCACGAATATCTATGAACCTTGGTAGCAACCAATTGCTCTATATTCATACCTTATGAATATCCACCAATCCAAGTTCATAATAGTCTTACGTTCATATTTTCTCCCACAAATATGACCGACTACGGACATTTAGAATAATAAACATATTCATGGATGTAAACATGCTAAAAGGAACATAACTCAAAATATCGTAAATATATAGATGAGTTAAATATTACAGTTGTTCCATATTTATACTAAACAGATCAATTCCAATTACTAGAATATCGAAGCCCTAAGGCACACGTATGACTTTCATGCTTTGCCTTTTCAAGGAGCTTCATGAGTGGATCTACAATGTTTTGATCAAAGTGAACTTTGCCAATACATATCTTTCCCTTTTCAACTTCATCCCTTATGTAGTTGAATCTCTGCTCATTGTGCCTAATCTTTTGATGTGCACGGGGTTCCTTGATTTGAGCAATCGCACCCTCGTTATCACAAAAGATTTCTAAGGGGTCTTGAATGGTAGTGACCACCATTAGATCGGCGATAAAATTCTTTATTCATGCAGCTTCCCAAGCAGCTAATGAGGCGGCTATGTATTCGTATTCTGTAGTGGACAATGCTACCCTACTCATAATGGAGTCATATCCCGATTGTGATCGAGAATCATCTTGATCAGTTTGGAAACCCGCATCCGTGTAACCTTTTACAACGAGTTCGTCTTCATCAGATCCGTATATTAGAAACATATCCTTAGTCCTCCTAAGGTATTTCTATATACTTTTAATAGCCATCCAATGGCTATTACCTAGATTCTGCTGATATCTGCTTGTCATGCTTAACGCGCATGACACGTCCGGTCTAGTGCATTTCATCGCATACATGATGGATCCTATAGCAGACGCATATGGGATGTCCTTCATGCGATCTTGCTCATCCTTTGAGCTTGGACATTGAGATGCACTCAATATTGTGCCTCTTTGAATAGGTACTATACCTTTCTTAGAGGTTTCCATCTTGAACCTTTTCAAGATTTTATCAATGTATGCACTTTGGTTTAGACTTATCAACCGCCTCGATCTATCCCTATAGATCTTTATTCCCAAAATATAGGCGGACTTCACTGAGATTTTTATGGAAAAACAATTTCCAAGCCAGGTTTTAACACCTTCCATGGTTGGAATATCATTTCCAAATAGTAGTATGTCATCAACATACAATTCTAAGAATGTGATTACACTCCCACTAGCCCTTTTATACACACAAGCCTCGTCAGCATTCATGATGAAACCAAATTTCTTGATCTCTTCATCAAAACGTTGATTCCAACTTCTCGACATTTGTTTCAATCCATAGATTGATCTCTTTAACTTGGATACTTTATTAGGATGCTTTGGATCGACAAAACCTTCAGGTTGAACCATATGGACAGTCTCTTCAAGATGTCCATTAAGAAAAGCGGTTTTGACGTCCATTTGCCAAGTCTCATAATCATAATGAGCAGCAATGGCAAACAATATCCTAATAGACTTTAGCATTGCCACAGGCGAAAAGGTTTCATCATATTCAACCCCTTCAGTTTGAGTGAAACCTTTTGCCACAAGTCTTGCCTTGTAAGTATCCAAGTTTCCACGCATATCTGTTTTCTTCTTGAAAACCCACTTTTATCCAACCGGTTTAGAGTTAAGTGGAGGGTCAACTAGTTCCCAAACTTGGTTGTCATACATGGATTGCATCTCTACATTCATGGCTTCCAGCCATTTGTCACAATCCGAATTGGACATTGCATCATGGTATGTATTTGGCTCATCGGAGTCAACCATGTAGCATCCATCCAAGAAAAATCCATATCTTTCAGGTGGGATGCTAACTTTACCATATCTGCGAACGATTTGTCTGTATTGATCAGCCTCTTGATCATTATCAACAACCTCCTGTTGATTGCAAGTGTCAACCAAACGTGTATCGGTTGTGGATCTTGATCTTCATCAAATTCCACTGTTCTATACATCATTCCTTCCATAAGGAACTTGGCTTCCAAGAACTCTACCGTTCGAGCGATAAATACCTTTTGCTCTGTTGGATCAAAGAAGTAGTATCCTATACAGTCTTTGGGATATCCAACAAATATACACTTAGTGGATCGACTTTCAAAATTGTTTTGGGTATTAAGCTTAACATAAGCTTCACAACCCCATGCCTTTAAATATGATAGCGATAGAACTATTCCATGCCACATTTCAAAAGGTGTCAAATCCACTTTCTTGGTTGGGCCATATTCAAAATACGGGCCGCGGAGAGTAGTGCGAAACCCTAAAATGATAGAGGTAGTGAGCTTATAGCCATCATAGATCGAACCATATCCAATAGGGTTCGGTTTCTCCTTTCAGACACACCATTATGTTGTGGTGTTTCGGGAGGAGTAAGTTATGAGACAATCCTACAACTTCTTAGATGATCCTGAAAAGCCTCACTTAGGTATTCACCTCCTCTATCTATATGGAGAGCTTTGATAGTTCTATCGAGTTGATTTTCTACTTCATTCTTGAAGATTTTGAACATTTCAAAAGCTTCATGTTTATGTGTCATCAAGTACACATAACCATAGCGACTGTAATCATCGGTAAAAGTAATGAAGTATCTTTCACCATTCCTTGTCATTGTCTTAAAAGGACTACATGCATCCGAATGTATGATTCCTAATAAGTCTTTTGCCCTCTCGTTAGTACCACTAAAGTGGTCATCTTACCTTGTAAACAAGATTCACACTTATCAAATGAATAACATTCATTTGTATTCAAAAGACCATTCTTTTGAAGTGTTTGAATCCGATTCTTGTTTATGTAACCAAGATGACAATGCCAAAGATAAGAATCACTTAAACCCATTTTAAGTTTCTTGGTGCATGATTGGTATAATGTGTTATTATAGGATGAATCATCATGAACCAATTCATAAATACCATTAAAAGGCATAGCCTTGAAATAATATACATCATCCATATAAACACAAATACCATCGTTTACAAACGTTAAATCATAACCATATTGATTTAAAAGGGAAACTAAAGTTATGTTCCTAGTGAAACTAGGAGCATACAAAATGTTTTGAAAAACAACTTCCAAACCATTTGAAAGTTTCAAAACACAGTCTCCTTTCATAAAGTGCTTATTTCTTTTGAACCCTTGCAACAGTTTGCAAATGTGAGTTCCACACCCGGTATCCAATACCCATGTGTTTGAAGAAATAATATTTAAGTCAATGTGGATCATGAAAGTTGTACCTGAGGTCTGCCCAGCATCCCTCTTGTTTCTCAACTCTTTGAGATAGGTTGGACAATTCCCTTTCCAATGTCCTATCTCACCACACTCAAAGCATGGATCGTTTTCCGTTACCTTAGGCTTCATAAGCTTAGGTTTTGGAGGTTCTGTTTTATCCTTCCCTTTCCCTTTGCCTTTGATGTGCCCCTTTTCCTTTGGCAACATTTGCCTTGGGATCAGGATGGCGTTTTCCTATTGCCTCCCTCATTGATCTTAGAGAACAGGTAGAACCTTTCTACCCATTCCCGCCTCAGCTGTTTTGAGCATTGCGTGAAGCTCACCAATGCTTTTGTCCCATTCGTTCATACTGTAATTCATTATGAACGTCTCAAACTTTTAGTTAGGCCATTAAGGATCAAATCCGTGGCCAACTCCTTTGAGACAGGACAGTTAAGCCTCTCGAGGCAATCAATGTGGCTTTTCATCTTAAGTACATAAGATGATACCGATTGGGTTTCTTCCATGTGACACGCATTAAGCGCTCGAACCATTTTGAATCGCTCTACCCTAGCTCGTTGAAGGAACATTTCCTTCAATTGGGTAATCATGTCATATGCCTCATAATTCTCCAAGTCCTTTTGGAGTTTGGGAAATATAGTTCCCAACATGAGGCAGGATACCTGCATGGAATCCTCAGTATACTGAAGTCTATCGTTATAGGCCTCAACATCCTCGGGGTCGGGTTGGTCAGGAATAGGATCGTCAAGGACATAGGCCCTTTTCTCTTGCTTGAGACCAATTCTCAAGTTTCGAAACCAGTCCATAAAGTTGGTATGGTTCAGACGATCCCTCCCTAAATAGTTCTCAGTGATAGGGTATAGACGGTCGAGGTGGTAGCATTATTGTTTGTGGCCATTCTACAAAATTTACAAAGTTTTTATTAGTATTTCTGAAAAATTTCATTTTAATTATTAATACCCTTTTATGTCTCATAGACAATTAATAATTAAAATCTAGAATCCAACATTACATTCAAATAATGGTTAGGTGACCTTTATCCCATTATTTAAATTAACAAGGTAGTCAACATTTGACAATTGCAACCTTTTGCAACTTCTAGCCTTTATGGGATCGGTTAAACATCTTATGTTTGGTTGGCATGTTTAATCCCATTAACACCATTGTACGCAATGCTTCGGTGACCCTATGCACATGGTTTCCAATTCAAGTCGTCCTACTTACACACACGTGTGAGTTTACACATACAAGTGGTTAGGTGACCTTTATCCCACAAGTATGTTAAGCCCACCTCAAAACATAAGTTCCCTAAAACTGGTTAGGTGACCTTTATCCCACAAATAGTTCTCAAGTGATTCAAGTGTCGTGTAAAAGGATGGTGTTAAACTTGTTTCCAAAGGGATTTTAGTTTTCATTAATTCTAGTTTTGAAAACTCTATGTACCTTGTATTTGCATGCTTTCAAATACAAGGTATCCTCTGGTTCATTTTTTTATAAAACCTCTTTTATTTAAATCATTAATCCTTTTAATAACTTTTATTAACATATTAATGATTAAGAACCATAAATTTTCAGCTTGTTAAGTTTGCTAATGAGTTTGTTATGCATATCCAAATATCAAAACACAATCATACAACAAACAACCAAACAAGCATAATGATACAAACATATGTGCATAACCACAGCCACTAAGTTGACTACACTTGTTTGCTATCACAAGTGTTGTCATAAGGTCTTTCGTAAGGGTTAACAATGACACATTATATGTGTCCATGAACTCCCACTTGATTCCACATCCAAATGCTTCAAGTGTCCATGTCTCTTGTGTCCTTCCTTTTGGGTCTTCATCTTGTGCATCTTCTTTTACAAAATCATATCCTAATACAATTTTCTAATAAAAGAAATGCACCTATTCTATTTATTACATAACCAAATGAATAAATAAATTACAACCCAAATACAAACACAAAAGAATAATATTACAACCCTATATGAATGAAATCAACCAACATGACAAAATCACAATCAACCAAATCCAAAACACACATGGTCAAGGCTATGTTATGCACTAAAATATGTATCCATATACATCATTTCAAGAACAAAATAAATCCCCTTTTAACCCTAAATTTTCAGCCAACACAAACCCAAAATCTAGGGTTTTTGTCCAAACATAATAATCAACCATCTGAAATCTTTCTTTCAAGGTTTAATCACAAGCATGTAAGATATAACCTTGAAAGATTGGGGATTCATTATATCATCACAAAACAGCCCTAATTTGGTTGTTAAAACCCTATAAAACCAATTTTACAAGGATAATTGAAACTAGTCATCCACATATCCGGCTCTAGATGCCAATGTTGGGTTTGTTGAGCCTTTATCAAACTAGTTTAACCATTGAAGCTATGAAAACACAACGGATAAATACCTTAATATGTTCATTTGTAATCTGAAAAATAAGGTTCATTTCATAACAACAACAAACCCAAGAACATAAGGATCATTCATATGTGTTTGAACTAGCTATCAACAACAAATAACAACCAAAAGAAATCGTAGAACTACCTTCCAAGGCTGCCCAAAACGTTGACGAACTACCTTCCAAAAGGCTGCTGAAAAGCAGGATTTGGATGAAGATGGGGCTGCTCTTGAATGACGAAAACACCAAGGTAGATGTCCTCAAGCTTCCATACCCACAAGCATGATGCAAAACACCTTTCTTGCTAGGATTTGTGCACCAAAATCGCAAGAACCATGCTGCAGGAAACCGATTTCCAGCCATTGTTTTCTTCTTTTATGAGAGAAAATGTGTCTTGCATGTATGAGAGAGAGAAGTAAATTGGAGAGAATGGTGTGTATATTCTCAAGAAGAAAATGTCATCAATTAAGCAAAGGCCTTGGACCCCTCAAAGGGGGCGGCCGAAACTCAAAAGAGGTTTGGGGTTTTCCCCCCAAAACCACTAATACATTTGTTTAATCAATTACATTTATAAGTTATCTAATTAACCTTTTAATTATATAACTTACACACACACTTTTGTCATTATTTGATGTTATTTAACAAACTTAAATAACATTACAAATAATGTCCATGAACAAAATATCCTTATAAGTTGTTCTTTCTCACATACAATTTATTTAGAAAACCCATTTTAATGATATAATTGCATGATCATATCATCAATTAAATACATATTGGTGTTTGCTAAACTTGTCATTAGGTATGACCCGACTTGGATCACGACATACAAACCACATCAATATTCTATGTGTCTTGGGCATAAAGAATCCAACAATCTCCCACATGCACAAGATTCGTAGAAGATTGATGCAAGCAGTAAATACCACCTAACAATGGTTTACTACCCTTAATACGCATGACTTAGAAGCCATTCAATATGCATGTGTTGGTTCATATCTTGCGAAATGTGATGAAATAAGATTTGATCATTGACATGCAATAAGTTGTTTGTATTGGATAGTTTATAACAGTAAGTTGGGGTATAATGTAGCATGAAAACATGATAAATAGTGGATGGATCATTGTTTGGTTAATTTGAACGTTTATGGTTGAAATATACGTCGAAATGCATGCTAGAATAGGTATTTTTGTATGGAATAAAATGAATTATTGAAATCTGGAACTAGGACTATAAAGTGATGATATTTTATTTGTAAATAATGTATTTTTCATAATATGTATGATTCTTGGTGATTGGATGCATTACATTACGTTTTAGGCTTAACAAGTCGTAAAAACGTTGACATTTGGCATGAAAATTTGGCATAATATTGGTCTGCGTTTAATCCGTAGTTATGGACTTGTTGTATGTATTATTTACAGCCATATAAGTTACAATTGGTTCATAAAGTGATACGTGCGTTTGAACATGTTTTATGATGCCTAAATGGTCACTTATGCGTAGAAATTGCCATGATTTAGAGACTTTTATACCAAGTTGGTTAAAGTTGTTTGATTCATGAAATGTGATTTAGGATTTATGTACATGCACATATATGAGTGTTTTTATGTGTATATGGTTACAATTTTCACATTTTGGTTGTTAATTAGTACGTGTCTAAGTATGTAACACCCGGAAAAAATTTCTAATCGAGTCAAGTGATAGTGATGGGCTCGGATGAAAACCATTTAATAAATATAAAATGGTTGCGGGTATTACACCGAGTTAACCCTCCGGGTCACGAGTTTAACGAGTTTGGGGTCCCGGGAACGCCTGGCATATAAATGGATGGATCAGCTGAGCAACTCTCATTTTCACTCAAACGCCATTCTAGAGAGAGAAAGTGTAGAGAGAGAAAGTGCCGGATTGAAGCTCGGGTGGTCAAGAATCGAAGGCTAGTGTTTGTGGACTCCTAAACTACAAGAATCAAGGTAAGAAACGTATCTAAATTGCTGCATTTGGTGAAAAACCCGAGTTTGGGGTTTTTGGGTTTTAAAGTGGCAAAAATCACCCCAAAACACACGTTTTAGAGTAAGAAAACGTGTAATGAGGTTAGATATAGCTTCCTAGATGATAATCCAAGGGTTTGGGTGGAAAGGATTGGATTTTTGGGCTGAAATGAGCTGATTCGTAAATTTCAGCTCGTTCTGCGAATTTAAGGTCTCGACCAGCAAAACTGTAAGTTCGTCCAGCGAAACTGGAAGGATTTACAGCGAAGTTACAGTTTCGCTGCAGCGAAACTACATATTCGCCTAAGCGAAACTATGGTTTCGCTGATGACTATGTCAATACCCAAGTTGACCTTAGATATTGCGAAACTAGGAAATTCCAACGAAAGTTGGGCGCTCGTGGTAGCGAATCTGCCCTGTAAAACTGGCAGAATGCTGCCCGGCGAAACTAGCAGCGAAACTGCTGATTCGTCCGGCGAAACTGCTGGCGAATTTACGGGCGAAACTACCTGCGAACTTAGAAGCGAAATTAGGCAGAAATTAACTCTTTTGAGTGTTAACTTATCTGCAGGTAGTGTAGTGTGACCCGCGTCTTTAAGGCTTGATTGAGAAGCTGCTTGTCAAGCACAGGTGAGTTCTAGGACCCCTCATTTACTGCTTTTAAATGATTTTTGGGGCTGGAACACATATAAACTTGTTTACTGACGTATGTATGTATGACCCATTTGGGTATAATGTTTTGTTATACGTCTAAGGTATGATTGTGGACTCGGCACGTTATATAAGGTCCTAGTATGAGTCCCCACGGTTTTGAAGGGACGGTTAGTGCTACTGCACCAAGATGACGCGTAGTAAGTCCCGGATTCGGGAAGGATACGGGAGTAAGTGCCTAGTGATGATTGATGATGTAGGTTATGATTGCACGAGGTTAAGTATGATGATGAATGATGATGCATGTATGATGTTATGTATGACGATGTACGTATGATGCTATGTATGACGATGTATGTATGATGTGTGTGTGTTCCTTATAATATCGCATGAATATCTTTCTATGGCTTTACGTAAAAATGAACGAACGAACGAAGTATTATGTAACGTAAAGTGAAAGATAATGAAAGAGGAACACGATGATGAATGCATGTATTAATGAATGAACGAATGATTTAAAAGATGATGAATACATGCATTAATGAACGAACGAAGTATGTCTTGCAAGCATTGAATAACGCGATTGGTCCTTCTCTGTGATTGACCATGGTCATGGTACCTCTACCGCTTACCTCTAGTACCGTGGCATACGTTTTGTTGTTCATATGTTGACTTCGGCCCGGTAGCTAATAACGATCGGGGTGTAGCATATGGTATTGGTACAATTCACCTTTCAATGCGCAAGTAAGTATGAACGGGATTCTTGTCATTCGACCACAGTAATCATAGCCAAGTGCTATGAAGTGGGTAAAGCCTGACAGAATCCATACGAGAAGTTAAAGATAACGATGAATAACGAATGATGAAGATAATAACGAATATTATCTCTGTGTACGTATGATGTATGAACGCATGCACGAAAGGATACTTTTAAATAAGTAAAAGTATGTTATTATAAAACTAGAACTCACTCAGCAACGCTGACTTTTTATGTGTTTCCAGTTGGCAGGTAGCGTTGCTGGGGATGGCACGAGGCGGCTACTCAGCTCTTTTGGGATGGCATTCGCTTTTTGATTTTGCTGCAACGTCATGTGTTGTGGGCCCATAACGCACGCAACTCATCACGTTGCATGCCATTACGAGATTTCTTGAGGATTCCCATGAGAGGGATTACTTAAGAAATCTTCTTTAATTTTGAATATGCTGCCACGCACCGGAAGTGCGTGTGCGCAGCACATGCAACGAAATATGTTGCATGAGAGTGTCAAGAGTGTTCCTTAAGGGTTCCGATGTACGGAATTACTTAAGGAATATTCTTTAGTATAAAAATATAATTTTTATATTTTGAACTTAATATCTTCTCTAGAGGTCGCTGTATGACCTTATGAGGAGAGACAAAGTAGAGAAAGCCGTATTTTGTAATCAAGTCAATTATGTAATGACTTTTATGAATGAATGAGAATGTATATTTTATTAATTCCGCTGCGTTATTTTATGATTATATACATTATGTATGTTTTACGTGCGATGAACCACCAACCGTAAGGCGCCCGGGAGCGGGGCCTTACAAGTTGGTATCAGAGCAAAAGTTTAAGTAAAATGGGTAAATTTTCAAAAATAAACCTAAAACTTAAACTGAGGAATGGGACAAAAAGGGGATGAATGCCATCTGAGTAGCTGCGTGCCATCAGGTATTTTCTTAATGATAATCAGAGTTATGTGCGCGTGTAATGTGGTTTATGTGTGCTGTTAGATTTAGATACTGATGTAGTCAGTAAGGGTAATGCTTGGGGTGCGAAAAGTAGAGTAAGTGACTAATCACAACTGGCCACTGTAATTAGCAACTTACTGTACTTGACATAAACTGAGCTATTTCCTTGAATGACCGTGTTGGTATTTGAACCTTTCAGTGTGAGATAGAAGATGGTCGGTGGTAGATCATCTAAAGCCCCTCTTGGTGGAGGCAGTGGCGGAAGTGGTGCGAAACCACGAGCCATAAGAGGAAGGCCTAGACAAGAGAAGAAGGTTCCTGAAGAACCTAATACTACTCCCTCGGGGGGAGTGGATGAGAGTGATGATTTGAGGGCCTCGGTGAAAGAGACAGTGATCGAGGAGGTGCACCAAGTCATGCAGACGATCTTACCGTCTGTAGTGACTGAGGTGATAAAAGTTGTACGCGAAGATGAGAGGCGAGGGAGGAATCGAGCCTCAGGGAGGCGACAACAGCAACAAGGGCCGGAAACGGTTCTTTCTGATGATGAAGAAGAGGAGGAGGAGGAGGTCGAGCGTGAGACAGCCTGGGGTTGTGACTACGGGAAATTTATGAGGTGCAAGCCCCCGACTTTTGATGGTTCGGGTACGGCTGCGGATGCTCACCAATGGGTGAGGGAAATGGAGGCGGTCCTCGATATCAGTGACTGCCAGGAGGATAAAAAGGTGAAGTTTGCTACCTATTCATTTACGGGGACGGCGTTGTGCTGGTGGGACAATATTGTCCAGGCTGAGGGTAGCAGGACTATAGGGAAGATGAAGTGGGCTGAGTTGAAAAGGTTGGTGATTGAGGAATTCAGTCCTCGACGGGAAATGGACCTAGTTGAGAGAGAGTTTCTACAGTTGGAGGTAGGGACGATGACCCACCAACAATACACTGCCAAATTCAACGATATGGCGCGGTTGGTCCCAGATCAGGTGACGCCGGTGTCTCGAAAGATCAACCGGTATATTCAGGGGTTACCAGCCGAAATACGTTGGCATTTGATTTCCGCTCGACCAAGTACGTTCAGGTCGGCGGTGGATTTTGCACGGAGGTTGTACGATGAGCGAGCTGCATTGGTAAAGGCTGAGGGCAGTAAGAAAGGAGGTGGCGAGAAGGGTTGGCAGGGAAAGAGGTTTGGTCGAGGTGATACCTCGACAAGTAAGGGTTGGCAGGGAAAGAGGTTTGGTCGAGGTGATACCTCGACAAGAAGGCAAGGGTAGACGACCGCCGTGAGGTCGTGACGGGAGCTGGGGTGAGGAAGTGTGGTAAGTGCGGAAAGGAGCACTCAGGGGAGTGCAAATGGGGATCCAACCTCTGCTTTAAATGTGGGAAGACGGGACATATATCAAGGGATTGCCGGATGGGCAAGTGTTTTAACTGTGGGGAAAGTGGTCATATGAGCAGAGATTGCAAGAAGCCGAGGGCTGATGGCTCAGGGGAGAAGAAGACGGGAGGAGAAGCACCGAGGGCAAAGGCTAGGGCGTTCACCATGACGCAGGAGGAGGCTAGAACGGACCCTGACGTTGTGTCCGGTACGTTCCTAATAGACCAAATTTTAGCCTCTGTGTTATTTGATTCAGGTACCAGTAGGAGTTTTATTTCTACTACCTTCTGTGCTAAATTGCCTGTTAGGAGTAAATGCCTCGATGAGTCCTTTGACGTAGAAACCGCTATTGGTAAATCCACTAGGGTTACGGATGTGATAGAAGGCTGTGCCATAGAATTAGAGGGCCATAGGTTTGCTGCCAAGTTACATGTGATGCCTCTAGGAGGATTTGATGTAGTGTTAGGGATGGACTGGTTAGCAACCTACGAAGCGAATATCGTGTGCCGAAAGAAGATGATTAGACTGACGGCGACCGACGGAAGTCCGGTGACAATATATGGTGATCGAGTTACGACGATTCCGAAAATGATCTCGATGGCGGTGGCGGGAAAGTGTATGAGGCGCGGATGTAGCGCCTACTTATGTTATATAAAGAATGTAGAGACGCCAACACCACAGCTATGTGATGTGCCAGTGGTGTGTGACTTTCCAGACGTGTTTCCCGAGGACTTATCGGGATTGCCACCTGACCGAGAGATCGAGTTCCAGATCGACCTGATACGGGTGCCCAACCTGTCGCAAAAGCACCGTATCGCTTGGCTCCGACGAAGATGAAAGAGTTGATGGAACAGTTGCAGGAGCTGCTGGATAAGGGGTTTATCCGACCGAGTATCTCACCTTGGGGTGCTCCGGTCCTGTTCGTAAAGAAGAAGGATGGTAGTATGAGGATGTGCATCGACTACCGCGAGCTGAATAAGCTGACGGTGAAGAACAGATACCCCTTACCAAGGATCGATGACTTGTTTGATCAACTTCAGGGTGCCAGTTGGTTTTCAAGGATAGATCTTCGATCGGGTTACCATCAACTGAAGGTGAAGGAGCAGGATATTCCTAAAACAGCCTTTCGTACGCGCTATGGTCACTACGAGTTTCTTGTCATGTCTTTTGGGTTGACCAATGCGCCGGCTGCTTTTATGGATTTGATGAACCGAGTGTGCCGACCAATGTTAGATAAGTCAGTGATTGTATTCATCGATGATATCCTGATTTATTCGAGAAGTGAAGAAGAGCATGCCGGGCATATTCGGGAAGTATTGGAAACGTTGAGAAGGGAGAAATTGTACGCCAAGTTCTCCAAGTGCGCCTTTTGGTTACGCGAGGTGCAATTTCTGGGTCACGTAGTGAATGCAGAAGGAATAATGGTGGACCCAGCAAAGGTTGAGGCCGTGATGCAATGGAAGTCACCGAAGACGCCAACCGAGATTCGCAGCTTCTTGGGGCTGGCGGGCTACTATAGAAGATTTATTCAAGACTTCTCCAAGGTAGCCTCACCTTTGACAAAATTGACACGCAAGGATGTAAAGTTCGTGTGGGGTCGAGAACAGGAGGACGCTTTTGAGGAATTGAAGACGAGACTGACACAAGCTCCTGTCTTGACATTGCCCGAGGGAAATGAAGACTTGGTGGTCTATTCGGATGCATCCTATTCTGGGCTGGGTTGCGTATTGATGCAACGCAGAAAGGTCATAGCCTATGCATCTCGACAACTGAAGACCCACGAAGTCAATTATCCCACGCACGACCTAGAACTAGCTGCGGTGGTTTTCGCGTTGAAGATTTGGCGGCACTATCTCTACGGGACGAAGTGCACCATCTTCACGGACCACAAAAGCTTGAAGTACTTCTTCGAGCAGAAGGATCTAAACATGAGGCAGAGACGGTGGTTGGAGCTGATAAAAGATTATGATTGTGAGATCCATTACCACCCGGGTAAAGCCAATGTGGTGGCCGATGCCCTTAGCCGGAAAGAAAGGCCCGAGCCGATTCGGGTGAAGGCTTATCAGCTAATTATGACCTCTGACGTGATGACGCAGGTTAAGGAGTTCCAAGACGAGGCTTTGAAGGAAGATCGTCTTAACTCTGAAAGGATGAGAGGTCTAGTTACAGAACTGGGCGAGAACACTCTTGGTGTTAAGACCCGATTTGGGCGAGCGTGGATTCCTCGGTACGGGGATCTACGTGGAAAGATCATGGATGAGGCCCATAAGACTCGGTATTCCATTCACCCCGGTGCTACCAAGATGTACCAAGACATGAAGAAAGACTTTTGGTGGCCGGGCATGAAGCGTGATGTGGTGGAATATGTGAGTAAGTGCATGACTTGTTCACAGGTCAAGGCAGAGCATCAGAAACCGTACGGGAAGATCCAACCGTTGGATATACCCGAGTGGAAGTGAGAGCATATCACCATGGATTTCATCACGAAACTACCACGTACCCCGAAAGGGTATGATGCTATATGGGTGATAGTAGATCGATTGACGAAGAGTGCCCACTTCCTACCGATCCGCGAGACGTATTCATCTGAAAGATTGGCGGATCTATTTATCAAAGAAATTGTAGCTCGTCATGGCGTACCGGTGTCTATTGTGTCTGACCGTGACACCCGGTTTACCTCCAAGTTTTGGAAGAGGTTTCATGATGCAATGGGGACGAGGCTACACATAAGCACGACATATCACCCCAGACAGACGGTCAGTCTGAAAGGACGATCCAAACACTCGAAGACATGCTTCGAGCATGCGTGATCGATTTTGGAGGAAGTTGGACGACCACCTGCCGTTAGCAGAATTCTCGTACAATAACAGTTATCATGCCAGCATTGGCATGCCGCCCTACGAGATGTTGTACGGTAGGAAGTGTAGGACGCCCGTATGTTGGGGAGACATTGGGCAGAAGGAACTGGGTGGTGTCGAGGTGGTTGAAGCAACGACTGAAAAGTTAGAAAAGATCAAAGCCTTCATGAAGGCGGCGAAAGACAGACAAAAGTCGTATGCTGACAAGAGGCGAAGACCGATAGAGTTCAAGGTCGGTGATCGGGTCATGCTGAAGGTCTCGCCTTGGAAAGGAATTATTAGGTTCCGAAAGCGGGGTAAACTGAGCCCGCGGTATATAGGCCCTTTCCGAATTATCGCCCGTGTGGGAGAGGTGGCCTATAAGTTGGAACTGCCAGATGAGCTGAGTGGAATTCACCCGACCTTCCACGTATCTCATCTGAGGAAATGCTTGGCCGACGAGGATATGATTGTACCGCTGGAGGATATCAAAGTAGACGAACGGCTCAACTACGTGGAGCAACCACTGGCAATCATCGATAGAAAAGAGAAACGGCTAAGAAACAAAGTGGTTCCTCTTATGCGTGTACAGTGGAAGCACAGGAAGGGATCTGAGTCTACGTGGGAGACTGAAGAAGAAATGAGACAACATTACCCACATCTGTTCGAAGAATAACATGTTTCGAGGACGAAACCTAAATAAGGGGGGTGGACTTGTAACACCCGGAAAAAATTTCTAATCGAGTCAAGTGATAGTGATGGGCTCGGATGAAAACCATTTAATAAATATAAAATGGTTGCGGGTATTACACCGAGTTAACCCTCCGGGTCACGAGTTTAACGAGTTTGAGGTCCCGGGAACGCCTGGCATATAAATAGATGGATCAGCTGAGCAACTCTCATTTTCACTCAAACGCCATTCTAGAGAGAGAAAGTGTAGAGAGAGAAAGTGCCGGATTGAAGCTCGGGTGGTCAAGAATCAAAGTCTAGTGTTTGTGGACTCCTAAACTACAAGAATCAAGGTAAGAAACGTATCTAAATTGCTGCATTTGGTGAAAAACCCGAGTTTGGGGTTTTTGGGTTTTAAAGTGGCAAAAATCACCACAAAACACACGTTTTAGAGTAAGAAAACGTGTAATGAGCTTAGATATAGCTTCCTGGATGATAATCCAAGGGTTTGGGTGGAAAGGATTGGATTTTTGGGCTGAAATGAGCTGATTCGTAAATTTCAGCTCGTTCTGCGAATTTAAGGTCTCGACCAGCGAAACTGTAAGTTCGTCCAGCGAAACTGGAAGGATTTACAGCGAAGTTACAGTTTCGCTGTAGCGAAACTACATATTCGCCTAAGCGAAACTATGGTTTCGCTGATGACTATGTCAATACCCAAGTTGACCTTAGATATTGCGAAACTCGGAAATTCCAACGAAAGTTGGGCGCTCGTGGTAGCGAATCTGTCCAGCGAAACTGATAGAATGCTGCCCGGCGAAACTAGCAGCGAAACTGCTGATTCGTCCGGCGAAACTGCTGGCGAATTTACGGGCGAAACTACCTGCGAACTTAGAAGCGAAATTAGGCAGAAATTAACTCTTTTGAGTGTTAACTTATCTGCAGGCAGTGTAGTGTGACCCGCGTCTTTAAGGCTTGATTGAGAAGCTGCTTGTCAAGCACAGGTGAGTTCTAGGACTCCTCATTTACTGCTTTTAAATGATTTTTGGGGCTGGAACACATATAAACTTGTTTACTGACGTATGTATGTATGACCCATTTGGGTATAATGTTTTGTTATACGTCTAAGGTATGATTGTGGACTCGGCACGTTATATAAGGTCCTAGTATGAGTCCCCACGGTTTTGAAGGGACGGTTAGTGCTACTGCACCAAGATGACGCGTAGTAAGTCCCGAATTCGGGAAGGATACGGGAGTAAGTGCCTAGTGATGATTGATGATGTAGGTTATGATTGCACGAGGTTAAGTATGATGATGAATGATGATGCATGTATGATGTTATGTATGACGATGTACGTATGATGCTATGTATGACGATGTATGTATGATGTGTGTGTGTTCCTTATAATATCGCATGAATATCTTTCTATGGCTTTACGTAAAAATGAACGAACGAACGAAGTATTATGTAACGTAAAGTGAAAGATAATGAAAGAGGAACACGATGATGAATGCATGTATTAATGAATGAACGAATGATTTAAAAGATGATGAATACATGCATTAATGAACGAACGAAGTATGTCTTGCAAGCATTGAATAACGCGATTGGTCCTTCTCTGTGATTGACCATGGTCATGGTACCTCTACCGCTTACCTCTAGTACCGTGGCATACGTTTTGTTGTTCATATGTTGACTTCGGCCCGGTAGCTAATAACGATCGGGGTGTAGCATATGGTATTGGTACAATTCACCTTTCAATGCGCAAGTAAGTATGAACGGGATTCTTGTCATTCGACCACAGTAATCATAGCCAAGTGCTATGAAGTGGGTAAAGCCTGGCAGAATCCATACGAGAAGTTAAAGATAACGATGAATAACGAATGATGAAGATAATAACGAATATTTTCTCTGTGTACGTATGATGTATGAACGCATGCACGAAAGGATACTTTTAAATAAGTAAAAGTATGTTATTATAAAACTAGAACTCACTCAGCAACGCTGACTTTTTATGTGTTTCCAGTTGGCAGGTAGCGTTGCTGGGGATGGCACGAGGCGGCTACTCAGCTCTTTTGGGATGGCATTCGCTTTTTGATTATGCTGCAACGTCATGTGTTGTGGGCCCATAACACACGCAACTCATCACGTTGCATGCCATTACGATATTTCTTGTGGATTCCCATGAGAAGGATTACTTAAGAAATCTTCTTTAATTTTGAATATGCTGCCACGCACCGGAAGTACGTGTGCGCAGCACATGCAACGAAATATATTGCATGAGAGTGTCAAGAGTGTTCCTTAAGGGTTCCGATGTACGGAATTACTTAAGGAATATTCTTTAGTATAAAAATATAATTTTTATATTTTTGAACTTAATATCTTCTCTAGAGGTCGCTGTATGACCTTATGAGGAGAGACAAAGTAGAGAAAGCCGTATTTTGTAATCAAGTCAATTATGTAATGACTTTTATGAATGAATGAGAATGTATATTTTATTAATTCCGCTGCGTTATTTTATGATTATATACATTATGTATGTTTTACGTGCGATGAACCACCAACCGTAAGGCGCCCGGGAGCGGGGCCTTACAAAGTAAGGCGTAATTTACCGTTTTCGTTAAGATCTTAACCGAGTGTTATAATCACCAACTACTCGCGTAAACAAATATTTTCTTAAAAATAGTATAAGTCTAGTAGGTTGGATGGAAAACTTGCCCGTAAGACTTCAGTATCAATTCTTAAAGTGTCTATCGTATTTAGGGCACTAATAGGATTGACTGGACGTTCGTGGCTATAATTGCACGTATTATCAATTCCGTTGATCAAGGTGAGTTTTCTATGGCCCCGTTTTAAACTTGTTATCGTTTTAAAAAATCGTGGGGGAAATACATGGCTTCGTTCGTTGTATCATGATCATGTGGCTTACTCGTATGTGTTGGTATGATAGTCTCGAGTATGGGTGGTTCGTTATTGTGTTCATGTGAGTCGTTCATGAATACCCCCTTTCCCATATAGTCATTAGCCTTGGGGTAGGCCACAGTGTATATTGGTAGATCTATTTGGGTTTGACAGCCCGCACTAGCGATCAGTAGCTCTGATCAGGCGTTTTGGATGCGAGTGAGTATATGTTGAATTCATTTCGTGGGGATTGCTTACTTTATGTAAAGCCTTCGTGTTTTGGTTTGATTATTGCTCCAGGTGCTACCATTTAGTTGTATCCCTAGCTACTTTACAACTTACCACATTGTTTGTCAATGATATATGATACTGTTGTATGTAATGTTTTCGTAAACCCGTGAAACTCGCTCAACTTTATGTTGACTTTTTAAGCGTGTATTTCAGGTACATAAGAGCATGGATGGTGGTATGAACTGGGCTTGGGCAAACATGGATGTGGCATCTTTTGGCTATTTATGTAAAAATACGATCTTTGTGTATGATCGTTGTTAAACAATTTGAATTTTTCTTATTTTGGAATGTTGTGACAATATCCTGTGGTTTGTAATTTTAAAACCTATGTTTTAATGTTTGCCTATATATCATGTTGGTTTCTAACTATGTCATCGCCATGTTTAACGCATATACAATTCCGCTGTGATATTCAACGTCGATTTTGGGGTGTGACAGAAGTTGGCATCAGAGCCAATGGTTATAGCGAACTAGAAAAAGATTTTTTTTTTAAAAAAAATTTATCTAGACTAACTTTTCGTAAACGAAGAAAGTTTTGGTGATTTTGGGAAAAAGGCGTGTTCATACCACTTGCCCTTAGTAGACGTAAGATTATATTTAAATTGCCTGAATTAAGTATGCCATACTTTATGTGCCGTGTGTGAAGATTTAAACTGATACGTTTGTTGTTTAGCATGCGTAAGTGCTATATTGAGTTTGGATTCATATGATGAAACGGTTTGCATGCGTAAGTGCTTACATTTAATTTGAATGCCATATGAGACATTGTTTAGCATACGTAAGTGCTATATTAGGTTTGGATTCATATGATGAAATTGTTTGCATGCGTAAGTGCTCACATTTTAATTTGAATGCATATGAGACATTGTTTAGCATGCATAAGTGCTATATTGAGTTTGGATTCATATGATGAATGTTAGGTTTGTAGTATCTTTAACAAACTAGTTTAACCATTTAAACTAAGAAAACGCAGCGGAATAATAGATTAATATCATGTTGTAATCTGAAATTAAAAGTTCATAACTTTGTTTCAACAAACCCAAATCATAAGGATCATTCATATGTGTATGAACTAGCTATCAAGAGAAGGAAACAACCAAAACAACATCAACAAACTACCATTGTAGGCTGCTGAAAATGTGAATGAAACACCTTCCATAAGGGCTGCTAAAAACGTGATTTAGATGAAGAAAAGGCTGCTCTTGAATGGCCAAAACACCAAAGTAGATGTCCTCAAGTGTTCATACCCACAAGCCTCTAAGCAACACCCTTTTGCTAGGATTTGTACACCTAAAATTGAAAGAAACAAGCTGCTGGAACCCTTCCAGCCGAGATTTCTTGATGAAAAATGGAGAGAATTTTGTTCTTTCTTTCTTGAATGTATGAGAGAGAGAGAGCTGAATTGAAGAGAGTGTTTTCTTGTGTTAATGGGTGTGTATTTTTCAAGATAACAAATGACCAATGATGCCCCTAAGGGGGCGGCCGAATCCTACCTTTAAAATGGGTTTTCCCCCATTTTAAACACCCACTAACTTATTAACTAGTTGTATTGTTAATTGTATTGTTAGTTATATTATTAACCTTTTAAGTATATAACTAAAACACACACTCTCTTATTATTTGATGTTATTTAACAAACTTAAATAACATTACAAATAATGTCCATGAACAAAATATCCTTATAAGTTGTTCTTTCTCACATACAATTTATTTAGAAAACCCATTTTCTAAATTGGTGTAATTATTTAATTGCATGAACATATCATCAATTAAATAATAATTGGTGTTTGCTAAGCTTGTTATTGGGTATGACCAGACTTGGATCATGACGTACTAACCACATCAATATCCTATGTGTCTTGGGCATAAAGAATCCAACAATCTCCCACTTGCACAAGATTCATAGATGATTGATGCAAGCAGTAAATACCGCCTAACAACGGTTTACTACCCTTAATACGCATGACTTAGAAGACATTCAATAACATCATCCCCTTCAAGTATCCAACTTGAAATGATTTAGGTGAATCAATCATTTATCCTTTTGTTTCAGATGTCATGTTAAATCCAAGGACACAGAATGATCATTCCTTGTTGATTTAACTTAATCAGGCCTTAGACATCATGCTCTCAATGAATAAGAGGAACAAATCCCATCTTGACTACATACGTTTCTCACAATCACCTTATGTCATACCTGAACATAGCCTTATTTACTGACAATTGTTTCATATCAGTGATGAACTAGCCCAAGGTATAACACTTGGTGAATATCAAAACCCAATATGTATCTCAGGTCGGAGGATGCCAAATGATATTTGCCTTTACTCAAATTTACTTATGATCAATCAATAAGATTCCATGTAGTAAGATTTGAGATGCGGGTCAGTCCAATATTCGTATCCCACGAATATCTATGAACCTTGGTAGCAACCAATTGCTCTATATTCATGCCTTATGAATATCCACCAATCCAAGTTCATAATAGTCTTACGTTCATATTTGTTCCCACAAATATGATCGACTACGGACATTTAGAATAATAAAATTATTCATGGATGTAAACATGCTAAAAAGGAACAAACTCAAAATATCATAAATATATAGATGAGTTAAACATTACAATTGTTCCATATTTTCAATATTAATACTAAACAGATCAATTCCAATCACTAGAATATCGAAGTCCTAAGGCACAAGTATGACTTTCATGCTTTGCCTTTTCAAGGAGTTTCGCGAGTGGATCCGCAATCTTTGATCAAAGTGAACTTTGCGAATACATATCTTTCCCTTTTCAACTTCATCCCTTATGTAGTTGAATCTCCGCTCATTGTGCCTAATCTTTTGATGTGCACGGGGTTCCTTGATTTGAGCAATCACACCCTCGTTATCACAAAAGATTTCAAAGGGGTCTTGAATGGTAGAGACCACCCTTAGATCGGCGATAAACCCCTTTTATCCATGCAGCTTCCCAAGCTGCTAATGAGGCGGCTATGTATTCGTATTCTTTAGTGGACTATGCTACCCTATTCATAATGGAGACATACCCCGATTGTGATCGAGGATCATCTCGACCAGTTTGGAAACTCGCATTCATGTAACCCTTTACAACCAGTTCCTCTTCATCAGATCCGTATATTAGAAACAATCCTTAGTCCTCCTAAGGTATTCCAATATACTTTTAGCAGTCATCCAATGGCTATTACCTGGATTCTGCTGATGTCTGCTTGTCATGCTTAACGCGCATGACACGTCCGGTCTAGTGCATATCATCGCATATATGATGGATCCTATAGCAAGCGCATATGGGATGTCCTTCATACGATCTTGCTCATCCTTTGAGCTTGGACGTTGAGATGTACTCAATACCGTCCCTCTTTGAACAGGTACCATACCTTTCTTAGTGTTTTCATCTTGAACCTTTTCAAGGTTTTATCAATGTATGCACTATGGTTTAGACCTATCAACCGCCTCGATCTATCCCTATAGATCTTTATTCCCAAAATATAGGCGGCTTCACCGAGATCTTTCATGGGAAAAAAATTTCCAAGTCAGGTTTTAACACCTTCCATGGTTGGAATATCATTTCCAAATAGTAGTATGTTATCAACATACAATACTAAGAATATAATTACACTCCCACTAGCCTTTTTATACACACAAGCCTCGTCAGCGTTCTTGATGAAATCAAATTTCTTGATCCCTTCATCAAAACATTGATTCCAACTTCTCGATGCTTGTTTCAATCCATAGATTGATCTCTTTAACTTGCATACTTTATTAGGATGCTTTGGATCGACAAAACCTTCAAGCTGAACCATATGGACAATCTCTTCGAGATGTCCATTAAGAAAAGCGGTTTTGATGTCCGTTTGCCAAATCTCATAATCATAATGAGCAGCAATGGCAAACAATATCCTAGTAGACTTTAACATTGCCACAGGCGAGAAGGTTTCATCATAATCAACCCTTGAGTTTGAGTGAAACCTTTTGCTATAAGTCTTGCTTTGTAAGTATTCAAATTTCCATGCATATTAGTTTTCTTCTTGAAAACCCACTTGCATCCAACTGGTTTGGAGTCAAGTGGACGGTCAACCAATTCCTAAACTTGGTTGTCATACATGGATTGCATCTCTACGTCCATGGCTTCCAGCAATTTGTCACAATCTGAATTGGACATTGCATCATGGTATGTAGTTGGCTCATCGGAGTCAACCACATAGCATCCATCCATAAAAAATCCATATATTTCAGGTGGAATACTAACTCTACCAGATCTGTGAACATTTTGTGTGTATTGATCAACCTCTTGATCATCATCAACAACCTCTTGTTGACAGCTAGTGTCAACCAAACGTGTATCGGCTTGTGGATCTTGATCCTCATCAAATTCCACTGTTCTATCCGTCATTCCTTCCATAAGGAACTTGGCTTCCAAGAACTCAGCCCATCGAGCAATAAATTCCTTTTGCTCTGTTGGAACAAAGAAGTAGTATCCTATACAGTCTTTGGGATGTCCAACAAATATACACTTAGTGGATCGACTTTCCAATTTGTTTTGGGTGTTAAGCTTAATATAAGCTTCACAACCCCATACCTTTAAATATGATTACGATGGAACTCTTTCCATGCCATATTTCAAAAGGTGTCGAACCCACTTTCTTTGCTTGGGCCATATTCAAAATACGAGCCGTGGAGAGTAGTGCGAAATCCCAAGATGATAAAGGTGGTAACCTCATAGCCATAATGAATTGAACCATATCCAGATAGGGTTCAGTTTCTCCTTTATCAGAATGAAGAACTTAGATTGTTATGTAGAGTTGTTTTTCTACTTCATTATTGAAGATTTTGAACATTTCAAAAACTTCATTCTTATGTGTCATCAAGTGCTCACAATAATAGTGACTGTAATCGTCGGTTACAGTAATGAAGTATCTTTCACCAATCTTTGTCATTGTCTTAAAAGGACCATATACATCCAAATGTATTATTCCTAATAAGTCTTTTGGTTCACACTTATCAAAGAAACATTTTCATTAGTTTCCAAATGACCATTCTTTTGAAGTGTTTGAATCCAATTCTTGTTTTTGTGGCCAAGATGACAATGTCAAAGATAATAATAACTTAAACCCATTTTAAGTTTCTTGGTGCTTGATTGGTATAGTGTCTTATTATGGGATGAATCATCATGAACCAATTCATAAATACCATTAAAAGGCATAGCCTTGAAATAAAATGTAGCATCCATATAAACATAAATACCATCATTTACAAACCTTAAATCATAACATATTGTTTTAAAAGGAAACATTAATTATGTTCCTAGTCAAACTAGGTGCATACAAAATGTTTTGAGAACAACTTCCAAACCATTTGAAAGTCTCAAAATAGAGTTTCCTTCCTTGAAGCGCACATTTCTTTTGAACCCATTTGCAACAATTGCAAGTATGAGTCTCACATCTGGTATCCAATACCCATGTGTTTGAAGAAATGACATTTAATACAACGTGAATCATGAAAATTGTATTTGAGGTTTGCCCAGCATCCCTCTTATTTTTCAACTCCTTGAGATAGGAGGGACAATTCCCTTTTTATTGTCCTATCTCTCCATACTCAAAGCATGGATCGTTCTCCTTTACCTTAGGCTTCATAAGCTTAGGTTTTTGAGGTTTCGCTTTAACCTTTGCTTTGATGTATTCCTTTCTTTTGGCGATAAATTGCCTTAGGATCGGGATTGGCCATTTCTTATAGCCTCCCTCATTGATCGAGAGAATAGGTAGAACCTCTCTACCCATCCCTGCCTCGGTTGCTTTGAGCATTGCGTGAATTTCACTGATGCTCTTGTCCCACCAGTTCATATTACAGTATATTATGATTGTCTCAAACCTTTAGTTGGGTAATCAAGGATCAAATCCATGGCCAACTACTTTGAGACAGGACAGTTAAGCATCTTGAGGCTATCATTGTGGCTTTTCATCTTAAGAATATATAAGATGATATTGATTGGGTTTCATCCATGTGACATGCATAAAGTGCTTGAACCGTTTCGAAGCAATCTTACTAGAGTTTGTTGAAGGAACATTTCCTTCAACTAGATTATCATGTCATATGCCCTATGATGCTCCAAACCCTTTTGGAGTTCAGGAATCATATTCCCACCATGAGGTAGGAATCTTGCACAGAATCCTTATTGTGCCTAAGCCAATCGTAAAAAGGCCTTAACATCAACAGCGTTGGTTGGTGAGACATGGGATCGTCAAGGACATAGGCCTTTACTCATTCTTGAGAACGATTCTCAAGTTTCAAAATTGAGTTCATAAGGTTGTTGTCGTTCTGATGATCCCTTTCTAAAATAGTTCTCAGTGATAGGGTATGGATGGTCGGGGTGGTAGCATTATTGTTTGTGGCCATTCTACAAAATTTACAAAGTTCTTATAAGTATTTGTGAAAAATTTCATTTTAATTATTAATACCCTTTTATGTCTCATAGAAATTTAATAATTAAAATCTAGAATCCAACGTTACATTCAAATAATGGTTAGGTGACCTTTATCCCATTATTTAAATTAACAAGGTAGTCAAAATTTGACAATTGCAACCTTTTGCAACTTCTAGCCTTTATGGGATCGGTTAAACATCTTATGTTTGGTTGGCATGTTTAATCCCATCAACACCATTGTACGCCATGCTTCGGTGACCCTATACATATGGTTTCCAATTCAAGTCATCCTACTTACACACACGTATGAGTTTACTCATACAAGTGGTTAGGTGACCTTTATCCCACAAATATGTTAAGCTCCCCTCAAAACACAAGTTCCTTAAAAGTGGTTAGGTGACCTTTATCCCACAAATAGTTCTCAAGTGATTCGAGTGTCGTGTAAAAGGATGGTGTTAAAATTGGTTTCAAAGGGATTTTTAGTTTTCACTAATTCTAGTTTTGAAAACTCTATGTACTTTGTATTTGCATGCTTTCAAATGCAAGGTATCCTATGGTTTATTTTAATAAAACCTCTTTTATTAAATCATTAATCCTTTTTTTTAACCTTTTATTAACCACTTAATGATTAGAAACCATAAATTTTCAGCTTGTTGAGTTTGCTAATGAGTTTGTTATGCATATCCAAATATCAAACAATAATCATACAACAAACAACCAAACAAGCATAATCATACAAACATATGTGCATAACCATAGCCACTAAGTTGACTACACTTGTTTGCCATCACAAGTGTTGTCATAAGGTCATTCCTAAGGGTTTAAAATTGACACTTCTAAGTGTCCATGAACTCCCACTTGAACCCGCATCCGTATGCTTCAAGTGTCCATGTCTTTTGTGTCCTTGCTTTTGGGTCTTCTTCTTGTGCATCTTCTTTTACAAAATTATATCCTAATACAATTTTCTAATAAAAGAAATGCACCTATTCTATCTATTACATAACCAAATGAATAAATAAATTACAACCCAAATACTGAAACAAAAGAAATTATTACAACCCTTTTAAATGAATACAACCAACATGACAATTCCACAATCAACCAAATCCAAAACACACATGGTCAAGGCTATGTTATGCACTAAAACATGTATCCATATACATCATATCAAGAACTAAATGAACCCCTTTTTATAACCTTAAAGTTCTGGCCAACATGAACCAAAACTTTAGGGTTATGTCCAAAATAACATAATCAACCATTTGATGACATCCTTTCAAGATTTAATCATCAGCATGCAAGATATGACCTTGAAAGGTTGGGGTATCATCATATCATCACAAAACAGCCCCTATTAGGTTGTTTAAGTCCTATAAAACCAATTTTACAAGGACAAATGAAGCTATTCATCCACATATCCCGCTTCTTTAACAAACTAGTTTAACCATTTAAACTAAGAAAACGCAGCGGAATAATAGATTAATATCATGTTGTAATCTGAAAATTAAAAGTTCATAACTTTGCTTCAACAAACCCAAATCATAAGGATCATTCATATGTATATGAACTAGCTATCAAGAGAAGGAAACAACCAAAACAACATCAACAAACTACCTTTGTAGGCTGCTGAAAATGTGAATGAAACACCTTCCATAAGGGCTGCTAAAAACGTGATTTAGATGAAGAAAAGGCTGCTCTTGAATGGCCAAAACACCAAAGTAGATGTCCTCAAGTGTTCATAGCCACAAGCCTCTAAGCAACACCCTTTTGCTAGGATTTGTACACCCAAAATCGAAACAAACAAGCTGCTGGAACCCTTCCAGCCCAGATTTCTTGATGAAAAAGGGAGAGAATTGTGTTCTTTCTTTCTTGCATGTATGAGAGAGAGAGAGAGAGAGCAGAATTGAAGAGAGTGTTTTCTTGTGTTAATGGGTGTGTATTTTTCAAGATAACAAATGACCAATGATGCCCCTAAGGGGGCGGCCGAATCCTACCTTTAAAATGGGTTTTCCCCCCATTTTAACACCAACTAACTTATTAACTAGTTGTATTGTTAATTGTATTGTTAGTTATATTATTAACCTTTTTAAGTATATAACTAAAACACACACTCTCTTATTATTTGATGTATTTAACAAACTTAAATAACATTAAAAATAATGTCCATGAACAAAATATCCTTATAAGTTGTTCTTTCTCACATACAATTTATTTAGAAAACCCATTTTCTAAATTGGTGTAATTATTTAATTGCATGAACATATCATCAATTAAATAATAATTGGTGTTTGTAAAGCTTGTTATTGGGTATGACCCGACTTGGATCATGACGTACTAACCACATCAATATTCTATGTGTCTTGGGCATAAAGAATCCAACAATGAAATGGTTTGCATATGTAAGTGCTTATATTTTAATTTGAATGCCATATGAGACGTTGTTTAGCATACGTAAGTGCTATATTTAGTTTGAATTCATATGATGAGATTGTTTGCATGCGTAAGTGCTTACATATGAGTTGACTCTCGAATATTCTAGTTGTTGTATGATTTCGTGATCATATGCAGGATAAGATGTTAATATCGTATAATTACCCTTTTGTCATAGATGTCGACAAACCGAGTGATAAGGATCAGGAGCCTAAGGTCCCGCAGGTTGAGAGATCATCGTTTACTTCCAGTTTCTATGCTGATCCCAGTGCCTTTGCACCCGCTATGCCACCTCATGCTAGTGATCCTAGTAACAGGAATGGGTGGATCGAGGAGTTTGAAGAAGAGGAGCCCATTGAAGTTCCATCCAAAGATGAGACCGAGCCTGTAGTTCCTATAGTTGATGGTATTGGGGACTCTAGTGATAGTGATGATGGTGATGACGGTTCTAGGGATAGTGATTCTAGTGATGATGGATCTAGTGGGGATGGATAAGTTAATGGTGATAGTGATTATGAGTGTAGGGATGAGGTTAAGGAGGTTGAGTTGTCTACTGGTAGAGTTAGGAAGAGAGCTAGCACTCCTATTCGAGCTAGTACTATAGGGATGCATCCGTCGCATAGGTCATTCCATTTATTCCCTGAAGGACATAGGATGAAGATCACTCCACAAAAGGCAATGTTACAACACAAAAAGAGGACCCTCACTGATAGGGATGTAGATGGAGAGATAGTAGGATGTGTTATGGAGCCCCTTAAGAGGACACGTGCATGTGTGGCTAGGAAATGGGAATGGTTAGGAGATCGAGTTCAGAGGTGGACTGATGAAGAGGGTATACTAGTGATTAGAGGAGTTGGAGAGTCTTCTGACTCGAGAGCATTACCCCATGACGAGGTAGCCGATGGAGAGGACTGTACCTCTACTAGCTGCTAGGTGCGTCCGGTTAGAGAGTAGGTTAGACTCGTTGGAGATGAAGAATGGTGAGGCTAGTGATGACAGGTTGGATGAGATAAATGTTAGACTGGGTACGTTAGAGGAAGAGAAGGTAGTGGATGATGATGCACAGGCGTAGATGCATCATAGGGTCCAACTGTTGGAGGAGAAGATGCTCAAAATGCAGAGAAAGTTGATCGCTACTGAAGCCAAGATTAAGGACGTGACACTGACTGCTGATGTGACCAGGATGAGGTTGGATGCCTCAAGAGTTAGGGAGATGGATGTGAACCGTCGTGTGCAAGTGATGGAGCAGCATGTGAGGGTTACCATGCCACTGATGGTAGTTTGCGTTCTGCTTCTCATGGTTGCTGCACGTTCGGGAGTTTACTTTGGCGTGAGCTATCCAGGAGCTAGGCGTAGATTCCCATGATTGTCTTATTTCCAGTTTGTCTATTTCATTTCATCATTGTAATTGTTGTGTGAAACAATTTATTAACTCGCGTAAAAACATGTACTTGTTAGGGGATGGCATTTGACCGCCCCAGTATTTTGGTTTGGCCAAGTTGTTCTTTTGGAATTGGATGAAAAACAAGTAACATTGGTTTTTGGAGTTAATTTTTAGGATGAATGGATTATGTTATGAGGTTATGGTTAAATTTCTTTGTTTACATACACGACTGATTCAGATACTGCGTGATATATCGACTCACTTATATTATGATTGTTATGTTATAAAAGAAAAACCATGGCTCCAAGACGGGAAACCCACGGAAACCCACTTCCACAAACTGCTGAGGAATTAGCTCAATTGATTTCACAACACGTTGAAGCTGCCGTCGCCCAACATAATACAAATGAGGGGAACCAAAACGAAGGATGCAGCTACAAGACCTTCCAAGCATGCCAGCCAAAGAATTTTGCTAGAACAGAAGGACCAGTTAGAGTTCTCCGCTGGATAGAGAAGATGGAAGCAGTTATGATGATCAGCAACTGTACGCCAGCTCAGCGCGTTAAGTATGCAACAAGTTCACTCCAAGATGAGGCGTTAACTTGGTGGAATGCACAAATCCAAGCTTTAGGTGAGGTGCCTGCCTATGCACTCACCTGGGACGAATTCAAAGCTTTGTTGATGAAGGAATACTGTCCACGTAATGAGAATCGAAAGGTTGAAGCCGAGTTTTGGAACCTCTCGATGGAAGGAGCAGATGTTCGTGGATACACTACACTGTTCAATGAAATGGCAAGAATTGTTCCCCATCTCATAACCCCTGAGTACAAGAGAATCGAACGCTACATTTAGGGATTGGTGCCTCAGATTCATAGCATGGTGAATCATCAAACCCTACTACTTACCAGGAAGTAGTGCAACTAGCACATACCCTGACCGATGATGCTGTACGAATGGGAACGTTAAGGAAGGCGAGCACAGGGAAGAAGCCAATGGAAATTTGTGAATGTCCTATGGAGAAGGAAAAGTCAGTTTATTCTGGAAAGAGGAAATAGTCTGAAGGTTCAGGAAGTCGTTCTGGAAACTTCCGTCTGAAGAAGAGAGGCCCTGGCAAGATGTATACTGCTAATGAAGCAAAAAGAAACCAAGGACCTAACCCTAAGTGCAACAAATGCAAATACTACCATACAGGCCCCTAAAACGTATGTGAACGCTGTGGAAAGTTTGGACACCGAATAAGAGATTGTCGAGTAAAGTTGGACGAGAGGAAAGAAGATCGAAACTAAGGTTGCTATGAATGTGGAGCGTTTGGACATTTTAAGAGGGAATGCCCTAAGTTGAAGGAATAGGAAGCTCGTGGTAGAGCATTCGTGATGGAGGTAAAGAAAGCTCGTAAGAATCCCTCCGTTGTCACCGGTACATTTCTAGTTAATAATCATTATGCTTACGTATTATTCGATACTGGAGCCGATAGAAGTTAAGTTTATTGAAACTTCGAGTCTTTCCTTGACTCATAATCTAGTAAGTTGAATAAGAAGTACTCGATTGAGTTAGCTAATAGGAAATTGATAGAAACTAACTAAGTGTATAGGGATTGTACTATACTCTTAGGAGACCACATGTTTAGAATTGACCTTTTGCCTATAGAATTGGGAAGTTTCGATGTTGTAATACGGATGGATTAGCTATCGAAGAATCGTACTAAAATCGTATGTCATGAGAAAGTAGTCAAGTTGCCCTCGATAATGGAGAGCCATTAGAGATTCAAGGTGATGAAAGTGCTCCATTAAAGATTGTAAATGTGATGAAGGCGCAAAAGTATTTAAGGAAAGGATGCGCAACTTTTATAGCCCATGTAATCGACACGAGAGCCGAGGAGAAGAAGCTAGAGGAAATACCGATAGTGCGCGACTCTCCGGAAGTGTTTCCTGAGGAGTTGCCTGGGTTGCCGCCGCAACGGCAAGTTGAATTTAAAATCTACTTATTACCAGGTGCAGCGCCAATTGCACGATCTCCATATCAGTTAGCGCCACCTGAAATGCAGGAGTTATCCAAGCAATTGTAGGAAATGTTGGATAAAGGATTTATAAGACCAAGCTTCTCACCTTGGGGAGCGCCAGTCTTATTTATGAAAAAGAAGGATTGATCGATGAGGATGTGCATCGACTACAGAGAACTGAACAAGTTAACCATCAAGAACCGTTACCCATTGCCAAGAATAGATGACTTGTTTGACCAATTGCAAGGATCGAGTTACTATTCGAAGATAGATTTGCGCTCTGGGTATCACCATTTGAGAATTGCTGAGGAAGATGTTCCTAAGATAGCATTTCGAACGCGATATGGTCACTATGAATTCATGGTCATGCCCTTTTGACTGACAAACGCCCCTGCTGTATTCATGGATCTCATGAATAGGGTGTGCAGATCGTATCTCGATAAATTTGTAACCATGTTCAGAGACGACATACTTGTATACTCGAAAACTAAGGAGGAGCATGAACAACATCTGAGATTGCTTTTGGAGTTACTAAAGAACGAGAAGTTATATGCAAAACTTTCCAAATGCGAGTTCTAGATTCGAGAAGTTCAATTTCTTGGACATGTCATCAATGCTGAAGGCATACACGTTGACCCCGCCAAAAGTAAAGCAATTAAGAATTGGGAAATACCAAGAAACCCAACCGAGGTACGGCAATTCCTTGGATTGGCAGGATATTATCGGAGATTTATCGAGAACTTTTCAAAGATAGCAAAGCCGTTGACTGCATTGACACAGAAGAACAAGGAGTATCTTTGGTATGAGGAGCAAGAGGAAGCATTTCAATTGCTCAAGGCAAAGTTATATAGTGCCCCTGTTTTTCACTTCCTGAAGGAACTGATGGATTCGTGGTATACTGTGATGCCTTGCATCATGGACTAGGATGCGTTCTGATGCAAAACAATAAAGTTATCACTTATGCTTCACGACAACTTCAAGTGCATGAGCAGAACTACACGACTCATGATTTGGAGTTAGGAGCAGTAACTTTCGCACTCAAGATCTGGAGACACTGCCTATATGGTACGAAGTGTACAATCTTTACATATCACAAGAGTCTCCAGCACATCTTTGAACAGAAAGAGCTCAATATGAGACAACGACGTTGGGTGGAATTGCTCAATGACTACGGTTGTGATATTCGTTATCACCCAGGTAAGGCCAACGTTGTGGCCGATGCCTTAAGTAGAAAGGAGCGTGCAAAACCCTTGCATGTGTGTGCACTAGGGTTGACCATCCAAACAAATCTCCCAGCTCAGATCCATGATGCTCAACGTGAAGCTTTGAAAGAAGAGAAATTGAAGGATGAGAATCTCCAGGTAATGATTCGAGAACTTGTACCTAAGTCTGATGATACGTTATACTTCATGAATAGAATATGGGTACGCCTTACGGGAAATTTGCGTGAATTAGTACTGGATGAAGCTCATAGGTCGAGATATTCAATTCACCAGGATCGGATAAGATGTACAAGGATCGTAAGGAACCTTACTGGTGGCCGAATATGAAAGGAGATATTGTTGAGTACCTTAGTAAATGTTTGACTTGCGCAAAAGTCAAAGCCGAGTACCAGAAACCGTCTGGACTTCTTCAACAGCCAGTGATTCCTCAGTGGAAATGTGATTGTATCGCTATGGATTTCGTCACCAAATTACCCCGCACAAGGAGTGGTTATGACACCATTTGGGTAATTGTGGACTGTTTGACGAAATCGGCACATTTCCTACCTATTAGAGAATCCTACCCTATGAAAAAGTTGGCTAGCATTTATCTCGAAGAGGCTGTGTCCCAGCATGGAGTACCGATTTCGATTATCTCTGATAGAGATAGCCGCTTTACATCAAGATTCTGGAAAGCATTACAGAAAGTGCTAGGTACAAAGCTAGATATGAGTACGGCTTATCATCCATAGAGTGACGGTCAAAGTGAAAGAGTTATTCAGATCTTAGAAGATATGTTGCGTGCTTGTGTAATAGATTTTGGTGGTAGTTGGGATACCTACCTACCGTTAGCTGAATTTTCCTATAACAACAGCTATCAAACTAGTTTGAAGGCCGCACCATTCGAAGCTCTTTATGGGAGAAAATGTCATTCTCCACTATGTTGGAGTGAGGTTAGTGATAAACAAATGATAGGACCTGATATTATCCAGGAGACAACAGACAAGATCTTTAAGATAAAGGGATTGATTGAAAGTCGCACAGGACATACAGAAAAAGTATGCCGACCAAAGGAGAAAATCGTTGGAATTCAAGGTTGGAGATGGAGTTCTGCTGGAAGTCTCCCCTTGGAAAGGAGTTGTTAGGTTTAGCAAACATGACAAACTTAGCCCACGCTATATTGGTCCATACTAGATCGTAGCCCATGTAGGCCCCGTTGCATATCGTCTAGAGTTACCGCGTGAATTGAAAGGTGTGCATAATGTGTTCCATGTGTCAAATCTAAGGAGGTGTTTGTCTGATAAAACGCCTATTATTTCTCCGGAAGACTTGATGATAAACTTTAATTTCATGAAGAACCTGTTGAGGTTACTGATTGGAAGGAAAGTAAGACTAGACGTAGTCGTATTTGCCTAGTGAAAGTGAGATGGAACTCGAGACATGGACCCGAGTATACTTGGGAACGGGAAGACATGATGAAACGAGAGTACCCGCACTTATTCAAGACAAATCATAACCCTACCTCCTAGAAAAATTTCAGGACGAAATTTCTTTAAGGAGGGAAGGCTGTGACAACCCTCGATTTCCGAGTAATTTCTCTAGAAACCCTAGATCTTGATTTCTATGCTCAGTCTTGTTTTAGAATATATAGCACTAAATAAACTAATCTAAAGATTGATTAGTCCTACGTGTGCTTACGTTTCTATTTCATGCGTGTTCGACCATGAAAACCCGAGTCCGGCGAATGTCTGAAATAAACGCCATTAGGAACTGACCGGAAAATAAATATTAACGTCATAGGTAAAAATGAGAATTTGGCCTAATTTAATCTTAGTTACACTAATATTAATGTTATTATGTGAGGAAACGACTATCGTAACGAGAAAACCCAATAACAGCATCTACGCGCCTTAGTGCGACGAGATGACTCAATCTAGCAGATAAACTATAAAATGCCCAAGTGGATGATAAAACCAAGATATGGGGCATGTAAATAGTCGTATTGGACTAGAATTTCGCAAGGAATTAGAATTTAACATGTTCGGGTTTTGAAAGTCGGGTCGAGACGGGAGAAAAAGGAAAATGACCGTTCGACTACCCCCTCTTCCCCCTTGCTTGCGGCCGCCCCTTACCCCCCCTCCCCTCTCTTTCCCTTATAAATGCCTTTCCCCTCTCTCATTTGTTCTCTCTTTATTTCATTTCAAAAGAAAGAAAATCATCTCTCCCTCTCTTTCTCTTAAACTCACGGCCACACCACCACCACCATCATCATCTTTGTTTTTCATCCAAGTTCTTGGAGATTTAAGCTTGGAATCCTGAGTTGGAAGTGTTCCTGGCAAAAAGTGGAGCTCGTTGGTGGTAAAGCAAGAAGAAAACCATCATCTTACAACTATATTGGATAAGGTATCTTTAGGACTAAGGTATCTTTAATCTTTCGTTCTAGTTACGTTTATGTTGGATAATGGCTACCTAAAAGCTATAGTTGTTTCATCCAAGTAGAAGTTTAGTAAAAGATGGGTTGAAATCTGAAAATGATGATCAAAAGTGAAGTACATTGTGTATGCATGTGCGTGTATGTATGACCGTATGCATGTATGTGTGTATGTTGTTGTTTGGGTGCTTGATGGTTGCTTAATAGTGCCTTGAATGTTGTTTGATCGTTCATGCAAGTATGGATAACGTTATAGATGGTTTAGAACTGAATATTTCAGTGTTTTGATGAAGGATTTTGATGGATTTAATGTGCATATGGATGTCGTATATATATATATATGCATGTGTTGGTTCATATCTTGCGAAATGTGATGAAATAAGACTTGATCGTTGACATGCAATAAGTTGTTTGCATCGGATAGTTTATAACAGTAAGTTGGGGTATAATTTAGCATGAAAACATGATAAATAGTGGATGGATCATTGTTTGGTTAATTTGAACGTTTATGGTTGAAATATACGTCGAAATGCATGCTAGAATAGGTATTTTTGTATGGAATAAAAGGAATTATTGAAATCTGGAACTAGGACTATAAAGTGATGATATTTTATGTGTAAATAATGTATTTTTGATAATATGTATGATTCTTAGTGATTGGATGCATTACATTACGTTTTAGGCTTAACTAGTCGTAAAAAACGTTGACTTTTGGCATGAAAATTTGGCATAATATTGCTCTGAGTTTAATCAGTAGTTATGGACTTGTTGTATGTATTATTTACAGCCATATGAGGTACAATTGGTTCATAAAGTGATACGTGCATTTGAACATGTTTTATGATGCCTAAATGGTCACTTATGCATAGAAATTGCCATGATTTAGAGACTTTTATACCAAGTTGGTTAAAGTTTTTTGATTCATGAAATGGTTAAAGTTTTTTGATTCATGAAATGTGATTTAGGATTTATGTACTATACATATATGAGTGTTTTTATGTGTATATGGTTACAATTTTAACATTTTGGTTGTTAATTAGTACGTGTCTAAGTAAGGCGTAATTTACCGTTTTCGTTAAGATCTTAACCGAGTGTTATAATCACCAACTACTCGCGCAAACAAATATTTTCTTAAAAATAGTATAAGTCTAGTAGGTTGGATGAACAACTTGCTAGTAAGACTTGAGTATCAATTCTTAAAGTGTCTATCGTATTTAGAGCACTAATAGGATTGACTGGACGTTCGTGGGTATAATTGCACGAATTATCGATTCCGTTGATCAAGGTGAGTTTTCTACGGCCCCTTTTTAAACTTGTTATCATTTTACAAAATCGTGGGGGAAATACCTGGCTTCGTTCGTTATATCATGATCATGTGGCTTACTCGTGTGTGTTCGTATGATAGTCTCGAGTATGGGTGGTTCGTTATTGTGTTCATGTGAGTCGTTCATGAATACCCCCTTTCCCATATAATCATTAGCCTTAGGGTAGGCCACAATGTATATTGGTAGATCTATTTGGGTTTGCCAGCCCACACTCACGATCAGTAGCTCTAATCAGGCGTTTTGGATGCGAGTGAATATATGTTGAATTCGTTTCGTGGGGATTGCTTACTTTATGTAAAGCCTTCATGTTTTGGTTTGATTATAGCTCCAGGTGCTATCATTTAGTTATATCCCTAGCTAGTTTACAACTTACCATATTGTTTGTCAACGATATATGATACTGTTGTATGTAATGTTTTCATAAACCCGTGAAACTCGCTCAACTTTATGTTGAGTTTTTAAGCGTGTATTTCAGGTACATAGGAGCGTGGATGGTGGTATGAACTGGGCTTGGGCAAACGTGGATGTGGCATCTTTTGGCTATTTATGTAAAAATACGATCTTTGTGTATGATCGTTGTTAAACAATTTGAATTTTTCTTATTTTGGAATGTTGTGACAAAATCCTGTGGTTTGTAATTTTAAAACTTAAGTTTTAACGTTTGCCTATATATCATGTTGTTTCCAACTATGTCATCGCCATGCTTAACGCATATACAATTCCGCTGCGATATTCAACGTCGTTTTTGGGGTGTGACAGTAACTCTCCAGCGTGTGAACTGGAAGCCCCGGCTTCTTCATGCTATGCCGGCATATCGAGGTCCATGATAATTTCCTCGGGATCTGTCGAATCCCAGATTTGTCCCATTCTGTGCATAAACCTCGGCTGTCTTATTGGTAGGATTGTTATCATTTACATACTCATGTAAATGCTCAAATTTAACAATCCTAGCATCACTCCTTTATTCCCTCCATGTTACACCCATACCTCTCATATAGGTTCAAAATCTAGCTTCCTCCAAACATGGGCGTTGGAGCACCTTCAGTTGCATTTCTGGAAAAAAGATTACAAAATAAATATGCAATATTTCATGGAAATTGGTTCATCATAAAATATAAAATGAATAAGTCCCTCAAACTAACAACTCTCTCGCTTTGACCACAAGCTCTAATCGAATGGCTAAGTAACCGATGTATGTAACGCAGCAGGGGGTCTCGAATCTGATTGCTTTTTTGTTTTACTCGAGTTTTACACCCCTGTTCCAATTATCTCCCAAAATGCTTTTCTCATGGCACCACTTTCCGCGTCCCTACTTTCCTCGTCTAGAAAGGTATGGTATGCTGGAATTCCTGAAATTGCTTCCTTCTCCATTTCTTGTTTTGTATAGATACCGAGATAGACACCGAACAAGGCCATGGATGTTTTTTGCCATTGTCCACCAGGTCTGAATGAAACTGCTTCATCATCCCATAGGTCAGAGCCTTTCATGCTAAATCTGAAAGATGCTAAGAATTCAAAAGTAAGTTCATAATCAAAAGGTTTGTTTTGTGAAAACATACGCTTCCACTGAATACTCAATAAATTATTTTATCTTTCAGGCTGTCCGACAGCCACCAAGGTTTTTTCATCTGCTTGCAAATATGACTTTTCAGCCCTTTGTAAAGTCTTTGCAGCCGGTCACGACACCATCATTCACGGCTCCCATCGAATTGCAAATAGGGATGGATTCATGATCCTGAAATTTTAAATAATTAAGTTAAATGACACAAAACAAAAGTCTAGAATAGTTTCATTACGTTAGTGACAAAATATGGGTTTCATGAGACACATGTAAGGCCCCGTTCCCAGAGACCTCACAGTTGGTCAGTCATAGCAATAAATATAAAAAACATTACTTAATTCTTAATGACAATGCAGTGGAATTAACATCAAAAGCCATCCATTCATTAATAAAAACTGTCACTAAGCAATACACCTATAATTGTTATCAGTTACAAAACCCCATTTAATTGCATTACAAAACAATAATATTATTAATCATGAACGGATGCTAGTATTGCCCCAACAAGTAGCCTCCCCATGTGCCATACTCAGCAAAATTACCTGTCAACAGAAAATGCAAAAAAGTCAGCCTTGCTAAGTGACTTCTAGTTTTAAAACACTAAAATACCTCATAAGATTTGTATATGAAAATATCATTTAAAATAATGTACATTTCTTTCGTACGCGATCACACATCATACTTACTTTCAGATAATATTCATTATTATCTTTATTATCCTTCTCATTCTTTCACTATTATCTTTCACTTTCTGTCGGACCAATGTGCAAAACCACGAACATTATGCACGAAGTTGATGCTGGGCCTGAGGTCTATAAATAGACCCTAAACATTATGCACAAGGCTGGCCCAGTCACCTAGGGTATGCTACAAAGGTCATATCAATCTCAGTGATTGACCCATGTGCATCCTTCGGGTTAGCTAAACCGTACATAGTTGAGCTTATGACAACATGCTCATGCACCTCCATTAAATTTGCTTGCAAGTCTTTCATTCGTTCATTATGTTCCACTTTTTGTTAATATTAATCTTTCACTTGATCAAGAATAATACTTTAGGAGCATAAACACACCATGTAAAGTCACCTAAAAATATAATAATAAGAACAACCTACAACATGAATAAAATATCAAATAAAATTATCAAGTCAAACTTTAAAATTATGATTCCTATAAAATTCTAGAAAGTTTCTAAGTGTTTTAGGCCCATGGGAACTATTCAGGCGCATAAGCACTACTTAGGCGCATCAACACTATATGGGCGCATGATCATTCATGCGCATGGACCTAAACTCTTAGGTGCATGAACTATTCAGGCGCATGGACCTAAACTTAGGCGCCTGAAGAAAAAGTTGGGCGCATGGTACTGTTCAGGCACATGGACCTAAACTTAGGCGCCTGAAGAAAAAGTTGGGCGCATGGTACCGTTCAGGCGCATGAGTTAACACTTAGTATTTTTAGGCAAGGTTTTCGGCGCATGGGCACTATTAGGGCGCATGAACCCCACTTATGATTTTCTAAGGCAAATTTCTAGGGGCATGGGCTATGTTTGGGCACATGTCCTGTACTTAGGCAGTTCTAAGTTAAGTTTTCAGGCGCATGGGCCCTGTTTTGGCGCATGACTACCTGTTATGCATTTTTTAGTAACTAAATCATTCTAGATCTGTATTTGCACCTGTTCTAAGCATATGTACCAGCATAAAACATGAGCATAAACATACATACACACACGGGTACATAAATACAACCTTAAAAAAAACCTTTTAAATGCATTTTCAGCCCCAAAGTTAGTTAAAACACATGTAAATCGGGTCAAGAACTCACCTATGCAGCCTTCAAGTAATACTCCTCCAAACTTGAGTGCACAAGAGTTCAAACACCTAAAACAAGCAAAACAAACACCAAAACACATGGAACACTTAAAAATCGGTTTCATAGGGCGAATCCTCAAAGATAACCAAACCAATTAACACCAAAAACATATACCTAAGAAGATTTCGGCATTTCTTCTTGAACAAACCAAGAGAAACAAGGTTTCCTGCTCCTTTCTCCTTCTTGGTCGAACAACAGAATAGTGTGCATGGCATGGGTGGCCATGCCTTTAAAGGTGAAACTTTTGACTTTTGTGTACTATTTACACAATACCCCTTCGACTTTGGCTCCTTTTTATTTTCTTCTTGATACATTTCTTTTCTATTTATTTTGACCTATGTGTCGGGTGTTACAAGTCTACCCCCTTAAAGAGGTTTCGTCCCCGAAACCTATCATTCTTCGAATAATTATGGGTAATGCCGTCTCATCTCTTCTTAAGTCTCCCACGTAGACTCAGAACCCTTTCGGTGTTTCCACTGCACCCGCACAAGTGGAACCACTTTATTCTTCAATCTTTTCTCCTTCCGATCGACAATTGCCACCGGTTGCTCTACATAATTGAGCCGTTCATCCACTTCGGTATCATCTAGTGGTACAATCATATCCTTTTTAACTAAGCACTTTCTCAGATGAGATACATGGAATGTCGGGTAAATTCCACTTAACTCATCGGTGAATTCTAGTCGATAGGCCACCTCCCCTACTCATGCAACGATTTGGAAAGGCCTTATGTATCTCGGGCTCAACTTGCCCCTTTTCCGGAACTGGATGATCGCCTTCTAAGGCGAGACCTTCAACATGACTCTATCACCCACGTTGAACTCGATCGGCCTACGCCTCTTATCGGCATACGACTTCTGCCTATCCTTGGCTGCCTTCATAAAGGCTTTAGTATTTTTTAACTTTTCTTTTGTAGCCTTCATCACCTAGATAATTCCCAACTCTTTCTGCCCAATGTCTCCCCAACATACGGGCTTCCTACACCTTCTACCGTATAGCATCTCGTATGGTGGCATGCCAATGCTGGCATGATAACTGTTGTCGTATGAGAATTCCGCTAATGGTAAGTGATCATCCCAACTTCTTCCAAAGTCGATCATGCATGCTCGAAGCATGTCCTCGAGCGTCTAAACCATCCTCTCAGACTGACCATCTGTTTGAGGATGGTAAGTCGTGATAATGTGTAGCCTCATCCCTATCACATCATGAAATCTTTTCCAAAACTTGGATGTAAACCGAGTGTCGGGATCAAACACAATAGAAACTGGTACACCATGACGAGCTACAATCTCCTTAATGAACAAATCCGCCAGTCTTTTGGATGAATACATCTCATAGATCGGTAGGAAGTGAGCACTCTTTGTCTAACGGTCGACTATCACCCAAATGGTATCATACCCCCTCGCCGTGCGGGGTAACTTCGTAATGAAGTCCATGGTGATGTGCTCCCACTTCCACTGGGGTATATCCAATGGCTGGATTTTGCCGTATGGCTTCTGATGCTTTGCGTTGAATAGCAAACAAGTGAGGCACTTACTCACATAATCCACCACTTCGCACTTCATTCCAGGCCACCAGTAATCTTTCTTCATGTCTTGATACATCTTGGTAGTGCACCGATGAATGGAATATCGAGTCTTATGAGCCTCATCCATAATCCACCCCCGTCGGTTTCCGTAACGAGGGTTCCACATCCGCCTGAAGCGGGATCTAACTTTATGGGTATTTTCTCCCGATTTCGAGACTTGGCCTCGCATCCTTTCAGGGTTAAGCTGATCTTCTTTATCATTTTGAAATTCTTTCACCTGTGTCATCACGTCAGCGGTCATAACCAACTGATAAGCCTTCACCCAAATCAGCTCGGTTCTCTCGCCAAGGGCATCGGCCATAACGTTTGCCTTACCCGGATGATAATGGATCTGATAGTCATAATCCTTGATGAGCTCTAACCACCTCCTCTGCCTCATGTTAAGATCCTTTTGCCTAAAGAAATACTTTAAGCTCTTGTGGTTTGTGAAGGTGATGCACTTTGTCCCATATAAGTAGTGCCTCCAAATCTACAACATGAAGACCACAGCCGCTAGCTCCAAATAATGGGTGGGATAATTGACTTTGTTGGTTTTTAGCTGTGGGGACGTGCAGGCTATTACCCTTCCACATTGCATCAACACGCAACCCAGTCCCGAATAAGAAGCATCTGAGTATACCACTAAGTCTTCACCCTTTCAGGTAATGTGAAGACAGGAGCTTGAGTTAATCTTGCCTTGAACTACTCAAAAGCATCCTCCTGTTCCTGACCCCACACAAACTTCATATCCTTGCAAGTCAATTTAGTCAAAGGTGAGGCTATCTTGGAAAAGTCTTGAATAACTCTTCTGTAGTAGCCCGCCAAACCTAAGAAACAACGAATCTAGGATGGCGTTTTCGGAAACTTCCATTTCATCACCCCCTCAACTTTCATTGGGTCCACCATGATTCCTTCAGAATTCACCACGTGACCCAAAAATTGAACTTCACGCAACCAAAAACCACACTTAGAGAATTTAGCATACAACTTCTCTCTTCTAAGTGTCTCCAATACATCGCGTATGTGACCGGCATGTTCTTCCTCGTTTTTTGAATAAATCAGGATATCATCAATAAACACAATCACTGATTTATCTAACATTGGCCGACACACGGTTCATCAAATCCATAAAGGCAGCTAGCGCGTTGGTTAGACCAAAAGACATAATGAGAAACTCGTAGTGTCCATAACGCGTACGAAAAGCTGTCTTAGGAATGTGTTGTTCCTTTACCTTTAATTAATGATAGCCAGATCGGAGATCTATCCTTGAGAACCAACTGGGACCTTGAAGCTGATCAAACAAGTCGTCAATTCACGGTAAGGGATATCGTTTCTTCACCGTTAACTTTTTTAACTCTCGGTAGTCTATGCACATCCTCATACTACCGTCCTTCTTCTTAATAAACAAGACCGGAGCACCCCAAGGAGAGATGCTCGGTCAGATGAACCCTTTATCCATGAACTCCTGCAGTTGAATCATGAGTTCCTTCATCTCGGTCGGAGCTAATCGATACAGTGCTTTGGCAACGGGTTGAGCACCGGGTATCAAATCAATCTGAAATTCAATCTCGTGATCCGGTGGCACATGTGGTAAATCATCTGGGAACATGTTCGGAAAGTCATGCAAGATAATTGTGGTACTGACGCGTCCACATCCTTTATGTAAGCCAGGTAGGCATTACATCCGCATCTCATGCACTTCTTTGCTACCTCCATCAAAATCACCTTAGGAACTGTAGTGATGCGATCAACATAAATCATCAACGAACTTCCATCGGGCGCAACTAATCGAATCATCTTCTTGCCACACATGATGTTTGCCTCATAGGCTGCTAACCAATCCATCCCTTGTATTACATTGAATCCGCCAAGGGGCATCACATATAGTTTAGCAGAAAACCTATGGCCTTCTAGCTCTATGTCATAGTTTTCTATCATATCAGAAATTCTAGTAGACTTACCAATAGCATTTTCTACATCAAAAGGTTCATCTATACTTCTCCTTCTAACAGGAAACTTAGCATAAAAAGCAGCAGAAATGAAACTCCTACTAGCACCAGAATCTAATAATACAGAGGCACATGTTTCGTTTACTGGAAACATACCTGACACGACGTTGGGGTCTACCGGGCCTCTTATCGGGTCATCATTAAGGCTCTAGCACTTGCTCTCTGTCCTCCTTCTTCAACCCTCTTCTTCATCCCAAAACCTTCGGCCCTTTGCCCCTTGCAATCCCTACTCACATGCCCCTCTTCCCTACAAGTGTAGCATCTCAACACCTTACAATCCATAGCAATGCGACCAGGCTTCCTGCATCTGAAGCAAACATTAAAGCCCAACCGGTATTCCCCACTATGCTACTTCCCACACTTGCCATATCTTTTCATCTCTGAGCCTGCAGTAGCCACTTGTCGGTCATCCATCCTTGACATTTTGCTATTTTGGGTGAAACCACGATGACCAAACCGCTTTCTGCTCCAGTTCCTATCACCACCAATAGTCTTTTTCACCTCTACCACCTCTACTTCCTTTTCATCGTACAACCTCCTTGCTAAATCCACTGCCGACCTAAAAGTACTTGGTCGGGCAGCAATCAAGTGTCTGCGGATGTCAGCCTTGCCATTTCATTAAACTTGGTAGTGTATTGTTGGAGGGTCATAGTTCCCGCCTCCAGCTATAAGAACTCCCTTTCGATCTTGTCGAGTTCTCGATGAGGACAAAATTCCTCAATCACTAATTTCTTCAGCTCTCCTTATATCATTCTTCCCATAGCCCGATTGCCCTCGGCTTGGACAAGGTTGTCCGACCAACACAATGCCGAGTCAACAAATGAGTGAGTGGCGAACTTCACTTTTGGTCCTCGTGACACTCACTAATCTCCAACACCACTTCTATCTCCCTTACCCAGCGGTGGGCAGCTGCAGCATTGCTATTGACATCGAAAGTAGGGGTTTACACCGTTGGAGTGTCCCGTAGCTGCATCCCCTCGCAGTTCCCGCACTACTACCTCCTCCTTATCGTTGTAGGCTGCCTTCCCGGCATTCAGTTCCCCCTTCTCATTATTATGATCCCTCATATTCTCCTTTCTTCCAGCTGTAGTTCTTCTCTCCCCCTCCTTCTCCTTTCTCTCATCCTCCCTAACAGCACGAACGACTTCAGTCACTACCGATGGTAGGATCATCCGCATGACTTAGTGAACCTCCTCAACCACTGCTTCTTTCACTGAGGCCCTCAGATTGGCACTCTAATCGACGCCCTAATGCTGATGAACTACAGGATCTACAGGGGTCGTTTCAGCAGTCCTAGCCCTATTCCTTGTAACACGGGGTTCAGGACCACGTACTCCACCTCTAGAAGCCTTAGATGATCTACCTCTACCCATCCTCTAATCACTATAAGATTCGAACACTAACACAGTCATTCAAGGAAATAGCTTAGCTTATGTTAAGTATAGTAAATCCCTAATTACAGTTACCAGTTGTGATTAGCCACTAACTTTACTCTTCACACGCCAAGCATTACCTATCCTAACTATATATCAGTATCTAAATCTACTAAGAGCACATAATTCAAATAGCACATGCACATAATACCGGTTAATATTAAGAAAAGATATACCTGATGGCATGTAGCTACTTGGGCTGGCATCTATTTCCTTTAGTCCCATTCTCAGTTTAAGATTAGGTTTTAAAAATATTTTATCCAATTCACTTGAACTTTAGCTCTGATACCAACTTGTAAGGCCTCATTCATTGAGGCCTCACAGTTGGTCAGTCATAGCAATAAATATAAAAAACATCACATAATTCTTAAAACAATGCAGTGGAATTAACATTAGAAGCCATCCATTCATTAATAAAAACTGTTGCTAAGAAATACACCTATAATTGTTATCACTTACAAAAGACCATTTAATTACATTACAAAACAACAATATTATTAATCGTGATTGGATGCCAGTATTGCCCCGACGAGTAGACTCCCCTTGTGCCATCCTCAGCAAAATTACCTGACAACTGAAAATACATAAAAGTCAGCGTTGCAGTGTGAGTTCTAGTTTTAAAACACTAAATACCTTGTAAGATTTGTATATGAAAATACCCTTTTAAATAATGTACATATCTTTCGTACGCGATCACGCATCATACTTACATTCAAATAATATTCATTATTATCATTATTATCCTTCTCATTCTTTCATTATTATCATTCACTTTCTGTCAGACCAATATGCAACACCCCGAACACCACGCACGAAGCTGATGTTGGGCCTGAGGTCTATAAATAGACCCCGAACATTAAGCATAAAGCTGACCCAGTCACCTAGGGTATGCTACAAAGGTCATGTCAATCTCAGTGATTGACCCTATGTACATCCTTCGGGTTAGCTAAACCGAACACAGTTGAGCTTACGAAAACGTGATCGTGTACCTCCATTAAGTTTGCTTGCAAGTGTTTCATTCGTTTATTATGTTCCACTTTTTGTTAATATTAATCTTTCACTTGATCAATAATAATACTTCACGACCATAAACACACCACATAAAGTCACCTTATAATATAATTGTAACACTTGGAGATTTTGTCATTTAAAAGAAAGAAAAGAAATGAGAATAGGAGAAAAGAAAGATATTTTGTAAGAAAAAGAAATGAAGTATAAGAGGAGGGGTTTAAAGTGTAAATAGGACAAAATAATATTATTATTTTGTTTAAAGTGGGCATGTCCGTCGACATCTTCTGCACATCAACTGTCTCGACTTTTAGAGAGAGAAAACAGAAGATCTTCGACATTTAGAGAGAGAAAGAAGCTGAATTCAGATAAGGTAAGCAAGTTTAACATAATTGGTTTGGTTTTATGGACTTTTGGCCATAAAAACGGTTTCTACATGTTCTCATGTGTGTATATGTGTTCGGGTTTGTCTGTTTTGACATACATAGGTGTTTGAATTCGTGTACAAGAAAGATTGGGGAAGTTTGGGCTTGTTGGCTATAATAGGCGAGTTTCTAGACCCCATATTTTACATGTTTTTAATGATTTTGGGGCTGAAAATGCATGTAAAACATTTTTAAAACTTTTGTATGTATGACCGTATGTATATATGCTTGTATGTTGGTATTTTATGGTTGTGCATGCTGTGTTAAGGCCTAAAATGGCAGTAAGAGCTTGGGACATGTTAAAACTACGTTTGGGACTGAAAAGTATGTTAGAAATACATAAGTTGATGGTCATGCGCCCAAACAGGGTCCATGCGCTATTATTATGCCATAGAAAAGTTCAAGTCTGGTCATGCGCCCAAACAGGGCCCATGCGCCTGAAAAATTTGACTTAGAAAGTCTAAGTTTGTGATGAAACGCCCAAACAGTGCCTTATACGCCTAAACAGTCGCCCGTGCGCCTAGAAATGCCTTAGGAATTTCTAAGTGTAGGCCGATGCGCCTAAACAGTGCCACATGCACCTAAGTGTTGCTGAAACACCTAAGTATAGGGTGATGCGCCCAAATAGTGCCATGCGCCGAAAAGGCTCATGTACCTAAGTGTTGAAACGCGTAAGTGAGGCTCATACCCTTTCATAGTAGAGAAACGCCCAAACAGTCCTTATGCGCCCAAATAGTGCTCATGCGTGTCACACCCTCAATTTCCACGAACGGGGTTTTACCATTAGGCGTGTGACATACCAGGATCTCAGACACAGTCATATCGAACGGCACTATATGAACTTAAAATAAACATTTGACTTCATTCAAAAGAACATAAACAAAGCTTACAATAGTGCGGAAGCGTGTACATAATTTGTGAATCCATTTCAGTAAAGTTACAATAGCCATGTTTAGACAAAATATTCAATGCTGAAAATAAAATAGATGAATGCATGCCCTGAGTGCGTTTCCTGTAGCGTGCATCATGAGCTTATGCGTTCCTTGTGACCTGAGAAAACATGCTAAAATGTGTCAACATAAAGTTGGTGAGTTCACAGGTTTAATCGACATGAAATGTGTTCGTAAGCGTTTCAGTGGTTTGCGTTTCAATGGTTTAGTATATAGAGCATATCGTTAGGTAGCTAGCCTATGTTCATGTTACTTAGCGTTTCGAACCGAAGCTGACTGTTTACGTCCTATATGTTTGTTGTATCCCCGTCACGTCTCATCAGACCAGACAAATGTTAGGTCAATAAAGCACCCGTTTGACCTCCAATCAAGCTAGCGCGACTAGCCCAGGCGGGGTTTGTCAGACCCAGTAGTACTACTCAAAATTACCTCGCTAATCCCATTACTAACGGTTCGAGTGTGTCAGGACTGTTGTGTGTTTGCACTAACGTAACAAGCGATATCAATAATACTACAACCATTTATGTAAATCTATTTGCATGTTTTCTCCCCCAAAAGGAAAGAGAGTAAAATAGGGGCCGTGAAACTCACTGATGATGTAGTAAGTATGTAGGATGAAAGTCCACCAAGTGTTGTTTACGATGCGCTGTCAAACATCTATTGACAGTTATGTTAAGCGTTAATGTTGTGTTTAGCGTTAATAGACATGTTTAGTCGGGTCGGGTCGCATGGGTTCGGTCGTGGGTGACACACACACATGTAGGCATACGCATATCAGACCTTATGTAGATCCCAAACGGGTTGTCGTTAATTGTAAACAGTTAGGTGGTTTTAGATTGAAAAAGTATGTGCTTGTTGATTGCGTTGACTTTAATCTTTGTGGTCAAGAAATGACACTTTATTGATTGTTACCATATCATCACACGATAGGCACACCGCACACAAGGCGAATTCACTCACGACTCCAATTGCATATCAAGGCTAGACGCACGTCTGGACACTTCATTCGCACGAATGAGCCTTCAATTGTACGAATCAACCTCACTCGTACGATTGAACCCTCACTCGTATGACTTAGCATTCAGTCGTACCACACACCACTCATTCGCACGACTCAACGGCCAATCGTACGTCTGAACCTTCATTCGTACGATTGGACCTTCAGTCGTGTGATACTCAGTCGCACACATTCCTCCGATTGACTCAATCGCGCACACTCCCAATCGTATGCATTCATTCGTACGTCACGCACACACGCATGGACTCAACTGCACGACTCACCCCAGTCGCACCACTCAGTCGCACGATGGGCCCAGTCGCATGAGTCGCATGACTGGCCCAGTCGTGAACTGCAGCAGATCGCGACTGCTGGACGGGCTGAAGAGCCTTCGGCCGTCCCGTGCTCAGTTTACACACAATCAGGACTTCCAGAAACGCTTTCCTAACATGTCTAAGTAAAATGCACATGCTGATTGACCTCGTACACACCCCCACGACCACATGCATTCAGGTTGAACCCGAACACCCGAACCCCAAGTTTGCAGCAGAGAAACGAGCAATAAAATGGATGACCAAGGTCGCCTACCTGCTGGGAACGTGATTTCTCAGCTGTTGTGTGGTCTAACCGAAGAAAACGAGCTCAATCGAGGTGATTTTGGTGCTAGGATGAAGAAATGGAGAAGGAGAGAGGGACAGAAGAGAAGAGAGCAGATTTGTGAAGTGTTTGGGCTGGTGGATGGGTATTTATACCCAGCCCCAGTTTGGCAATTGTCAAGTTTAGCCCCTGTACTTAGGTACTGCGTTCCCAAATTTGTTTCGGTTGGTAACAACGTAGATGGGCGGGCTATGTTAATTATGAGGGTTCCTTAGGTAATCCGTTTATGTGAATCCTCTACAAACACTCGTTTTAGTATTTTATCATAATTTATTTAGCGATGTTGGTGGCGGTGTTTGTATACGTTTCGAGTATTAACGAGTGTGTGACAATGATAACGACAACGGTTTGAATAGTGTTAACCTGAAATTACGGGGTGTCACAATGCGCTCAAAGACTTAGAAAATTTTCCTGAATTTTTGGAAAAGTAGAATTTTAGGGTTTGACCCTAGTTTGGCCTATGGACTGGTTTGTCCTATTTTAAGCATGAATATGTGAGTGTCTATGAATAGAATATACATGATGTTATGATAAATGTATGATATGCATATGTGCATGATGTGTTATCTTTTAATAATTTTCAAAATGTATATATTATATTATAATATACGTTAAGTATTAGGTTATGACTTTATGATGTATGTATGAATGAACGTAAAGTATAACGTAACAAAGTCAAAGATAACAAAGATGAAAAGTGAAATGTAATGAAAGAAAGAAAAGGCTTGCAAGCAGATTGAATGGAGGATCTCAACTCTTTAAGAGTTGTCAGCTCAACTGTGTGTTTTATAGCGTGCGATTTTGGATAACCCATGAGGGTTCACACACAGGGGGATCAGTCTTGGTGACTGATCCATAGTAAGAAACGGGATCCTTGTCATTCGCCCTCGGATATTATATGGCTTTATGCCAAGATATGATACGGCTTTGTACCAGATTGTAATGAGGTTTTGTGCCCAGGACGGTGGCTTCGGGCCACGATAGGGGAAAAGCTTAACAAGATTTAGAATCAGTGAAAGTTAAAGATAACGAACGAAAAGATAGAGTATGTGTGACACCCGGAAATTTTACGTTACAAAACTCCGTTAGACTCGTTGAGTCTTGCATACACGTGTCTTGAGCACACACTGGTTGTCGTTTAACGTTGGTGACCTAATGACAATTAATAATGATTAATTAAAGGTAATTTAACTGATTATGTGATTATTGTGTTACGTTTATGTGCTTGTGTGTTTTACATGTAAATTGAGAATTAATCGCGTAACGTGGAAACGTGTGTATAGATTCGTATGTTTGGTGTTTTATAAAGATTCAATGTATAGATGTTGCCATGAGTTTACATGTTTATTACTGTAGTTAAAAACACTTTTAAAAGTGTTTAAAGCTTACTTTTCATAAGAATACAAATTATAAGGGGTAAAAAGGTAACTATGGATAATTAAAGGATTTAAAAACCAAAACACACCTCTAGAACCTCCATTCGACCGCCTCTCTTCTTCTACACCTTCTCCGTTCGAAAATCAGCCAAGAACAAGCAATTGGCTGCGATTTTAGTTCGGTTTCAAGCAATACAACAAGTTACAAGCATCAATTCGTGTTCTATTTCAAGAATCAAAGGTTAGTTTGATGTTTGTGTGGGTTCTTTAGGTCGGCCTAGGGCTTTAGGGATAGATTGATGTTCTTGATGATGATCCTTGGGTCAATTGATGATGCTAGTAGTTTAGTTTAATGGTTTACATATTGCTTGATATTGATTATGCAAGAATTATAAGTTTTTATTGATTAAATTCGTGGGTTTGATACATGATGAACTCAAATTCGAAATTAAAGTTAATTACATGAAATTGATGGTTGTTTGGTGATTTCTTGATGTTAGTTTGGTTGGATAAATACTAGAATATGTTAATCTTGCAAGGAATTGATGTATTGATGTTATGGATATGTTCATGGTGATAATTAGATGTTCTAATAGATGCTATGACCTGCTCAAAAAAATGATCCTTGTATGGGGAAATCGTTATGTGGTATGTGGGGTATGACAAATGTGAAATGTGTACACGTTCTGATATCTGGCAGATTGCATACTCTGTTTTCATCATGACATAACCAAATGAAGACGAATCCAAAAACTGTTTTTCTTGAGTATAACATGTTCCTCATGGAGTCTATTTTTCAAAATATCCAACCTTGTCTAATTTGGACTTGTAAAGCGTGAGTTATGATCATTTTAGTGAAGTGTGGTCAGAAACAAACTTTCTGACAGATTCTGAGTCTCATTTGTATATGCCACAAACAGGTCATAACAGGTCCAAATGATGTGTTTCTGGTGCCCAAATTGTTTGTTACCGAGTCTAGTTTCCAGAAAGGGTAACCACACTCCAATTGGAGGTGGTTAAGTTGGTGTTTTACTTGTTCAGGCTAGAAGGGTCAATTCTGTCCTCTTGGACAGAATGTATGTGTTGACTTGTTTGATGTACCATTTTCATTTCATAAAAACTGAGACCAAACCCTATGGTCAAACATTTTTCCTAGGAGTCCTCTGAAGTCCAGAAAAAGAATTAACCCAATAGCTATCATGCACAATTTGGCAAGCTAACTCCAGCAGCCCTCCGGTTGAGAGCTTCTGTAACATTTTTAGTTTTCTAGTAACTCCAGGCCCTTAAAACCTAAAACAACTTTTCACATACTTAATTGACTCAGAGGAGAGCCTGCTGGAGTTTGGCCTTGGCCTAAATCCTTGGTTGGTTATGTGTTTGACCGTATCTTCCGAACACCTTGAATCTGCTGGAAAACGCAGATTCTGGAAAACGAATACTTACAACCTGTAGCATATTTACTTGGCTTTTGCGTGTAATGTTAGTACTACTAGAATTTATTTTGATGGTATAAGTTGTGAATTGGACATTTTGATGATGTTAGGATCATGCTAGGGTATTTATTAAGGATGCTTATTGTGATGAAATGTGTTAATTGGCTTGAATTGAACTTGATGATCATGTATGATGTTGAATGATGATTACTAATTAGGACGTCATGTTTGGGACTGGAAATTAATTGTTATGATGTATGTTAACCATGCTTGAGGAATGATTATGTTACTTAAAGGAATTACAACTCATAATGTCACCAACGGGTCAAACGGGTCAACCAGGTCAAACATGTCTATTTTTCTGAAACCTTGAGTCTTTGGTTGTGTGTGCTTAGAGTTTCACATGTTCTCTGTTCGCACGTATTTATGTACTTACATGATCTAGGTAACCTCTGAAGGTTGTCAGTTCACTTATTCTCCAAGTAAACTTTAAATAGTTGTTACGCATACCAGGTGAGTTTACAGCCCCACTTTTACTTTATACTCTTTTTTGGGGAGAGAAACATGCTGCTTTCATAAACGTTACATTACATTGGGTTTTTGTAATACTGCATATACCGTTAATATGCAAATAGCGAGGTGATTGTTAGTAGATCTACTGGGATTGACATACCCCGCCCGGGCTAGTCGCGCTAGCTTGACTGGAGGTCAAACGGGTGAACGGTTAGCCTGTTTTACAGTGTTATGGTGGGGAATCCACGGTCTGGCATACTTTATTACTATTGATTACATGTCAGCTCGGTCATGACTTCATACACATAGTGATTGCTATGGGCTAGCTACCCATTATATGCTTTGATTACTAAATCCGGGAATTACATTACTGATACTTACTGTTTTCTGATAAACCTGTGAGCTCACCAGTCTTGTACTGACTTTTGCATGTTTTCTCCCAGGACATTGAAATGGCACGTTTAGGAGCACAGCATCCACTGCATGTCATTCCGCATTCATCCCAAACTGTTTTCAAGATTTAATTTCATCTACTTTACATAAATTGGATTGGGCGCGTGTTTGCGTGTTTCAAGACTATTGTTAAATGTTTTCCTGTTTTCGCTTCCGCAATACTTAAATACAAGTTGGTTTATTTCATTATTTCTAAGCAACTTATATGATTTGTAAATTGTCGAGTCGTTTGGTGTAACTGATGCTTTTCTGAGATCCTGGTTATGTCACACGCCTAGCGGTATAACCCCGTTTGTGGAAATTGAGGGTGTGACAGAGTGGTATCAGAGCATTAGTTATAGCAAATTAAAATGAACTTTGCATCTCATTTGCATTACGTTTTAGACTATAGCTGGATTTGCATTAGTTACACACACATAGATTACTAAGTTGTGCTTACTTAATTTGGTTGCCTGAGAACTTTTGCTTTAACATATCCCTGTGAGCTTACGACTATAGGGATGGTGGCTCCGATTTGCTGTGAGTCACGGGAGGGGTTACTTATGAATTTCCTGAACCTTACTGATCCTTTCATGTACTTTGATTGATCGACCCCGATATAATACTTACATATTTGGTACTCCTATCGTTGATGACCACTGTACTTGACAAGATATGTTAGCCTGATAGGAGGAACCGGGGGTGATCATGCAAAGCAAATTACCATTACGGGTGCACACGTAATTGTAATTTTTCATGCATGCTAAGTCCGGTGAATTTGGTCGGGTGGTAACTTTGTAGTCAGTATGAGTCATCATTTCTACACTTTGAGCAAGAAAGTCTCGGTTTCCATAGAACATAGCTACTGATGTGGAAACTATCTATCCATTCTACTCGTATGAATGCTCACTCTTACCTCGAATTTGGATGAAATTCAAACCATGACATTTGTATTAATCCCTCGGATTCGAACTGATCTTCTAGCTTGTCGGTTACTTTAAATTCTTAGACCTCTCTTCATTTTCATTCCAAGACAAAGGGGTTATTTTCATGCGACTGATAGCTTTGGATTTTGATATCTGGTTGGATATTTACTTATTTATGTATAAGGTAATTTAAAGAATGTCTGGAAGAGGACGTGGACGCGGGAGAGGTAACATCTCCATGACGCCTGCAGAATTGGCGGCGCTAATCAATCAGAGTGTTACCGCAGCGTTGGCAAGCCAACACCCTCCACAACATAATCCCATTGGACAACCAGTTTGCACCTACAAGTCCTTTATGGACTGCAAAACTAATCCATTCAGGGGAACTGAGGGAGCAGTGGGACTGCTCCGTTAGTTCGAAAAGCTAGAGTCGGTATTTGAAATCTGTAATGCCCTGCCGAGAGTAGGGTGAAATATGATGCTGGTATCATGGATGGTGTTGCACTGAGCTGGTGGAATACGCAAGTCCAGATGTTGGGTGTTAAAGCTGCAAATGCCATAACTTGGGAAGAATTCAAGAGTTTGCTGAAAGAGGAATACTGTTCCAGAGATGAAGTGCAGAAACTAGAAACTGAATTTTGGAATTTAAAAATGGTGGGTTCCGAGGTTGAAGCCTACACGACTCGTTCCCACGAGTTGGCTACCTTATGTCCCACTATGGTCAACCCGGCTTACAAACGGGTTGAAAGGTACATCGATGGGCTAGTACCGGAAATATAGAGCATGGTCACCACTGCTAGACCAGCTACCATTCAGGAAGCTGTCCAACTGGCCCACAAGCTGACTGACCAGGCTGTCACTCAGGGTAAACTGCCCCCGCGTGGTGCTGCATCTGATTCCAATGATAACAAGAGGAAATGGGAACCATCTGCCAGCAGGAAGTAATCTTCATCCTCTACTCATCAACCCCAACATAAGAAGTTCGACCCGTCCCAATCTTCTCATGACATGGGGAATTCGGGTGGCTATCATGGAAATCTTCCAAAGTGCAACAAGTTCCATCATGCTGGACAATGCAAAAGGAACACTTGTGAGAGGTGTGGAAAGTTTGGGCACGTTGCTAAAAACTGTAGGGTAAACCTCTCGGGAAAAACACCTCAGGAGCAGCAAAACTATAACCGTACTGGGTGTTATGAATGCGGTCAACCCGGTCACTTTAAAAGGGAATGTCCAAAGCTAAAAGGGAATGAAAATAGCGGTGCTACTGATAAGTCTAACGACAACAACAATGGTGGTAGAGGCAGAGCTTTCATCATGGGCTCAGGTGAGGCTCGAAACGACCCTACTGTAGTATCTGGTAGATTCTCTATTAATGATGTTACGCCTCTGTTTTATTTGACTCCGGTGCTGATAAAAGTTATGTATCCATAAAATTTAGCAAAGTACTAGGAATGGTACCTACTAACTTGACTTCTGAGTACACCATAGAAATAGCCGATTGTAGAACAATAACAGCAACCCAAGTGTTTAGAAACTGTAAGCTAGGCTTATCTGGACACACTTTTTGCATAGACCTTGTTCCTGTCACATTAGGAAGCTTCGATGTAGTAGTCGGGATGGATTGGTTATCCAAGAACAGTGCTGAGATCGTTTGCAAGGAGAAGCTGATCAAGTTACCCATCTCGGACGATTAAATTCTTACAGTGGAAGGTGATAAGGTGGGTGCGGTGGTCGGCATCATATCATATCTGAAGGCTCAGAAATGTCTCAGGTTGGGACACTTTGCCTTGTTGGCACTTGTTACTGAAACGAAGACGGATGAAAGGCGAGTCGAAGATATTCTAGATTGGCGACAAGGTACTTTTAAAAGTCTCGCCGTGGAAAGGAGTAATACGTTTTGGGAAGCGTAGGAAGCTAAGCCCTAGATATGTGGTGCCATTTGAGATTGTCAAACGGATTGGCCCAGTAGCCTATCAGTTGAATTTACCTGAAGAACTCAGGGGGATACACGATGTGTTTCACTTATCCAATCTGAGGAAATGTCTATCCGATGAATCATTGATCGTGCCATTAGAGGAACTAAAGATAGATGACCAATTACATTTCATCGAAGAACCAGTGGAGATCATGGATCGAGAAGTCAAAACCCTAAAACGTAGCAAGATCCCTATTGTGCGTGTTAGGTGGAACTCTAAGCGTGGACCAAAGTTTACCTGGGAACGCGAAGATCAAATGAAAAAGAAGTATCCTCAACTGTTCAACGATCAAATTTCCAATTCCTAAGATACAGTTGTAAGATATCTTTTCCTTCAATTTCGGGACGAAATTCCCTTCAACATGGGGATAATGTCACAACTCTCACGAAACCTTAAAAACCTTACGTTCCTTTATTTTGGATTTATTTCCTAATCTCTCGAAAACCTTAGCACGTCTACGTGCTGGATAACTAAATAGTTTGCTCACAATGCTTTGTTTACTCACTATGTACGTTGACCCAGTGTTCCAATTTTCGGGACGAAAATTCTTTCAACATGGGGATAAAGTGACACCCGGAAATTTTACGTTACGAAACTCCGTTAGTCTCGTTGAGTCTTTCATACACGTGTCTTGAGCACACACTGGTTGTCGTTTAACGTTGGTGACCAAATGACATTTAATAATGATTAATTAAAGGTAATTTAACTGATTATGTGATTATTGCGTTACGTTTATGTGCTTGTGTGTTTTACATGTAAATTGAGAATTAATCGCGTAACGTGGAAACGTGTGTATAGATTCGTATGTTTGGTGTTTTATAAAGATTCAATGTATAGATGTTGCCATGAGTTTACATGTTTATTATTGTAGTTAAAAACACTTTTAAAAGAGTTTAAAGCTTACTTTTCATAAGAATACAAATTATAAGGGGTAAAAGGGTAACTATGAATAATTAAAGGATTTAAAAACCAAAACACGCCTCTAGAACCTCCATTCGACCGCCTCTTTTCTTCTACACCCTTCTCCCTTCGAAAATCAGCCAAGAACAAGCAATTGGCTGCGATTTTAGTTTGGTTTCAAGCAATACAACAGGTTACAAGCATCAATTCGTGTTCTATTGCAAGAAACAAAGGTTAGTTTGATGTTTGTGTGGGTTCTTTAGGTCGGCCCAGGGCTTTAGGGATAGATTGATGTTCTTGATGATGACCCTTGGGTCAATTGAAGATGCTAGTAGTTTAGTTTGATGGTTTACATATTGCTTGATATTGATTATGCAAGAATTATAAGTTTTTCTTGATTAAATTCGTGGGTTTGATACATGATGAACTCAAATTCGAAATTAAAGTTAATTACATGAAATTGATGGTTGTTTGGTGTTTTCATGATGTTAGCTTGGTTGGATAAATACTAGAATATGTTAATCTTCCAAGGAATTGATGTATTGATGTTATGGATATGTTCATGATGATAATTAGATGTTCTAATAGATGCTATGACCTGCTCAAAAATGATTCGTGTATGGGGAAATCATTATTTTGTATGTGGGGTATGACAAATGTGAAATGTGTACACGTTCTGATATCTGGCAGATTGCATACTCTGTTTTCATCATGATATAACCAAATGAAAACGATTCCAAAAACAGGTTTTCTTGAGTATAACATGTTCCTCATGGAGTCTAGTTTTCAAAATATCCAACCTTGTCTAATTTGGACTTGTAAAGCATGAGTTATGATCATTTTAGTGAAGTGTGGTCAGAAACAAACTTTCTGACAGATTCTGAGTCTCATTTGTATGTGCCACAAACAGGTCATAACATGTCCAAATGATGTGTTTCTGGTGCCCAAGTTGTTTGTTACCTTTAGGAGCACAACATCCACTGCATCCACTGCATGTCATTCCGCATTCATCCCAAACTGTTTTCAAGATTTAATTTCATCTACTTTACGTAAATTGGATTGGGCGCGTGTTTGCGTGTTTCAAAACTATTGTTAAATGTTTTCCTGCTTTTGCTTCCGCAATACTTAAATACAAGTTGGTTTATTTCATTATTTCTAAGCAACTTATATGATCTGTAAGTCGTTTGGTGTAACTGATGCTTATCTGAGATCCTGGTTATGTCACACGCCTAGCGGTAAAACCCTGTTTGTGGAAATTGAGGGTGTGACAGTATGAAACGAACAAAATGATAAAATACAAAACGAACGAATACGTGTGATAATGAATGGTCATGTGCGAAAGAAAAGAAAGTATTTTTATGAACAATGTATTTTTATCTGCGAGCTGTATAAAGTATTTTAGCATATTAAAGTTAGAACTCACTCAGCAACGCTGACTTTTTGCATTTTCAGTTGGCAGGTAATGGTTGCTGAGGATGGCACGCAGGGAGGCTACTTGGCGGGGCAAGACTGGCATCCATTCATGAATATTATTATTGTTGTTTTGTAATGCAATAAAATTCGTTTTCTTTTGTAGTATAAACAATGTTGTATTGCATAACAACAGTAATTATCAATAAAATGAATGGTTTTTGTTAATGACTTCCGCTCTAATGTTTTATGAAATGTAAATATTATATATGTTTAGTGCTATGAATGACCAACTATGAGGTCTCCAGGAACGGGGCCTTTAAACATGAATAAAATAATCAAATAAAAGCATCACGTCAAACAAAGGTCAAACTTTAAAATTCTGATTTCTCCAAAATTCCAGAAAATTTCTAATTGTTTTAGGCGCATGGGAACTATTCAAGCGCATGGGAACTATTCAAGCGCATGAGCCGTGCTTAGGCGCATCAAGACTATACGGGCGTATGAGCCTACACTTAGGTGGTTTTTAGCCTAACTCTTGGGCACATGAACTATTCAGGCTCATGGACCTAAACTTAGGCGCCTGAGGAAAAAGTTAGGCGCATGGTATTGTTCAGGCGCACGGACCTAAACTTAAGTGCCTGAGGAAAAAGTTGGGCGCATGGTACTGTTCAGGTGCATGAGTCGACACTTAGTATTTTCAGGCAAGGTTTTGGGCGCATGGGCAGTATTGGGGTGCATGAACCCCACTTGATTTTCTAAGGAAAATTTCCAGGCGCATGGGCAGTATTGGGGAGCATGAACCCCACTTAAGATTTTCTAAGGAAAATTTCCAGACGCATGGGCCCAGTTTTGGCGCATGTCCTATAGTTAGGCAGTTCTAAGTTAAGTTTTCAGGTGCATGGGCCCTATTTGGGCGCATGTCTACCTGTTATGCATTTTTTTTAGTAACTAAATCATTCCAGATCTGTATTTGCACCTGTTCTAAGCATAAAGCTATCAATCTAAACAACCACAACATATGCATAAACATGAGCATATGTTCTAAGCATAAATCATTCCAGATTTGTATTTGCACCTGTACCAGCAAAAAACATGAGCATAAACATACATACACATACGGGTGCATAAATACAACCTTAAAAAAACCTTTTAAATGCATTTTCAGCCCCAAAGTTAGTTAAAACACATGTAAATCGGGTCAAGAACTCACCTATGCAGCCTTCAAGTAATACTCCTCCAAACTTGAGTGCACAAGAGTTCAAACACCTAAAAGAAGCAAAACAAACACCAAAACACATAGAACACTCAATAATCGGTTTCTAAGGGTGAATCCTCAAAGATAACCGAACCAATTAGCACCAAAAACACATACCTATGAAGATTTCAGCCTTTCTTCTTCCATAAACCGAGAGAAACAAGGTTTGCAGCTCCTTTCTCCTTCTCGGTCGAACAACAGTAGAAAAGTGTGCATGGCATGGGCGGCCATGCCCTTAAAAGTGAAACTTTGACTTTTGTGTACTATTTACACAATACCCCCTTCGACTTTGGCTCCTTTTTATTTTCTTCTTGATATTTTTCTTTTCTATTTATTTTGACCCAAGTTTTGGGTGTTACAACACATCACCATATTTGTTTAACTCATGTTTAAAAACAGTAAAAAGTTTGAGATTCAAGAAGAATTGTTAAACATGGGGTGTGTCTTGTGAAACATGGGGGTGTGTCTTGTGAAACATGGGGGTGCGGTTAACATTTTGAGGTATGAAATTTTATCTCGAGCACGCGTGGTTTTGTTTGTAAACCTCTGATTAAGCACGGGTTTAACATTTTCTTGCATGAAAAAGCAAAGATTACAGATGTATCATTTTAATCACTTGTTAATAATTCAAGGCATCCAAAACATATATAGTGTTTAATCACCACTTGTTTGACAATTGAACACTTGTAACTTGAATGTGCTTAAAAATGATTCGACCACGAATTATGAAGACATTCTTGTTATTAATTGAAAGGAAAAAACATATTAACAACTAACTAAACATAGTAAGTAACAACTAATCAACTACAAAGATAAACATGAACAAGAAGGCTTAAAGTATTCATCATTCTATAGGGCTTTTAGTTACAAGGTTTACATATAATTGCTAGGATTTATGTTGTTTATAGTCCTAATCACCTAACTACATGTAAATTACCATCATTATACTAGGAATTAGTAATACTAACCTCTTGGACAATCACACTTGAAAAGAAATGGAAGAACTCTTAAAAATAAGAAGGAAAAATGGAAAGGTGATAAAAATTGAAGTGGATACAGGCTGTTGCATGCATGCAATTGATATTTATCATGGAGAATTGATGGGAAACAAGACAAATGGCTGAAACAAGTCAAAAAATGTCATTTTTTATCGATCACACGGGCATGCCTCCCTAAGCACGGGGGCGTGCCTCCCTTATGCTACCCGGTTTTAGTTTTTCATTGTTCTGTTTTTCTGTTTCGCGTAATACACAATTTACCCAGTTAAGTTTTATCACTTCCAAATCACCAGAAAAGTTATGAAAATAGAGTTAATTAAACAAGCCAAATGACAAGTACATTTCCAAACTTCCTACGGTTACATGATACGTTAAAAGCCAAAAGTCTAAAACTGCAAAACTAGACTTCTTAACGCGTATCAACCGACATAGCACATCACGAAATGCTTCTAAAAGAATCCTCCACACATTTTGTGTGGAAGGTTTGGGATGGGATAGTGTGAAGTGTGGTTTCTTAGTTCCGCAAGCTAACGATTGACGGAAACGAGCTCCTCGCCCATCTCCTGACCTTTTTGGATCAGTTCAGCTAGGTGTTGGGATACGATGAGGTTCATCTTAGTCAACTATTTGATCAGTTCATGCAACTTGAAGAAGTATTCTTATTTCGTTGGCTCTCGTGTTTCAGAACGCGGTTTCTTCGCAGGATTCCAGCTTGAACTTCCGTGACTTGATGTTTTCATCTTTTCAATGTTTTTAAGCAGGAATGGATGTGACGAAATCTTGGAACAAGTGTGATATTTATATACAGGTCGTGAAGGTTGATCACGGGGGTGTGCTTAGCCAGGCACGACCCCGTGTTTGTCAGAATTTGTCTTAAATTTGACCTGCAACATTCCAGAGTCGTCAGCGAAGATCGTGGAAAGTTTGTGTCAGAAGAATGGGGGCATGCTTCATGGCGCACAACCCCGTGAATAGGCTTGTGATGTCTTAGAAAAATTTAAAAAAACAAAGAAAACCTATGTACAGGTGCTGCGTTTAAGTTTTGGGTCTTCAGCGCGACCCTTCCCCACACATAGTCTTCGTCGAGGCGGAGGTGTAATTCCTCTGCTAAAATCTTGGTTGGTCCATCGTTATACGGTTTCAAACGATGACAATTTACTTTGAAACTTAAACCGTCATGGTTTTCGACTTCAATTGCACCATTTCAAAACACGTTTTTAATCGTATATGGTCCAGACCAACTTGATTTTAGATTTCTTGGAAACAAACGTAAATGAGAGTTATACAGTAAGACACGTTCTTCCACATGAAATCGTTTGGTGTTCTTTAATTGAGAGTCATGGAATTTCCTTGTCTTTTTCTTGTAAACCCTAGCGTTTTCGTATGCTTGTTCTCTTAGTTCCTCTAGTTCGTGGATTTGTAGAAATTGATTTTTTCTTGCAAGGCCTTGGTCTAGGCTTGTTGCTTTAAGTGCCCAGTAGGCCTTGTGCTCCAATTCCACAGGTAGATGACACGACTTCCCATATACTAGTTTGAACGGTGTTATGCCAATAGGAGTCTTATAGGCTGTCCGAAAAGCCCGTAATACATCATGTAGCTTGATAGACCAATCCTTGTGATTTTGTCCTACGATTTTAACAAGGATTCATTTGATGCCTTGGTTAATGACTTTAGCTTGCCCATTTGCTTTTGAATGATAAGCAGTTGTAAAAAGATGGTGCACTCCATAACGAGCCATTGGTCTCTCAAGTTGGCTGTTACAGAAATGCGTTCCTTGGTCTCTAATCAAAGCCTTGGGGGCACAAAATTGGAGAATAGTATCTTAAGTCATCTGGAAATGTTTCTAGCATCATTAGTAGGTAGGGCTTGAGCTTCGGGCCATTTTAAGACATAATCGACTGCTACCAAGATGTAACGATTTCCAAATAAATGGGTTTCTTGAATGGGTTTCTGAGGCATCGCATCCCATGTTGAGTTATTAGTTGCTCTATGACATGCATCACAAGTGTGTACCATGTTGTGAGTATCCTTGAAGATCATCGGCTAGTAAAATATAGGGTTAAAGACTTTCTTAGCTGTTAGGGTTGCTCCATGGTATCCACCTGTGGGTCCTGCATGGCGGTGCCTTAGAATCGATTCTGCTTCACTTCCGTATATGCATCTTCGGATAAGTTGGTCTGCACTGATTCTAAACAGATACGGGTCTTCCCAATAGTAATGCTTAATGTCAGTAAAGAATTTATTCTTTTGCTGATAAGTCATTCCTTTGAGTAGAATCTTCATATCAACCAACATCTTTTCTTGGTTTTCAAGACTTTGCTCAATGAGATTTCAAAGATGGGAAAGTAATCTATGAAAACTTCCATTGAGTGTTCGATCATGTCATGAAAGATTGATACTATGCATCTTTGAAATGTAGCAGGGGCATTACACAATCAAAAATGCATTCGTCGATAAGCAAATCTGGGACGTAGGATGGTTCTTGTGAACACGAGACATTGGAATATCATTTTCATGAACATTAACATCCACATTAGTCTGGTTCAAGTCGGAAAACTGCTGTAATAGGTTTGAACTATATGGAGTGAAATTAGGAACTTGAGTCGGTGAGTTAACAAACTAATCAAGATGATCAGAAACAACTACATCATAAGAAACTGATGAAGGTTCCCGACTCTGTTTGAAAAATTTTAGGACCATCATTAGGAATTGGTTATGAAACATTGGAATTTTTAGAATTGGGAGGTTCTTGTGCTTGTTGAGATTGAGATTGATCATGAGATTCAAAACGAAATATAGGATCCTTAACAAATGAAAAGAATGGGTAATCTAGGCTCGAGTCATCCATATCATCAGAATCAGAATCATCACTGAAAGATCCAAGATCTCCTCCTTGTTTCTTCTTCTCACCTGAAATTTCAAACAAGTTGGAATTAAAAGATTTGATGGAAAATCTAAATCAAATAACCAAGCTGGACCATTTGAAACTGATTAAAATGAGTTTTCAAGAAATTTAACATTAAAAGTGTCAAGGATAACATTCGTCCTAGAGTTGTAAACTCACAAGGCTTTTAAAACCGATGAATATCCAAAAAAAATCCATCATCAGATTTTTCATCAAACTTTCCTAGCTGGTCACTTGAATTTAAAATCAAAACTGGACAACCAAAAGATTTAAGAAAATCTATTAGGTTTCCTGCTAAACGTCAACTCATAAGGAGTTTTTTGTTTATCTTTCATGAGTAATGTACGATTCTGCACAAAACATGTTATGGATATGGGTTCATCCCAGAAAGTGATTTGATCTTTACATCAATTAACATGGAACGTGTAGCCTCAATCAAAGTTCTATTTTTCCTTTCAACAACTCCATTTTGTTATGGAGTTCTAGGAGCACTGAACTGACGAGCAATTCCTTTATCTGCACAAAGCATGTCAACATTGGTATTTTATATTCAGTTCCATTATCACTTCTAATGATTTTTTTTTGTTTTAATTGATTTTCTACTTTAATAATGAACTTTTTTAATAATTTTGCAGTTTTAGATTTAGTATGCAAAAAGAAAACCTATGAAAATCTGGTAAAGTCATCAATGATAACTAAACAATAAATTTCTTTCCAATACTCTTCACATTTGTTGGTCCGAATATATCCATATGCAACATCTGGAGAGGTTTGGAATTTGAGTTTATCAGCTTGGGCTTATAAGACGCTCTGTGTTGCTTTCCTTTTAAACATGTTGTGCAGTGATTAGTGGTAGCAAACTTCTTTGTTGGAATTCCTAACTGACTTTCATCATTTGAACCTTGAGCAAATAGGCAAGTTGTTTATGTAGTAGGATCTACTTGAGACATATCTAACTTGTATACATCCCGATCACGAATAGCTTTAACAACTACCCATTCTTTGCTTATCTAAAAACCTGGCTTCAAAATATAACAAAAAGAATTATCAAATAAAGCAGAATAAGATTTGTCACAAATTTGAGAAACATTTAAAAGGTTAAAGTTGAACTGTGCGAAATAGTTGACTTTATCATAGCTAATGATCCCATTAGACACTGTTCCTTCACCTATAATCTTACCACCTACATCACATCTGAATGCAACATGAGACCCATCTTTTAACTTAAAATCTTGCAACAAGGCATGGTTGCCTGTCATATGCTGGCTACACCCACTGTCAACGTACCACGTGTTGATAGGTCTTCTTGGGCGTACCTACATTAGAAAAAGATTTAAGTTGAGTTATCAACCAAAGCCGAGATGGTCTTGGGCTTGCCAAATATATAAACAATTGTATACTGTTAAAAATGAAGCTTATTCAAATCAGGCTTCTTTTTCTATGTCAGTCTATTAATTCTTGTTCTGAAAATTTTTTGATTATCTTTGATTTGCTTAGTCCTTAAAGCATGGTAATGGTTTTCGAGATCATCATCAAGATAGTTTAAACCATCAATAGGAATATTTTTAGAATAGTTTTGCTTACGAAACTTTTCATTGTTCAATCTCACAGATTATGGAATTAATTTTCCTTGATTATAATTCTTTGTTTGCACAGAATAAGAATTATCACAATCATAATCAATCCTTCGGAAAGATCTCAATCCTAAGGAAGGTTGTTTTTCAACCTTTGAAAACTGAGATTTTGATTTCTTTGAAATTGTGCGTTGATATATCCATTCCTTGGCGAGTTCTTTCAAAAGTAGCAATTCTTAGTTTTATGATTTCTTTCATCATAAATGGTACAGTACATGTTAAAATAACAATCAGCTGTTGAATAATTTTTCATATCACAAATGTGACAAGACCTGTTAAAGTAACATTTAGCAGTCTTGTGATTATACATGTCACATATATCACAGTACCCTTGTTGAAATTTAAATAGCTGTTGATTAACCTTAGATATGGAAGCCACATTTGATCCTTGTTTTGATTTAGGAGTTAAAATGTTAATCTGTTGTTTTTGATTTAAGATTTTGTTCATTTGAGATTTGGGTTTTGACTTTTGTTCATTAACACTATTGCTAGATTCCTTCTTAGATACAAATCTTTTGTTAATAGGAGAAGTCTATGGACCTGAACCTATTTTCAGATTAGAGTTAGATTTGTTCTTTGAGTTTGATTTTCTTTCTGGAATTGTATTCATATCAAAAGTACCCGCAGACACAAACTTCCCTGGTTTAAATAGCTTAGATTGATTTGTTCTTTGAGTTTGATTGTTTTCACTTTTATTCTGAGATGATTTTGCTTTAGCATTTTTCCTTCTCCTTCTCTGGTTTCTTGATCTTGATGATCTCTACTTGCTTTGGGATTGAGTATCTTTAGGAGAATACTCTTTAGCAGTTTCTTTCTCTTTTTGTTCTTTCTACCATTTGATGAATGATGTTTAATCCATAAGTAAAAGATTCCTCAGATGTTGCTTCATCCTGTTTTGCTTTCCTTTTCTTCTTTGAATTTTGTTGATCATTCTTTACAATAACATCTTCAACAAATTCTTCTAGGAAACAGATTTCAACTACACACTCTTGATCTTGGTCCTTTTCTTTCATCACATGATATTATTTAGGAACAAACAACTTCTTCTTCATTGGCCATGGTTCATAAGATTTAACTTTCATCAGATGACCATTTTTAATCTTTTTAAAATCTTGCTCCTCAAATATCTCAACATTTGTCTTCTCTTTATTACATTCATCATCAGATTGCATATTCTTTTTCAATTTTGAAAGGCTTTTAGTTTAGCTTCATTTTCAGGTAAATGATCATATGTGTTAATGTTCTCTAGTAAAGTATTTGAAATAGATTCAGGCATGGGTTCAGGTGTGAAACCTAGACCTGTTTTATTTTTATCTTCCCTTTCACTTACTGTAACACCCCTGAAATCTAGCCCAATTAGAAAACTTAATGTATTATAGGACCCAATAAAGGTCTGGAATGAGTTGGGCTCACGAAAGAAAACTTGGATAAAAAACTAGCATTTTAGGCCCAATAAAAGCCCAATAAGGGCCCGAACTTATAAACAAGGCCATTTAAGGCCCATTGAAGCTCGATTCGATAATTCTAAGCTTGAACAATAATCAGATGAACGTAACAAGTTATAACCTGATGATTACAAACTTACAAATGAGTATTTGACAGATAAAGTTTTAACGCGTCTGACGTGGGAAATTAACGTACAAAATATTTTTAATACTTAATTCTTTATATTTTGATACCAAAATAATAACAACACTCATTCGAGGAAAACACTTAAAACAGTTAAACGTGTTGAATGCGCAATATTTACACGTCGGATCTCGTTTAATTATCATGAAAAATTTAGAAATGATCAAATAAATAATCTTGGAATATTTATAACATTTAGTATAATTGAAACTATCTTGAAGTAAAATTTTTAACGATACGAAACTGATCCGAGCGTGACGCGAACTAACCTGTTAACGAATCCATTCACTTAATCCTACTATATAAACAAATGTTTCCCCATTTTTAGGGTTTTCAAAATACATTTGAGAGAAAAAGAGTGGAGTAGCCGCAACCCCTCCTTCTGGTGAACCTCCGACCGATTTCCGGCCATCCACGGCGAACCTCTGGCGAGTGCCTCACCCACTCGACTCCTCTCTTCAAACATAACATGATGGTGGTTTTAGGTTCTTGAAATTCGTGATGCAACTTGAGCAAGATGGCTACAAAGGGGAGAATGTGGTGGTGGCGGTTCAGTCTATGATTGGTTGCGAAGACGGTGGTGCTTGGTGGCGGTTAAGAATGTCTCTAACGGTGGTCGGCAATGGTTGGCAGTTGTAATGGTGGGGTGAATCGGTGGCTACAGCCCCACCCCCTTGTGGTGGCCGTCGGTGAAGTTAGGCGGTGGTGAAAAGGTTGGTCTTGACCTTGAAGGTTACTGCGGTGGTCGTGACTATGACGGTCGTGGTGATTGGATGTCGGTTGTGTAGCTGCGATAGATGATGGAAATCGGGGTGGTGGTTCTGGATATGGAAGACGGCACAAGCCGGTGCTGGCTATGGTGGCTATGACGATGGTGTTGAGGCCCGGTGATGGTGGGGATTTTGGCGGTTGTGACAACCCTCGATTTCTGGGTAATTTTTCTAGAAAGCCTAGATCTTGATTTCTATGCTCAGTCTTGTTTTAGAATATATAGCACAAATAAACTAATCTAAAAATTGATTAGAGTCCTACGTGTGCTTACGTTTCTATTTCATGCGTGTTCGACTGTAAATGTTATAAAACTCAATAGAAGTCCGAATTGAGTTGGGCTTATCAAAGAAAACTCAGAAAATGAAACTAGCCTTTATGGGCCCAATAAGCCCAATAAGGGCCTGAACTTTCACACAAGGCCCATTTAAGGCCCAAATGCACATTTACGAACTAATTAAATGAGAAACCATGAAACAATGAATTCTCGTGTGATTTGACATAACTCTGGAATGATCCAAACTGAAAATAGATTCCGAACCCATACTGGGTAAAATCAGAGAGACATAACTCTGGAATGATCCAAACTGAAAATAGATTCCGAACCCATTTCATTTAACCTAGTATATAAACAACCTAATCTTCCATTTTAGGGTTTTAAAACCCAAAGTCAGAGAGAGAGGAGAGGCAGTCGTGACCTTCTCCCCCTTTCCCCCTTTCTTCGAACTCCGGCCATTATCCGGCCACCGGCGCCGGCCTCCGGCGAGTGGTGGCGAGTGCCACACCAAAACAGACTCCCCTCTCCTCTACGGTCACGATGGCGGCTTCAACTTCTCCTAAAACTCAACGAGGCAACGGGAATCAAAAGAAGAAGGCGGCGGTTTGTAGGTCGGTCTTGGAGTGGTGGTGTCGAGGGCGGTCGCGAAGCTAAGAGCAGTCAAATGGCGAAGCCACGATGGTGATTTGGTGGCGTGAGGTTGCGATGGAGGGGTGCGGTCGCGATGGTGGTGGATTCGGAGGCCGACGAGGTCGCGATGGTGATGATTGTGACCGTGGATGTTAGTGCCTTGGTTGGTGTTTGGTGATGGTTGTGATGGTACCGGCGACGGCAGCCTAGACCGCGAAGGAAAGGAGGCACCCGAAGGTGTCCCAGACCGCCCCCACTGTCTCTCTTTCTCGGTATGGCTGACCGAGAACCAAACTAGTCGTTTGTCTTTTGATTTCTTGAACTACATATTGAAAATCAGTAGGATCTAGGTTGCATGTATAGATCTGTACAAGATCGAGGCTCGAGACAGTGGTTGTGTTGGTAATGGTGGCTGGAATTGATGGTTTTTGGCTACGAGGGTGGTGTAAGGTGAGGATGATAGGTGGTTTATGGCTACACTATGATTATTGGTTATGACTGTTGTGATGGTTACTGATGGTGTTGATGTTGGTTGTTATTGATTTTTGGTAGTAATCGTGGTTGTAGTTGCTGTAAGGCAAGTGTGATGGCAGTGGTGATGATGTAAATTGGTGTTTGTTGTGGTGGTCATCGGGTTTAGGTGGTGGTTTCGTTGGTGTGGGGTTGCGACTGATGGTTGTGGTTGATGTTGGCGGTTGATGGTCGTTGTCCGTGATGGTGGTAATTGTGGTAGTGGTTGTCGGGTTATGATGGTGATGAAAGTGGCTGCCTGTGGTGACTATCGATGGTAAGAGACAACCGAGAAGTTTGCTAACGTATGTTGAAATTATGGTTGCGTTTGGGTATTACATAACAATATATTAGTGTTTGAATATGATTTTGGTACGTTTTGGGTTAGGTAAAACATCGGTCAAAGCTGGTCAAACTTGGTCAACGAGCGGTCAACGAAACGAGAACGCGATTAAATCCCGTCGTAAACGAGTGGGTTAAAATGCATAACCGAGTGGAAGGTAATATCGCACGCGCAACGCATTGAAATTGAAATATAAATTGCATACGTGTTATTTGAGCTCTAATTAATTAAAAGATTAAATTATAAAATACGTGAATTATAAACGAAAATGAACGTCACTTGTTATAATTATTTGATTTAAATAGATGGTTTGGACTCGAGATTTAATTAGCAATGATACTTTATTACAAATCAACCTAGATAACATGTGTGAAATATTACATGGTTGGGAAATGGGTATAACATGCCATTGATTAAACAAATAAGTTGATTTCATGTCACGTTAAATCGTTACAAGACTTAGAGATATAAAATACATTTAAACACGATTGTACATTTGTATATATATATATATATATATATATATATGTATATATATAGACATACAATAGATATTTAGGTTAACCGGTATCTACAAGTTTCATCTAAAATAAAAGACCCAAAATGCCCTAATGATCTATCATCGTGTTGTTATTAATTGTTGGGCATCTCATTGTTATTGACATAAATATTAATTGTAGCAATCTTTTATACAAATTATCGTCAATCAAGTTAACAAATACGATATAAACGCGAGCATTATAAACATCGTTTGAAACGTTATATATTACCTACATTATTAATGCAAGTTATTTATAAAGATTTGGAACCCATGATATAAATTGGTTTTCTACATTATTTAAGCTAAGACTCAATTCTTGATTAAATACATTAATTAACCTAATGTTCACGAGTTAATCCATGACACTTAACAAATACACAAGAAGCTAAGATACATTAAGGATACTAATCACCAACTTAAGTTTAACTAAAGAGCTCAACAGCACGCATGTAATAACATCGTGCTAATTCTAAACGTGAATCTTATATGTTCTAGTTAGGATTTCTTTGTCGGTGATCATCACTTTTCTTTATCAAGCTCTGAAATTATATAAGGAAACCAGGTGAGTTCTCGTGTTCCCCCTTTTTACTTTTGTTTTGGGGATGAAGCATGCTCCTTTTAAACTGAAACTCTTATGTGTGATACTGTTTACTGTTTGGCATGATCTTTTGTTTTATGAACTATGATTGTGCTTACTTGATGCTTGTATGTGGGACTTGTTTGGATACCTGCTGATACTTTGGTCATAATCATTAATTCTTTTGTGAACCGCTTGTTCTTACGTGAATAGATCTATTTGGGGAATCCCCCACGCACAGTGGCTCCCGCCACAGGGAGGTACCCCACTGAGATCCTGAGGGTTCGTTTGTGGCATGTAACAGGTTTTGAGTAAGATACTATGGTGAACCATTCTAGCAGGAATGGTTCACTAATCTGAGGCTTGGTCCTTTCCTACGGGAATATCCGGTACAACATAACTTTAGAAGAGGTCAGCCGGGGACCAAGTGCAGGGTTGATTGTGATACCCCACAATGACTGATACTAAAAATGATGTTTTAAACATCAAATGAGATTTTCAGAAACTTTCACACTTGATTCTAAAACCTTCACCTGTGGACTCTAAGAGTCCCTTTTATTTTTGAAACTTTAACCACTTGAACTCACCAACTTTATGTTGACACAATTCTTTTTGAGCATGTCTTCAGGTACAGCTAGGGAGAATAGTTGAGCTATAGAAGTTACCAAATCCGAAGCAAGATATGAGGGTAGAGGTTAAAGATACAAGTCGAGCCTAGAAGCCTTAGTTATCGAAGCTCCAAGAAATATTTACCGAGAGATGGATCATGACACCTATAGATCATAGATTGAAGCACCTTGTGAATTGGAAATAAAGCCAATGTTTTAATGTAAATATCATGTGACACTGTTTAATAAACCATTTAGTTTCCGCTGCATTTTGGTTGTTGTTTACTAATCGTGATGTCCCGCCTTTCTGGGCCCGGGGTGTGACAGATTGGTATCAGAGCCAAAGGTTGTAGCGAAATAGGTCTGCTTCGCGAGACCTAAACTACAACCATATGAACCTCATAGGACCACCTTAGTAAGATGACTCTTCCGAGATTTGCTGAACCAATGGTGTAGAAATACGGGTTTGCTTTGCAATACCTAAGGTGTAACCATAAATAGGACCAGCCTAGTAGGTTGTTTCCACGATACAGTGATCCAGTTTGTAGCAAAAATAGGTTTCCCTAAGAACACCCTTCTTTAACCTGGATACCTTAAGGATTTCATATATCCTATTAAGAATTCTCTACCCTATATGAAACTTTGATACATCAGGGTATTACCTATGATAGGTGCACCCGAGTAAACCATGAAGGTATGGAACCTCTTGGAGTTGACTCTTAGGACTACTGAATGTCAAGTACTAAGAATATTAGAAAGCAAAGGTGTGCATATAAATTAGGACTTAAATCCTGGAGGGATACTTATCTGATTGCACAGTTGACTTTTGTCACTATATGAAACAACTTTTGTTAGCTATACACTTGATACGACTTGTGTCGTTACATGAGACAACTATTATAATGATACTTGTTGGAATGATGATACTTGCTTATATGCCTCATTTGTAAGATTATACATGTTGGAATTTAGTGATAAGATATTAACCATGATGCCTTATTGTTTGCTCTACTCCCTAGGATAGCATGTACCTGAATGCTCATTTATTGCTAGATTTGCTGAAACTTACTTTGAGACAATTTCTGGGTTAACTTTAATGATTAACATAATTGGAATCTAAGTGTGCTTAATTGCAGATGATGACTAAATGAAAATTTTTAACTCCAGGACCTAATTACACAAAATCAAAACTTATGATGGGAATGACTAGAATGATAGTGTAAGGTAAATTGACGATTACGTGTGCACATGTAATGGTGAATTTACAGGTACACTTGAATTCTGGTGGGCCCTGTCATGTAAACTAATATCAATGTAAAACACTTAAGGAACCAATAAATACAAGAATAAACACAAATATTTGGAATGTATTCAATAATTTCAGGTTCAAAACTTTCATGCTGGGTGAAAACCATTTGACACTGGAAGAGCTACCAAGGACGATGTTGCAGTAACTATTCCTTTCCTTCTTCTTCTCTTTTCCTTTATTCTACTCTCCTATTGGAATTATGATGATAAGACCATCAGACTCTGAAGATTATTAGATGATGTTCTCAAACTAACTGGTCTCGTGCTGAGTATGGCACTTCACCTCGTTGTGCGTGTACTTTAGCCGTACTACTTTGAGCGATGCCTAAAAATTCCTTCCTACCTAACATTGAATTCATCAAAACTTCTTTAACATAGTGGAAGACTCTCTAACAAGGCTCGTGCAACGGAGAACATACCAGAGTAATAAATTTCCGAGAAACGCCTCTTGTGGTCAACGACATAGAAGACTTGTCACTTCTTTCTTTCTCAGTAGTTCACACTTCATAGGATCTTTTGGATTCTAGAATTTCTCTGATTATTTTCTCAAAGCCTTTGAGGAATATGACTTCTCTCTACCTATTCATTATAATGTAACCACCTAACTCAAAGGAATATTCTTAATATCAGCTCCGATTGTGATTGATAATCGCCTCTCTTAATACTATGCTCTGAAATCTTTCAACATTTTCAACCAACAGTAACCTAATGACAATCTTCACTCGAAACTTAAGTTGAGTTATCTTAACCATGCTTTTAACCGACCTTGTTGTTGGTAAATTTCTTAGCACCAGACTACGCAGGAAATGAAACCTCGTTCTAAAATCCAGATTCTTCGGAAATAAAGTTTCAAGTGCTAGAGATAATTGCCGAGAAAAGCTAACCTTTGAGATTCAAGAAAAAAATTTGAACTTACAACTTATTTGGATCCCCGATTTTTCCACTCACCCTCTGTTCTCGATTTATTCTCTTAACTAGTAGTGCTACTCACTTTAAGCCCTCTAGCATAACCCTCATCTTTGGAAACGCGTGATAGCCGATGCGGTAAACTTTAAAACCTTGTAAGTCATCTCTACTCGGAGATCTCTACTACCTGAGTGATAAGTTCGTGATTCGAGCGCGAAGATCTGAAGTAGAATACGATCTCGAACTATACGATAAGTTATTAGAGTGGTAGTTAACCTTCTTGTGCTAGCGAGCACCTTCATAACGTCCTAAGCTTGTTCGAATCGATGCGGTCGATAATAATGAAGAATTCATGGGGAAGACTCATGGTTGAACTTAAAGGAGGGTATTGCTCCAAAAGATGTACTAAGAAGCATAGAAGATCAGCTACAAGAAATCTCATGTGTTAAACCACTTGAGATCCAACTACAACGAAGTGATAAACATGCAGCAGATTGTAGACAAAGAAAGTCTGCATAATCACCCTCGATCGTAAGCGTTGGTGTTATTCCTCTCTAAATTTTCAAACCTCTCCTAAAGTGATTCTCTAATACCTTACCCTAGAATGCTCCGTACCGTCGGGAATTCGAGCAAAAGTCTTACTCCCATATCTCGTGGAACAATCGATAAGCTTATAAGAAATTAGAATCTAAACAGTGTTACTTGCTTCACGAATGGACTCTCTACAGGGCACAGTTACCTTGAAGAATATGGACCGAGGAAGAGGTCATCTAGGAGGTTGACCCTAATTGGGAAGCACTATGAAGGAATTAGTGGGAACGTTTGCAACAATTCTGTAGCTTAAGACAACAGTTGAGGTTGCTCTTAAGGGAATGGAGTCGGAAAATAGAAGTAATATAGGTACGGAGGTGCTAGACTTGAAACTTATATTAAGGAGCTAGTGGAAGGAAAGCAAATTCAATAACTGCTAGATAAACAGTCCATAAGACCTGGTATGTCGCCTTGAGGAAACTTAATACTCTTTGTAGAAGGAAAATAGGATGCTCCGAGTATTGATAGACTATTGAGAGTTTAATAAAGTCACCAAGGATAAGTGATATCGTCTTCCTAGAGATGCTAACCTGCTTAATCAATTTCAAGATGTTACCTACATCTTAGTTGTTATCAGCTATGATTATAAGGAAAACGACATTACAAAAGTAGCTGTTAAAACAAGATATGACAAGTACGAAGGTAGTGGTCAAGCCCGTGTGGGAGGACCTACACATTTCATGTAATCAAGAGTCTTATGGATAAGATCTGTAAGACATAATTAGACATGTCTTTCATTTTGCCACTACTACTAAGCACGAAATTCGAGACAAATCGCTATAGTTGAAGCTATAAAATTTCGGGAAGAAGTGAAAACCGCATTGAGATGCGTCAATGCTTAGGGTTAGGAGAAAGTTGTAAAAGATTGACAGAAACTTGATTCGTGTAGCTATACGACTGGCATTGTTATCCTTGGAGAAAAGCGGAATTCATTTGGGCGCGTATAAGAAAGTTTCAGATGTGTGTTGATGCAACAGTATAAGGCAATTTTCTAGTCGCCCGATTGAAGCCGAGAAAATATATGGAGAGCTACATTAAACATGAACTGGAAACTTCCGTAAAATAAAAGGATGCACCTGGAAACATTATCGATGCGACACTACCCAATTACACATCAGAATACTAGATCAAGCACAATAGGGTTATCGACAATCGGTAATGACAACCGCATTGACAAGTGCAGATAAGTAGCTTCCGTCCGCATTGTCCTAAGACATCCATATTTCCAAATGAGAGAGAACAAGTCCTGACCGCATTTGTATCTGCTTACACTCATCGATGAATGCAGATAGCCTACATTTAGGCTTTCCTTCTATTACCTACACCGTATCATTTCTTGAACTTGTGATTCTACCAGCGTCTGTTCACGTGAATATGTATATATAGCACATCCCATTTCGGAGAAACTCTTGTCGTGCGTCAGATAAGATGAACGGATCTACTCGAAGACTGAGGTTCTGATATACAAAACCGTTCTGAAAAAGGATGCATACTAGAAGAAGCACGTAGTGGAAGAAAGGACTTAACCCCTTAAGATGAAATCATAGAAGGAATAGATCGAAGAAATTTTTCGGAAGGAAGTTGAGAACTAAAGAGTAGACTTTGAAAGCTGAAGACCTTTGTGCATGAGCTAATCTCTCTATCCTTTGAAATCGTGAAAACTTCTTAGTCTTAGCTTCATAGAAATGATCGCGCGATGCCTAGATGTTCATCTGTACTCGTTTGGAAAACCCAAACCCTTCTTGATTGAAACCTTTAATCTATTGTATCATGACTATCCTGTCTAATTAATGGTGTTCACGCTAATATCCTCTTCTTTTCAATCGTTCTTAAGATTCTCAGTGAGGACGGTAACACCGTTGGGAATTTGGGAATCGTCTCCTTGCTAGATCTATTTTGTAGGTCAGTGTATTAAACCATAGTGGAGAGTCACTTCTTGTTAATTCTGTACGATTGTTAAATGATCTGATTGTGAAGCCAAAAACCTGCGCATGGTTTGACTCACTGATCCTGTCAAGCATGATTCTAACATTCGAATAGTTACTCCAATTCAAATCAAACCTGATTATTTGACACCTAATCATTAACATTTGTCCTGGGATGCTCAGCTAAATAACTCTAAATCTTCAAGATTCATACTATGAGTGTATCACACTCGGAAACAAATATTAACGATACTAAAATTTCGAGGGCAAAATTTCTAAAAGGAGGGGAGAATGTAACACCTCTGAAATATGACCCAATTGAAAACCTATAAATGTTATAAAACTCAATAAAAGTCCGAATTGAGTTGGGCTTATCAAAGAAAACTCAGAAAATGAAAGTAGCCTTTATGGGCCCAATAAGCCCAATAAGGGCCTGAACTTTCACCCAAGGCCCATTTAAGGCCCAAATACACATTTACGAACTAATTAAATGAAAAACCATGAAACAATGAATTCTCGTGTGATTTGACATAACTCTGGAAAGATCCAAACTGAAAACAGATTCCGAACCCATACCGGGTAAAATCCGGCAATGTAACGCGTATTAATGTATGAATTCCATCAGAATTCCTTGTAATGACTTGTCATCCAATATAAATCATTGTTAATCTCAACTAATACCATAAATAAGGCTCTCTAAAAGATTTTTCATCAATCATGCGTAAGCAACGGAGATACGTAAGTGAAACGCGAATACCGGTTTTCACTGGTATTTAACTGACGTCTGTTATGACAACCAAGCCACATAACTCCGAAAATATTTATCTAATCATTGTTTATTTACATATCATATTAAATTTGATGAATGGTACGTTGTCCGAAATAACGGCGTTCCGAAACACGACCGTGACGCGAACCGGGTTACGATCTGTTAAAACCCGTGAATTCGTCAGATAAAGCTTTAACGTGACTAACATGGGAAGTTAACGAACAAAATATCGTTCTAATGCTTAATTGCATACAATTCGATGCTAAAATGATCATGATATCACTCATTCGATAAAAACGTATAAAACCACTTAACGTGATAAATACGCGATAAACTACAAGCTCGTTTAATTATTTGGCATGTTTTAAATACGATAAAATTATTGATCTCAGAATATTTATGACGTTTTCTATAATGGAAACTAGCGAGAAGCGAAGTTATAAGGATACATGAAAAATTGACTCGAACGCGTTAGGAACCGAACTGTTTTCGAACCCATTTCATTTAACCTAGTATATAAACAACCTAATCTTCCATTTTAGGGTTTTAAAACCCAAAATCAGAGAGAGAGGAGAGGCAGTCGCGACCTTCTCCCCCTTTCCCCCTTTCTTCAAACTCCGGCCATTATCCAGCCACCGGCGCCGGCCTCCGGCGAGTGGTGGCAAGCGCCACACCAAAACGGACTCCCCTCTCCTCTACGGTCACGATGGCGGCTTCAATTTCTCCTAAAACTCAACGAGGCAACAGGAATCGAAAGAAGAAGAAGGCGGTTTGCAGGTCGGTCTTGGAGTGGTGGTGTCGAGGGCGGTCGCGAAGCTAATAGCAGTCAAATGGCGAAGCCACAGTGGTGATTTGGTGGCGTGAGGTTGCGATGGAGGGGTGCGGTCGCGATGGTGGTGGATTCGGAGGCCGACGAGGTCGCGATGGTGATGATTGTGACCGTGGATGTTAGTGCCTCGGTTGGTGTTTGGTGATGGTTGTGATGGTACCGGCGACGGCAGCCTAGACCGCGAAGGAAAGGAGGCACCCGAAGGTGTCCCAGACCGCCCCCACTGTCTCTCTTTCTCGATAAGGCTGACCGAGAACCAAACTAGTCGTTTGTCTTTTGATTTCTTGAACTACATACTGAAAATCAGTAGGATCTAGGTTGCATGTATAGATCTGTACAAGATCGAGGCTTGAGACAGTGGTTGTGTTGGTAATGGTGGCTGGAATTGATGGTTTTTGGCTACGAGGGTGGTGTAAGGTGAGGATGATGGGTGGTTTATGGCTGCACTATGATTATTGGTTATGACTGTTGTGATGGCTACTGATGGTGTTGATGTTGGTTGTTATTGATTTTTGGTAGTAATCGTGGTTGTAGTTGCTGTAAGGCAAGGGTGATGGCAGTGGTGATGATGTAAATTGGTGTTTGTTGTGGTGGTCATCGGGTTTAGGTGGTGGTTTCGTTGGTGTGGGGTTGCGACTGATGGTTGTGGTTGATGTTGGCGGTTGATGGTCGTTGTCCGTGATGGTGGTAATTGTGGTAGTGGTTGTCGGGTTATGATGGTGATGAAAGTGGCTGCATGTGGTGACTATCGATGGTAAGAGACAACCGAGAAGTTTGCTAACGTATGTTGAAATTATGGTTGCGTTTGGGTATTAGATAACAATATATTAGTGTTTGAATATGATTTTGGTACGTTTTGGGTTAGGTAAAACATCGGTCAAAGCTGGTCAAACTTGGTCAACGAGCGGTCAACGGAACGAGAACGCGATTAAATCCCGTCGTAAACGAGTGGGTTAAAATGCATAACCGAGTGGAAGGTAATATCGCACGCGCAACGCATTGAAATTGAATTATAAATTGCATACGTGTTATTTGAGCTCTAATTAATTAAAGGATTAAATTATAAAATACGTGAATTATAAACGAAAATGAACGTCACTTGTTATAATTATTTGATTTAAATAGATGGTTTGGACTAGAGATTTAATTAGCAATGATACTTTATTACAAATCAACCTAGATAACATGTGTGAAATATTACATGGTTGGGAAATGGGTATAACATGCCATTGATTAAACAAATAAGTTGATTTCATGTCACGTTAAATCGTTACAAGACTTAGAGATATAAAATACATTTAAACACGATTGTACATTTGTATATATATATATATATATATACACACACACATACAATAGATATTTAGGTTAACCGGTATCTACAAGTTTCATCTAAAATAAAAGACCCAAAATGCCCTAATGATCCATCATCGTGTTGTTATTAATTGTCGGGCATCTCATTGTTATTGACATAAATATTAATTGTAGCACTCTTTTTATACAAATTATCGTCAATCAAGTTAACAAATACGATATAAACGCGAGCATTATAAACATCGTTTGAAACGTTGTATATTACCTACATTGTTAATGCAAGTTATTTATAAAGATTTGGAACCCATGATATAAATTGGTTTTCTACATTATTTAAGCTAAGACTCAATTCTTGATTAAATACATTAATTAACCTAATGTTCACGAGTTAATCCATGACACTTAACAAATACACAAGAAGCTAAGATACATTAAGGATACTAATCACCAACTTAAGTTTAACTAAAGAGCTCAACAGCACGCATGTAATAACATCGTGCTAATTCTAAACGTGAATCTTATATGTTCTAGCTAGGATTGCTTTGTCGGTGATCATCGCTTTTCTTTATCAAGCTCTGAAATTATATAAGGAAACCAGGTGAGTTCTCGTGTTCCCCCTTTTTACTTTTGTTTTGGGGATGAAGCATGCTCCTTTTAAACTGAAACTCTTATGTGTGATACTGTTTACTATTTGGCATGATCTTTTGTTTTATGAACTATGATTGTGCTTACTTGATGCTTGTATGTGGGACTTGTTTGGATACCTGCTGATACTTTGGTCATAATCATTAATTCTTTTGTGAACCGCTTGTTCTTACGTAAATAGATCTATTTGGGGAATCCCCCACGCACAGTGGCTCCCGCCACAGGGAGGTACCCCACTGAGATCCTGAGGGGTCGTTTGTGGCATGTAACATGTTTTGAGTAAGATAATATGGTGAACCATTCTAGCAGGAATGGTTCACTAATCTGAGGCTTGGTCCTTTCCTACGGGAATATCCGGTACAACATAACTTTAGAAGAGGTCAGCCGGGGACCAAGTGCAGGGTTGATTGTGATACCCCACAATGACTGATACTAAAAATGATGTTTTAAACATCAAATGAGATTTTCAGAAACTTTCACACTTGATTCTAAAACCATCACTTGTGGACTCTAAAAGTCCCTTTTATTTTTGAAACTTTAACCACTTGAACTCACCAACTTTATGTTGACACAATTCTTTTTGAGCATGTCTTCAGGTACAGCTAGGGAGAATAGTTGAGCTATAGAATTTACCAAATCCGAAGCAAGATATGAGGGTAGAGGTTAAAGATACAAGTCAAGCCTAGAAGCCTTAGTTATAGAAGCTCCAAGAAATATTTACCGAGAGATGGATCATAACACCTATAGATCATAGATTGAAGCACCTTGTGAATTGGAAATAAAGCCAATGTTTTAATGTAAATATCATGTGACACTGTTTAATAAACCATTTAGTTTCCGCAGCATTTTGGTTGTTGTTTACTAATCGTGACGTCCAGCCTCTCTGGGCCCGGGGTGTGACACCGGCGAATGTCTGAAATAAACGCCACTACGAACCGACCGGGAAAATAAAAATTAACGTCATAGGTAAAAATGAGAATTTGTCCTAATTTAATCTTAGTTACACTAATATTAATATTATTATGTGATGAAAAGACTATCGTAACGAGAAAACCCGATAACACCATCTACGCGCCTTAGTGCGACGATATGGCTTAAACTAGCGGATAAACAATAAAATGCCCAAGTGGACGATAAAACCAAGATATGGGGCATGTAAATAGTCGTTTTGGACTAGAATTTTGCAAGGAATTAGAACTTAACATGTTCAGGTTTTGAAAGTCGGGTCGAGACGGGAGAAAAAGGAAAAAGACCGTGCGACTACCCTTCTACCCCCCTCCTACGGCCGCCCTCCCCCCTTTCCCTCTCCTCCCCTATAAAACCCCTCTTCCCCCCCCTCATTTCATCTCTTCCACTTCATTTTAAAAAGAAATCACCCTCTCCCCCCTTTTCTCTCTACAAACCTACGGCCACACCACCACCCCACCACCATTTTCGTTTTTGTTACGTTTTCTTTAAAGATCTTCACTTGGAACTCAAGGTGCAAGCATATTAGAGCAAAAGAAGGCTCGTTGGTGGTGAAGCAAAAAGAAAAACCATCGTTCTACGTTCTTTTTCATGAAAATAGCTTGCTAGGACTAAGGTAACCTTAATATTTCGTTTTAGTTACGTTTTTATACGAAAATGATTACCTAAAAGCTGTAGATTGTTCATCCAAGTAAGATTTTGGGAAAAACCTGTTTTGAAACAGAAAATATGGAATGAAAATGAGTTATATATGTGTATATATGTGTTCGTACGTGTGCATGTATGTGTGTCGAAGTTTGGATGCTAGATTGTTGCTTGATGATGCGTTGTTGATGTTGAATCGTCCATGCAAGTAGATTTAAGTATGACATCTGTTATAAATCATCTATTGTGACATTTTGATGAAGGTTTACATGTATTAAGTGTGTGTATGGATGACCGTATGCATGCATGTGTGTATGTTGATGCTTGGGTGTTTGTTCTTGCAAAAAGTGAAGGATTACGATTAGATTTGAACATGAAAGTATGGATAATGTTACGGATGGTTTAGAACAGAATATTTCAGTGTTTTTTTAAGGATTTTGATGGATTTAAGGTGTGTATGAATGTCGTATATATATAAGCATGTATTGGTTCATATCTTGCGAAATGTGCTTAAATAAGACTTGATCTTTGACATGCAATAAGTTGTTTGTTATGGATAGTTTAGAACAGTAAGATGGGGTATAATGTAGCATGAAAACATGATAGATTGTGGACGGATAATTGTTTGGTTGATTTTAATTATTATGGTTGAGATTTACGTCGAAATGCATGCTAGATTAGGTGTTTTTGTATGGAATAAAAGGAACTAGGACTGTAACATGATGATATTTTATGTTCAAATAATTTATTTTTGATAATACGTATGATTCTTGGTGATTGGATGTATTATATTACGTTTTAGGCTTAACTAGTCGTAAAAACGTTGACTTTTGGCATGAAGATTAGGTATAATATGGGTCTGAGTTTAATCAGTAGTTATGGACTTGTTGTATGTATTATTTACAGCCATATGAGGTACAATTGGTTCATGAAGTGATACGTGCGTTTGAACATGTTTTATGATGCCTAAATGGTCACTTATGCGTAGAAATTGCCATGATTTAGAGACTTTTATACCAAGTTGGTTAAAGTTGTTTGATTCATGAAATGTGATTTAGGATTTATGTACATATACATATATGAGTGTTTTTATGTGTATTTGGTTACAATTTTCACATTTTGGTTTTTAATTAGTACGTGTCTAAGTAAGGCGTAATTCACCATTTTCGTTAAGATCTTAACCGAGCGTTATAATCACCAACTACTCGTGTAAATAAATATTTTCTTAAAACTAATATAAGTCTAGTAGGTTGGATGAACAACTTGCTTGTAAGACTTGAGTATCAATTCTTAAAGTGTCTATCATATTTAGGGCACTATTAGGATTGACTGGACGTTCGTTGGTGAAATTGCACGTATTTTCAATTTCATTAATCAAGGTGAGTTTCCACGGCCCCTTTTTTATAATTTGTTATCGTTTTACAAAATCGTGGGGGAAATACATGGCTTCGTTCGTTGTATCATGATCATGTGGCTTACTCGTATGTGTTCGTATGATAGTCTCGAGTATGGGTGTTTCGTTATTGTGTTCATGTAAGTCGTTCACGAATACCCCCTTTCCCATATAATAATTAGCCTTGGGGTAGGCCACAGTGTATATTGGTAGATCTATTTGGGTTTGACAGCCCGCACTCGCGATCAGTAGCTCTGATCAGGCGTTTTGGATGTGAGTGAATATATGTTTAATTCGTTTCGTGGGGATTGCTTACTTTATGTAAATCCTTCGTAAAGGTGCTATCATTAAGTTGTATCCCTAGCTAGTTTACAACTTACCACATTGTTTGTCAATGATATCTGATACTGTTGTATGTAATGTTTTCATAAACACATGAAACTCGCTCAACTTTATGTTGACTTTTTAGGCATGTATTTCAGGTACATAGGAGCATGGATGGTAGTATGAACTGGGCTTGGGCAAACGTGGATGTGGCATCTTTTGGTTTATCTTGGTTATTTATGTAAAAATACGATCTCTGTGTATGATCGCTGTTAAACAAATTGAACTTTTCTTATTTTAGAAAGTCATGACAAAATCCCGTGGTTTGTAATTTAAAAACTGATGTTTAATCGTTTGCCTATATATCATGTTGGTTTCCAACTTTGTCATTGCCATGCTTAACGCATATACAATTCCGCTGTGATATTCAACATCGTTTTTGGGGTGTGACAGAAGTTGGTATCAAAGCCAATGGTTATAGCGAACTAGAAAAGGATTTTTTTTAAAAAAAATTATCTAGACTATAACTTTTCGTAAAAGAAGAAAGTTTTGGGGATTTTGGGAAAAAGGCGTGTTCATACCACTTGCCCTTAGTAGACGTAAGATTATATTTAAATTGCGTGAATTAAGTATGTCATACTTTAGGTGCCGTGTGTGAAGATTTAAACTGATACGTTTGTTGTTTAGCATACGTAAGTGCTATATTGAGTTTGGATTCATATGATGAAATTGTTTAGCATACGTAAGTGCTACATTGAGTTTGGATTTATATGATGAAATCGTTTAGCATACGTAAGTGCTACATTGAGTTTGGATTCATATGATGAAATTGTTTGCATGCATAAGTGCTTACATTTTAATTTGAATGCCATATGAGACGTTGTTTAGCATGCGTAAGTGCTATATTGAGTTTGAATTCATAAGATGAAATTGTTTAGCATGCGTAAGTGCTATATTGAGTTTGAATTCATATGATGAAATTGTTTGCATGCGTAAGTGCTTACATATGAGTTGACTCTGTAATATTCTAGTTGTTGTATGATTTCGTGATCATATGCAGGATAAGATGCTAATATCGTATAATTACCCTTTTGTCATAGATGTCGACAAACCTGAGTGATAAGGATCAGGACCCTAAGGTCCCGTAGCTTGAGAGATCATCGCTTACTTCCAGTTTCTATGCTGATCCCAGTGCCTTTGCACCCGCTATATCACCTCATGCTAGTGATCCTAGTAACAGGAATGGGTGGATCGAGGAGTCCAAAGAAGAGGAGCCCATTGAAGTTCCATCCGAAGATGAGATAGAGCCTGTAGTTCCTATAGTTGATGGTGTTGAGGACTTTAGTGATAGTGATGATAGTGATGGCAGTTCTGGGGATAGTGATTCTAGTGAAGATGGATCTAGTGGGGATGGTTATGCTAATGGTGATAGTGATTATGAGTGTAGGGATGAGGTTAAGCAGGTTGAGTTGTCTGCTGGTGGAGTTAGGAAGAGAGCTAGCACTCCTATTCGAGCTAGTACTGATAGGGATGTAGATGGAAAGACAGTAGGATATGTTGTGGAGCGACCCCTTAAGAGGACACGTGCATGTGTGGCTAGGAAATGGGAATGGTTAGGAGATCGAGGTCAGAGGTGGACTGATGAAAAGGGTATACCAGTGATTAGAGGAGTTGGAGAGTCTTCTGACTTGAGAGCATTACCCCTGACGAGGCAGCCGATGGAGATGACTGAAGGGATTTTAACAAGTTTATCAAAGTTGTTTAACCATTTTAAACATGAAACGCAGCGGATAATCATTTTAACATCTTGTTAGAAGTTTACATAAACCATTTGAAATGTTGATAAAACCCTTTAAGATGGATCTATTTGCATGAACAAGTAACTTACAAAACAACCATGGAAAGGTGATGAAAACTACGTTTCAAGACTTTCTTTTGAGATGAGAAGGATGATGTTCTTGAAGGCAAGACTCCAAATAGCAATCCTCAAGTAGATGATACCCCAAGATCCTTCAAACTCCCACTTGCTAGGTTGTGTTGCACCCACTTAAAATCCTCTTGCACAATCGATTTTTCAGCCAAGAAACTTTGATTCAAAGCGGAAAAATCAGCCTTGTTCTTCCTCTAGAATCCGATTTCTAGAGAGAGTTTAGAGAGAATTCTTTGGTCTTTGCATGGAGGAGAGAGAGTGTAGAGATTGGAGTGTGTGTTTGAAATGAAGTCTTACTAGTTACAAGACAAAATGGGTGGGATATTCAAGCCAAAGGGGACGGCCGAATCCCATGTGAAAATGGGTTCCCCCCCCCCCCAAATTGTTTTATTAAAATCACACTCTCATCTCTTAAGTTTTATAAAATTAAACCCTTTTAATTTTATAAAACTAACACACTATTATTTGTCATTGTTCAATTAATTTAAATAATGGAAAAAAATAATCTCTCATGAACAAATTATCCATATAATTTTGTTCATTTGCAAAAGCAATGTTTTAGAAATCCCAGTTTCTAAATTGGTGCTAATATTTATTTGTATGATCTTATCAACGATTAAATATTCATCGGTGTTTGTTTGGTTTGTTATTGGGTATGACCCGACTTGGACCATATCACACTAGCCAAATCAATTTAATATGTATCTTGGGCAGATCAATTTCTTCAAACTCCTACTTGCACAAGATTCATAGAAGATTGATACAAGCAGCAAATAATGCCTAGCAACGGTTTGCTACCCCTAATGTATATGACTAAGTTCCATTCAATAACATCATTCCTTTTCAAGTGCCTTACTTGAATACAATTTAGGTGAATCAATCATTTATCCTTTTGTTACATATGTCATGTTAGAACTCACCCTTTCTGGCAACAAATACCTTTTGTTCCAGTGGATCATAGAAGTAATATCCCCTAGAATCTCTAGGATATCCAACGAAAATACACTTGGTGGATCGAACTTCCAATTTGTTTAGGGTGGGAGTCCTTAACATAAGCCTCACAACCCCAGACCCGTAAGTATGATAGGGATGGAACTCTTCCATGCCATATCTCAAAAGATGTCCTTTCCACCTTTTTGATTGGGGCCATATTCAGAATACGGGCCGCGGAGAGCAAAGCGAAACCCCAAAATGATAGAGGCAAAGTGCTCCTAGCCATCATAGATAAGACCATATCCAATAAGGTTTGATTCCTCCTCTCAAACACACCATTATGTTGTGGTGTTCCAGTTGGAGTGAGTTGTGAGACAATCCCACAACTCTTAAGATGATCTTGAAAACCATCACTTAGGTATTCACCTCCTCTATCAGTGCGGAGAACTTTAATCGACTTGCTGAGTTGATTTTCTACTTCATTCTTGAAGATTTTGAACGTTTCAAAAGCTTCATCTTTGTGCCTTAATAAGTACACGTACCCATAGCGACTATAATCGTCGGTAAAGGTAATGAAGTATCTTTCATCATTCCTAGTCATTGGCTTAAAAGGACCACATACATCCGAATGTATGATACCTAATAAATCTTTTGCCCTTTCGTTAGTTCCACTAAAGGGTGCCTTAGTCATTTTTCCTTGTAAACAAGATTCACATATATCAAATGAATCACATTCATTTGTTTTTAAAAGACTATTCTTTTGAAGTGTTTGTATACGTTTCTTGTTTATATGACCAAGACGACAATGCCAAAGATAGGTATCTCTCAAATCCAACTTGAGTTTCTTGGTGTTAGTTTGGTACAATGAACTATTTAAAGTATTTTCATGAACCAATTCATAAATACCATTAATGGGAATAGCTTTAAAATAGAACATATCTTTTAAAGAAACATGAATATCATTTTCCACAAAAGATAATACATAATCATAATGTCTTAATTAGGATACAGAAATAACGTTCCTAGTCAAACTAGGAGCATACAAAACATTCTTCAAAGTTACTTCCAAACCACTTGGAAGTTTTAGGATGTACTCCCCACGAGCTTCAACTTTGACTTTGGCTCCATTGCCCATGAAGAGGCTAACATCCCCTTGATTGAAGTCCCTACTTCTTTTGAACCCCTGCAACAAATTGCAAATATGAGTTCCACATCCGGTATCTGATGGGTTTGATAGAACACAAAAACGAGTTTAACCACTTAAACTTTCTGAAAAACGCAGCGGAATAACAACTTTAAAACCGATTTTATAAGCTGAAAATTTTGTTCTTATGGTGACATATAAGTGTATAAAACAAACCCATATTACAAGGATCGTTTTTATGTGAATAGACAAGCTATGAAAGCATAAAACGTGCATTATGGACAGCCATAAACAAGCTGCCATAAACTACCTTACTGCAGTAAAACAAGGTCGAAAATGGATGAAGATGATGATGTTTTGAGTGACTAATCTTCAAAAGAGAAGGCCTCAAATCCGTGATACCCACAGCACTTCAAACACCTTGCTTGTTAGGATGCAACACCAAAAGAAGAACCCTTTCTTCTTGCTCCTCTAAAACCCACGAATTTTCAGCTCCAATTTTCAGCTTCAAAAACTCAAAAATGGCAGCCAAGTAGAGAGGATTTTCTTGTGTGTGTGAGAGAGAGTGTTAGGAGAGTTGATGGTTGAGTGTTGCAAGTGTTAAGTCATACAAGAACCAAGACAAAAGGGGGATATCCCAATGCCCCTTGGGCAGCCGCATATTTGCATTCAAAATGGGTTTTTCCCACACTTTTAATCTTTTAATTTTTTTTGTATTAGTTACACTTTTATTTATTCATGTTATAAAATTAAAACCTAGTTGTAATTTTATAACACAACACTCTTTTATAAGTCATTATCTAACCATTTTAAATAATGAAAGAAATAAATCTCTCTTGAACAAAATCATCCATATAATTTTGCTCTAACACAAAAGCAATATTTAGAAAACCAATTTTCTAAATTAGGTGTCTATATTTGTTGCATGATCCTATCATTAACCAAATATTTGATGGTGTTTGAATAACTTGTTATTGGGTATGACCTGACTTGGATCATAACGAACTAACCACATCAATCTTATACGTGTCTTGGGCATATAAGATCCAATAGTATCCAATACCCATGTGTTAGAAGATATAACATTAAGATCAATATGAATCATGTAAATTGTACCTGTGGTTTGCCCCGCATCCCTCTTTTCTCTCAACTCTTTGAGATAGAGTGGACAATTTCTCATCTAATGCGCTATCTCACCACACTTGAAGTATGGGTCGTTTGCAACAACCTTTTGCTTCTTCTCCTTGGGCTTCGGAGGTTCCGCCCTAACAACCATCTTCCCTTTTCCCCCAACGTGCCCCTTTCCTTTGGCAACAATTGCCTTAGGAGGGGGTTGAGACCTTCTCTTTTTCCCACCTTCATTGATGGCGAGAACAGGTAAAACCCTTTTACCCATTCCTGCCTCGGCCGTTTTGAGCATTGAATGAAGTTCATTTATGCTCTTGTCCCATCCGTTCATGTTGTAATTCATGACGAACGCCTCAAACCTTTTAGATAGGCCATTAAGGATCAAATCCGTGGCCAACTCCTTTGAGACAGGACAATTTAGCCTTTGAAAGCGGTGGATGTGGCTTTTCATCTTAAGAACATAAGATGAAACCGATTGGGATTCCTCCATCCGACATGCATGAAGCGCTCGAACAGTTTCGAAGTGCTCCACCCTAGCTTGTTGCTGGAACGTTTCCCGCAACTGGGTGATCATGTCATAAGCTCCATGGAGCTCATACTCCTTTTGGAGGTCGGGTGTCATATTTGCTAACATTAGGCAAGAGACTTGGATGGAGTCTTCCACATATCTAACCCAATCGTTATAGGCCTCTTCATCCTCCTCGTTGGGTTCACCGGGGATGGGATCATCAAGGATGTAGGCCCGCTTTTCTTACTTGAGAACGATTCTCAAGTTGCGGTACCAATCCATGAAGTTGTTAGGTGTTAGACGATCCCTTTGAAGGATCGCCCTTAGAGATTGGTTGTTTTGGTTTGGTATATCGTTATTAGCGTTGTTGTTGTCGGCCATCTACAAGATTTTACAAAGTTCCATTTTAGTATTCATTGATATAATTATATTTCATTTATTAATACCCTTTTATGTCTCATAGACGATTAATAAATAAAATTTTAGAATCCAACGTTATATTTAAATATTGGTTAGGTGACTTTTATCCCATTATTTAAATTAACAAGGTAGGCATGAATGACAATTGCAACCTATTGCAACATCTAATGGTATGGGATCGTTTGAACATCTTATGTTTGAAACGGCATGTTTATCCCATCAACACCCTTGTAAAACATATTTTAGGTGATCCATTCAATATATTTCACAAATCAAGTCGTCCTACTGACACACACGTGTGAGTTTACTACATAAGTGGTTAGGTGACCTTTATCCCACAAACATGGTATTCTCACCTCAAGTTACAAGTTCCCTCAAAGTGGTTATGTGACCTTTATCCCACTAAGAGTTTGCAAGTAACCTAAGTGTTGTGTAAAAGGATGGTGTTAAACTTGTTTTCAAAAGGGATTTACGTTTTCACAATTCTAGTTTAGAAAACTCTATATACCATATGATTGTATGCATTCAACCATATGGTACCCTATTGGTTCTTTTAAATAAAACCCATTTTATTTTACAAATCATTAATCCTTTTTATAAAACCATTCTATTTGTGCTTAATGATTTGAGAACCAATTTCTTGTTATAGCTTGTTTTAGTTGACGGTTTGTTAATCACATCCAAATATTCAAAACAAACATCAACATAAGCAATCAACCAAGCATAAACAATCCATTCACATATGCATGGCCAAAGCTTACTAAATTGAGCACACTTGTTAGCCAAAACAAGTGTGTCAAACGGTCTTGTCCTAAGGGTTAAGAACATGACACAAGGATGACAAAAGGACCCCCACTTGAATCCACATCTTTAAGCATCCTCTTTGTCCATCTTTTCTTCAAATCTTGATCTTGAGCATTCTTACAAAATATGTATCCTAATACAATTTTTCTAATAAAGGAAAAACTCCTAATCTATTTATTACAAACCAAATAAATAAATAAATTACAAAACAAGACTTTCAACATAAAATTAGATTATTACATAACCAAATGAATAAATCATGACAATCAATCAATCAATCCACAAGGTCTTGGCTTTGTTATGCATAACCAAACAACATATCCAAATATGTAAATCATCCAACTCAAGCATGGTTTCATTTAATTAAAAAATCCAACAAAATTTTTTTCTATATATACACTGCTGTGCGACAGCAACCTTTTTTAAAAAAAATGGATTTTTCAATTTTTTAACTAATTTAAAATCACAAGATTCAAGCCATCTCAATGCATATAAGATTAACCAACTTGAATCAAGAGAAACCAAGCTAAATCTTGAGTTCTAGGGTTTCTAATAACCCAAGAAAAAACTCAAAATTTCAATCTAAAGAAGTTAGTGTCCATGCAACCGGCTCTAGATGCCATTGAAGGGATTTTAACAAGTTTATCAAAGTTGTTTAACCATTTTAAACATGAAACGCAACGGATAATCATTTTAACATCTTCTTAGAAGTTTACATAAACCATTTGAAATGTTGATAAAACCCTTTAAGATGGATCTATTTGCATGAACAAGTAACTTGCATAAACCGGCTCTAGATGCCATCGGTGTTTGTTTGGCTTGTTATTGGGTATGACCCGACTTGGATCATATCAGACTAGCCACATCAATTTAATATGTATCTTGGGCAGATCAATTCCTTCAGGGACTGTACCTCTACTAGCTGCTAGGTGCGTCCGGTTAGAGAGTTGGTTAGACTCACTGGGGATGAGGAATGATGAAGCTAGTGATGACAGGTTGGATGAGATAGATGGTAGACTGGGTACGTTAGAGGAAGAGAAGGTAGTAGATGATGATGCACAGGCGCAGATGCATCACAGGATCCAACTGTTGGAGGAGAAGATGCTCGAGATGAAGAGAAAGTTGATCGCTACTGAAGCCAAGATTGAGGACGTGACACTGACTGCTGATGTGACCAGGATGAGGTTGGATGCCTCTAGAGTTATGGAGATGGATGCGAACCGTCATGTGCGAGTGATGGAGCAGCATGTGAGGGTTACCATGCCACTGATGGTAGTTTGCGTTCTACTTCTCATGGTTGCCGCACGTTCGGGAGTTTACTTTGGCGTGAGCTATCCAGGAGCTTGGCGCAGATTCCCATGATTGTCTTATTTCCTGTTTGCCTATTTCATTTCATCATTGTAATTGTTGCGTGAAACAATTTATTAACTCGCGTAAAAACATGTACTTGTTAGGGGATGGCGTTTTACCGCCCTAGTATTTTGGTTTGGCCAAGTTGTTCTTTTGGCATTGGATGAAAAACAAGTAACATTGGTTTTTGGATTAATTTTTAGATGAATGAAATGTGATGAATGGTTATGTTATGATGTTATGGTTAAATTTCTTTGCTTACATACGCGACTAATTCGGATATTGTGTGATATATCGACTCACTTATATTATGATTGTTATGTTATAAAAGAAAAACCATGGCTCCAAGATGGGAAACCCATGGAAACCCACTTCCACAAACTGCTAAGGAATTAGCTCCATAGATTGCGCAACACGGTCAAGCTGCCGTCGCCCAACATAATGTAAATAAAGGGAACCAAAACGAAGGATGCAGCTACAAGACCTTCCAAGCATGCCAGTCAAAGAATTTTGCTAGAACAGAAGGACCAGTTGGAGTTCTCCGCTGGATAGAGAAGATGGAAGCAGTTATGATGATCAGCAACTGTACGCCAGCTCAGCACGTGAAGTATGCAACAAGTTCACTCCAAGATGAGGCGTTAACTTGGTGGAATGCACAAATCCAAGATTTAGGTGAGGTGCCTGCCTATGCACTCACCTGGGACGAATTCAAAGCTTTGTTGATGAAGGAATACTGTCCATGTAATGAGATTTGAAAGGTTGAAGCCGAGTTTTGGAACCTCTCGATGGAAGGAGCAGATATTCGTGGATACACTACACTGTTCAATGAAATGGTAAGAATTGTACCCCATCTCGTAACCCCTGAGTACAAGAGAATCGAACGCTATTTGGGGATTGGTGCCTCAGATTCGTAGCATGGTGACATCATCAAACCCTACTACTTACCAGGAAGCAGTGCAGCTAGCACATACCCCGACCGATGATGCTGTACGAATGGGAACGTTAAGGACAGCGAGCACAGGGAAGAAGCCAATGGAAATTTGTGAAAGTCCTATGGAGAAGAAAAAGTCAATTTATTCTAGAAAGAGGAAATGGTCTGAAGGTTCAGAAAGTCGTTCTGGAAACTTCCGTCTCAAGAAGGGAGGCCCTGGCAGGATGTATACTGCTAACGAAGCAAAAAGAAACCAAGGACCTAACCCTAAGTGCAACAAATGCAAATACTACCATACAGGCCCCTGCAACGTATGCGAACACTGTGGAAAGTTTGGATACCGAATAAGAGATTGTCGAGTAAAGTTGGACGAGAGGAAAGAAGGTCAGAACCAAGGTTGCTATGAATGTGGAGCATTTGGACACTTTAAGAGGGAATGTCCTAAGTTGAAGGAACAAGAAGCCCGTGGCAGAGCATTCGTGATGGATGCGAAGAAAGCTCGTAAGGATCCCTCCGTTGTCACTGTTACATTTCTAGTTAATAACCGTTATGCTTACGTATTATTCGATACTGGAGCCGATAGAAGTTTTGTTTCAAGAAACTTTGAGTCTTTCCTTGACTCATAATCTAGTAAGTTGAATAAGAAGTACTCGATTGAGTTAGCTAATGGGAAATTGATAGAAAGTAACGAGGTGTGTAGGGATTGTACTGTACTCTTAGGAGACCACACGTTTAAAATTGACCTTTTGCCTATAGAATTGGGAAGTTTTGATATTGTAATAGGGATGGATTGGCTATCGAAGAATCGTACTGAAATGGTATGTCATGAGAAAGTAGTCAAGTTGCCCCTCAAAATTGGAGAGCCATTAGAGATTCAAGGTGATGAAAGTGCTCCGTTAAAGATTGTGAATGTGATGAAGGCGTAAAAGTATTTAAGGAAAGGATGCGCAGCTTTTATAGCCTATGTAATCGACACGAGAGCCGAGGAGAAGAAGCTAGAGGAAATATCGATAGTGCGTGACTATCCGGAAGTGTTCCCTGAGGAGTTGCCTGGGTCGCCGCCGCAACGGCAAGTTGAATTTAAAATCGACTTATTACCAGGAGCAGGGCCAATTGCACGATCTCCATATCGGTTAGTGCCACCTGAAATGCAGGAGTTATCCAAGCAATTGCAGGAAATGTTGGATAAAGGATTTATAATACCAAGCTTCTCGCCTTGGGGAGCACCATTCTTATTTGTGAAAAAGAAGGATGGATTGATGAGGATGTGCATCGACTACAGAGAACTGAACAAGTTAACCATCAAGAACCGCTACCCTTTGCCAAGAATAGATGACTTGTTTGACCAATTGCAAAGATCGAGTTACTATTTGAAGATAGATTTGCGCTCTGGGTATCACCAGTTGAGAATTGCTGAGGAAGATGTTCCTAAGACAGCGTTTCTAACGCGATATGGTCACTATGAATTTATGGTCATGCCCTTTGGACTGACAAACGCCCCTGCTGTATTCATGGATCTCATGAATAGTGTAACACCCGTATTTTTTTTAGCAAGAAATAAAAGAAAAAGGAAGAAAAGAAAAGAAAATAAAAGAAACTAAAAAGGAGGGACCAAAAGTGCCAAATGGGCAAAGTTATTATTTATTTTGTACAAAAGGAAGGCATGGTCGCCCATTACCTCCTGCACATTTCTTTGCATCGGTTTTTAGAGAGAGAAAGCAGCAGGAGAAGAAAACCATCGGGATTTTTGAAGAAGAACCTGAGAAATTCGAAGTTTTTGGGTAAGAAATCTCGAATTATGATATTTAGGATGATTCTAGAACCATTTTGAGCTTATAAATGTAACTAGTGTGTTCGGGTTGCACTGTGTGTGTGTTTTAGGTGTATAAACGACTGAGACGTTCAAGGAAAGGGCATCTAAAACCCGAAGGCAAATTAAGGTGAGTTCTAGACCCCTTTTTACTGATTTTTAAACGTTTTGGGGCTGGAAATGCATATATATGTTTTTTATAAAATTTATGCTGATACCCGTATGAACTGAAAGTATGCATGTTTATGTTTATGTTAGATTTATGCCTAGAATCATGTGTATATGTTTAGAATTAGGCATTATGATGTTTGGGACTTGGATTATGGATTAGACTCATGAACAGGTTGCAAATATGTCTGAAAATGGGACTTAGAATAATTAATTACAGGTTGATGAGTCCATCAGTGCTCATACGACCAACAGTGTGGTCGTATGACCAGGAGATATATTTTTCTAAGTGCTAATGAGTCTAACAGGACTCATACGACCAGCAGTGTGGTCGTATGACCAAGTAATTTGTCTGTGTTGAGCCCAATAGGACTCATACGACCAACAGTATGGTCGTATGACTAAGTAAATTTTCTAAGTATGTTGAAGAGTCCAACAGGACTCATACGACCAACAGTGGTCGTATGATCATAACACATTTCTAAGTCTAGGGATGGTACGACCAATAGTGCTCATACGACCAACAGTGTGGTCGACCAGATGATAAATCTAAGTGTAAGATGAAAAGTCCAGCAGTACTCTTACGCCCAATAGTGCTCATACGGCCAGAGGGCTTTTACGCCCAACAGGGCTCAAACGCCTAGGACACTTAGAATTTTTCAGAAATTTCCTGAAATACCGAAGTTCGAGGTTTTGACCAGGGCTGACTAGGGTTAACAAATGATGATGTTTCATGCATGTAATGATGATTATGGTTAACCCTTATTGTTTCTGATGTTATTATCAGTGTATTATAGTTAACAATATTATTAAAATATTGTTAAATGTGGTATGATGCTACGTATAATGATGAATGTATGATGATGTACGTATGGTGATGAATGTATGATGAGTATGTATGATGAGTGTGTGTGTTCCTTGTAATTGTGTGCTTATCTTTCTGAAACTTTACGAATAACGAGAATGAACTAATGAAGTATTATGTATCGTAAAGTGAAAGATAATGAAAGAGGAACATGATGACGAATGCATGTATTAACGAACGAACGAAAAGAAGAATGATGATGAATACATGCATTAATGAACGAACGAATTATGTCTTGCAAGCATTGAATAACGCGATTGGTCCTTCTATGTGATTGACCATGGTCATGGTACCTCTACCGCTTACCTCTAGTACCGTGGCATACGATTTCCCGTCATATGTTGACTACGGCCCGGTAGCTAATAACGATCGGGGTGTAGCATATGGTATTGGTACAATTCACCTTTCAATGCGTGCAAGTAAGTATGAACGGGATTCTTGTCATTCGACCACAGTAATCATAGCCAAGTGCTATGAAGTGGGTAAAGCCTGACAGAATCCATACGAGAAGTTAAAGATAACGATGAATAACGAATGATGAAGATAATAACGAATATTATCTCTGCGTACGTATGATGTATGAACGCATGTACGAAAGGATACTTTTAAATAAGTAAAAGTATGTTTTATTACAAAACTAGAACTCACTCAGCAACGCTGACTTTTATGTATTTTCCAGTTGGCAGGTAGTGTTGCTGAGGATGGCACGAGGCGGCTACTCAGCTCTTTTGGGATGGCATTCTTTTGTTAACGTTTTTGTATTGTAATGCAAACAATTGATATTTTGTAACGGGTGTTGTATTACTTTACAAAAGCATTTATAAAAAAAAAATTTAAAGTTTCCGCTGCATGGTTTTTATTAAGTTATTTTAAATGTATGTTTTATGGGTAATGACGACCAACTGTGAGGTGCCCGGGAACGGGGGCCTTACAAGTTGGTATCAGAGCCAAAGTTTAAGTGAAATGGGTAAATTTTTTAAAACAAACCTAAAACTTAAACTGAGAATGGGACAGGGAGAATGAGAATGTCATCTGAGTAGCTGCGTGCCATCAGGTATTTTCTTGAAAGTTAACCAGTGTTACGTGCGCATGTTATGTGTTTATGTGTGCTGTTAGACTTAGATACTAATGTAGTCAGGACAGGTAATGCTCGGGGTGTGAAGAGTAGAGTAAGTGGCTAATCACAACTGGCCACCGTAATTAGGGACTTACTATACTTGACATAAACTGAGCTATTTCCTTGAATGACCGTGTTGGTGTTTAAATCTTTCAGTGTGATAGAAGATGGTCGGTGGTAGATCATCTAAAGCCCCAATTGGTGGAGGCAGTGGCGGAAGTGGTGCGGAACCACGAGCCACAAGAGGTAGGCCTAGACAAGAGAAGAAGGTTCCCGAAGAACCTAATACTACTCCCTCGGGGGAGTGGATGAGAGTGATAATGTGAGAGCCTCGGTGAAAGAGACGGTGATCGAGGAGGTGCACCAAGTCATGCAGACGATCTTACCGTCTGTAGTGACTGAAGTGATAAAGGCAGTACGTGAAGACGATAGACGAGGGAGGAATCGGTCCTTAGGTAGACAACAACAGACGGAAGCAGAGACGGTACTATCTGATGATGAAGAGGAAGAGGAAGAAGAACAGTTACGGGAGACCGCCCGGGGTTGTAACTACGGGGCATTCATGAGGTGCAAACCCCCAACTTTTGATGGGTCTGGTACTGCTACTGATGCTCACCAATGGGTGATGGAAATGGAAGCTGTCCTCGATATTAGTGATTGCCAGGAGGACAAGAAGGTGAAGTTTGCTACTCACTCTTTTACAGGGTCGGCTTTATGCTGGTGGAAAAATATAGGGAAGATGAAGTGGGCTGAGTTGAAAAGGCTGGTGATCGAGGAATTCAGTCCTCATCGGGAAATGGATAGAATAGAGAGAGAGTTCCTGCAGTTGGAGGCGGGGACGATGACCCACCAACAATATACCACCAAGTTTAACGAATTGGCGCTGTTGGTGCCGGAGCAGGTGACGCCGGTGTCTCGAAAGATCAACCGGTATATTCAAGGACTGCCGGCTGAAATTCGTTGGCACTTGATTTCTGCCTGACCAAGCACTTTCAGGTCGGCAGTGGATTTGGCGGGAAGGTTATTCGATGAACGTGCTGCTTTGGTGAAGGCTGAGGGGAGCAAGAAAGGAAGTGGAGAGAAGAACTGGCAGGGGAAGAGATTTGGTCGGGGTGATACTTCGACAAACAACAAGAAGGCAAAGGTGGATGACCGCCGAGTGGTCGTGTCTGGAGCTGGGGTGAGGAAGTGTGGTAAGTGTGGAAAGGAGCACTCAGGGGAGTGCAAGTGGGGATCCAACCTCTGCTTTAAGTGCGGGAGGACAGGGCACATATCAAAAGATTGCCGGATGGGCAAGTGCTTTAACTGTGGAGAAAGTGGCCATATGAGCAGGGACTGTAAGAAGCCGAGGGCTGAGGCTTTAGGGGTAAAGAAGACGGGAAGTGAAGGTCCGAGAGCAAACGCCAGGGCTTTCACCATGACGCAGGAAGAGGCTAGGACGGACCCCGATGTGGTGTCAGGTACGTTTCTAGTAAACCAAACTCTTGCTTCTGTGTTATTTGACTCTGGTGCTAGTAGGAGTTTCATTTCTGCTACTTTCTGTGCTAAATTGCCTGTTAGTAGCAAATGCATTAGTGAGCCTTTTTATGTAGAAACTGCTATTGGTAAGTCCACTAGAGTTACTGATGTGATAGAGGACTGTACCATGGAGTTAGAAGGTCATAGGTTTGCTGCTAGATTACATGTGATGCCCCTAGGAGGATTTGATGTAGTGTTAGGGATGGACTGGTTAGCAACCTACGAAGCGAATATCGTGTGCCGAAAGAAGATGATTAGACTGACGGCGACCGACGGAAGTCCGGTGACAATTTATGGCGATCGAGTTACGACGATTCCGGAGGTGATCTCGATGGCGGTGGCGGGAAAGTGTATGAGGCGCGGATGTAGCGCCTACTTATGTTATGTAAAGAATGTAGAGACGCCAACACCACCGCTATGCAATGTGCCAGTGGTGTGTGACTTTCCAGACGTGTTTCCCGAAGACTTATCGGAATTGCCACCTAACCGAGAGATCGAATTCCAGATCGACCTGATACCGGGTGCCCAACCTGTCGCAAAAGCACCGTATCGCTTGGCTCCGACGGAGATGAAAGAGTTGATGGAGCAGTTGCAGGAGCTGCTGGGTAAGGGGTTTATCCGACCGAGTATCTCACCTTGGGGTGCTCCGGTTCTGTTCGTAAAGAAGAAGGATGGTAGTATGAGGATGTGCATCGACTACCGCGAGCTGAATAAGATGACGGTGAAGAAGAGATACCCCTTACCAAGGATCGATGACTTGTTTGATCAACTTCAGGGTGCCAGTTGGTTTTCAAGGATAGATCTTCGATCGGGTTACCATCAACTAAAGGTGAAGGAACAAGATATCCCTAAAACAGCCTTTCGTACGCGCTATGGTCACTACGAGTTTCTTGTCATGTCTTTTGGGTTGACCAATGCGCCGGCTGCTTTTATGGATTTGATGAACCGAGTGTGCCGACCAATGTTGGATAAATCAGTAATTGTATTTATCGATGATATTCTGATTTATTCAAGAAGTGAAAAAGAGCATGCCGGGCATATTCGGGAAGTGTTGGAAACGTTGAGAGGGGAGAGATTGTACGCCAAGTTCTCCAAGTGCGCCTTTTGGTTACGCGAGGTGCAATTTCTGGGTCACGTAGTGAATGCAGAAGGAATAATGGTGGACCCAGCAAAGGTTGAGGCTGTGATGCAATGGAAATCACCAAAGACGCCATCCGAGATTCGTAGCTTCTTGGGATTGGCGGGCTATTATAGAAGATTTATTCAAGACTTTTCAAAGATCGCCTCACCTTTGACAAAATTGACTCGTAAGGACGTAAAATTCGTGTGGGGTCGAGAGCAGGAGATGGCTTTTGAGGAGTTGAAGGCAAGACTAACACAAGCTCCTGTCTTGACTTTGCCTGAGGGAAGTGAAGACTTAGTGGTCTATTCGGATGCATCTTATTCTGGGCTAGGTTGTGTGTTGATGCAACGTGGAAAGGTGATAGCCTACGCATCTCGACAGCTGAAGACCCACGAAGTCAACTATCCCACACACGATCTAGAACTAGCTGCAGTGGTTTTCGCGTTGAAGATTTGGCGGCACTATCTATACGGGACGAAGTGCACCATCTTCACGGACCACAAGAGCTTGAAGTACTTCTTCGAGCAGAAGGACCTAAACATGAGGCAGAGGCGGTGGTTGGAGCTGATAAAAGATTATGATTGTGAGATCCATTACCACCCGGGCAAAGCCAATGTGGTGGCTGATGCCCTTAGCCGAAAGGAAAGGCCCGAGCCGATTCGGGTGAAGGCTTATCAGCTGATCATGACCCCCGATGTGATGACACAGGTTAAGGAGTTTCAAGACGAGGCTTTGAAAGAAGATCGTCGTAACTCCGAAAGGATGAGAGGCGTAGTGACGGAATTGGGTGAGAACACTCTTGGTGTTAAGACCCGATTTGGGCGAATGTGGATTCCTCGATACGGGGATCTACGTGGAAGAATCATGGATGAGGCCCATAAGACCCGATACTCCATTCACCCTGGTGCTACCAAAATGTACCACGATATGAAGAGGATTACTGGTGGCCGGGTATGAAACGCGACGTAGTGGAGTATGTAAGTAAGTGCCTGACTTGTTTACAAGTGAAGGCGGAACACCAGAAGCCCTACGGGAAAATCCAACCGTTGGATATACCCGAGTGGAAGTGGGAGCATATCACCATGGATTTCATCACGAAGTTACCACGTACCCCAAAAGGGTATGATGCCATATGGGTGATAGTTGACCGTTTGACAAAGAGTGCCCACTTCCTACCGATCCGCGAAACGTACTCATCTGAAAGATTGGCGGATTTGTTCATTAAAGAAATTGTAGCTCGTCATGGTGTGCCGGTGTCTATTGTGTCTGATCGTGACACCCGGTTTACCTCCAAGTTTTGGAAGAGATTTCATGATGCGATGGGGATGAGACTACACATTAGTACAACATATCACCCTCAGACGGACGGTCAGTCTGAGAGGACGATCCAAACACTCGAAGACATGCTTCGGGCGTGCGTGATCGATTTTGGAGGAAGTTGGGATGATCACTTGCCGTTAGCAGAATTCTCGTACAACAATAGCTATCATGCCAGTATTGGCATGCCACCATACGAGATGCTATACGGTAGGAGATGTAGGACGCCCGTATGTTGGGGAGACATTGGGCAGAAGGAACTGGGAGGTGTCGAGGTGATTGAAGCAACGACTGAGAAATTAGAAAAGATCAAAGCCTTCATGAAGGCGGCGAAAGATAGGCAAAAGTCGTATGCTGACAAGAGGCGGAGACCGATAGAGTTCAAGGTTGGTGACCGAGTCATGTTGAAGGTCTCGCCTTGGAAAAGGATCATTAGATTCAGGAAACGAGGTAAGCTAAGCCCGAGATACATAGGACCTTTCCGAATTATCGCACGAGTAGGAGAGGTGGCCTATCGACTTGAATTGCCAGATGAGTTAAGTGGAATTCATCCCACATTCCATGTATCCCATCTGAGGAAGTGCTTAGCTGATGAAGACATGGTTGTACCACTGGAGGATATTGAAGTAGACGAATGGCTCAATTACGTGGAGCAACCAGTGGCAATCATTGATCGTAAAGAAAAGAGGTTGAGGAATAAAGTGGTTCCTCTTGTGCGTGTACAGTGGAAGCACAGGAAGGGATCCGAGTCTACGTGGGAGACTGAAGAAGAGATGAGACAACACTACCCACATCTGTTTGAGGAATGACAGGTTTCGTGGACGAAACCTATATAAGGGGGGTGGACTTGTAACACCCGTATTTTTTTTAGCAAGAAATAAAAGAAAAAGGAAGAAAAGAAAAGAAAATAAAAGAAACTAAAAAGGAGGGACCAAAAGTGCCAAATGGGCAAAGTTATTATTTATTTTGTACAAAAGGAAGGCATGGTCGCCCATTACCTCCTGCACATTTCTTTGCATCGGTTTTTAGAGAGAGAAAGCAGCAGGAGAAGAAAACCATCGGGATTTTTGAAGAAGAACCTGAGAAATTCGAAGTTTTTGGGTAAGAAATCTCGAATTATGATATTTAGGATGATTCTAGAACCATTTATGAGCTTATAAATGTAACTAGTGTGTTCGGGTTGCACTGTGTGTGTGTTTTAGGTGTATAAACGACTGAGACGTTCAAGGAAAGGGCATCTAAAACCCGAAGGCAAATTAAGGTGAGTTCTAGACCCCTTTTTACTGATTTTTAAACGTTTTGGGGCTGGAAATGCATATATATGTTTTTTATAAAATTTATGCTGATACCCGTATGAACTGAATGTATGCATGTTTATGTTTATGTTAGATTTATGCCTATAATCATGTGTATATGTTTAGAATTAGGCATTATGATGTTTGGGACTTGGATTATGGATTAGACTCATGAACAGGTTGCAAATATGTCTGAAAATGGGACTTAGAATAATTAATTACAGGTTGATGAGTCCATCAGTGCTCATACGACCAACAGTGTGGTCGTATGACCAGGAGATATATTTTTCTAAGTGCTAATGAGTCTAACAGGACTCATACGACCAGCAGTGTGGTCGTATGACCAAGTAATTTGTCTGTGTTGAGCCCAATAGGACTCATACGACCAACAGTATGGTCGTATGACTAAGTAAATTTTCTAAGTATGTTGAAGAGTCCAACAGGACTCATACGACAAACAGTGGTCGTATGATCATAACACATTTCTAAGTCTAGGGATGGTACGACCAATAGTGCTCATACGACCAACAGTGTGGTCGTATGACCAGATGATAAATCTAAGTGTAAGATGAAAAGTCCAGCAGTACTCTTACGCCCAATAGTGCTCATACGGCCAGAGGGCTTTTACGCCCAACAGGGCTCAAACGCCTAGGACACTTAGAATTTTTCAGAAATTTCCTGAAATACCGAAGTTCGAGGTTTTGACCAGGGCTGACTAGGGTTAACAAATGATGATGTTTCATGCATGTAATGATGATTATGGTTAACCCTTATTGTTTCTGATGTTATTATCAGTGTATTATAGTTAACAATATTATTAAAATATTGTTAAATGTGGTATGATGCTACGTATAATGATGAATGTATGATGATGTACGTATGGTGATGAATGTATGATGAGTATGTATGATGAGTGTGTGTGTTCCTTGTAATTGTGTGCTTATCTTTCTGAAACTTTACGAATAACGAGAATGAACTAATGAAGTATTACGTATCGTAAAGTGAAAGATAATGAAAGTGGAACATGATGACGAATGCATGTATTAACGAACGAACGAAAAGAAGAATGATGATGAATACATGCATTAATGAACGAACGAATTATGTCTTGCAAGCATTGAATAACGCGATTGGTCCTTCTATGTGATTGACCATGGTCATGGTACCTCTACCGCTTACCTCTAGTACCGTGGCATACGATTTCCCGTCATATGTTGACTACGGCCCGGTAGCTAATAACGATGGGGGTGTAGCATATGGTATTGGTACAATTCACCTTTCAATGCGTGCAAGTAAGTATGAACGGGATTCTTGTCATTCGACCACAGTAATCATAGCCAAGTGCTATGAAGTGGGTAAAGCCTGACAGAATCCATACGAGAAGTTAAAGATAACGATGAATAACGAATGATGAAGATAATAACGAATATTATCTCTGTGTACGTATGATATATGAACGCATGTACGAAAGGATACTTTTAAATAAGTAAATGTTTGTTTTATTACAAAACTAAAACTCACTCAGCAACGCTGACTTTTATGTATTTTCCAGTTGGCAGGTAGTGTTGCTGAGGATGGCACGAGGCGGCTACTCAGCTCTTTTGGGATGGCATTCCTTTGTTAACGTTTTTGTATTGTAATGCAACCAATTGATATTTTGTAACGGGTGTTGTATTACTTTACAAAAGCATTTATAAAAAAAAAATTTAAAGTTTCCGCTGCATAGTTTTTATTAAGTTATTTTAAATGTATGTTTTATGGGTAATGACGACCAACTGTGAGGTGCCAGGGAACGGGGGCCTTACAAATAGGGTGTGCAGACCGTGTTTGGATAAATTTGTAATCGTGTTCATAGATGACATACTTGTATACTCGAAAACTAAGGAGGAGCATGAACAACATCTGAGGTTGCTTTTGGAGTTACTAAAGAACTAGAAGTTATATGCAAAACTTTCCAAATGCGAGTTCTGGATTCGAGAAATTCAATTTCTTAGACATGTCATCAATGCTGAAGGCATACACGTTGACCCCGCAAAAATTGAAGCAATTAAGAATTGGGAAATACCAAGAAACCCAACCGAGGTACGACAATTCCTTGGATTGGCAGGACATTATCGGAGATTTATCGAGAACTTCTCAAAGATAGCAAAGCCGTTGACTGCATTGACACAGAAGAACAAGGAGTATATTTGGTGTAAGGAGCAAGAGGAAGCGTTCCAATTGCTCAAGGCAAAGTTATGTAGTGCCCCCTATTTTGTCACTTCCTGAAGGGACTGACAGATTCGTGGTATACTGTGATGCCTCCCATCATGGACTAGGATGTGTTCCGATGCAAAACAATAAATTGATCGCTTATGCATCATGACAAGTTAAAGTGCATGAGCAGAACTACACGACTCATGATTTAGAGTTAGAAGCAGTAGTTTTCGCACTCAAGATCTGGAGACACGACCTATATGGTATGAAGTGTACAATCTTTACAGATCACAAGAGTCTCCAGCACATCTTTGAATAGAAAGAGCTCAATATGAGACAACGACGTTGGGTGGAATTACTCAATGACTACGACTGTGATATTCGTTATCACCCAGGTAAGGCCAACGTTATGGCCGATGCCTTAAGTAGAAAGGAGCGTGCAAAACCCTTGCGTGTGCGTGCACTAGGGTTGACCATCCAAAAAAAATCTCACAGCTCAGATACGTGTCGCTCAACGTGAAGCTTTGAAAGAAGAGAAACTGAAGGATGAGAATCTCCGTGGAATGATTCGAGAACTTGTACCTAAGTCTGATGATACGTTATACTTCATGAATAGAATATGGGTACCCCTTACGGGAAATTTGCGTGAGTTGGTACTGGATAAAGCTCATAGGTCTAGATATTTGATTCACTCTGGATCGGATAAGATGTACAAGGATCTTAAGGAACATTACTGGTGGCCGAATATGAAAGGAGATATTGCTGAGTACGTTAGTAAATGTTTGACTTGCGCAAAAGTCAAAGCCGAGTACCAGAAACCGTCTGGACTTCTTCAAAAGCCAGTGATTCCTCAGTGGAAATGGGATCGTATCGCTATGGATTTCGTCACCAAATTACCCCGCACAAGGAGTGGTTATGACACCATTTGGGTAATTGTCGACCGTTTGACGAAATCGGCATATTTCCTACCTATTAGAGAATCCTACCCTATGTAGAAGTTGGCTAGCATTTATCTCAAAGAGGTTGTGTTCCGGCATGGAGTGCCGATTTCAATTATCTCTGATAGAGATAGCCGCTTTACATCAAGATTCTGGAAAGCATTAAAGAAAGCCCTAGGTACAAAGCTAGATATGAGTACGGCTTATCATCCACAGAGTGACGGTCAAAGTGAAAGAGTTATTCAGATCTCGGAAGATATGTTGCGTGCTTGTGTAATGGATTTTGGTGGTAGTTCGGATACTTACCTACCATTAGCTGAATTTTCCTATAACAACAGCTATCAAACTAGTTTGAAGGCCGCACCATTCGAAGCTCTTTGTGGGAGAAAATGTCATTCTCCACTATGTTGGAGTGAGGTTGGTGATAAACAAATTATAGGACATGAGATTATCCAGGAGACAACAGACAAGATCTTTAAGATAAAGGATCGATTGAAAGTCGCACAGGACAGACAGAAAAAGTATGCCGACCGAAGGAGAAAACCGTTGGAATTCAAGGTTGGAGATGGAGTTCTGCTGAAAGTCTCCCCTTGGAAAGGAGTCGTTAGGTTTAGCAAGCATGACAAACTTAGCCCCCACTATATTAGTCCATACAAGATCGTAGCCCATGTAGGCCCCATTGCATATCGTCTAGAGTTACCGCGTGAATTGAAAGGTGTGCATAATGTGTCCCTGTGTCCAATCTAAGGAGGTGTTTGTCTGATAAAACACTTGTTATTTCTCCTGAAGAAGTTTTTCTTGATGATAAACTTCAATTTCGTGAAGAACCTGTTGAGGTTACTGATTGGAAGGAAAGTAAGACTAGACGTAGTCGTATTCGCCTAGTGAAAGTGAGATGGAACTCGAGACATGGACCTGAGTATACTTGGGAATGGGAAGACATGATGAAACGAGAGTACTCGCACTTATTCAAGACAAATCGTAACCCTACCTCTTGGAAAAATTTCGGGACGAAATTTCTTTAAGGAGGGAAGGCTGTGACAACCCTCGATTTCCGGGTAATTTCTCTAGAAACCCTAGATCTTGATTTCTATGCTCAGTCTTTTTTTAGAATATATAGCACCAAATAAACTAATCTAAATATTGATTAGAGTCCTACGTGTGCTTACGTTTCTATTTCATGCGTGTTCGACCATGAAAACCCGAGTTCGGCGAATGTCTGAAATAAACGCCACTACGAACCGACCGGGAAAATAAATATTAACGTCATAGGTAAAAATGAGAATTTGGCCTAATTTAATCTTAGTTACACTAATATTAATTTTATTATGTGATGAAACGACTATCGTAACAAGAAAACCCGATAACAACATCTACGCGCCTTAGTGCGACGAGATGGCTTAATCTAGCGGATAAACAATAAAATGCCCAAGTGGACGATAAAACCCAGATATGGGGCATGTAAATAGTCGTTTTGGACTAGAATTTCAAAAGGAATCAGAACTTAACATGTTCGGGTTTTGAAAGTCGGGTCGAGACGGGAGAAAAAGGAAAAAGACCGTTCGACTACCTCTCTACCACCCTCCTACGGCCACCCTCCCCCCTTTCCCTCTCTTCCCCTATAAAAGCCCCTCTACCCCCCCCCCCCCTCATTTCATCTCTTCCACTTCATTTTAGAAAGAAATCACCCTTTCCCTCTGTTTCTCTCTACAAACCTACGGCCACACCACCACCCCACCACCATTTTCGTTTTTGTTACGTTTGCTTTGAAGATCTTCACTTGGAACTCAAGGTGCAAGCATATTAGAGCAAAAGAAGGCTCGTTGGTGGTGAAGCAAGAAGAAAAACCATCGTTCTACATTCTTTTTCGTGAAAATAGCTTGCTAGGACTAAGGTAACCTTAATATTTCGTTTTAGTTACGTTTTTATACGAAAATGATTACCTAAAATCTACAGATTGTTCATCCAAATAAGATTTTGGGAAAAACATGTTTTGAAACAGAAAATATGGAATGAAAATGAGTTATATATGTGTATGTATGTGTCCATATGTGTGCATGTATGTGTGTCGAAGTTTGGATGCTAGATTGTTGCTTGATGACGCGTTGTTGATGTTGAATCGTCCATGCAAGTAGAATTAAGTATGACATCTGTTATAAATCATCTATTGTGACATTTTGATGAAGGTTTACATGTATTAACTGGTGTATGGATGACCGTATGCATGCATGTGTGTATGTTGATGTTTGGGTGTTTGTTCTTGCAAAAAGTGAAGGATTATGATTAGATTTGAACATGCAAGTATGGATAATGTTACAGATGGTTTAGAACAGAATATTTCAGTGTTTTGTTGAAGGATTTTGATGGATTTAAGGTGTGTATGAATGTCGTATATATAAGCATGTATTGGTTCATATCTTGCAAAATGTGCTGAAATAAGACTTGATCTTTGACATGCAATAAGTTGTTTGTTATGGATAGTTTAGAACAGTAAGTTGGGGTATAATGTAGCACGAAAACATGATAGATTGTGGATGGATAATTGTTTGGTTGATTTGAATGATTATGGTTGAGATTTACGTCGAAATGCATGCTAGACTAGGTGTTTTTGTATGGAATAAAATGAACTAGTGAAATCTGGAACTAGGACTGTAATGTGATGATATTTTATGTCCAAATAATGTATTTTTGATAATATGTATGATTCTTGGTGATTGGATGCATTATATTACGTTTTAGGCTTAACTAGTCGTAAAAACGTTGACTTTTGGCATGAAGATTAGGCATAATATGGGTCTGAGTTTAATCAATGGTTATGGACTTGTTGTATGTATTATTTACAGCCATATGAGGTACAATTGGTTCATGAAGTGATACGTGTGTTTGAACATGTTTTATGATGCCTAAATGGTCACTTATGCATAGAAATTGCCATGATTTAGAGACTTTTATACCAAGTTGGTTAAAGTTGTTTGATTCATGAAATGTGATTTAGGATTTATGTACATATACATATATGAGTGTTTTTATGTGTATTTGGATACAATTTTCATATTTTGGTTGTTAATTAGTACGTGTCTAAGTAAGGCGTAATTCACCGTTTTCGTTAAGATCTTAACCGAGTGTTATAATCACCAACTACTCGCGTAAATAAATATTTTCTTAAAAATAATATAAGTTGGATGAACAACTTTCTTGTGAGACTTGAGTATCAATTCCTAAAGTGTCTATCGTATTTAGGGCACTATTAGGATTGACTGGACGTTCGTTGGTGAAATTACACGTACTTTCAATTTCATTAATCAAGGTGAGTTTCCACGGCCCCTTTTTTTTAACTTGTTATCGTTTTTCAAAATCGTGGGGGAAATACATGGCTTCGTTCGTTGTATCATGATCATGTGGCTAACTCGTATGTGTTCGTATGATAGTCTCGAGTATGGGTGTTTTGTTATTGTGTTCATGTAAGTCGTTCATGAATACCCCCTTTCCCGTATAATCATTAGCCTTGGGGTAGGCCACAGTGTATATTGGTAGATCTATTTGAGTTTGACAGCCCGCACTCGCAATCAGTAGCTCTGATCAGGCGTTTTGGATGCGAGTGAATATATGTTGAATTCATTTCATGGGGATTGCTGACTTTATGTAAAGCCTTCGTGTTTTGGTTTGATTATAGCTCCAGGTGCTATCATTAAGTTGTATCTCTAGCTAGTTTACAACTTACCACATTGTTTGTCAATGATATCTGATACTGTTGTATGTAATGTTTTCGTAAACCCGTGAAACTCGGTCAACTTTATGTTGACTTTTTAAGCATGTATTTTAGGTACATAGGAGCATGGATGGAGGTATTAACTGGGCTTGGGCAAACGTGGATGTGGCATCTTTTGGTTTATCTTGGTTATTTATGTAAAAATACGATCTCTGTGTATGATCGCTGTTAAACAAATTGAACTTTTCTTATTTTGGAATGTCATGACAAAATCCTGTGGTTTGTAATTTAAAAACAGATGTTTTAACGTTTGCCTATATATCATGTTGGTTTCCAACTTTGTCATCGCCATGCTTAACGCATATACAATTCCACTGCGATATTCAACGTTGTTTTTGGGGTGTGACAGCGGTTGATAGTGGATGTCTGTAATTGTTGCTGTTAGTCCCAAGCAACACTTGAATCATGAATTTAATGAAGATTTTGGATCAAACGCCATAAAATAAGATGAACAAAGATGAACACCAAGAACAATGAATAAAACCCTGGTTTGATCTATTTGGATTGCATAAGATGTTTACAAAGTGGAAACCCCAATCCCAGCTCATACAAGCTTGCTTTAAACCCTAATTACCACTTTTCTATTTATAGTGAATATAATATTCACTAATGACACATAAAGCCCCTAGACTTAAACTAATTAGGGAAAATACAAATAAAACATAAAAATGACTAAAATGTGATTAAATATATTTTGTTGACACAAAATATATTTGTTAACAATAAACTCAAAGTCAAATATATCTTCAACTTCTCATCTCGGATCTTAGTCCCGTACGCGTCATGTTTGACTTTTACGTTGACTTTGACCGTTGACGTGGCCTTTGTTAACTTTGATTGTGTTGATAATATTAGACTATCATTCAGACCCAACAATACTCCCCTTAGTCTATTATTATCAACGTCTTTATCGATCAGCACCGATAAGACAACTGAAATTTGATCTTCAATTTGGTAAGCTTCAGTCTCAATTTTAAGGTCCAACAATACTCTCCCTGGACTGATGCTTCTCAAATTTTCTTGCTGAAGATCTTTATCTCACAAGCTCCCCCTTTTTGCATGTTCCCCCTTGTTGTGTGCATCCTCTTGATTATAGTGGAAACCCTTTCTTGAATCTCTGAATGGTTCAGAAGATGTAGGAGGAGGATTCCTAGCTCGGTATCTTCTGTAAAATTTAAGGAACAGGAACTCTGGTCTGGTTCATTGCTCATGTGATGATCGGCCATCACTTGCAGAAAAATCTACAAGACAATCACAAACACATTCCTCATCAGATTACTTTAATAAACAAATAAACCCGTGTTTATCTGTGAATGTAAACAAGCAAAACCGTGTTCGTTTGTGTGTGCAATTTCCCGTGAAATGCATGAAAATATGAGATCATTTCAATAGGATAATATGGATGACTTGAAAAATAATTTGAAATGAAAAATCATTTTGTTTTTTATTTTAATCATAACACTCTAACCTAATAATAATTTTTTTTTAATTTTAATTAAGAATTTTTTTTAATAATTCGAGAACCAAGAATTGATTTAATCATGAGATCACATTCTCAAGATATACTAAAGCATAAAGATGTAATTAGACATCGACAAGCAATGAGATCACACTGACATGGAGTCTGATCACCATTATATATATACATACATTTTTTTAATTTGAAAGCCCAGAAATGATTGCTGGTATGTTTGTCCAACTAAACCCATGCCTTAGTCTTTTCAACAAGTGACCTGCAACTAATTTTATCATGTTATTTGTTTGATTAAGAGAAGCTCAGGTGACTTGGTCCCCACAGACATTCGGCAAAGAACTCATCTCGTCATCATGATTTATTGAGTGTAATCATTGATTTTGCTTGAGTAGTTCTGAATTGACACAGATGCATGCATATGATATCATGATCATTTAACGAGACACTTTACTATATACACTCTATCATGATATCTCCAGATCTATTACTCACGTATAACAGAGGAGTTGATCAATTAAGTCTTACAGATAAGAGCTTCAGGTCTATACTTACGTATAATAGAGAAGATCATCATTTTGTGCCGATGAGAGCTCCAGGTCAATACTATCATACAACAGAGGAGATCATCACTTCTGGTCAATGTTCACACATAGCAGAGGAGATAAGCATGCATTTTATTTTTCATATTATACAAATTGGGCTAAGGGATGTTAGACCCAACATAGACTAAGAACAGACTCAAGACATAAATCAGCCACTCTCAACCAAGTTTTGACGTAACTTGTAACTTTGCGCAGACCAAGATGTCATGGAAATGATCCTTGTCACCGAGTTCTAAAGCTTTAGTTAACCTACAGATCACTGTTTACTTTGTTTTTGGGCTGAGCCTACCAAGTATATCATATAATGAAACTGTCTTTTTCATATTTCATAATTTTAAGTGATACAGACATCTACATCAGTTGCTATCATTTCTCACATAGTATAAGTCATGCAAATAAGCATACCTAGAAGACATGCTATCATTTCTCAGTCATCCCAAATCAAGTTCTTAAATTTTATTTATTTTATAACCTAAAGCAACTAATTGACTAAAAATAGAATAACCAAAGAAACGTCTTCCACTTTACTCTATTGAAGGATTAAAAATGAACAATCAAGAGAAATGTAATGATTGTCAAATGAGATATGAAAATGCAGATTGTTGGATCTTATATGCCCAAGACACATACAAGATTTATGTGGTTAGTACGTTATGATCCAAGTCGGTTCATACCCAATAACAAGCCAAACAAACACCAATAAATATTTATTCATTGATGAGATCATACAAATAAATATTGACACCAATTTAGAAAATGGGTTTTCTAAAACATTGCTTTTGTAAATGAACAACATTATGTGGATAATTTGTTCATGAGAAATTATTTGTTTCATTATTTAAGTTGGTTAAATAATAACAAATAAACGTGTGTTAAGTTTATAAAGTTAAAATTGGTTTTAATTTTATAAAATAAGGGTTTAAAAGAGTGTAAATTTTATAAAGGAAATAAAATGGGGGGAACCCATTTTAAATCAAAAATTCGGCCGCCCTTTGGCCTTGGGACTCCACCCATTTGTCATGGCTTGTGCAAGACTTGATATACTCTTACACTCCATAATCAAACACACCTTCTCTCACACACACTTAAGCAAGAAACTTTCTCTCAAACAAGGCTTGAAAATTCGGATTCAAGGCTTCAAGAAGGCTGAAATCTTCAGTTTTTCAAGGTGATTTGGAAGGAGTTTGTGGTGTTGTGCTCCCTAACAAGCTTGGTGTTTGGAAGGGCTTGTGGGTATCACATCTTGAGGCTTTCTCTCTTGAGGGCTGGACATTCAAGAACATCTTCTTCTTCAACTCATCATCCACGTATCTTGTGCTTGAAAGATTGTTTTCAATGCACACCCTATGGTTGTTGTTTTGTTTTTGATAACATACTATTTCACATATATGTATGATCCTTTTCTTGGGTTTTGTTTAAGCTTTCAAATGGTGAAATTTTCAGATTATAAACCACATGTTAAAACCTTTAATCTGCTGTGTTTTTATAGTTTAAATTGGTAAACTTGTCTTATTTTACATGTGACAAAACCCAACAATGGCATCTAGAGCCGGATATGTGGAATATGTGCTTCTAAAGTTCTTGAAAAGTTAGTTTTCATGAACTTTTTCAACCCATTAGGGGCTGTTTTGTTGTGTATGTTTGAATCCCTTATGTTTTAAGGTTTAATCTTGCATGCTATAGTATGAACCTTGAAAGATTAAGATCAATTGGTTGATTGTGTTGTTTGGATAAAACCCTAAAGTTTTGGTTCATGTTGGCGGAAACTTTAGGGCTGAAATAAGGGATTCATTATTGTTCTTGGATGTTGAATATGTTTCATATAATAGTGCATAACATAGCCTTGGCCTCTTGTGTTTTGGATTTGGTTGATTGTGGTTTGTCATGTTGGTTTTGATTCTCAAAAGGGTTGTATATTTGTGTTTGTATTTTGGGTTGTAATTTATTTATTCATTTGGTTATGTAATAAATAGATTAGGTGCATTTCTTTTATTAGAAAAATTGTATTAGGATATGATTTTGTAAAAGAAGATGCACAAGATGAAGACCCAAAGAAAGACACTAAAGACATGGACACTTGAAGCTTTTGGATGTGGATTCAAGTGGGAGTTCATGAACACATTTTGATGTGTCATCTTAACCCTTAGGAAAGACGTTATGACAACACTTGTGATGGCAAACAAGTGTGGTCAACTTAGTGGCTATGGTTATGCACTTATGTTTGTATGATTATGCTTGTTTTGATGTTTGTTGTATGATTGTTGGTTGATATTTAGCTATGCATAACAAACTCATTAACAAACTTAACAAGCTGAAAATTGATGAATCCTTGTCATTAAGTGGTTAATAAAAGGTTATTATAAGGATTAATGATTTAATAAAAAGGGTTTTATTAAAAGTGAACCATATGGTACCTTGTATTTGAAAGCATGCAAATACAAAGTACATAGAGTTTTCTAAACTTGGATTGTGAAAACTTTAAATTTCATTTATAAACAAGTTTAACATCATCCTTTTGCATAACACTTGAGTCACTTGGAAACTCTTAATAGGATAAAGGTCACCTAACTGTTTTGAGGGAACTTGTGATTTGAGGTGGGGATACCATATTTGTGGGATAAAGGTCACCTAACCACTCATGTTGGAAAACTCAAATGTGTGTGCAAGTAGGGTAACTTGATTTGCAAACCATATTAAATGGATAACCTACAATGTGGTTTACAAAGGTGTTGATGGGAAAAACATGCCGACCACACATATGATGTGTAAGTCGATCCTATACCCTAGATGTTGCAAAGGGTTGCAATTGTCAAAACTTTGACTACCTTGTTAATTTAAATAATGAGATAAAGGTCACCTAATCACTATTTAAATGAAATGTTGGATTCGAGAATTTTAAAATTGTGTAAGACACATAAAAGGGCTTTAATTATTAAAATATAGATAATATCGGAAATGCTAAAATTGAACTTTGTTAAAATTTGTAGATGGCCACCAATAATAATGATAACAATGAAATCCCATCCGCTCACTAACTATCACTAAGGACCATTCTCCAAAAGGAGTGTCTAAACCATAATAATTTTATTGATTGGTTTCGAAACTTGAGAATTGTTCTCAAGCAAGAGAAATGATCATATGTTTTAGATGATCCATTCCTGATCAACCTAATGAGGAAGATGAGGAGGCCTTTATGAATTGGGTGAAATACACTGAGGACTTGGTCCAAGTGTCTTGCCATGTTGGCAAGTATGACTCCGGATCTCCAAAAGGAGTATGAACATCATGGAGCCTACGACATGATTACCCAGTTGAGGGAAACGTTCCAACAACAAGCAAGAGTAGAGCGCTTCGAAAAGGTTTGAGTACTCCATGCATGTCATATGGATGACACCCAATCTGTTTCATCTTATGTACTTAAGATGAAAAGTCACATTGACCGCCTCAAAAGGATGAATTGTCCCGTCTCGAAAGAGTTGGCTACGGATTTGATCCTCAACTCTTTGTCAAAGAGGTTTGAAAACTTTGTGACAAAAACATAAGTGAGCTTCACTCTATGCTCAAAACTGCCGAGGCGGCCATGGGTAAAAAGGTTTTACCCGTTCTCACCATCAATGAAGGTGGGAACAAGAAGAGGCCTCACCCCGCACCCAAGGCAAATGTTGCCAAGGGAAAGGGTACGTTAGGGGAAAAAGGAAGGGAGTGGTAAGAGCGCCACCACCAAAACAAGAGGAGAAGAAGCAAAAGGTTGCTTCAAATGACCCATGCTTCAAGTGTGGGGAGATTGGACATTGGGCAAGGAATTGTCCAGTCCATCTCATAGAGTTGCAAGCCAAGAGGGATGCCAGGCAAACCTCAGGTACAATTTACATGATTCATATTGATCTAAATTTAATATCCTCTAACACATGGGAACTGGATACCGGATGTGGAACTCACATTTGCAACTTATTGCAGGGGTTCAAAAGAAGTAAGGACTTCAAGAAAGGGGATGTTACCCTCTACATGGGGAATGGGGCAAAAGTTCAAGTTGATGGCCGAGGGGACTACATCTTGAAACTTCCAAATGGTTTGAAAGAAATTTTGAACAATATTTTGTATGCTCCTAGTTTGACTAGAAACATTATTTCTGTTGCCCAATTAAGACAATATGGTTATGTTTTGACATTTATTGAAAGTGAAATTCATGTTTCTTTAAATGGCATATTTTATTTTAAAGCTATTCGTATGAATGGTATTTATGAATTGGTTCGTGAAAACACATTATATGATAGCTCATTGTACCAAACCACCACTAAGAAACTCAAATTGGATTTGAGTAATACCTATCTTTGGCATTGCCGTGTTGGTCATATAAACAAGAAGCGCATACAAACACTTCAAAGAACGGTCTTTTAAAAGAAAATGAATATGATTCATTTGATGTATGTGAATCTTGTTTACAAGGTAAAATGACCAAAGCACGTTTTAGTGGCAAATCCGAAAGGTCAAAAGATTTATTAGGCATCATACATTTGGATGTATGTGGTCCTTTTAAGCCAATGACTAGGTACCATGAAAAATACTTCATTACCTTTACCGACGACTATAGTCGATATGGTTATGTGTACTTGTTAAGACACAAAGATGAATCTTTTGAAATGTTCAAAATCTTCCAAAATGAAGTAGAAAATCAACTCAACAAGAAAATAAAAATTCTCCGCACCGACAGAGGAGGTGAATACCTAAGTGATGCTTTTAGAGATCATCTTAGAAGTTGTGGTATTGTCTCACAACTATCTCCACCTGGAACACCACAACATAATGGTGTGTTCGAGTGGAGAAATCAAACTCTACTAGATATGTTTCGATCTACGATGGCTAAAAGCTCATTGCTTCTATCATTTTGGGGTTCCACTTTGCTCTCGGCGGCTCGTATTTTGAATATGGCCCCAACAAAGAAAGTGGAAACGACACCTTTTGAAATATGGCATGGAAGGGTTCCATCACTTTTATATTTAAAGGTATGGGGTTGTGACGCTTATGTTAATACTCCAACCTCAAACAAGCTAGAAAGACGTTCCACTAAGTGTATCTTCATTGGATATCCTAGAGATTCTATGGGATATTATTTCTATGATCCATTGGAACAAAAGGAGTTTGTTGTCAAGAAGGTTGAGTTCTTAGAATCTAATTTCCTTATAGAAGGAACTAGCGGTAGAACCGTGGATCTTGAGGAGGATCAAGAACCACAAACCGATACACGTTTGGTTGACACTAGCACTCAACATGAGGATGTTGGGAATGATCAATTGGTTGATCAATATACACAAAATGTTTGTAGATCTGGTAGAATTAGTAATCCACCTAAAAGATATGGATTTTTCATAGATGGATGCTATGTGGTAGATTCCGATGAACCAACCACCTATCGTGATGCAATGTCCAATTTGGATTGTGACAAATGGCTTGAAGCCATGAACGTTAAGATGGAAACCATGTATGAAAACCAAGTGGGGGACTTGGTTGAACCACCTCTTAACTCCAAGATAGTTGGAAGTAAGTGGGTTTTCAAGAAGAAAACCGATATGTATGGAAACTTGGATACTTATAAAGCTAGACTTGTAGCAAAAGGTTTCACTTAAACTCAAGGGGTTGATTATGATGAGATCTTCTCACCAGTAGCAATGCTAAACTCTATTAGGATATTGTTTGCCATAGCTACTCATTATGATTATGAGATTTGGCAAATGGATGTCAAAACCGTTTTTCTAAATGGATATCTTAAGAAGATGTCTATATGGTTCAGCCTGAAGGTTTTGTCAATCAAAAACATCCTAACAAAGTATGCATGTTAAAGAAATAAATCTAGGGATTGAAACAAGCATCAAGAAGTTGGAATCACCGCTTTGATGAAGAAATAATCAAATTTGGGGTCCTCAAAAATGCTTATGAAGCTTGTGTATATATGAAAGCTAGTGGGAGCATCATCACTTTCCTAGTATTGTATGTCAATGACATTCTACTATTTGGAAATCACATTCGAACCATGGAAGGTGTAAAAGCGTGGCTTGGAAACTGTTTCTCCATTAAGGATCTTGGTGAAGCCACCTATATTTTAGGAATAAAGATCTATAGGGATAGATTAAGGCGGTTGATAAGTTTAAATCAAAGTGCATACATTGACAAGAATTTGAAAAGGTTCAAGATGGAAATCTCTAAGAAAGGTACCGTACCTATTCAAAGAGGAATGATATTGAGCAAGACTGAATGTCCAAGCTCAAAGGATGAGCAAGACAAAATGAGGGGAATTCCATATGCGTCTGCTATAGGATCCATCATGTATGCAGTGATATGCACTAGACCGAACGTGTCATGTGCTTTGAGAATGACAAGCCGATACCAACAAAATCCTGGAAGCAGTCATTGGATGGATGTTAAGAATATACTTAAGAACCTAAGCAAGGACTAAAGATATGTTCCTAATCTATGGATCTGGTGAGGAGGAACTCGTTGTAAAGGGTTACATGGATGCGAGCTTCCAAACTGATCGGGATGATTCACGATCACAATCGGGGTACATTTTCATCTTGAATGGAGGCGTAATCTCTTGGAAGAGCTCTAAGCAAGATGTGGTGGCATTATCAACTACAGAATCAGAATACATCGCCGCTTCATTAGCAGCTCAGGAAGCTGCAAGGTTAAAGAAGTTCATTGCCGATCTAGGGGTAGTCCCTTCCATTCAGGACCCCCTAGAAATTCTTTGTGATAACGAGGGTGTAATTGCTCAAATCAATGAACCCCGTGCATATCAAAAGAATAGGCACATTGAACGAAGATTCAACTACATAAGGGATGAAGTTGAAATGGGAAAGATATGTATTCGCAAAGTTCATACGGATCAAAACACTGCGGATCCTGTGACAACCCTCGATTTTCGGGTAATTTCCCTAGAAACCCTAGATCTTGATTTCTATGCTCAGTCTTGTTTTAGAATATATAGCACTAAATAAACTAATCTAAAGATTGATTAGAGTCCTACGTGTGCTTACGTTTCTATTTCGTGTGTGTTCGATCCTGAAAACCCGAGACTGATAAATGTCTGAAATAAACGCCACTACGAACCGACCGGGAAATAAATATTAATGTCATAGGTAAAAATGAGAATTTGGCCTAATTTAATCTTAGTTACACTAGTATTAATGTTATTATGTGAGGAAACGACTATCGTAACGAGAAAACCCGATAACAGCATCTACGCGCCTTAGTGCGATGAGATGGCTCAATCTAGCGGATAAACAATAAAATGCCCAAGTGGATGATAAAAGCAAGATATGGGGCGTGTAAATAGTCGGTTTGGACTAGAATTCGCAAGGAATTAGAATTTAACATGTTCGGGTTTTGAAAGTTGGGTCGAGACGCAAGAAAAATGAAAAAGACCGTTCGGCTACCCTCCTTCCCCCTCTTCTTTGCATTCGGCCGCCCCTCACCCCCCCCCCTTTCCTCCCATATAAGGCCCCTCTCCCCCTCATTTCACTTCTCTTTACTTCATTTCAAAAGAAAAATCACTCTCTCCTCTCTTGTCTTGCTATCTACGGCCAACACCCCACCACCATCACCATTTTCGTTTTCATTTCAAGTTCTTGAAGGTTAAGACTTGGAATCCCGAGTTGGAAGTGTTCATAGCAAAAAGGAGAGCTCGTTGGTGGTGAAGCAAGAAGAAAAACCATCATCTTACAACTTTTTCGTGTGAGTAGCTTTCTAAGACTAAGGTATCCTTAAACTTTCGTTTTAGTTACGTTTTTACTTTAAAATGGCTACCTAAAAGCTATAGATTGTTCATCCAAGTAGAAATTTAGTAAAAGATGGGTTAAAATCTGAAAATGGTTGTCAAAAATGGAGTATTTTGAGTATGCATGTGTGTGTATGTGTGACCGTATGCATGTATGTGTGTATGTTGATGTTTGGGTGCTAGATTGTTACTTAATAATGCCTTGTTGTTGTTGGATCGTCCATGCAAGTGAACTAAAGTGTGAAATCTGTTATGGATCATCTATTGTGACATTTTGAATGAATTTTTTCATGGATTAAGTGTGTGTATGTGTGTCGTGTAAGTGAGTGTGTGTTTGGGTGTTTGTTCTTGCAAAAAGTGAAGGTATTATGTTACGGATTTGAATATTTCAGTGTTTTGTTGAAGGATTTTGATTGATTTAATGTGTGTATGAATGTCGTGTATATATATATATATATATATATATATATATATATATGTATTGGTTCATATCTTGCAAAATGTGATGAAATAAGACTTGATCTTTGACATGTAATAAGTTGTTTTGTTATGGATAGTTTAGTTTATGGTTGAAATTTACGTCGAAATGCATGCTAGACTAGGTGTTTTTGTATGGAATAAAAGGAACTATTGATATCTGGAACTAGGACTGTAATGTGATGATATTTTATGTCCAAATAATGTATTTTGATAATATGTATGATTCTTGGTGATTGGATGCATTATATTACGTTTTAGGTTTAACTAATCGTAAAAACGTTGACTTTTGGCATGAAGATTGGGCATAATATGGGTCTGAGTTTAATCAGTAGTTATGGACTTGTTGTATGTATTATTTACGGCCATATGAGGTACAATTGGTGCATAAAGTGATATGTGCGTTTCAACATGTTTTATGATGCCTAAATGGTCACTTATGCGTAGAATTGCCATGATTTAGAGACTCTTATGCCAATTTGATTTAAAGTTGTTTGGTTCATGAAATATGGTATGTTAACAAATTGTTAATGATACATGATGATACTTGGACATTTGAGCTAGTAATTTGGGATATTAGTTCATGAAAGTTGTCGTTTTGCTTAACTAATGCATGTATGCAAGTAGTATGATTTAACTATGTTTACATGAGATTTAGGATTAATGTACGTATATATATGAGTGGTTTTTATGTGGTATTTGGCTATAATTTTCACGTTTTGGTTGTTAATTAGTACTTATCTAGGTAATGCGTAATTCACCGTTTTCGTTAAGATATTAACCGAGTGTTATAATCACCAACTACTCGCGTAAATAAATATTTTCTTAAAAATAATATAAGTATAGTAGGTTGGATGAACAACTTGCTTGTAAGACTTGAGTATCGATTCTTAAAGTGTCTATCATATTTAGGGCACTATTAGGATTGACTGGACGTTCGTGGGTGTAATTGCAAGTACTTTAAAATTCATTGATCAAGGTGAGTTTTCATGGCCCCTTTTAAACTTGTTATCGTTTTTCAAATCGTGGGGGAAATACATGGCTTCGTTCGTTGTATCATGATTATGTGACTTACTCGTATGTGTTCGTATGATAGTCTTGAGTATGGGTGTTTTGTTATTGTGTTCATGTGAGTCGTTCATGAATACCCCCTTTCCCATATAATCATTAGTCTTGGGTTCGGCCACAGTGTATATTGGTAGATCTATTTGGGTTTGACAGCCCGCACCCACGATCAGTAGCTCTGATCAAGCATTTTGGATGCGAGTGAATGTATGTTGAATTCGTTTTTTCGGGATTGCTTACTTTATGTAAAGCTTTCGTGTCTTGGTTTGATTATAGCTCCAGGTACTATCATTAGTTGTATCCCTGGCTAGTTTACAACTTACCACATTGTTTGTCAATGATATTTGATACTGTTGTATGTAGTGTTTTCGTAAACCCGTGAAACTCGCTCAACTTTATGTTGACTTTTTAATCATGTATTTCAGGTACGTAGGAGCATGGATGGTGGTATGAACTGGGCTTGGGCAAACATGGATATGGCATCTTTTGCCTATTTTTCTAAAAATACGATCCTTGTATATGATCGTGGTTAAACAATTTGAACTTTTATTCAAACACTGTCTTATTTTGGAATGTTGTGACTAAAATCCTGTGGTTTGTAATTTAAAACTCATGTTTTAATGTTTGTCTATATATATCATGTTGATTTCCAACTTTGTCATCGCCATGCTTAACGCATATACAATTCCGCTGCGATATTCAACGTCGTTTTTAGGGTGTGACAGAAGTTGGTATCAGAGCCAATGGTTATAGCGAACTAGAAAATGATTTTTTTTAAAAAAATTATCTAGACTATAACTTTTCGTAAAAGAAGAAAGCTTTGGGGATTTTGGGAAAAAGGCGTGTTCATACCACTTGCCCTTAGTAGACGTAAGATTATATTTAAATTGCCTGAATTAAGTATACCATACTTTAGGTACCATGTGTGAAGATTTAAATTGATACGTTTGTTGTTTAGCATGCGTAACTGCTATATTGAGCTTGAATTCATATGAGAAAATTGTTTGCATGCGTAAGTGCTACAATCGAACTTGAATTCATAAGATGAAATTGTTTGCATGCGTAAGTGCTTACATTTTAACCTGAATGCCATATGAGGCATTGTTTGCATGCGTAAGTGCTACAATTGAGCTTGGATTCATATGATGAAATTGTTGGCCTGCGTAAGTGCTTACATTTTAACCTGAATGCCATATGAGACATTGTTTGCATGTGTAAGTGCTTACATATGAGTTGACTCTGGAATATTCTAGTTGTTGCTGTTGGGTTTGTTAGAACATAAAATCATAGTTTAACCATTTAAACTTTCAGAAAACGCAGCGGAATTACAACTTTATAAACCCTTTTATAAGCTGAAAAATATGTTCATTAGATGACCATATTGTTGTATAAAACAAACCTAAAAAACAAAGGATCATTTATGTGAAATAGCAAGCTATGAACATATGTAAAACTACATAAAATCACAGCTTCATTGAGCTGTGATATACCTTACTGCAGCAGCAATAAAGTCGACCAAAAGAGATGTTTGATGAAGATGGAGATGCCCAAAATGCAGCCAAGACTTCAAGGATAGAAGTCCTCAAGCTAGTATACCCCAAGCTCCTTGCAAACACACCTTCTTGTTAGGTAGAATACACCAAGAACAACATGAAAACCCTCTTATTTCTTGCTGAAAACCCTCTTTTCAGCGGAAGAAAACCGTAGCCCTTGAGAGAGAATTAGAGGATCTCTTTTGTTGTGTTGCATGCAAATGAGAATCATCATCATGGAGTGCAAGAACCTCTCTTATTTCTTGCTGAAAACCCTCTTATTTCAGCTTCAAAACCGTAGGGAGAAAGAGAGAGAGAGCTGAGAGTGTTTCTTTCTTGTTTGCATGTGTTGTCTAATGAGAAGGATGGGAGCATTTGATCTAGTTAGTGAAGGAGACATAAGTCATGTATGTTGGATTCTCAAGAGAATAACTTGGTTAAAAGAAAACAAAATGCATGTGTGTCCCCCACATGCTAAAGGGGACGGTTTTTATGGTCAAACCAAAGAGTTTTCTTATTCAATTAAGAATAATACACACATATATATTGTCTACTAGTCATCTTATTAGATATATACAACTAACCTTTTAATTGTATAATCCATATACTCCCATTATTAATTGGTGTTATACAACTAATTTAAATAACACTTCAAATAATATCATTGAACAAAATATCCTAATAAATTGTTCCATCTCATATGCAACTTATTTAGAAAACCCATTTTCTAAATTTGGTGTAAATATTTAATTGCATGATCATATCATCAATTAAATATTAATTTGTGTTTGCTAAGCTTGTTATTGGGTATAACCCGACTTGGATCATAACGTACTAACCACATCAATGTTCTATGTGTCTTGGGCATATAGAATCCTACAGTTGCATGATTTTGTGATCATATGCAGGATAAGATGTTAATCTAGTATAATTACCCTTTTTTCATAGATTTCAACAAACCCGAGTGATAAGGATCAGGAGTCTAAGGTCTCGCAGGTCGAGCGATCATCGCTTGCTTCCAGCTTTAATGCCGATCCCAGTGCCTTTGCACCCGCTATGTCATCTCATGCTAATAATCCTAGTAACCGGAATGGGTGGATCGAGGAGTCCGAAGAAGAGGAGCCCATTGAAGCTCCATCTAAAGATGAGACAGATCCTGTAGTTCCTATGGTTGATGGTGTTGATGAATCTAGCGATAGTGATGATAGTGATGACGAGTGTAGGGATGAGGTTAACGAGGTTGAGTTGTCTACTGGTGGAGTTAGGAAGAGAGCTAGCACTCCTACTTGAGCTAATACTATAGGGATGCGTCCGTCGCATAGGTCATTCCGTTTATTCCGTAGAGGACCTAAGATGAAGTTTACTCCACGAAAGACGGTGTTGCCCTAAATAACCCATGCTGATAGGGATATAGATGGAGAGACAGTAGGATATGTTGTGGAGCGACCCCTCAAGAGGACACGTCCATATGTGGCTAGGAAATAGGAATGGTTAGGAGAGCGAGTTCAGAGGTGGACCGATGAAGAGGGTATACCAGTGATTAGAGGAGTTGTAGAGTCTTCTGACTCGAGAGCATTACCCCTGACGAGGCAGCCGATGGAGAGGACTGTGCCTCTACTAGCTGCTAAGTGCGTCCGGTTAGAGAGCAGGATAGACTCGCTGGAGATGAGGAATGGCGAAGCTAGTGATGACAGGTTGGATGAGCCAGATGGTAGACTGAGTACGTTAAAAGAAGAGATGGTAGTGGATGATGATGCACAGGCGCGGATGCATCACAGGATCCAACTGTTGGAGGAGAAGATGCTCGAGATGCAGAGAAAGTTGATCACTGCTGAAGCCAAGATCCAGGACGTGACACTGACAGCTGATGTGACCAAGATGAGGTTCGATGCCTCAAGAGCTAGAGAGGTGGATGCGGACCGTCGTGTGCGTGAAATGGAGCAGCATGTGAGGGTTACCATGCCACTCATGATAGTTTGCGTTCTACTTCTCATGGTTGCTACACGTTCGAGAGTCTTCTTTGGCTTGAGCTATCCAGGAGCTAGGCGCGGATTCCCATGATTGTCTTATTTCCAGTTTGTCTATTTCATTTCATCATTGTAATTGTTGTGTGAAACAATTTATTAACTCGCGTAAAAACATGTACTTGTTAGGGGATGGCGTTTTACCGCCCTAGTATTTTGGTTTGGCCAAGTTGTTCTTTTGGCATTGGATGAGAAACAAGTAACATTGGTTTTTGGATTAATTTTTAGATGAATGAAATGTGATGAATGGTTATGTTATGATGTTATGGTTAAATTTCTTTGCTTACATACGCGACTAATTCGGATATTGCGTGATATATCGACTCACTTATATTATGATTGTTATGTTATAAAAGAAAAACCATGGCTCCAAGATGGGAAACCCATGGAAACCCACTTCCACAAACTGCTAAGGAATTAGCTCCATAGATTGCGCAACACGGTCAAGCTGCCGTCGCCCAACATAATGCAAATCAAGGGAACCAAAACGAAGGATGCAGCTACAAGACCTTCCAAGCATGCCAGTCAAAGAATTTTGCTAGAACAGAAGGACCAGTTGGAGTTCTCCGCTGGATAGAGAAGATGGAAGCAGTTATGATGATCAGCAACTGTACGCCAGCTCAGCGCGTGAAGTATGCAACAAGTTCACTCCAAGATGAGGCGTTAACTTGGTGGAATGCACAAATCCAGGCTTTAGGTGAGGTGCCTGCCTATGCACTCACTTGGGACGAATTCAAAGCTTTGTTGATGAGGGAATATTGTCCGCGTAATGAGATTCGAAAGGTTGAAGCCGAGTTTTGGAACCTCTCGATGGAAGGAGCAGATGTTCGTGGATACACTACACTATTCAATGAAATGGCAAGAATTGTACCCCATCTCGTAACCCCTGAGTACAAGAGAATCGAACGCTACATTTGGGGATTGGTGCCTCAGATTCGTAGCTTGGTGACATCATCAAACCCTACTACTTACCAGGAAGATGTGCAGCTAGCACATAACCTGACCGATGATGTTGTACAAATGGGAACGTTAAGGAAAGCGAGCATAGGGAAGAAGCCAATGGAAATTTGTGAGAGTCCAATGGAGAAGGAAAAGTCAGTTTATTCTGGAAAGAGGAAATAGTCCGAAGGTTCAGGAAGTCGTTCTGGAAACTTCCGTCTAAAAAAGAGAGGCCCTGGCAGGATGTATACTGCTAATGAAGCAAAAAGAAACCAAGGATCTAACCCTAAGTGCAACAAGTGCAAATACTACCATACAGGCCCCTGTAACGTATGTGAACGCTGTGTAAAGTTTGGACACCGAATAAGAGATTATCGAGTAAGGTTGGACGAGAGGAAAGAAGGTCAGAACCAAGGTTGCTATGAATGTGGAGCGTTTGGACACTTTAAGAAGGAATGTCCTAAGTTGAAGGAACAGGAAGCCCGTGGCAAAGCATTCGTGAGGGAGGCGAAGAAAGCTGGTAAAATCCCTCCGTTGTCACTGGTACATTTCAAGTTAATAACCGTTATGCTTACGTATTATTCGATACTGGAGCCGATAGAAGTTTTGTTTCTAGAAACTTTGAGTCTTTCCTTGACTCACAATCTAGTAAGTTGAATAAGAAGTACTCGATTGAGTTAGCTAATAGGAAATTGATAGAAACTGACGAGGTGTATAGGGATTGTACTATACTCTTAGGAGACCACACGTTTAGAATTGACCTTTTGCCTATAGAATTGGTAGTTTTGATATTGTAATAGGGATGGATTGGCTATCGAATAATCATGCTGAAATCGTATGTCATGAGAAAGTAGTCAAGTTGCCCCTCGATAATGGAGAGCCATTAGAGATTCAAGGTGATGAAAGTGCTCCGTTGAAGATTGTGAATGTGATGAAGGGACAAAAGTATTTAAGGAAAGGATTCGCAGCTATTATAGTCCATGTAATCGACACGAGAGCCGAGGAGAAGAAGCTAGAGGAAATACAGATAGTGCGCGACTATCCGGAAGTGTTTCCTGAGGAGTTGCCTGGGTTGCCGCTGCAACGGCAAGTTGAATTTAAAATCGATTTATTACCAGGAGCAGCGCCAATTGCATGAACTCCATATCGGGTAGCGCCACCTGAAATGCAGGAGTTATCCAAGCAATTGTAGGAAATGTAGGATAAAGGATTTATAAGACCACGCTTCTCGCCTTGGGGAGCGCCAGTTTTGTTTGTGAAAAAGAAGGATGGATCGATGAGGATGTGCATCGACTACATAGAACTGAACAAGTTAACAATCAAAACCCGCTACCCTTTGCTAAGAATAGATGACTTGTTTGACCAATTGGAAGGATCGAGTTACTATTCGAAGATAGATTTGCGCTCTGGGTATCACAAGTTGAGAATTGCTGAGGAAGATGTTCCTAAGATAGCGTTTCGAATGCGATATGGTCACTATGAATTCATGGTCATGCCCTTTGGACTGACAAACGCCCCTGCTGTATTCATGGATCTGATGAATAGGGTGTGCAGACCGTATCTGGATAAATTTGTAATCGTGTTCATAGATGACTGTCACACCCCCGGGCCCAGGTAGGGTGGGACGTCACAGATTAGCAATAAATTACATGGCAGCGGAAACAAACCATATAAGAGCTCAAAGGAAGAGAACATCACATGGCATTTCATGTTTTCAAAAGACATCAGGCTGGAAACAGATCCAGCCCCAAATGTTTACATGTTTCAACATAATTTAAATAGTCATTGTATCAAATTGTTCAAGTCACAAATTGGTCACACAAACAATGCCATGGTCTCGGGATTGAGTCTAAGTCGTCCATATGCTAAGAGTCTTCACGGGTTACCTGAAACATGCTCAAAAGAAAAGAGTGTCAACTAAAAAGTTGGTGAATTCAAGTGCTTAAAGTTTCAAAACAATAAAAGGAACTCTTAAAGTCCACAATAAAGGTTTTAGAATCAAGTGTGAAAGTTTATGAAAATCTCATTTGATAAAAAAAACATCATTTTTAGTATCTCTCATCGTGGGGTATCACAATCAACCCTGCACTTTGTCCCCGGTTGGCCTCTTCTAAACTTGTGTTTAACCGGATATTCCCGTAGGAAAGAACCAAGCCTCAGAAAAGTGAACCATTCCTGCTAGGATGGTTCACCATAGTATCATATTCAAAACCTGTTACATGCCATAAACGACCCCTCAGGATCTCAGTGGGGTACCTCCCTGTAGCGGGAGCCACTGTGCGTGGGGATTCCCCAAATAGATCTATTCACATAAAGCAAGCGGTTCACAAAAGAATTAATGATCATGATAAAAGTATCAGCAGGTATCCAAAAACTCCCACATACAAGCATCAAATAAAGCACAATATGAAAGTTTCAGTTTAAAAGAGCATGCATCATCCACAAAACCAAAGTAAAAAGGGGAACACGAGAACTCACCTTAGATATCAAGCAAAAAGAAATTCTTCGCGTGCCGGGAATATCTCAAGTCTAGCACCCTAACATGAATATATTAAGTCATTAGCTACTGCCCTAAGCCTATTTAAGGAGCAACAATAGTGCCTAAGACATAAATGGACGGTTTCGGTTTTGATTCGATTAGGGTTAGTATAAAAGTTTCCTTTTATGGAAAGTTAAGGTTTCTCATACAAGTAATGGTTTTTACATTCCTAAGTCCAGAATATATGATAACTATGCAAATAAAGTGACTAAAGTGCTCATTGGAGTCGATTAGGAAGTTTAACCAAATTTTACAGTTTAGCCCCTAAAGTTTTAGAATTAACAGTTTCTACCCTTAAGTTTGGTTTCTTGTATTTGATGGCCTTTATAACCAAAAATCAGTTTCAAGAACTTAATATAACTTCAGTTTAAGAATATATACTCAAATTTTCAGTTTATAGGTTCGGTTTGTAATTTACGCGTTTACCGTTGCCGGTTACGGTAAAACCGAACGGTTTAAAATGGTTATCTATGAGTTTTCACCTTTTTGAGTCTAATACCAGTAGCTAATTTTTAAAAATCATTTTTATGAGTTTCAAACCTTTTATATTACAAAAATTTGTCTCTAAAAGTGGAAAGGTTCGTTTTTACGTTTAAACCGTTAAAACGCGTTTTTAGTCGGGTTTGACCATTTTAAAAGCTTGTTTGACCAACCATTTTACTTTTGAGGTTATTTTATCTTTTAACCTACTGGAAAGTCATGATTTTTATAAGTTGTAACATTTAACCCATTTATCATAGATTTTCCTTAAAAACGCCTCTCGGTTTACACCCGGTTTCACTTAAAATCCATTTAAATTATCTTTTGACCACTAAAAATTCCCGTTAGATCCAGAACACTTTATTAATCCTTAATGAACCTGAAATTTTCTTTAAAAAGTTCATAGTCCATGTTTTCCTATTTTTAAGTCATTTTAACACGTTTTCGGGTCCCGAAAGTGACCAAAATGGGCCTAAACACATTATGTCTTTTGTTCCAGAGGTCAAACCACGTTATTACACTTAGTGGGTGTTTGGGAATGCTTTTTTTACTTGCTTTTTAACTTATTAACTTTTGAAAAGTTAAAAAGTTATTTTATAGTGTTGGTAATCTGATTATTGTGAGGGAAATAAGTTAATAAGTCACTGCATACTAACTTATTAACTTATTGACAAATCAATAAGTTAAAAAGGACTTCTTAAAAGGAATCCCAAACACCCCTTTAATATGCACCAAAACTTACTGAAATAACAGTCCCAATACGTTGTCTAGTTGTTCTACACATCCATAGCCTTCAAATTCATAGAAAATGCCATAACCGACCATTACACTTGTGTAAATCATTGTAACTCAAGTTTATTCATTACCAAACTTCATCTAACTTAAAAATCAGGTTGTTGGGGTGTCTAAAACTCATTTTTGAGCAGGTTATAACCCTTGTCTAAGAGGGTTTTCAAGAAATGTCTAAAAGAGGTTGTTACTAGTAGAAAGAGGGATTGTTCAAGGTGTAATGCATGTTTTTACCACATGTAGGTGGTATTTAGTATTTGAGACTCTAAAAACAGGTTGTTATTAGTCTTAAAATCCATTAATATGCAAGTTAGACGTTTTATTTTGATGGGTTGCAAGATACACAAGTAAATGGTGCCAAAAACACCAAAAAGAGGGTTTTCAAGGGGTAAATCGGGTTCTACCCCTTAGAATGAGCATTATATCGTGTGATATACCTTCAAGAACGTTGGGAACTCCTCAAGAACAAAGTGAGGGTGAGATGTTTCTGCTACAACAAGAAAAAGATAGGTTTTTAGGTGAAAAGTGAAGACAAGCTTAAGAAATGACCAAAACCGGACATAGTGAGCTTACACTTGATGTATCTCACGGTTTAGAAGGTGTGGATGGTAGTGAATGGATAAAATCTCCTTGGATGAGGCTGGAGAATCTCTAACAAAAGCTGGAACCTCAAGTCTTGCACGTTCCAAGCTTCAAAACATCACCAAAAGGTCACCTTTCTTGCGTTTTGCTGTTGGCCAATGTTGTTGTTGTTGTGGTTCATGATTTTGGAGTTGGAAAGGAGCTGAAATGGAGAGAATTTTGAGAGGGAGAGGTGGGTTCAGCTGCTGGATTTCAAAAATGGGAGAGAGAGAGTGTGAAAGGATGAAGTGAATTGCATGGATTGTGAATGGAAGATATGTTGGTGTAGTGTATGGAAGAAAGCAAGTGTGCCCATTGGAGGACATGGGGGGCGGCCGAATATGGCCTTGTCCTCTAGTGGACATTTAAATTTTAATTCTTATTAATTATTTGTAGAGTAGATTTTATAAAAGGGTAGTATTTTTGGTGGTATAAGTTGTTAATTAATTGGTTTAGTCTTGCACAAGGCACATGCTAGGTCCGAAATTTTTAATGTACACACACACTTAATTGATTCATTTGATATTCTTAATTCTAGCTAGGGTGACTAATCAATATTCCCGGGCACAAATTTTCTAAATAGGCAAGACTTAAAATGACTAAATTCACATAAATCACATAGAATCATGAAAATGGATCAAATAAAAATTAGTGATTCTAACATTCTTGATATATTGAATTGTTTCCATTATTAGTACACAAAAGATGGGATATGATGCAATTGAATTAGGGTTTAGAATAGTGACCTTGGGACCGGTTGTCACATTCTCCCACCGTTTAGGAAATTTCGTCCCAAAATTTTAACTTCGCTTAGCATTGGTACGGGTGGGTTTAAAGAGTTGCGGGTAGTTCTTCCTCATCTTGTCCACACGTTCCCAAGTGAATTCCGGCCCTCGTCTCGAGTTCTATCTAACCTTAACCTTGGGTATGCGGCTTCGTCTGAGTTGCTTAACTAAGCGGTCCGTGATCTCTATAGGCTCTTCTACGAAGTTCAGCTTATCATTGATTCTTGTCTCCTCCAGCAGTAGTTCCAAGGTTTTGTCTACCAAGCATTTCTTCAAGTTTGACACGTGGAAGGTGTCGTGTATATAACTCAATTTCTGAGGTAATTTCAACTTGTAAGCCACAGGACCAATTCTTGCTAGTATTTCGAATGGTCCAATGTATCTTGGGCTTAACTTTCCTCTTTTCCCAAATCTCACGGTTCCCTTCTATGGTGCTACCTTCAGCATTACCCTATCACCAATCTGAAATTCTAACAGTTTTCGTCTTCTGTCAGCGTACTTCTCTTGACGATCCCTTGCTGCCCGTAGACGTTCCTTGATCTTGAAAATCTTATCAGTGGTCTCCAATACGATGTCGGGTCCCAATACTTGACTATCACCAATTTCATTCCAACTCAAGGGTGACCGACATTTCCTACCATAGAGAGCCTCATACGGAGCAGCATTGATACTTGCATGGTAACTGTTATTATAGGAGAACTCCACCAATGGAAGATGGTTATCCCAGTTCCCACCAAAATCAATTATGCAATCCCTCAGCATATCTTCTAAGGTTTGAATAGTCCTTTCGCTTTGACCATCAGTTTGCGGGTGGTACGCCGTACTTAAGTCCAGACGGGTTCCTAAGGCTCATTGAAGTGATTTCCAGAAATGCGAAGTAAAAAGACTATCACGGTCGGAGATTATGGATAGTGGCACACCATGCCTAGCCATTATTTCATTGATATATAGTTGAGCCAGTCTTGACATGTCATAGTCTTCCCGAATTTGTAAGAAGTGAGCTGATTTGGTTAATCTATCCACTATTACCCAAATGGCGTCATGACCCCTAGACGTTCTGGGTAACTTGGTAACAAAATCCATCGTAACATTATCCCATTTCCATTCTGGGATTTCGGGCTGCTGTAACGTCCCCGATGGTTTTTGATTCTCAGCTTTTACCATGGCACATGTTAGACATTTTCCGACATAAACAGCGATTGATTTCTTGATTCCAGGCCACCAGAAAAGTGCCTTCAAATCCTGGTACATTTTATCACTCCCGGGGTGAACTGAATACCTAGATTTGTGAGCTTCATCGAGAATTACCTCCCAAATTCCCCCATGCTTTGGCACCCAAGTTCTCCCTTCGCACTTATATGTACCATCATTTCCTGTTTCAAATCGCTTTTCCAATCCAGTTAATCCTTCTCCTACTAAATATTCCTCCTTTAACGCTTCACTTTGAGCTTCTTTCAGCCTTGCAATTAGGTCAGTGTACACACTTATCCTTAAAGCTCGTACACGAAGAGGTTTTTCTCTCTCCTTTCTGCTCAAAGCATCTGCCACCACGTTGGCTTTACTGGGATGATAACGGATTTCACACTCATAGTCGTTTAACAGCTCAACCCATCTTCTTTGATGCATGTTTAGCATCTTCTGGTCGAGAATGTGTTGCAAACTTCGATGGTCAGTGTAAATGATGCACTTCGTGCCATAGAGGTAGTGCCTCCACATTTTGAGAGCAAACACCACGGCACCTAATTCCAGATCATGCGTAGTATAGTTCTTCTCGTGATCATTTAGCAGTCTAGATGCATAGGCAATGACCTTGTTGCGTTGCATTAGCACGCATCCTAACCCTTGACGCGAGGCGTCACAGTAGACTACGAAGTCTTCGACTCCTTCTGGAAGGGCTAGAACAGGTGCACTGCATAACTTTTCCTTGAGTGTCTCAAAGGCTTCATCTTGCTCTGGTTCCCATACAAAGGCTTTGTCCTTCTTAGTCAGTGCGGTCAATGGTTCACAATTCATGAGAAGTCCTTTATGAATCGTCGGTAGTATCCGGCCAATCCTAGGAATTGCCTAACCTCAGTGGGAGTCTCAGGAATCTTCCAATTCTTTATAGCCTAAATCTTGGAAGGGTCAACTTGAATTCCATTTTCATTCACTACATGCCCTAAAAATTGGATCTCTCGCATCCAAAATTCACATTTAGAAAATTTGGCATATAGTTGTTCATTCTTGAGTAACTCAAGGATTAGTCTGAGATGCTTCTCGTGTTCTTCCTTATTACTGGAGTAGATCAGGATGTCGTCGATGAACACAATCACAAACTTGTCGAGATATGGGCGGCATACACGGTTCATGAGATCCATGAATGCTGCTGGTGCATTGGTCAGCCCGAAGGGCATGACTAAGTACTCATAGTGCCCATACCTAGTTCGGAAATCCGTCTTGGGTATGTCTTCTTCTCTTATCTTCAGTTGGTGTTAACCGGATCTTAAGTCTATCTTGGAAAAGTAGCTTGCTCCTTGAAGTTGATCGAATAGGTCATCTATCCTCAGGAGTGGGTAACGATTCTTTATGGTCAACTTATTTAACTCCCGGTAGTCAATACACATGCGTAAGGTTCCATCCTTCTTTTTCACAAATAACACGGGGCACCCCATGGAGAGACACTCGGACGTATGAATCCTTTGTCCAATAGTTCTTGAATTTGCGTCATCAGTTCCTTCATTTCAGGAGGGGCGAGTCGATACGGCGCTTTGGCTACCGGTGCAGCGCCAGGCAGCAAATCTATTTGGAACTCAACTTGTCGATTCGGGGGTAGGTCTTCCAAAAACACTTCAGGGTATTCAGAAACTACTGGGATGTCCGAAATCTTCTTCTCCTCTTTGGTCTTCATCACGTAGATGATGAAAGTTGAGCATCCCTTCCTTAAGCTCTTGGTAGCTTTTAAATGGGATATCATGGGGCATAAGGTTACTCCTTTCTCCATGCACCACTAACTCTTCCTTGTCGTTCAATGGTATCTTGAGTAGGCGTTCATCACAAATGATTTCGACTCTGTTCTTAGCTAACCGTCCATGCCAACGACCACATCGAATCCTCCTAACTTAGTGGGCATCAGATCTATCTTAAATGTATTTCCATTTAGATTTATTGAACAATCCTTGACGATTTCGTTAGTTTCTAAAATAGTACCATCAGCTAATTCGACGGTAAACGTATCGGCTAAGGTACAAGTAGCTAAGTCAATCAAGGATCTAAAAGCACTAGAGATAAAACTACCAGTCGCTCCAGTATCAAACAAAACGGTAGCAGGATGATCGTTTACCAGAAACGTACCATTAACCACATCGGGTTCCTTTCGGGCTCCAGCTGTGTCCATCACAAAAGCTCTTCCCTTGGGCTTGTTGGGTCGGGTGTCCTTGTTTCTTCCTAGTTTGGGCATTTGTTCCTCATATGCCCTGGATCCCCGCACTCATAGCATTGCTTTCCAGGCTCGTAGGTACAGTCTTTAATCAGGTGACCAGGTTCTTGTACCGTTAACAAGGCATGGGATTGCACTCCCCTTGGTGATGAAGCTTGCATTTATCGCAGAAGGGGCTTGTGCCTAGATACAACCTCCTTGCCTTTCCACCATGGTCACTTCGTCTCGCTTCTTCTCTAGGTATCTTGTTTGAACCGCTACTGCCGCCGACCATCTTCCTAGTATCAAGCCACTTCCCCTTTTCTTCCACAGCCTTCTTCTTGTCCTCGGTTTTTCCATGTTCAGTCCACCCAGCTCTAATTAGGTCATCGGTCAGACTACTGGTAAAGTCGACCGCAACCTGTATGGTTGTAGGCCTGGATGACCGAATCATGCCCCTCACCCTTGGGTGTAACCCCCAGGTGAAGCGGGCCAGGCCCTTGGATTCTGGCATCACCAAGTGTGGTACCAGTCGGGACAATGCAAGGAACTGGTTGATGTATTCGGTGTAGTTCGGGCCCCTCATCTCCAGATTCAGAAATCTAGCCTCCAGTTTTTCTAGTTGGTTGATCGGGCAGTACTTGTTGGTGATTAGTTCCCTGAACTCAGACCAGTTCATCCTACCAACGGCATCCCGACCTCGAGGCTGAATGATGGTTTTCCACCATTCCAGTGCTGGTCCCTTGAGAGATTGAGAAGCAAACCTCACCATGTGTTCCAACTTGCATTCACTGATGTCTAACACAGCTTCGATTTCGTCCAGCCACCTATATGTTTCAATTGCACCCTCGGTTCCATGGAAGTCCTTTGGCTTGCAAGCCATGAATGTTTTGTAGGAGCACCCTTTCCTGATAGCTTCAGATTCCTCGTTGTTTGCAGCCCTAGTACCACCTCCTGCGTCATTCTGGTCGGCATTGATTTGAGCAATGATGGTTGGTATAGCGTTCACAATTTGTTGTGCCACAAGATTTGCCATCCTCTTGTCATTTTCTGAGTTAGCATTCTCCCCGATGGGAGCCCTTGGAGGAGTAGGTTGTTGGTTTCTGGTTCGCCTTGCTCCTTCGTGACGACCTCGGTTTGCTGCTTGCCTTCCGATGGGTGTTCCTCTTCTGGTAGGCATTCTGATAGTACTACAGATAAAGTCGTTTAGCATCTCATAATTTGTTTCAACCAGTCTATGCATCAATTCCCTACAAGGCTCCCTCTATACGAAGAGAGAATACGGTGTATAATTACACACAACTTAACAAGTTCCACAAATTACCAATTTAAACAGTTTAAGCAGTCATAAAGAATAACATGGCCCAACACCATGAATAAACAACACATGACAGATAATCATAAATGTTTCAGCAACATTGTATCATAGGAATCAGTTCAAAACAAGACAAGTTCATAGTATCAGAGTCTAGCTCTCACAAAGTGGAAGGCGCCATCACCCCCATGAATAATAATAATAATGTCAGATAATGATAAGTTTGTTTCCTTCAAATGTTCAAAGACAAATAGTTCTTCCTCTTCCACATGCCGCCTTCACATCCATTTCTTTTTCAGCCATCCCATCCATCCAGAGCTCTTCTTCTTCTGTTCCTGCTCCAATCTCTGCACCCCGTGCGACGCCATCATAGCTTGGAATTGAGCAGACTGGGAGGTCCGGGTAGCGTGCTGAAGAGTCAGCTCGTGGCGTCGGACAGTCTTCAGGAGCTCCTCTAGTGCTGCATCAGTAGGTCCTACGTCACTAGCCTGACGACTAGATTGTGAATACCTATCCCCTGCCAGTATGCTCGGGCCGTCGTACATGCTGTGCCTCGGAGGCATCCATGACTCCTCCAGTGGGTGGCGTCGGTGTGGCTCGAACGGCGGTGGTGCGGGTATGGGAGTCCTGATCGGTGGTGGAGGAGGTGGAGGCATCCTAAATGAGACCGAAGTTCCAGGTCTAGCACTCTTTTGCGGACGAGTGACGGTGCGTGCTCCCCTATTCCTAATAGGATGGATAGGTGAGAGGGATGGAGCGGCAACACGCGGCGAGTGGGAGCGCGTCCGTCTCCTGAAAGGTGTCGTCAAAGAAGAGTCCTCAGAAGCTTCAGTGTCCTCTGACGTGACGGAGATCCAACCCAGGTGACCACACCTCCTAAGGTATTCCTCATACTCCGTGCGCGGTTTTGCCTTCTTGGTGTCCCCTGTCGGTGCACTGCTCTCAGTAGGGTAGGCCGGTGCTTTTCCCTTGTCAGCCATAGTTGTTCCTGTAAAAAGACATCATGAGTAATTTGGTTTCTCATAGCACATGATAGTATTAATAATAATAATATACTCATAGTACTAGTGATGGCATTAGTATCAGGAATCTCTACGTATTCCTCATCAATGATGTTAGAATCAGTTGTTTCTCATAATAGTGTCAGGCAAAACAGTTCATCTAAAAAAACCAATTTCAAATCCCCTAGTCAAAATGAATTTCAAAGTTAATCAGCCTCAAACAGAAAGGTCTAAACATAACTTAGAGGTCCGTGATGGAAATTACGCGTCCGGTAAATTCATGATTACGTTGATCAAGTGTAATCATCAATTTACCCAACCCGTTCATTCCAACACTTTCCCACAAGGATAGTCCTAGGGTATCAGGGTTGTCGCCTAGGGTCTACTATGGTATTCCCAACTTCTCTACAACCTTTGGCTCTAATACCAATCTGTCACACCCCCGGGCCCAGGTAGTGGGACGTCATATATTAGCAACAACTTACATGGCAGCGGAAACAAACCAATATAAGAGCTCAAAGGAAGAGAACATCACATGGCATTTCAAGTTTTCAAAAGACATCGGGCTGGAAACAGATCCAGCCCCAAATGTTTACATGTTTCAACATAATTTAAATAGTCATTGTATCAAATTGTTCAAGTCACAAATTGGTCACACAAACAATGCCATGGTCTCGGGGTTGAGTCTAAGTCATCCATAAGCTAAGAGTCTTCACGGGTTACCTGAAACATGCTCAAAAGAAAAGAGTGTCAACTAAAAAGTTGGTGAATTCAAGTGCTTAAAGTTTCAAAACAATAAAAGAAACTCTTAAAGTCCACAATAAAGGTTTTAGAATCAAGTGTGAAAGTTTATGAAAATCTCATTTGATAAAAAAACATCATTTTTAGTATCAGTCATCGTGGGGTATCACAATCAACCCTGCACTTGGTCCCCGGTTGGCCTCTTCTAAACTTGTGTTTAACCGGATATTCCCGTAGGAAAGAACCAAGCCTCAGAAAAGTGAACCATTCCTGCTAGGATGGTTTACCATAGTATCTTATTCAAAACCTGTTAAATGCCACAAACGACCCCTCAGGATCTCAGTGGGGTACCTCCCTGTAGCGGGAGCCACTGTGCGTGGGGGATTCCCCAAATAGGTCTATTCACATAAAGCAAGCGGTTCACAAAAGAATTAATGATCATGAAAAAAGTATCAGTAGGTATCCAAAAGGTCCCACATACAAGCATCAAATAAAGCACAATATGAAAGTTTCAGTTTAAAAGAGCATGCATCATCCCCAATACCAAAGTAAATAGGGGAACACGAGAACTCACCTTAGATATCAAGCAAAAAGAAATTCTTCGCGTGCCGGGAATATCTCAAGTCTAGCACCGTAACATGAATATATTAAGTCATTAGATACTGCCCTAAGCCTATTTAACGAGCAACAATAGTGCCTAAGACTTAAATGGACGGTTTCGGTTTTGATTCGATTAGGGTTTGTATAAAAGTTTCCTTTTATGGAAAGTTAAGGTTTCTCATACAATTAATGGTTTTTACATTACTAAGTCCAGAACATATGATAATTATGCTAAAAAAGTGACTAAAGTGCTCATTGGAGTCGATTAGGATGTTTAACCAAAATTTACGGTTTAGCCCCTAAAGTTTCAGAATTGACAGTTTCTACCCTTAAGTTTGGTTTCTTGTATTAGATGGCCTTTATAACCAAAAATCAGTTTCAACAACTTAATATAACTTCATTTTAAGAATATATACTCAAATTTTCAGTTTATAGGTTCGGTTTGTAATTTACGCGTTTACCGTTGCCGGTTACGGTAAAACCGAACGGTTCAAAATGGTTATCTATGAGTTTTCACCTTTTGAGTCTAAGACCAGCAGCTACTTTTTAAAAATCATTTATATGAGTTTCAAACCTTTTAGATTACAAAAATTTGTCTCTAAAAGTGGAAAGGTTCGTTTTTACGTTTAAACCGTTAAAACGCGTTTTTAGTCGGGTTTGACCATTTTAAAAGCTTGTTTGACCAACCATTTTACTTTTGAGGTTATTTTATCTTTTAAACTACTGGAAAGTCATGATTTTTATAAGTTGTAACATTTAACCCATTTATCATAGATTTTTCCTTAAAAACGTCTCTCGGTTTACACCCGGTTTCACTTAAAATCCATTTAAATTATCTTTTGACCACTAAAAATTCCCATTAGCTCCAAACACTTTATTAATCCTTAATGAACCTGAAATTTTCTTTAAAAAGTTCATAGTCCATGTTTTCCTATTTTTAAGTCATTTTAACACGTTTTCGGGTCCCGAAAGTGACCAAAATGGGCCTAAACACATTATGTCTTTTGTTCCAGAGGTCAAACCATGTTATTACACTTAATATGCACCAAAACTTACTGAAATAACAGTCCCAATATGTTGCCTAGTTGTTCTACACATCCATAGCCTTCAAATTCATAGAAAATGCCATAACCGACCATTACACTTGTGTACATCATTGTAACTCAAGTTTATTCATTACCAAACTTCATCTAACTTAAAATTCAGGTTGTTGGGGTGTCTAAAACTCATTTTTGAGCAGGTTATAACCCTTGTCTAAGAGGGTTTTCAAGAAATGTCTAAAGGAGGTTGTTAATAGTAGAAAGAGGGATTGTTCAAGGTGTAATGCATGTTTTTACCACATGTAGGTGGTATTTAGTATTTGAGACTCTAAAAACAAGTTGTTATTAGTCTTAAAACCCATTAATATGCAAGTTAGATGTTTTATTTTGATGGGTTGCAAGATACACAAGTAAATGGTGCCAAAAACACCAAAAAGAGGGTTTTCAAGGGGTAAATCGGGTTCTACCCCTTAGAATGAGCATTATATCATGTGATATACCTTCAAGAACGTTGGGAACTCCTCAAGAACAAAGTGAGGGTGAGATGTTTCTGCTACAACAAGAAAAAGATGTAGGATTCTATGTGCCCAAGACACTTAGAATATTGATGTGGTTAGTACGTTATGATCCAAGTCGGGTTATACCCAATAACAAGCTTAGCAAACACCAATTAATATTTAATTGATGATATGATCATGCAATTAAATATTTACACCAATTAATATTTAATTGATGATATGATCATACAATTAAATATTTACACCAATTTAGAAAATGGGTTTTCTAAATAAGTTGCATATGAGATGGAACAATTTATTAGGATATTTTGTTCAATAATATTATTTGTAATGTTATTTAAGTAAGTTAGATAATATTACAAATTAATAATAGGAGTGTATAGATTATGCAATTAAAAGGTTAGTTGTATATATATCTAATAAAAGACTAGTTATATGTGTGTGTTAGTGTTTGAAGTTTATTAAAGAAAGCTTAAAGTTTATAAAAGAAAGCTTAAAGTTTATAAAAGAAAGCTTCCAGTTTATAAAAGAAAGTTTCTTCTTTAAACTTCAAAACCATCCACCATAAAGATTCATGTGCATGTGTGTGTTAAAACTTATTGTTTATAAAAGAAACCTTTTCTTTTTAAACATACAAACCGTCCACTTTGTCTTCTCTTTTTGAATGGGAGACAAACATTCAAGATTATTCTCTTGGATGCACACACACATGCATTTTTGTCTCCCCACTAACTAGTCAAATAGATTCTCCCTTTCTCATACATTAAGAACATGCAACACACAAAAGCATTTTTTTTCTTCTCTCAAGAGGAACCTACGGCCAGCAGCATGAGCTGGGTTTTTGAAGTGCTTTTGTGTTGTTTTGATGATGTTCATAGATGCAACTAACAACACAAACTTCAGCTCTCACTTTCTCCTCTTCTCCCTACGGATTTTTCAGCAAGAAACAAAGAGGTTTTGAGCAGGGTTTTCATGTTCTTGGTCAGCTAGAAAAGAGGGTTTTCTACCTGAGTTTTGAGCTGCGTTTTGGTGTATTCTACCTAACAAGAAGGTGTGTTTGCAAGGAGCTTGGGGTATAGACACTTGAGGACCTCTACACTTGAGTTCTTGGCCGTTTCAAGCATCTCAAAACACTCATCTTTGGTCGATTTTGCTGGAGAAAGGTAGCAAATCACAGCTTGATATGGCTGTGATTTTATGTACATATTGTGTAGTTTATTGTTTACATAGCTTGTTCATTCACATAAAAATGATCCTCTTGATTTGGGTTTGTTTTCCATCTTAAAACATCACTAAGAACATGAAATATTCAGCTTATAAAATGGGTTTTAAAGCTTTATATCCGCTGCGTTTTCTGAATGTTTAAGTGGTTAAACTTGTGTTTTATGTTCTATCAAACCCAACAATGGTATCAGAGCCGGTTAGGTGGATGACTTGCTTGTTTTGTCCTTTAAAATTGGTTTTAAAGGATGATTATAAACTAGTTGTAGGCTGATTTTGGGCTGTTATAGTTTGTTTGAATGATTCCCCAAACTTTCAAGGTCATATCACACATGCTAATGATTAGACCTTGTGTTGTTTGGATGTTTGTGATGGTTGTATTCATTCATTCAATTGGGTTGTATTATTTGTTGTTTGTGCTTTGTTTCAAATGTAATTTATTTATTATTGGGTTGTAATAAATAGATTATGTGTATTTTCATTTTACTAGATATCTTGTATTAGGACTTCATATCTTGTAATATGAAGACATACACATTGGAAGCACAAAGGAAGGTCATAAAAGAAACATGGAGCATTTTGGATGCGGTTTCAAGTGGGAGGCTTTTGGAAGTTTTCTATATGATTTGTTTGTGACCCTTAGGAATGTCCTATGGACCACACTTGTGATGGCAAACAAGTGTGGACCACTTTAGTTGCTATGGTTATGCACATATGCACATATGCACATTGTGGTTGTTAATATTATGCTTGTTTAATTGTATTTTTATTAAGATTGTTTATCATATCCAAATATCACACAATCATTCATAAAATCACAATCAAACAAGCATAATATTAACAACCATATACCATTGTTGGGTTTGATAGAACAAAAGATAAGTTTTTAGGTGAAAAGTGAAGACAAGCTTAAGAAATGACCAAAACCGGACATAGTGAGCTTACACTTGATGTTTCTCACGGTTTAGAAGGTGTGGATGGTTGTGAATGGATGAAATCTCCTTGGATGAGGCTGGAGAATCTCTAACAAAAGCTAGAACCTCAAGTCTTGCACGTTCCAAGCTTCAAAACATCACCAAAAGGTCACCTTTCTTGCGTTTTGTTGTTGGCCGATGTTGTTGTTGTTGTGGTTCATGATTTTGGAGTTGGAAAGGAGCTGAAATGGAGAGAATTTTGAGAGGGAGAGGGGGTTCAACTGCTGGATTTCGAAAATGAGAGAGAGAGTGTGTGAAAGGATGAAGTGAATTGCATGGATTGTGAATGGAAGATATGTTGGTGTAGTGTATGGAAGAAAGCAAGTGTGCCCATTGGAGGACATGGGAGGCGGCCGAATATGGCCTTGTCCTCTAGTGGACATTTAAATTTTAATTCTTATTAATTATTTTGTAGAGTAGATTTTATAAAAGGGTAGTATTTTTGGTGGTATAAGTTGTTAATTAATTGGTTTAGTCTTGCACAAGGCACATGCTAGGTCCGAAATTTTTAATGTACACACACACTTAATTGATTCATTTGATATTCTTAATTCTAGCTAGGGTGACTAATCAATATTCCCGGGCACGAATTTTCTAAAGAGGCAAGACTTAAAATGACTAAATTCACATAAATCACATAGAATCATGAAAATGGATCAAATAAAATTAGTGATTCTAACATTCTTGATATAATTGAATTGTTTCCATTATTAGTACACAAAAGATAGGATATGATGCAATTGAATTAGGGTTTAGAATAGTGACCTTGGGACCGGTTGTCACAATGACATACTTGTATACTCGAAAACTAAGTAGGAACATGAACAACAACTAAGGTTGCTTTTGGAGTTACCAAAGAACAAGAAGTTATATACAAAACTTTCCAAATGCGAGTTTTGGATTCGAGAAGTTCAATTTCTTGGACATGTCATCAATGCTGAAGGCATACACGTTGACCCCGCCGAAATTGAAGCAATTAGGAATTGGAAAATACCAAGAAACCCAACCGAGGTACGACAATTCCTTGGATTGGCAGGATATTATCGGAGATTTCAAGAACTTCTCAAAGATAGCAAAGCCGTTGACTGCATTGACACAGAAGGACAAGGAGTATATTTGGTGTGAGGAACAAGAGGAAGCGTTTCAATTGCTCAAGGCAAAGTTATGTAGTGCCCCTACTTTGTCACTTCCTGAAGGGACTGATGGATTCGTGGTATACTGTGATGCCTCGCACCATGGACTGGGATGTGTTCTGATGCAAAACAATAAAGTGATCACTTATGCATCACGATAACTTAAAGTGCATGAGCAGAACTACACGACTCATGATTTGGAGTTAGGAGCAGTAGTTTTCGCACTCAAGATTTGGAGACACTACCTATATGGTACGAAGTGTACAATCTTTACAGATCACAAGAGTCTCCAGCACATCTTTGAACAGAAAGAGCACCATATGAGACAACGACGTTGGGTGGAATTGCTAAATGACTACGACTATGATGTTCGTTATCACCCAGGTAAGGCCAACGTTATGGCCGATGCCTTAAGTAGAAAGGAGCGTGCAAAACCCTTGCGTGTGCGTGCACTAGGGTTGACCATCCAAACAAATCTCACAACTCAAATCCGTGACGCTCAACGTGAAGCTTTGAAAGAAGAGAAATTGAAGGATGAGAATCTCCATGGAATGATTCGAGAACTTGTACCTAAGTCTGATGATACGTTATATTTCATGAATAGAATATGGGTAACCCTTACGGGAAAGTTGCATGAATTGGTACTGGATGAAGCTCATAGATCTAGATATTCGATTCACCCAGGATCGGATAAGATGTACAAGGATCTTAAGGAACATTACTGGTGGCCAAATATGAAAGGAGATATTGCTGAGTACGTTGGTAAATGTTTGACTTGCGCAAAAGTCAAAGCCGAGTGCCAGAAACCGTCCGGACTTTTTCAACAACCAGTTATTCCTCAGTGGAAATGGGATCGTATCGTTATGGATTTCGTCACCAAGTTACCCCGCATAAGGAGTGGTTATGACACCATTTGGGTAATTGTGGACCGTTTGACAAAATCGGGTCATTTCCTACCTATTAAAGAATCCTATCGTATGAAGAAGTTGGCGAGCATTTATCTCAAAGAGGTTGTGTCCCGGCATGGAGTGCCGATTTTGATTATCTCTTATAGAGATAGCTGCTTTACATCAAGATTCTTGAATGCATTGCAGAAAGCCCTAGGTACAAAGCTAGATATGAGTACGGCCTATCATCCACAGAGTGACGGTCAAAGTGAAAGAGTTATTCAGATCTTGGAAGATATGTTGCGCTCTTGTGTAATAGATTTTGATGGTAGTTGGGATACTCACCTACCGTTAGCTAAATTTTCCTATAACAATAACTATCAAACTAGTTTGAAGGCCGTGCTATTTAAGGCTCTTTATGGGGGAAAATGTCATTCTCCACTATGTTGGAGTGAGGTTGGTGATAAACAAATGATAGGACCTGAGATCATCCAGGAGACAACAAACAAGATCTTTAAGATAATGGATCGATTGAAAGTCGCACAGGACAGACAGAAAAAGTATGCCGACCGAAGGAGAAAATCGTTGGAATTCAAAGTTGGAGATGGAGTTCTGCTGAAAGTCTCCCCTTGGAAAGGAGTTGTTAGGTTTAGCAAGCATGACAAACTTAGCCCCCGCTATATTGGTCCATACAAGATCGTAGCCCGTGTAGGCCCCGTTGCATATCGTCTAGAATTACCGCGTGAATTGAAAGGTGTGCATAATTGTTCCATGTGTCCAATCTAAGGAGGTGTTTGTCTGATAAAATTGTTGGGTTTGTTAGAACTTGAAACATAGTTTAACCATTTAAACTTTGTAAAAACGCAGCAGAAGTGAACATTATAACATGGTTTGTAAACTGAAATTTCAGGTTTTATATTGATGTTATAAGTTATAAACAAACCCAAGATCAAAAGAATCTTTGATATGTGAATGATGCTAGCTATGATAACACAAAACTACACATTATGGACAGCCATGAAGAGGCTGCCATAAACTACCTTTGAGCAGCCTAAAGGGGTCAAAAATGGATGAGGATGATGATGTCTTTGAGAAGCAAGTCTTCAAAGTAGAGGACCTCAAACCATGATACCCATAAGCCCTCCAAACACTTACTTGCTAGGAAGTATGACACCAAGTCTTGTCCAACTTCTTGAACCCGAAAATCAGCCAAGAACCACTCCAACTTCAGCCAAAATTTTCGAGTTTTAGGAGAGAAGAAGGAGAGAAAACTTCTTTTGCATGTGTGAGAGAGAAAGAGAGTGTTGGAGTGAATGAATGGAAGAGTGCCCTTGGGCGGCCGTAGCATATGGTTTAAAATGGGTTTCCCACCCATTTTAATCTTTTATCTTGTTACACTCTTTCATTTATTTAAGTTATAAAATTAAAGACTTGTTTAATTTTTATAACACAACACACTTTTATATGTCATTATCTAATTAACTTAAATAATGAAACAAATAAATATCTCTTGAACAAATTATCCATATAATGTTGTTCTATCACAAAAGCAATATTTAGAAAACCAATTTTCTAAATAGGAGTCTATATTTATTGTATGATCCTATCAATAAACAAATGTTTGTTGGTGTTTGTATAGCTTGTTATTGGGTATGACCGGACTTGGATCATAACGTACTAACCACATCAATCTTGTATGTGTCTTGGGCATATAAGATCCAACAAAAATGCCTGTTATTTCTCCGGAAGAAGTTTGTCTTGATGATAAACTTCAGTTTCATGAAGAACCTGTTGAGGTTACTAATTGGAAGGAAAGTAAGACTAGATGTAGTCGTATTCGCCTAGTGAAAGTGAGATGGAACTCGAGACATGGACTTGAGTATACATGGGAACGGGAAGACATGATGAAACAAAAGTACCCGCACTTGTTCAAGACAAATCGTAACCCTACCTCTTAGAAAAATTTCGGGATGAAATTTCTTTAAGGAGGGATGGCTGTGACAACCCTTGATTTCCGGGTAATTTCCCTTGAAACCCTAGATCTTGATTTCTATGCTCAGTCTTGTTTTAGAATATATAACACTAAATAAACTAATCTAAAGATTGATTAGAGTCCTACGTGTGCTTATGTTTCTATTTCATGTGTGTTCGATCATGACAACCCGAGACTGATGAATGTCTGAAATAAACGCCACTACGAACCGACCGGGAAATAAATATTAACGTCATAGGTAAAAATGAGAATTTGGCCAAATTTAATCTTAGTTACACTAATATTAATGTTATTATGTGAGGAAACGACTATCGTAACGAGAAAACCCGATAACAGCATCTACGCGCCTTAGTGCGACGAGATGGCTCAATCTAGCGGATAAACAATAAAATGCCCAAGTGGACAATAAAACCAAGATATGGGGCACGTAAATAGTCGTTGTGGACTAGAATTTTGCAAGGAATTAGAATTTAACATCTTTGGGTTTTGAAAGTCGGGTCAAGACGGAAGAAAAATGAAAAAGACCGTTCGGCTACCCCTCCTTCCCCCCTCCTTTGCATTCGGCCGCCCCTCATCCCCCTCCTCCCCTATAAAAGCCCCTCTCCCCCTCATTTCACTTCTCTTTACTTCATTTCAAAAGAAAAATCACTCTCTCCCTCTCTTTTCTTGCTATCTACGGCCAACACCCCACCACCATCACCTTTTTCGTTTTCATTTCAAATTCTTGAAGATTAAGGCTTGGAATCCCGAGTTGGAAGTGTTCATAGAAAAAAGGAGAGCTCGTTGGTGGTGAAGCTAGAAGAAAAACCATCATCTTACATCTTTTCGTGTGAATAGCTTTCTAAGACTAAGGTAACCTTAAACTTTCGTTTTAATTATGTTTTTACTTGAAAATGGCTACCAAATAGCTATAGATTGTTCATCCAAGTAGAAATTTAGTAAAAGATGGGTTGAAATCTTAAAATGATGGTAAAAAATGGAGTATTTGAGTATGCATGTGTGTGTATGTGTGACCGTATGCATGTATGTGTGTATGTTGATGTTTGGGTGCTAGATTGTTACTTAATAATGCCTTGTTGTTGTTGGATCGTCCATGCAAGTGAACTAAAGTGTGAAATCTGTTATGGATCATCTATTGTGACATTTTGAATGAAGTTTTTCATGGATTAAGTGTGTGTATGTGTGTCGTGTAAGTGAGTCTGTGTTTGGGTGTTCTTGCAAAAAGTGAAGATTTATGACTAGATTTGAACATGCAAGTATGGATAATGTTATGGATGGTTTAGAACAGAATATTTCAGTGTTTTGTTAAAGGATTTGATGGATTTAATGTGTGTATGAATGCCGTATATACATATATGCATGTATTGGTTCATATCTTGCGAAATGTGATGAAATAAGACTTGATCTTTGATATGCAATAAGTTGTTTTGTTATGTATAGTTTAGAATAGTAAGTTGGGGTATAAGGATTTTGATGGATTTAAGGTGTTTTTGTATGGAATAAAAGGAACTATTGAAATCTGGAACTAGGACTGTAATGTGATGATATTTTATGTCCAAATAATGTATTTTTATAATATGTATGATTCTTGGTGATTGGATGCATTATATTACGTTTTAGGCTTAACTATTCGTAAAAACGTTGACTTTTGGTATGAAGATTAGGCATAATATGGGTCTGTGTTTAATCAGTATTTATGGACTTGTTGTATGTATTAGTTACGGCCATATGAGGTACAATTGGTTCATAAAGTGATATGTGCGTTTGAACATGTTTTATGATGCCTAAATGGTCACTTATGCGTAGAATTGCCATGATTTAGAGACTCTTATGCCAATTTGATTTAAAGTTGTTTGATTCATGAAATATGGTATATTAACAAATTGTTAATGATACATGATGATACTTGGACATTTGAGCTAGTAATTTGGGATATTAGTTTATGAAAGTTATCGTTTTGCTTAAATAATGTATGTATGCAAGTAGTATGATTTGACTATGTTCACATGTGATTTAGGATTAATGTACGTATATATATGAGTGTTTTATGTGTTATTTGGCTATAATTTTCACATTTTGGTTGTTAATTAGTACTTATCTAGGTAATGCGTAATCCACCGTTTTCGTTAAGATCTTAACCGAGTGTTATAATCACCAACTACTCACGTAAATAAATATTTTCTTAAAAATAATATAAGTCTAGTAGGTTGGATGAACAACTTGCTTGTAAGACTTGAGTATCGATTCTTAAAGTGTCTATCGTATTTAGGGCACTATTAGGATTGACTGGACGTTCGTGGGTGTAATTGCAAGTACTTTCAAGTTCGTTGATCAAGGTGAGTTTTCACGGCTCCTTTTAAACTTGTTATAGTTTTACAAATCGTGGGGGAAATACATGGCTTCGTTCGTTGTATCATGATTATGTGACTTACTCGTATGTGTTCGTATGATAGTCTCGAGTAAGGGTGTTTTGTTATTGTGTTCATGTGAGTCGTTCATGAATACCCCCTTTCCCATATAATCATTAGCCTTGGGTTAGGCCACAGTGTATATTAGTAGATCTATTTGGGTTTGACAGCCCGCACTCGCGATCAGTTGCTCTGATCAAGCGTTTTGGATGCGAGTGAATGTATGTTGAATTCGTTTTGTGGGGATTGCTTACTTTATGTAAAGCTTTCGTGTCTTGGTTTGATTATAGCTCCAGGTACTATCATTAGTTGTATCCCTGGCTAGTTTACTACTTACCACATTGTTTGTCAATGATATCTGATACTGTTGTATGTAATGTTTTTGTAAACTCGTGAAACTCGCTCAACTTTATGTTGACTTTTTAAGCATGTATTTCAGGTACGTAGGAGCATGGATGATGGTATGAACTGGGCTTGGGCAAACGTGGATGTGGCAGCTTTTGGCTATTTATTTAAAAATACGATCCTTGTATATGATCGTGGTTAAACAATTTGAACTTTTATTCAAACACTGTCTTATTTTGGAATGTTGTGAGTAAAATCCTGTGGTTTGTAATTTAAAACTCATGTTTTAACGTTTGCCTATATATATCATGTTGATTTCCAACTTTGTCATCGCCATGCTTAAAGCATATACAATTCCGCTGCGATGTTCAACGTCGTTTTTGGTGTGTGACAGATCCACTCACGAAGCTTCTTGCAAAGGCAAAGCATGAAAGTCATACTTGTGCCATGGGACTTCAATATTCTAGTGACTGGATATGATCTTTAATTTCTGTATTGAGATATTGTAAACCTTTATTACTTGAATGAATTATTTGGTTATAATGATTCAACTAATATTCCTATTTTGCATGTTTAAAATCCATGAGTAAATCATTTACTCAGAACGTGCGTAGTCGTTCACAAGTATGAAGGTAAAACTATTACGAACTTGGATTGGTAGATGTTCATATGGATGAATATAGAGCAAAAGGTTACTGTCAAAGTTCATAGATATTTGTGGGATATAAATATTGGACTGACCTGCATCTTAAATATTACTACATGGAATCTCCCTGATTGATCATAAGTAATTTTGAGTAAAGGCGAACATCATTTTATATCCTCTGACCGGAGATACATATTGGGTCTTAATATTTACTGAATATTATACTTTGACTTAGTTCTTCGCTGTTCGGAAATATGGCAGTACATAAGTCTGAGTTCAGGTATGATTTAAGGTAATTGTGAGAGACGTATGTAGTCAAGATGGGATTTGTCCCTCTTATTCGTTGAGAGTAAGATGTCTAAGGTCTAATAAAGTTAAATCAATAGAGAAGATCACTTTGTGTCTTTAGGATTTAACATGACATCTGTGACAAAATGATAGATGATTGATTCACCTAAAACATTTCAAGTATGGTACTTAAAGAGGATGATGTTATTTAATGGCACTTAGTCATACGTATTAAGGGTGGTAAACCGTTGTTAGGCGGTATTTAATACTTGCATCAATCTTCTATGAATCTTGTGCAAGTGGGAGATTGTGTTGGGTTTGTTGGACTCAATATCATAGTTGTTTAACCATTTAAACAAGAAAACACAGCGGAATCATAGCTTAATAATATGTTTTAGGAACTGAAATTTTAAAGCATATTACTTAGTAACAACAAACCCAAGAACATAGGATCAAAATATGTGAATGGACTAGCTATCAAGAAGAAACAACAACCAAATACAACCAAATACAACTCATACAAACTACCTTTGTAGGGCTGCTGAAAATCGTGAGATAGATGAAGAAAATGAAGTTCTTGAATGACCAAAATACCAAGGAGAGGTGTCCTCAAGCATCCATACCCACAAGCATCATGAAAACACCTTGTTTCTAGGATTTGAACACCAATCTCGAACCAAGAAGAGCTGAAAATCGAATTTTCAGCTTTCAACTTCTTCAAGAAAGTAGAGAAAAAGATGTGTTCTTGGTTCTTTGCATGTAAGAGAGAGAGAGAGAGAGAGAGAGAGAGAGATAAGTGTGTGTGTTTTCAAGAATGTCTTGGAGCTTGACAAAATGAACCAACCCCATTAAAGGGGCGGTCGAATTCCCTTTCAAAAACGGTTTATCCCCAAATATTTTCATTATTATCCCATTTAACTAGTTACTAGTTAAGTTATTGTATTAATCTTTTAATTTTATAACTCATACACACACACTTATATTATTTGATGTTATTTAACTAATGTAAATAACATTACAAATAATATTCTTGAACAAAATATCCTCATAAGTTGTTCCATCTCATATGCAATTTATTTAGAAAACCAATTTTCTAAATTAGTGTAATTATTTAATTGCATGATCATATTATCAATTAAATATATTAATTAGTGTTTGCTAAGCTTGTTATTGGGTATGACCCGACTTGGATCATAACGTACTAACCACATCAATATTCTATGTGTCTTGGGCATAAAGAATCCAACAATCTCCCACTTGCACAAGATTCATAGAAGATTGATGCAAGCAGTGAATACCGCCTAACAACGGTTTACTACCCTTAATACGCATAACTAACAACCATTCAATAACATCATTCCCTTCAAGTATCCAACTTGAAATGATTGAGGTGAATTAATCATTTATCCTTTTGTTACAGATGTCATGTTAAATCCAAGGACACAGAATGATCATTCCTTGTTGATTTAACTTAATTAGGCCTTAGACATCTTGCTATCAACGAATAAGAGGAACAAATTCCATCTTGACTACATACTTTTCTCACAATCACCTTATGTCATACCTAAACATAGGCTTATGTACTGACCATTAGTTTAGAGCAGCGAAGAACTAGCTCAAGGTATAACACTTGGTGAATATCAAAACCCAATATGTATCTCAGGACGGAGGATACCAAATGATATTCGCCTTTACTCAAATTTACTTATGATAAATCAATAAGATTCCATGTAGTAAGATTTGAGACGCGGGTCAATCCAATATTCGTATCCCACGAATATCTATGAACCTTGGCAGCAACCAATTACTCTATATTCATGCCTTATGAATATCCACCAATCCAAGTTCATAATAGTCTTACGTTCATATTTGTTCCCACAAATATGACAGACTACGGACATTTAGAATAATAAACATATTCATGGATGTAAACATGCTAAAAGGAACATAACTCAAAATAACGTAAATATATAGATGAGTTAAATATTACAATTGTTCCATATTTTCAATATTAATACTAAACAGATCAATTCCAATCACTAGAATATCGAAGTCCTAAGGCACAAGTATGACTTTCATGCTTTGCCCTTTCAAGGAGCTTCATGAGTGGATCCGCAATGTTTTGATCAGTTTGAACTTTACGAATACATATCTTTCCCTTTTCAACTTCATCCCTTATGTAGTTGAATCTCCGCTCAATGTGCCTAGTCTTTTGATGTGCACGGGGTTCCTTGATTTGAGCAATCGCACCCTCGTTATCACAAAATATTTCTAGGGGGTCTTGAATGGTAGAGACCACCCCTATATCGACGATAAACTTCTTTATCCATGCAGCTTCCTGAGCTGCCAATGAGGTGGCTATGTATTTAGATTCTGTAGTGGACAATGCTACTACGTCTTGTTTTGAACTCTTCCAAGACACAACTCCTCCATTCATAATGAAGACATACCCCGAGTGTGATCGAGAATCATCTCGATCAGTTTGGAAACTCGCATCCGTGTAACCCTTTACAGTGAGTTCCTCTTCATCAGATCTGTATATTAGAAACATATCCTTAGTCCTCCTAAGGTATTTCAATATACTTTTAACAGCCATCCAATGGCTATTTCCTGGATTCTGGTGATATCTGCTTGTCATGCTTAACGCGCATGACTCATCCGGTCTAGTGCATACCATCGTATACATGATGGATCCTATAGCAGACGCATATGGGATGTCCTTCATACGATCTTGCTCATCCTTTGAGCTTGGACATTGAGATGCACTCAATATTGTCCCTCTTTGAATAGGTACCATACCTTTCTTGATCTCTTCATCAAAACGTTGATTCCAACTTCTCGATGCTTGTTTCAATCCATAGATTGATCTCTTTAACTTGCATACTTTTTAGGATGTTTTGGATCGACAAAACCTTCAGGCTGAACCATATGGACAGTCTCTTCAAGATGTCCATTAAGAAAGGCGGTTTTGACATCCATTTGCCAAATCTCATAGTCATAATGAGCAGTAATGGCAAACAATATCCTAATAGATTTTAGCATTGTCACAGGCGAGAAGGTTTCATCATAATCAACCCCTTGATTTTAAGTGAAACCTTTTGCTACAAGTCTTGCTTTGTAAGTATCCAAGTTTCCATGCATGTCTGCTTTCTTCTTGTAAACCCACTTGCATCCAACCGGTTTGGAGTTAAGCGGAGGGTCAACTAATTCCCAAACTTGGTTGTCATACATGGATTGCATCTCTACGTTCATGGCTTCCAGCCATTTGCCACAGTCCGAATTGGACATTGCATCATGGTATGTAGTTGGCTCATCGGAGTCAACCACGTAGCATCCATCCATGAAAAATCCATATCTTTCAGGTGGAATGCTAACTCTACCAGATCTGTGAACGTTTTATGTGTATTGATCAACCTTTTGATCATCAACAACAACCTCCTGTTGATTGCTAGTTTCAACCAAACGTGTATCGGCTTGTGGATCTTGATTCTCATCAAATTCCACTGTTCTATACGTCATTCCTTCCATAAGGAACTTGGCTTCCAAGAACTCTACCTTTCGAGCAATAAATACCTTTTACTCTGTTAGATCAAAGAAATAGTCTCCTATACAGTCTTTGGGATATCCAAGAAATATACACTTAGTGGATCGACTTTACAATTTGTTTTGGGTGTTAAGCTTAACATAAGCTCCACACCCCCATACTTCTAAATAAGATAGCGATGGAACTCTTCCATGCCATTTTTCAAAAGGTGTCGAATCCACTTTCTTGTTCGGGGCCATATTCAAAATACGAGCTGCGGAGAGTAGTGCGAAACCCCAAAATGATAGAGGTAGTGAGCTTATAGCCATCATAGATCGAACCATATCCAATAGGGTTTGGTTTCTCCTTTCAGACACACCATTATGTTGTGATGTTCCGGGGGAGTAAGTTGTGAGACAATCCCACAACTTCTTAGATGATCCTGAAAAGCCTCACTGAGGTATTCAACTCTTATATCTGAAAGGAGAACTTTGATAGTTCTATTGAGTTGATTTTCTACTTCATTCTTGAAGATTTTGAACAATTCAAAAGCTTCATGTTTATGTGTCATCAAGTACACATAACCATAGCGACTGTAATCGTCAGTAAAGGTAATGAAGTATCTTTCACCATTCCTTGTCATTGTCTTAAAAGGACCACATACATCTGAATGTATGATTCCTAATAAGTCTTTTGCCCTCTCGTTAGTACCACTAAAGGGCGACTTGGTCATCTTACCTTGTAAACAAGATTCACACTTATCAAATGAACTATTTTCATTTGTTTTCAAAAGGCCATTCTTTTGAAGTGTTTGAATTCGATTCTTGTTTATGTGACCAAGACGATAATGCCAAAGATAAGAATCACTTAAACTCATTTTAAGTTTCTTGGTGCTTGATTGGTATAATGTGTTATTATAGGATGAATCATCATGAAACAATTCATAAATACCATTAAAAGGCATAGCCTTGAAATAAAATACATCATCCATATAAACATAAATACCATCGTTTACAAACTTTAAATCATAACCATATTGTTTTAAAAAGGAAACTGAAATTATGTTCCTAGTCAAACTAGGAGCATACAAAATGTTTCTAAGAATAACTTCCAAACGATTTAAAAGTTTCAAAACATAGTCTCCTTAGGCTTCGACATCAACTTTTGCTCCGTTGCCCATGTAGAGACTTGTGTCTCCCTTCTTAATGTGCTTATTTTTTTGAACCCCTGCAACAGATTGCAAATGTGAGTTCCACACCCGGTATCCAATACCCATGTGTTTGAAGAAATAACATTTAAGTCAATATGGATCATGAAAGTTGTACCTGAGGTCTGCCCAGCATCCCTCTTGTTTGTCAAGTCTTTGAGATAGGCTGGACAATTCCCTTTCCAATGTCCTATCTCACCACACTCAAAGCATGGATCGTTTTCCGTTACCTTAGGCTTCATAAGCTTAGGTTTTGGAGGTTCCGGTTTAACCTTCCCTTTCCCTTTGCCTTTGATGTGCCCCTTTCCTTTGGCAACATTTGCCTTGGGATCGGGGAATGGCCTTTTCTATTGCCTCCCTCATTGATCGAGAAAACAGGTAGACCTTTCTACCCATCCCCGCCTCAGCTGTTTTGAGCATTGCATGAAGCTCACCAATGCTCTTGTCCCATCCGTTCATATTGTAATTCATTATGAACGTCTCAAACCTTTGAGTTAGGCCATTAAGGATCAAATCCGTGGCCAACTCCTTTGAGATAGGTTGGATAGTTAAGCCTCTTAAGGCGATCAATATGGCTTTACATCTTAAGTACATAAGATGATACCGATTGGGTTTCTTCCATGTGACACGCATGAAGCACTCGAACCGTTTCAAAGCGTTCTACCCTAGCTCGTTGAAGGAACATTTCCTTCAATTGGGCAATCAAGTCATATGCCCCATGATGCTCCAAGTCCTTTTGGAGTTCGAGAATCATAGTTCCCAACATGAGGCAGGATACCTGCATGGAATCCCGTTATAGGCCTCAACATCCTCGGGGTCGGGTTGGTCATGAATAGGATCGTCAAGGACATAGGCCTTTTTCTATTGCTTGAGAACAATTCTCAAGTTTCGAAACCTGTCCATAAAGTTGTTATGGTTCAGAAGATCCCTCTAAAATAGTTCTCAGTGATAGGGTATGGACGGTCGGGGTGGTAGCATTATTGTTTGCGGCCATTCTACAAAATTTACAAAGTTCTTATTAGTATTTCTGAAAAATTACATTTTAATCATTAATACCCTTTTATGTCTCATAGACAATTAATAATTAAAATCTAGAATCCAAAGTTACATTCAAATAATGGTTAGGTGACCTTTATCCCATTATTGAAATTAACAAGGTAGTCAACATTTGACAATTGCAACCTTTTGCAACTTCTAGTCAATATGGGATCGGTTAAACATCTTATGTTTGGTTGGCATGTTTAATCCCATCAACACCATTGTACGCCATGCTTCGGTGACCCTATGCACATGGTTTCCAATTCAAGTCGTCCTACTTACACACACGTGTGAGATTACTCATAAAAGTGGTTAGGTGACCTTTATCCCACAAATACGTTAAGCCTACCTCAAAAACATAAGTTCCCTAAAAGTGGTTAGGTGACCTTTATCCCATAAATAGTTCTCAAGTGATTCGAGTGTCGTGTAAAAGGATGGTGTTAAACTTGTTTCCAAAGGGATTTTAGTTTTCATTAATTCTAGTTTTGAAAACTCTATGTACCTTGTATTTGCATGCTTTCAAAAACATGGTACCCTATGGTTCTCCTTTTTAATAAAACCCATTTATTAAAATTATTAATCCTTTTAATAACCTTTTATTAACCACTTAATGATTAGGAACCATAAATTTTCAGCTTGTTAAGTTTGCTAATGAGTTTGTTATGCATATCCAAATATCAAACAACAATCATACAACAAACAACCAAACAAGCATAATCATACAAACATATATGCATAACCCTAGCCACTAAGTTGACTACACTTGTTTGCCATCACAAGTGTTGTCATAAGGTCTTTCCTAAGGGTTAATAATGACATATCATATGTGTCCATGAACTCCCAATTGAATCCACATCCAAAAGCTTCAAGTGTCCATGTCTTTTGTGTCCTTCCTTTTGGGTCTTCATCTTGTGCATCTTCCTTTACAAAATCATATCCTAATACAATTTTCAAATAAAAGAAATGAACCTATTCTATTTATTACATAACCAAATGAATAAATAAATTACAACCCAAAATACAAACACAAAAGAAATTATTACAACCCTTTTAATAAATACAACCAACATGACAAAATCATAATCAACCAAATCCAAAACACATATGGTCAAGGCTATATTATGCACCAAAATATGTATCCATATACAACATTTCAAGAAGAAAATGAACCCCTTTTATAATCTTAAAGTTCTGGCCAACATGAACCAAAACATTAGGGTTATTTCCAAACAATATAATCAACCATTTGATATCATCCTTTCAAGATTTAATCATAAGCATGCAAGATATAACCTTGAAAGGTTGGGGTTTCATCATATCATCACAAAACAGCCCCTATTAGGTTGTTAAAGTCCCATAAAACCTATTTTATAAGGACAAAAGAAGCTAGTCATCCACATAACCGGCTCTAGATGCAATGTTGGGTTTGTTGGACTCAATACCAAAGTTGTTTAACCATTTAAACATGAAAACGCAGCGGAATCATAGCTTAATAATATGTTTTAGGAACTGAAATTTTAAAGCATATTACTTAGTAACAACAAACCCAAGAACATAGGATCAAATATATGTGAATGGACTAGCTATCAAGAAGAAACAACAACCAAATACAACTCATACAAACTACCTTTGTAGAGCTGCTGAAAATCGTGAGATAGATGAAGAAAATGAAGTTCTTGAATGACCAAAACACCAAGGAGAGTTGTCCTCAAGCATCCATACCCACAAGAATCATGCAAACACCTTGTTGCTAGGATTTGAACACCGATCTCAAACCAAGAAGAGCTGAAAATCGAATTTTTAGCTTTGAACTTCTTCAAGAAAGTAGAGAGAAAGATGTGTTCTTGGTTCTTTGCATGTAAGAGAGAGAGAGAGAGAGATAAGTGTGTGTGTTTTAAAGAATGTCTTGGAGCTTGATAAAATGAACCAACCCCATTAAAGAGGCGGCCGAATTCCCTTTCAAAAGGGGTTTCCCCCCAAATATTTTCATTATTATTCCATTTAACTAGTTACTAGTTAAGTTATTGTATTAATCTTTTAATTTTATAACTCATACACACACACTTATATTATTTGATGTTATTTAACTAATTTAAATAACATTACAAATAATATTCTTGAACAAAATAGCCTCATAAGTTGTTCCATCTCATATGCAATTTATTTAGAAAACCAATTTTCTAAATTGGTGTAATTATTTAATTGCATGAACATATCATCAATTAAATATATTAATTAGTGTTTGCTAAGCTTGTTATTGGGTATGACCCGACTTGGATCATAACGTACTAACCACATCAATATTCTATGTGTCTTGGGCATAAAGAATCCAACAGATTGTTGGATCTTATATGCCCAAGACACATACAAGATTGATATGGTTAGTACGTTATGATCCAAGTCGGGTCATACCCAATAACAAGCCAAACAAACACCAATAAATATTTATTCGTTGATGAGATCATACAAATAAATATTGACACCAATTTAGAAAATGGGTTTTCTAAAACATTGCTTTTGTAAATGAACAACATTATGTGGATAATTTGTTCATGAGAAATTATTTGTTTCATTATTTAAGTTGGTTAAATAATAACAAATAAAAGTGTGTTAAGTTTATAAAGTTAAAATTGGTTTTAATTTTATAAAATAAGGGTTTAAAAGAGTGTAAATTTTATAAAGGAAATAAAATGGGGGGAACCCATTTTAAATCAAAATTCGACCGCCCCTTGGCCTTGGGACTCCACCCATTTGTCTTGGCTTGTGCAAGACTTGATACACTCTTACACTCCATAATCAAACACACCTTCTCTCACACACACTTAAGCAAGAAACTTTCTCACAAACAAGGCTTGAAAATTCGGATTCAAGGCTTCAAGAAGGCTGAAATCTTCGGTTTTTCAAGGTGATTTGGAAGGAATTTGTGGTATTGTCCTCCCTAACAAGCTTGGTGTTTGGAAGGGCTTGTGGGTATCATATCTTGAGGCTTTCTCTCTTGAGGGCTGGACATTCAAGAACATCTTCTTCTTCAACTCATCATCCACGTATCTTGTGCTTGAAAGGTTATTTTCAATGCACACCCTATGGTTGTTGTTTTGTTTTTGATAACATACTATTTCACATATATGTATGATCCTTTTCTTGGGTTTTGTTTGAGCTTTCAAATGGTGAAATTTTCAGATTATAAACCACATGTTAAAACCTTTAATCCGCTGCATTTTTATAGTTTAAATGGTTAAACTAGTCTTGTTTTACATGTGACAAAACCCAACACAGATAAGGATCCAAAATATGGATAAGATACCAAAACCATAACCTGTTTGTTCCGCCTCAAATTTGAATGAGGAACATTCTCTGTCAGTAAACCGGATTACTAACAGTCCTCCTGAAATGTTCCTGCACTCATTAACAGATTAGTTAGAAAGGGGGACCCTAGCGATCGTAGTCCTGGGTGTTCAATTTTCATCAGTGTAAGACACTTGTTTAAGTTCACAACATGTTCTTGTATCCATGATCTTTTCCTCTTTCCTTTTAATTTTCCAAATTTGTTTCGTTTCAAGCATTTTCGATTTGAAAGAATTAAATTTAGAAATCATATTCTGTTTAATCCCCGAGGAAAAAGATTTTGGTTTTGATGCTTTTGTCACTTTCATCTTTGAATCATGTGAAAAGGGCTTCATATGCGACGGTTTGGATGGAATGTTCGTCATCCAACCATTCAAAGATGTGTGCTTTTTACCTTGGAACCAGAGAAGCAACCCGCGTTGCCTTTACCGTCTAGCAAATTCCTTTTAGACTCTGATCCGGAGAAGCAATTCGTTTTGCCTTTACCATCCGAAGCATTTCTCTTTGGGCATTTCTTGAGCACATGATCTTCCTTTCCACACTTGAAGCAAGCCTTGAATGGCTTTTTATGCTTGATTGGTCTATGTGGTGCAACATAGGGTGGAGCCTTCTTTAAGCTTGTAGCAGTATGTTGAGAGACTTGTGGCTTCTTCTGTTGAGCAATGAGAGATGATAGCTGTTGGATTCTTTATGCCCAAGACACATAGAATGTTGATGTGGTTAGTACGTTATGATCCAAGTCGGGTCATACCCAATAACAAGCTTAGCAAACACCAATTAATATTTAATTGATGATATGATCATGCAATTAAATAATTACACCAATTTAGAAAATGGATTTTCTAAATAAGTTGCATGTGAGAAAGAACAACTTATGAGGATATTTTGTTCATGGATATTATTTGTAATGTTGTTTAATTTATAACATCAAATAATAAAAGTGTGTTTATATAATTAAAAGGTTAATTATATATATCTATTTTAAACCTTAGTTTAACATAGATTAAATGGGTGTTTTAGAACGGGGGGAACCCATTTCAAAACAAGAAATGCAGCCGCCCCATGGGGGTTATTTTGGTCATTTTTTTGTCTTGAAACTACACTCTCTTAATTGTAAGACACACTATCCAACTAGCTCTCTCTCTCACACATGCAAGGACCAAAAGAACAAAAGGGTTCTCTCCTTTTTCTTGAAGTAATTCTCGGCTGGAAGGTGTTCCAGCAGCCTCTTCTTGGTCGTTTTTGGTGCTCAAATCCTAGCAACAAGGTGATTTGCATGATGCTTGTGGGTATGGATGCTTGAGGACTTCTACCCTTGAAGTCTTGGCCATTTTTAGCCTCATTTCTGCCTTCTCTTTGGTCGTTTTTGACAGCATCCAGAAAGGTAGTGTTGTGGTATGATTATGTCATGTTTTGGGTGTTCTTGTTCATATTATATGCTAGCTTTTCACATAATAAAAATCCTTTTGTCTATGGGTTTGTTCTTTTTACACATGATAAAGGTAATTTTCAGAAACTTTAACATGTTTAAAGTAGTATATTCCGCTGTGTTTCATATGTTTAAATGGTTAAACAAGTTGTAAATGGTATAACAAACCCCAACAATGGCAACTAGAGCCGGTTATGTGGAAACTAGCATCATTATCCTCGAGAGGCTTAACTGTCCTGTCTCAAAAGGAGTTGGCCACGGATTTGATCCTTAATGGCCTAACTAAAAGGTTTGAGACATTCATAATGAATTACAATATGAACGAATAGGACAAGGGTATTGGTGAGCTTCACGCAATGCTCAAAACAGTTAAGGAGGGGATGGGTAGAAAGGTTCTACCTGTTCTCTCGATCAATGAGGGAGGCAATAGGAAATGGCCATTCCCCGATCCTAAGGCAATTGTTGCAAAAGGAAAGGGACACATCAAACGCAAAGGGAAAGGGAAGGTTAAAGCGGAACCTCCAAACCCTAAGCTTATGAAGCCTAAGATAACGGAAAACGATCCATGCTTTGAGTATGGTGAGATAGGACATTGGAAAGGGAATTGTCCAAACCTATCTCAAAGGGTTGAGAAACAAGAGGGATGCTGGGCAGACCTCAGGTATAACTTTCATGATCCATATTGACTTAAATGTTATTTCTTCAAACACATGGGTATTAGATACCGGATGTGGAACTCAAATTTGCAATCTATTGCAGGGGTTCAAAAGAAAAAAAACTTAAAGAAAGGAGACTATGTTTTGAAACTTTCAAATGGTTTGGAAGTTGTTCTTAAAAACATCTTGTATGCTCCTAGTTTTGACTAGGAATATAATTTTAGTTTCCATTTTAAAACAATATGGTTATGACTTAAAAGTTGTAAACGATGGTATTTATGTTTATATGGATGATGTATTTCATTTCAAGGCTATGCCTTTTAATGGTATTTATGAATTGGTTCATGATGAATCATCCTACAATAACACATTATACCAATCAAGCACCAAGAAACTTAAAATGGGTTTAAGTGATTCTTATCTTTGGCATTGTCATCTTGGTCACATAAACAAGAATCGGATTCAAACACATCAAAAGAATGGTCTTTTGAAAATAAATGAAAATTTTTCATTTGATAAGTATGAATCTTATTTACAAGATAAGATGACCAAGTCGTCCTTTAGTGGTACTAACGAGAGGGCAAAAGACTTATTAGGAATCATACATTCGGATGTATGTGGTCCTTTTAAGACAATGACAAGGAATGGTGAAAGATACTTCATTACCTTACCGACGATTACAATCGCTATGGTTATGTGTACTTGATGACACGTAAACATGAAGCTTTTGAAATGTTCAAAATCTTCAAGAATGAAATAGAAAGTCAACTCAATAGAACTATCAAAGTTCTCCGTTCAAATAGAGGAGGTGAATACCTCAGTGAGGCGTTTCAGGATCATCTAAGAAGTTATGGGATTGTCTCACAACTTACTCCTCCCGTAACACCATAACATAATGGTGTGTCTGAAAGGAGAAACCAAACCCTATTGGATATGGTTCGATCTATGATGGCTATAAGCTCACTACCTCTATCATTTTGGGGTTTCGCATTACTCTCCGCGACTCGTATTTTGAATATGGCCCCAACCAAGAAAGTGGATTCAACACCTTTTGAAATATGGCATGGAAGAGTTCCATCGCTATCATATTTAAAAGTATGGGGTTGTGAAGCTTATTATAAGCTTAACACCCAAAACAAACTGGAAAGTCAATCCACTAAGTGTATACTTGTTGGATATCCAAAAGACTGTATAGGATACTACTTCTTTGATCCAACAGAGCAAAAGGTATTTATTGCTCGAAAGGCAGAGTTCTTGGAAGCCAAGTTCCTTATGGAAGGAATGACGTATAGAACAGTGGAATTTGATAAGGATCAAGATCCACAAGCCGAAACACGTTTGGTTGACACTAGCTATCAACAAGAGGTTGTTGATGATGATCAAGAGGTTGATCAATACACACAAAACGTTCGTAGATCTGGTAGAATTAGCATTCCACCTGAAAGATATGGATTTTTCAAGGATGGCTGCTATGTGGTTGACTCCAATGAGCCAACTACGTACCATGATGCAATGTCCAATTTGGATTGTGACAAATGGCTGGAAGCCATGAACGTAGAGATGCAATCCATGTACAACAACCAAGTTTAGGAATTGGTTGACCCTCCACTTAACTCCAAACTAGTTGGATGCAAGTGGGTTTTCAAGAATAAAACAGATATGCATGGAAACTTGGATACTTACAAGGCAAAACTTGTAGCAAAAGGTTTCACTCAAAATCAAGGGGTTGATTATGATGAAACCTTCTCGCCTGTGGCAATGCTAAAGTCTATTAGGATATTGTTTGCCATTGCTGCTCATTATGATTATGAGATTTGGAAAATGGACATCAAAACTGCTTTTCTTAATGGACATCTCGAAGAGACTGCCCATATGGTTCAGCCTGAAGGTTTTGTCGATCCAAAACATCCTAAAAAGTATGCAAGTTAAAGAGGTCAATCTATGGATTGAAACAAGCATCGAGAAGTTGGAATCAACATTTTGATGAAGAGATCAAGAAATTTGGTTTCATCAAGAACGCTGACGAGGCTTGTGTGTATAAAAAGGCTAGTGGAAGTTTAATTACATTCTTAGTATTGTATGTTGATCACATACTACTATTTGGAAATGATATTCCAACCATGGAAGGTGTTAAAACTTGGCTTGGGAGCTGTTTTTTCCAAAAAAGATCTCGGTGAAGCCGCCTATATTTGAGAATAAAGATCTATAGGGATAGATCAAGGTGGTTGATTGGTTTAAACCAAAGTGCATACATTGATAAAATCTTGAAAAGGTTCAAGATGGAAAACTCTAAGAAAGGTATGGTACCTATTCAAAGAGGGACAATATTGAGTGCATCTCAATATCCAAGCTCAAAGGATGAGCAAGATCGTATAAAGGACATCCCATATGCGTCTGCTATAGGATCCATCATGTATGCGATGATATGCACTAGACAGGACGTGTCATGTGCGTCAAGCATGATAAGAGATATCAGTAGATCCAGGTAATACCCATTGGATGGCTGTTAAAATATATATTAAAGTACCTTTGGAGGACTAATGATATGTTTCTAATATATGGATCTGGAGAAGTGAAACTCGTTGTAAAGGGTTACATGAATGCGAGTTTCCAAACTGATCGAGATGATTCTCGGTCACAATCGGGTAAGTCTCCATTATGAATGGGGTAGCATTGTCCACTACAAAATCTGAATACATAGCCGCATCATTAACAGCTTAGGAAGCTGCATGGATATAGAAATTTATCGCTGACCTAGGGTGGTCTCTACCATTCAAGACCCCTAGAAATATTTTGTGATAACGAGGGTGCGATTGCTTAAATCAAGGAACCCCGTGCACATCAAAAGACTAGGCACATTGAGCGGAGATTCAACTACATATGGGATGAAGTTGAAAAGAGAAAGATGTGTATTCGCAAAGTTCACCCTGATCAAAACATTGCGGATCCACTCACGAAGCTCCTTGAAAGGGGCAAAGCATGAAAGTCATACTTGTGCCTTAGGACTTCGATATTCTAGTGATTGAAATTGATCTGTTTAGTATTAATATTGAAAATATGGAACAATTGTAATATTTAACTCATCTATATATTTACGATATTTTGAGTTATGTTCCTTTTAGCATGTTTACATCCATGAATATATTTATTATTCTAAATGTCCGTAGTCGGTCATATTTGTAGGAATAAATATGAACGTAAGACTATTATGAACTTGGATTGGTGGATATTCATAAGGCATGAATATAGAGCAATCGGTTGCTGCCAAGGTTCATAGATATTCAAGGGATACGAATATTGGACTGACCCGCGTCTCAAATCTTACTACATGGAATCTTATTGATTGATCATAAGTAAATTTGAGTAAAGGCCAATATCATTTGGTATCCTCTGACCTGAGATACATATTGGGTTTTGATATTCACCAAGTGTAATACCTTGAGCTAGTTCTTTGTTGCTCTGAAATAATGGTCAGTACATAAGGCTATGTTTAGGTATGACATAAGGTGATTGTGAGAAACGTATGTAGTCAAGAAGGAATTTGTTCCTCTTATTCGTTGAGAGCAAGATGTCTAAGGCCTGATTAAGTTAAATCAAAAAGGAATGATCATTCTATGTCCTTGGATTTAACATGACATCTGTAACAAAAGGATAGATGATTGATTCACCTAAAACATTTCATGTTGGATACTTGAAGGGGATGATGTTATTGAATGGCTTTCAGTCATGCATATTAAGGGTAGTAAACCGTTGTTAGGCGGTATTTACTGCTTGCATCAATATTTTATGAATCTTGTGCAAGTGGGAGATTGTTGGATTCTTTATGCCCAAGACACATAGAATATTGATGTGGTTAGTACGTTATGATCCAAGTCGGGTCATACCCAATAACAAGCTTAGCAAACACCAATTAATATTTAATTGATGATATGATCATGCAATTAAATAATTACACCAATTTAGAAAATGGGTTTTCTAAATAAGTTGCATGTGAGAAAGAACAACTTATGATGAGAAAGAACAACTTATGAGGATATTTTTTTCATGGATATTATTTGTAATGTTGTATAATTTAGTTAAGTAACATCAAATAATAAAAGTGTGCGTATATAATTAAAAGGTTAATTATATATATCTATTTTAAACCATAGTTTAACATAGATTAAATGGGTGTTTTAAAATGGGGGGAACCCATTTCAAAACTAGAAATGCGGCCGTCCCATGGGGGTTATTTTGGTCATTTTTCTCGTCTTGAAACACTCTCTTAATTGTAAGACACACTATCCAACTAGCTCTCTCTCTCTCACACATGCAAGGACCAAAAGAACAAAAGGGTTCTCTCCTTTTTCTTGAAGTAATTCTTGGCTGGAAGGTGTTCCAGCAGCCTTTTCTTGGTCGTTTTTGGTGCTCAAATTCTAGCAACAAGGTGATTTTGTAGGATTCGATCTGCCCAAGATACATATTAAATTGATGTGGCTAGTGTGATATGATCCAAGTCGGGTAATACCCAATAACAGGCTAGACAAACACCTGCAATATTTATTTATTGATTTGATCAGTTAAATAATAACAACACCAAAACATTTAGAAAAATGGTTTTCTAAATTAGATGCACTTAAGAAATTAATAATTAACATGGGTTTATTTATTTTGAGAGATTACTTTATAATTGTTATTTAATGGTTAATTAACATTTATAAAATAAAACAATATCATGGCATGTAAGGTATTACAAATTAATTAAACCAAGTTTTAATTAATGTCATGTTATTCTTAGTTGAGTGTACAAAATAATTTGTAATTGTTACAAATTTTATTTTGAGTTTAATTAAACAAATGAGTGGAAGAACACATGTCATACCACCCAAAGTGGCAGCCTTGTTAACGGTTCATGTGGCTGGAATAAAGACCATTCATTTGTTTAATAAAAGGGTAGAGCACTAACACTATAACACATGCATTCACACATGCAAAACTCAGATTGATTCTCTCAAAAGCATTGCAAACATTCTCCTTGTATTCTTTCTAGTTCACGACAGCAGCAAGGCAGAAAGATGCAGAAAACTTGCTTTCAAGTAAGTTTTAAGCTGAAAGTTGGTGTTGTAAAATCCTAGCATCAAAGGGTGTGTTGTTGGTAGCTTGGGGTATCACCTTCTTGAGGTCTTCTAGCTTGAAGATTCAGCCATAAGTTCATCATAAACACCTTAACAATATCAAATTCCAGCAGCTCCAAAGATTACGAGCAGCAGCAGTGAAAAGAGGGTTTTCTGGGCTTGTTTTGGTATCTTCTTCCTAGAAAGAAGGTGTTCTTGCAAAGAGCTTTGGGTATACATGATTGAGTGCTTCTAATCTTGAAGTCTTGGCTGAATTTTGGGCATCTCCATCTTCATCAAACATCACTTTTGGTCGTTTTCTTGGCTGCTGCAGTAAGGTATATCACAGCTCAATGAAGCTATGATTTTATGTGCATTTACATAAGTTCATAGCTTGTTTATTCACATAAATGATCCTTTGTTCTTTGGGTTTGTTTTATACATCAATATGGTCATCTAATGAACATATTTTTCAGCTTATAAACATGGTTATAATGCTTTACTTCCGCTGCGTTTTCAGAAAGTTTAAGAGGTTAAACTATGATTTTATGTTCTAACAAACCCAACAGATTTGCATGATGCTTGTGGGTATGGATGCTTGAGGACTTCTACCCTTGAAGTCTTGGCCATTTTTAGCCTCACTTCTACTTTCTCTTTGGTCGTTTTTGACAGCATCCAGAAAGGTAGTATTGTGGTATGATTATGTCATGTTTTGGGTGTTCTTGTTCATATTGTATGCTAGCTTTTCACATAATAAAGATCCTTTTGTCTATGGGTTTGTTCTTTTTACACATGATAAAGGTAATTTTCAGAAACTTTAACATGTTTAAAGTAGTATATTCCGTTGCGTTTCATATGTTTAAATGGTTAAACAAGTTGTAAATGGTATAACAAACCCCAACAATAGCTTTGTGGCTTCTTTTTTTGTGTTTTGGATGAACGGATGGTTTGCTTTGCGGTTGGAGATAAAATCCGTATTGGTCTTGATTCAGGTTTTAGAAGCTTTTGAGATTTGACGGCTTCATGTGACATGTTGATCTCTAAATCTCCGAGACTTTCCTTTGTCTTTGATTCGTCATCTGAACTTGTCCAGTCTTCAATAGGCACCTCTACTTCCAGTGGATCTTGATTAACAGGATTTGGATGTGTTGCTGTTGTTTTAGCTTGATGATTAGGTGATTCTTGAACAATCTCTTCCTTCACACTCCTGACAGGCTCATAAGTATGAATTTCACCTGCTTTAAACTTATCAAAGAAGTTAGAAGAAACAACTGTTACAGGTTTACAAACAACAGGAACTGGAAAATCATTAGCTTGACTGTCAGCATCCAATAACTGTATCCCATACCAGTCGGAGAATCATAATCATCTCGCACCTTTTTAAAATTAACCCCTTCTAATCCTGCATGCAAACTATTAGTATCCTTCTGAATAATCTCTTGAATCAAAACATTTGTAGGATGAGGAGTGGGTGTAGGAGAATAACAGAAAGTACTAGGTGGAGGATAAACATATGCATTATCTTCATGACCCAAACCGGTCTTGATGCTAGCCCCCCGTTGTCTTTTGCCTAAATCCTCCCGTTTCATTCCCGAAAGGGTATATTGTTCTAACTTGTTTTTAAGTTTTCGAGTTTCAAATTTAGCAAGTGTGACTTGTTTAGTTAAGTAGTTAACTTCACAATTCTTTTCTAAAAGAGTTCTCTTCAAATGTTTGTTTTCTTTCAAAGCTTCTCTCAATTTAATGAAATATTTTGATTCATTCATTTTAAGCTCTTTGTTATTTCATTTCAATTCATTTTCATTTTCTATTAACAACCTATTAGCTTTGTATATTCCAACTAAATGGATTTTACAGGCAGAAGAGCACATATCTTGAATTATTTCATAAGGAAGACTCATTACCAATTTTTCAGCTGCTAGAGCTCTGTCACATTGGCAGACTGGTGTGGTTCTTTTGTACACATCCACAACAGCTTTCTTAGCTTCCTCAATCATTGCTTCCATCTTCATCTTTGTCTTCTCAGCTTCACAAACCTCAGCTCTTGTACCCTCAGCAGCATACACAGCTTCCTCAATGACAACCTGTTTCTCAGCAACATCCCCAAGCACCTGCCCAACTGTTTCCTTCTAAACCACAGCTTCACATACTAACCCTTCTTGAACAATAGCTTTTCCAACCAGCTTCTCACCAATCTCACGATCCTTGACCTTTTGAACTTCACACGGGCTTGACCAAACATTATCAGCGGTAGCTTCTCCATGAGCCTCACACCATAATTCTTTGAATGGATCAAAGTTTTTAATGAAGTCATCATCACTTTCAACCACTTCAGCCACCAAAGCGTGATTGATTTCTTTTTCAAATTCCTTGATTTAAGTACTCCGATCAAAGTTGATAAGTAGTGTTTTTTCCTTCCTTGTAACTGCAAAACAGTCAAACCGACTTTGTGCCATTGTGCCATTGTCTGATTCAAGATCGTCAGAAAATGACATTTTCACTTAATATACTAAATTCATTTTAACACTCAAAAACATTTTTCCTAAAATTGTTGAATAATATTCTCACCCTAGAAAAATATATGTGTATATATATATATATATATGTATGTATGTGTGTGTGTGTGTGTGTGTATATATATATATGTGTGTGTGTGTGTGTGTGTGTGTATATATGTATATTTTAGTGTCACACTAGACAACCTTAGCAACTGGGGTCAGCTTGTTTTTTTTAACATTTCAGCCCAATTACAAATAAAACCCTAACACTTAATGAATTTTTTGGGTTTTTAAAAAAATGAACTCTTGCATAAGTCAAACACAAGGCAAACATGAACTGAATAAATCCAAGTTCACGACTCCCTATTTACAGTCAAATTTCAGCTCTAAACCCCCTTCAACATTCTATCTCTACAATCTCCCCTAATCTTTCTCTCTCAACTGGAAACATCACCAATTTTGTGTCAACAACGATTGAAGATTACATGAAAAAGAAGAAGAGAGCTGCTAGTCGATGGTGTGTTGGGTCGAGGGTGTGTTGGTTGGCTGCTCGATAGATGGTAGCTTGGGTTTGATGGTTGGTCAGCTGGAAGCGGGCCGATGGTTGTGGCTGTCGATCGAAGGAGGGTATAAGGTCCGATGGGGGTGGCTGCTCGATGGTTATGGAGGTGGAAGAAACGTCGGTGGCGTAGGTTGGTGGTTGTTCTGGTGAGTTGCGGCGGTGAAGGTGATGGTGGGATGGTGGTACTATCCCGCGGATAGTGTTGGTTGTGGTTGTAGCTGATGGTGGTTCTCAGGTGTGATTATTATGGCTGGAAATCGATGTTGAAGACTGGAAGGCGATGGTGGTTGTGGGGTGTTGACCGAGATGGAGAAGGAGACAGGTGGGTGGCGATTCAGATGGCAGAGGGTGAGGGGTATGGTGTGTGACCGTCGTCAAGAACTCACCGGAGTTGCTCTAGTCACCGGAACCCTAGTAGGATGCCCCTCTTTCTCTCGTATCTTTATTTCTCTCACTATCTAAAATATCTTTTTTTTAATTTATTGTTGGACGATAATGATGAACCTGCTCAATATTTAGTTGATTCTTTGATTGAGAATAATATTGAGATTTGGTTTGAAGGATGAGAAGAATTTGGGGTTTTTAATGAAGATATGGGGTTAAAGATTTGGGGTGAAACTGGTGTTGGATTTAGATAAAGTCGTCGGTAAATTCACTGGTAACCTAGCTAGAAAATGCAACTTCACCGGCAACTTCGCCAGAAAATCAATAGGTTCGTTAGAAACTTCGCCGGAATGCGTAAGTTCACTCGGAAATGTGAACTTTCGTTCAAAATGGTGCAAATTCGCTGGCTAACTTCTCTGAATGAAGATTTGAAGATCTGAAGAACACCAAGAACACACACACACACACACTGTGTGTGAGAGAAATTCCTTAGATTTGAATTTTTCTTGTTGATTCTTATGTAAATATTGTTGTTGAAGCTGAATTTGATGTAAACTATAACAGATCTTATGTAACTTATTGTAGATCTGATCAAAATGATGAAGAATAAAAACTCATATCTACTTTCACTCTCTAAAACCTCATTTTCTCTCTCTAAAATTCTCAATAATTTCTTCAAAATCAGCAACTATTCTTTACAAAAATTGATTCAAATGGCTCTGATATCATTTTGTTAGTCCCAAGCAACACTTGAATCAAGAATTTGATGAAGATTTTGGATCAAACACCATAAAATAAGATGAACACATATGAACACCAAGAACAATGAATAAAACCCTTGTTTGATCTATTTGGATTGCATAAGATGTTTACAAAGTGGAAACCCCAATCCCAGCTCATACAAGCTTGCTTTAAACCCTAATTACCACTTTTCTATTTATAGTGAATATAATATTCACTAATGACACATAAAGCCCCTAGACTTAAACTAATTAGGGAAAATACAAATAAAACATAAAAATGACTAAAATATGATTAAATATATTTTGTTGACACAATATATATCTGTTAACAATAAACTCAAAGTCAAATATATCTTCAACTTCTCATCTCTGATCTTCGTCCTGAACACGTCGTGTTTGACTTTTACGTTGACGTGGACTTTGTTGACTTTGATTGTGTTGATAATATTAGACTATCTTTTAGACCCAACAATACTCCCCCTTAGTCTATTATTATCAACGTCTTTCGTCGATCAGCACCGATAAGACAACTGAAATTTGATCTTCAATTTGGTAAGCTTCAGTCTCAATTTTGAGGTCCAACAGTGGTTGTGGTTGCGGATTGGTCGTGATTGTGGTGCTATTTGGGAGGCTACCGGTAGGGCTGCTACAGTGGTGATGGCTGCGATGTTGTAGAGTGTTAGTTGTAATGATGGTGGCGGTATTGGCTAGGGTTTAGGCCGCCTAAGGCGGTGGTGATGATCATTGTTATGATTTAAGGTGGTGGTGATGGTGATGGCAGCCATGGTATGGTTTGGTAGCGACGGTGATGGTGGGTGTGTTGGTGATGGAGGTGTAAACCGATGGTGGTGATGTGGTAAAGGCTAGTAGATGCTAGACAAGATCCGGGGGATTTGGTGACGTTTGGGTTATTTCCGGTGAGGATTCTAGCCGACTAGGATGTTCTAGCAGTGACCAAAGGCGGTTGATGGTGGACAGTGGCTGCATGTAGTGGATACTGATGGTAAAAGTCATAACCGAGGTGTATGGTAACGTATGTTGCGGTATTAATTTCGTTTGGTTATGAGATAACAATGTAGAAGTGTTGTATATAATTTTAATGTGTTTTGACTAGGTTAAACCTTGGTCAAAGCAGATGGTCAATGCGGTCAACAACACAAGTAGGCAATGGAGAAAGGTTAGCGACGTAAAAACGAGCCAACAATGTTAACGGTGTCAACACAAATCGATTTTGAACGGGTTCGCGTATGCGAACAAAGCGAGTGAAAGGTATAACGCGCTTCGTTTTATGTCAAAGCTTGAGAAATAACATACGCGTGTGCACTTGAAAAACGTTGAGCTCTAACTTGATAATAAACATAAATCGTATATTAAAAACAAACTATAATCATAGTAATTTTAGAGTTGAGAAAGTTACACAACAATTTACAATAGCTACTCATTACTAAGTAACGAAAAATCATATTGGATCATTTTAATGCGAGACAATTATAGACCGTACGACATGTTAATTGTTAAGTCATGTAATGTGTTTACTACTCACCGGTAATTACAAACACGATTTTTATACATTAATGTTAGGGAGTAGTGAAATTATGTGTTTTTGTGATCAAGATGTTACTATAGTTGGTGTATAGTTTATTAATACAAAGTATTCAAACAAATGCATGTGACATGTTAATGTTTTCAAAACTACAAATAAGTACATATAACGGGATAACATTATTTTACGTAAATTGTTCTTAGTATATCTAATATCGCAAAATATAATCTTAACAATAATAGTAGTTTGGTATTGAAATAAATATCATTTATAGGAAGATAATACTACTAATGTTGATGAAAAGAGACTTCATGTATAATCTTGGTAAAGATGGATATCCGTTTATGATAAATACTTATAACATGTTAACAAAACACGTTTCATTTAGTTATCATTAGTAATATCAACCGATTATTGCTACGATCATCGTACTAAGAATCATTACTCGAATAAGAACATTAATTAATCTAATATACACAAATTAGTACATGACAACTAATACTTGTACAAAAAGCTATGGTACTACAATGATACTCATCACCAGCGTTAAGTTAAGTAAAGAGCTCAATCACACGCATGTGCTAAGATCGTGCTAATGCTAAACATAAATTTTATATGTACCAATTAGGATTTGCATTATTGTAGCCCTTCACTCTATACTGAGCTCAGAATCTATATCAGGATACCAGGTGAGTTCTAGTGTCCCCTTTTAGTACTATTTTGGGGATGAAGCATGCTTTGTTTGAACTGAAACTATTAATTGTGCTATTTTACGATGCTTGTATGTTGTGGTTATTGTGATACCTGCTTATACTTAAATCACAATCATTAATTCTTTTGTGAACCGCTTGTTTTATATGGATAGATCTATTTGGGGATCCCCCACACACAGTCGCTTTCGCTTAGGAAGGGTACCCCACTGAGATCTTGAGGGATCGTTTGAGGCATGTAACAGGTTTTGATAAGATACTATGGTGAACCATTCGGCATTGATGGTACACTGTTTTGAGACTCAGTTCTCCCTTCGGGGTTAACCCGTATAACATAACTTTGGAAGAGGCTATCCGGGACTGAGTGTAGGGTTGCTTGTGACCCCACAACAGCGATAACTGGTACTAAAGTTTAAATTGTGGACTTCAAAGAGTCCCTTTTTGTTTTTAAACTTTAAGCACTTGAACTCACCAACTTTATGTTGACACAAAATCTTTTGAGCATGTCTTTTAGGTACAGCTAGAGAATTAGATGAGCCATAGAAGAGATCTAAAGCTGAAGCAAGAGTTGAGGGTAGTTGTAGAAGGCAAAAGTTGAGCCTAGAAGCCTTAGATACAAAAGACTCAAGTAATGATTGATCAAGAACCTAATAATGATACCTTTAAATTGTGGATTGAGGTACTTTGTGTATTAGAATCAAGCAAATATCCTAGTGTAAATTTTGTAAGATGTTATGTAATAAAACGTTTGGTTTTCCACTACGTTTGGTTGTTGATTACTAATCGTTATGGCCCGCTCCTTTGGGCCCGGGGTGTGACAGATTGGTATTAGAGCCAAAGGTTGTAGAGAAGTAGGTCTGCTTTGCTAGACCTAAACTACAACTATAAGAAACCTGTAGGACCACTTTAGTAGGATGATTTTACTAAGTTTTATTGAGCCAAGGTTGTAGAACGGTGGGTTTGCTTTGCGATACCTAAGCTGTAACCATAAATAGGACCAGCCTGGTAGGTTGTTTCCATGATCCAGTGATCCAAAGTTTGCAGCAAAATAGGTTCCCTTAAGGACACCCATCTTTAATCTATATACCTTAAGGATTATATATATACACCACTAAGAATTCCATACCCTATAAGAAACCTTGTTGCATTAGGGTATTACCTATGATAGGTGCACCCGAGTAAACCAGGAAAGTATGGAACCTTCTAGAGTTGACTATTAGGACCACTAAACATCGAGTACTAGGAATGTAAGAAATTAAAGGTGTACATATATATTGGGAATGAAAATCTGGAGAGATACTTATCTCATTGCACAGCTGATTTTTGTCACTATATGAAACAACTGCTGTTAGCTATACACTTGATACGACTTGTGCCATTACATGAGACAACTCCTATAATGATACTTGTTGGAATGATGATACTTGCTTATATGCTTCATTCATATGATGATTCCTGTTGGAATACAGTGATACGATAGTAACCATGATGCCTTTTGTTTGATCTGCTCCCTAGTATACCATGTACCTTAATGCTCATTTATTACTTGGTTGTAGAACTGTACTTTGACACAATTGTGGGGTTAGCAAGATTGTTAGCATAAATAGGGTCTAACTATACTTTGACACAATTGGAACTTATGATGGGAATAACTAGAATGATAGTGTAAGGTAAATTGTCAATTACGGGTGCACACGTAATGGTGAATTTATAGGTACACTTGAATTATGGTGGGCCCTGTCATGTAAACCAATATCATAGTATAACACTCAAGGAACTAATATATACATGATTAAACACAAATATTCTGTATATACTCAATGATTATATATTCAAAACATTCATGTTGGGTGAAACCATTTGACACTTGAAGAGCTACCAAGGATGATGTTATAGTAACTGTCACATTTCTTCCTCTCTCTATCTTTCTTCTGCCCTCCTATTGAAATTGTAATGATACAACTATCAGACTCAGAAGATCATCAAATGTTGTTCTCAAACTCAACTAGTCTCGTGCTGAAAGTATGGCACTTCACCTAAGTTGTGTGTGTACTTTAGCCATACTATTTTTCACGATGTCTAAAAAAAATTTATTCTTACCTAGCATAGAATTCGTTTCAACTTCATCGGCATCGTAGGGGACTCTCTAATATAAACCTTACAACCGATAGCGGACTAGAGTAATGGATTGTCAAGAAGCACGCCATGTGATCAATGACATAGAAGACTATGTCTTGTCACCTCTTTCCTCCTTATTAGCCCTCACATCTAGGACATTATGGAGTCTAGAATTCCTCTATCAATTTCTCAAGGTCTTTGATGAATGACTTCTCTATACCCATTTGTTGTCATAGGACCACTTAATCCAAATAAATATTCTTAATATCAGCCCTAATAGTGATTAACAATCACCTATCTTAGTACCATATGCTTGTGAATTCCTTCGTCATCAACGAACGGTTAGCCACCCATTGACAACCTTTACTTGCAATATAAATTAAATAATTTTGACTATGCTTTTAACCGACCATGTTGTTGGTAACCTTCTGAGTGCCAGAATAAGTAGGAAATGAAACCTCATTCTATAATCCGATTCTACATAAATAATAGCCCAAGTGCTAGAGCTATTTGCCGAGATAAACTAACCTTCGAGCCTTTAAAACAAAAATCCGAATTTACAACTTTTGTGAATTCCCGGTTTCCACTCACCCTCTGCTCAAGATTTATTCTCTATAAAATTATTCGTCTAACGAGCAGTGCTACTCATACTAAACCCACTATCATGACCTTTGTCGTTGAAAACACGTGGTTGTCGAAGTGGACAACCTTGAAACCTTGTAAGTCATCTTTACCCCAAGAGCTCTACTGTTTGGGTGATAAATTCAGGAGACGAGAGCGAAGATCATGAAGTTGGATTACAATCTCGAAGCAATATAATAAGTTATTAGAGCGGTAGTTAGCTTCTTTCTACTAGCAAGCACATCCATAAAATTCAAAACTTGTTCAAGTCGATGCTGTTGATGATAATGAAGAAAACATGGGGGAAGACTCATGGTTGAGTTTAAAGGATGGTATTGCTCCAAAGGAGGTAATAAGAAGCATAGAAGATCAGCTACAAGAAATCTCATTTGATTAAATCACTTGAGGTCCAACTACAACGAAGTGATAAACATGCAGCCAATAGTAGACAAAGAAGGCCTGTACAGCAATCTCCGGTCGTAAGCGGTAATTACTTTCCCCTATAAATTTTTAAACATTTTCTAAAGTAAATCTCAAATGCCATACCCTAGAAAACTCCGTACCTTAAAATATTCGGGCTAAAATTCTTACATTCATATCTCGTTGGAATAATCGATATGCTTATAAGGAATTAGGATCTAAATGGAGTTACTTGCTTCACGAATGGACCCTCTACAGGGCACGGTTACCTTGGAGAATATAGAGCCAGAAAACGGTCATCTAGAAGGTTGACCTTAGTTAGGAAGCACTATAAAGGGATTAGTGGGAATGTCTGCAGCAATTATGTAGTTTAAGACAATAGATGAGGTTGCTCTAAAGGAATTTGAATCGGAGAGAAGTAGTGATGTATGGTGGTATGGAATTTGAAGTTGATGTTAAGAAGCTCATGGAAGGAAGGCAGATCCGAGAGCTGTTAGATAAACGGTTCATAAGACATAGTGTGTCACCTTGGAGAACCCTGATACCCTTTATGGGAAGAACTAAATGCTCTTAATATGGATGGACTATCGAGAGTTAAATAAAGTCACCAAGAAGAAGCGAAGAAACGATACCCTCTTCCAAGAACTATTAACCTGCTTAATCAGTTGCCAGATACTGATTACACTTCTAATGTTATCAGCCGAGAATATAAGTAAAACGACATTACCAAGGTTGCATTTAAAATAAATTATAGCCGATATGAAAATCATATTCAAGCCTGTTTGGGCTGACTGACGACTCCACGGTATCATGAGCCTCAAGAATAGGAATTGTAAGCTATACTTAGGCAAGACTGTCATTTTGTCACTGCTAATAAGACTGAAATTCGAGACAATTCACTAAAATTTGGGGCTAACAAAGTCCGAGAAGTAGTAAAAACCTCATTGAGATACATCAATGAGGATTAATAAAAGCTTCACTCAGGTAGCTATACGTCTGGCATCGTTATCCTAGAAAAATGCCAAATTCGTCAGGGCATGGATCAGAAGGTTTCGGATGTGTGTCGATGCAATGATACAAGGCAATCTTCTAGCCGCCTGACAATTCAAGAAACACATGAAGAGTTACATTATGCATGAACTGGAACTATGGGGCGCAACTTTTGCAAAATAAAATATGCATTTGGATACATTATCTGTACTACTCTACCAACTACCCATTAGAATACTAGTTCAAACACAATAGGGTGATCAACAATCGGTAATATCAACCACATTGACAAGTGCGGATAGGAGGCCTTCATCCGCATTTGTCCTAAGACACCCGCATTTCTAAATGCAAAAGAACAAGTCTTGGCCGTGCTTGTCTCTACTTACCCGCATTGATGAATGCAGATAGCCTACAGTTAGACTTTTCTTCAACTGACTTCACCCGTATCACATCTTGAACTTGTGAACTCTCCTAATGTCAGTTCATAAGAGCGTAAACAGTATCGTTCCTGGAGGAGGAAGGTTGGAAAGGAAGTGACATTGTGTGTGACCTATCTTTTTCATTCTTATCAGTCGTGAAAACTTTCTAGTTTTAACTTGGCTGGAATAAATACGCAAGTTCTAGATATTAATCTGTACTCTTAGGAAAACCCAAATCCTTCTTGATCTAAAGTCTTTAATCTATATTATCTTATGACCTTTTCATCGTGATCCTAGGGAGTTAATACTGACGTATAGCCATCTTGACTCTTATGTCTAATGAAAGGCATTCATACCAACATCTTTTCTTCTCAATCTTTCATAAGATTCTCCGTAAGGATGGTGATACCGTCGGGATTGTGGTGTTCGTCTCCTTGCTAGATTTATCTAGCAGGATGGTGTATCGAACTATAGTGGAAAATCTCTTCTTGTCAAATCTGTACAAATATCAATTAATCGGGTACTGAAGCCAAATATCTATGCATGAAACAACTCACCAGTTTTGACAAACATGTTCAAACATCAGGATACTTATCTGAATTTAGATCAAACCCAGTTATTCGACACAAAATTGTGACAACCCTCGATTTCCGGGTAATTTCTCTAGAAACCCTAGATCTAGATTTCAATGCTCAGTCTTTTTTTAGAATATATAGCACTAAATAAACTAATCTAAATATTGATTAGAGTCCTACGTGTGCTTACATTTCTATTTCATGCGTGTTCGACCATGAAAACCCGAGACCGGTGAATGTCTGAAATAAACGCCACTACGAACCGACCGGGAAATAAATACTAACGTCATAGGTAAAAATGAGAATTTGGCCTAATTTAATCTTAGTTACACTAATATTAATGTTATTATGTGAGGAAACCACTATCGTAACGAGAAAACCCGATAACGGCATCTACGCGCCTTAGTACGACGAGATGGCTCAATCTAGCGGATAAACAATAAAATGTCCAAGTGGATGATAAAACCAAGATATGGGGCATGTAAATAGTCATTTCGGACTACAATTTCGCAAGGAATTAGAATTTAACATGTTCAGGTTATGAAAGACGGGTCGAGACGGGAGAAAAATGAAAAAGACCGTTCGACTACCCCTCCCCCCAACCTTCGGCCGCCCCCTCCCCCCTTCCCTCTCCACCCCTATATAAACCCCTCTCCCCCCCCTCATTTCACTTCTTCTACTTCATTTCAAAAGAAAATCACTCTCTCCCTCTCTTTTTCTTGCAACCTACGGCCAACACCACCACACCACCACCATTTTTGTTTTCGTTTCAAGTACTTGAAGATTAAGGCTTGGAATCCCGAGTTCAAAGTGTTCATAGCAAAAAGGAGAGCTCGTTGGTGGTGAAGCAAGAAGAAAAATCATCATCCTACAACTTTTTCGTGTGAATAGCTTTCTAAGACTAAGGTATCCTTAATATTTCGTTTTAGTTACGTTTTTACTAGAAAACGGCTACCTAAAAGCTATCGATTGTTCATCCAAGTAAGATTTTGGGAAAAATCTTTTTTGAAACAGAAAATATTGAATAAAATGAGTGGTATATATATGTATGTGTCTGTACGTGTGCATGTATGTGTGTCAAAGTTTGGATGCTAGATTGTTGCTTGATGATGCGTTGTTGATGTTGAATCGTCCATCCAAGTAGATTAAATTATGAAATCTGTAATAAATCATCTATTGTGATATTTTGATGAAGGTTTACATGTATTAAGTGTGTGTATAGGTGACCGTATGCATGCAAGTGTGTAGGTTGATGTTTGGGTGTTTGTTCTTGCAAAAAGTGAAGGATTATGATTAGATTTGAACATGCAAGTATGGATAATGTTATGGATGGTTTAGAACAGAATATTTCAGTGTTTTGTTGAAGGATTTTATTGGATTTAATATGTGTATGAATGCTGTATATATATATATATATGCATGTATTGGTTCATATCTTGTGAAATGTGATGAAATAAGACTTGATCTTTGAAATGCAATAAGTTGTTTTGTTATGGATAGTTTAGAACAGTAAGTTGGGGTATAATGTAGCATGAAAACATGATAGATTGTGTACGGATCATTGCATTGGTTGATTTGAATGATTATGGTTGAAATTTACGTCGAAATGCATGCTAGACTAGGTGTTTTTGTGTAGAATAAAAGGAACAATTGAAATCTGGAACTAGGACTATAATGTGATGATATTTTATGTCCAAATATGTATTTTTGATAATATGTATGATTCTTGGTGATTGGATGCATCATATTACGATTTAGGCTTAACTAGTCATAAAAACGTTGACTTTTGGCATGAAGATTAGGCATAATATGGGTCTTAGTTTAATCTGTAGTTATGGACTTGTTGTATGTATTATTTACGGCCATATGAGGCACAATTGGTTCGTAAAGTGATACGTGCGTTTGAACATGTTTTATGATGCCTAAATGGTCACTTATGCGTAGAAATAGCCATGATTTAGAGAGACTTTTATACCAAGTTGGTTAAAGTTGTTTGATTCATGAAATGTGATTTAGGATTTATGTACGTATATATATATATGAGTGTTTATGTATATTTGGTTACAATTTTAACATTTTGGTAGTTAATTAGTACTTGTCTAAGTAATGCGTAATTCACCGTTTTCGTTAAGATCTTAACCGAGTGTTATAATCACCAACTACTCGCGTAAATAAATATTTTCTTAAAAATAATATAAGTCTAGTAGGTTGCATGAACAACTTGCTTGTAAGACTTGAGTATCAATTCTTAAAGTGTCTATCGTATTTAGGGCACTAATAGGATTGACTGGACGTTCGTTGGTGTAATTGCACGTACTTTCAATTTCGTTGATCAAGGTGAGTTTCCACGGCCCCTTTTTAAACTTGTTATCATTTTACAAAATCATGGGGGAAATACATGGCTTCGTTCGTTGTATCATGATCATGTGACTTACTCGTATGTGTTCGTATGATAGTCTCGAGTATGGGTGTTTCGTTGTTGTGTTCATGTGAGCCGTTCATTAATACCCCCTTTTCCCATATTATCATTAGCCTTGGGTTAGGCCACAGTGTATATTGGTAGATCTATTTGGGTTTGACAGCCCGCACTCACGATCAGTAGCTCTGATCAAGCGTTTTGGATACGAGTGAATGTACGTTGAATTCGTTTCGTGGGGATTGCTTACTTTATGTAAAGCTTTCGTGTCTTGGTTTGATTATAGCTCCAGGTACTATCATTAAGTTGTATCCCTAGCTAGTTTACAACTTAACACATTGTTTGTCAATGATATCTCACTCAACTCAACTTTATGAACTGGGCTTTAAAAGCATGTATTTCCGGTACATAGGAGCATGGATGGTGGTATGAACTGGGCTTGGGCAAACGTGGATGTGGCAACTTTTGGTTTATTTTGGCTATTAATTTAAAATACGATCTTATGATCGTTGTTAAACACTTTGAACTTTTTCTTATTTTGGAATGTTATGACAAAAATCCTGTGGTTTGTAATTTAAAACTTATGTTTTAACGTTTGCCTATATATCATGTTAGTTTCCAACTTTTTGGGGTGTGACAGAAGTTGGCATTAGAGCCAATGGTTATAACAAACTAGAAAAGGATTTTTTTTAAAAAACATTTATCTAGACTATAACTTTTCGTAAAAGAAGAAAGTTTTGGGGATTTTGGGAAAAAGGCGTGGTCATACCACTTGCCCTTAGTAGACGTAAGATTATATTTAAATTGCCTGAATTAAGTATGCCATACTTTAGGTGCCGTGTGTGAAGATTTAAACTGACATGTTTGTTGTTTAGCATGCGTAAGTGCTATATTGAGTTTGGATTCATATAATGAAATTGTTTGCATGCGTAAGTGCTTACATTTTAAACTGAATGCCATATGAGACATTGTTTAGCATGCGTAAGTGCTATATTGAGCTTGAATTCATATGATGAAATTGTTTGCATGCGTAAGTGCTTATATTTTAATTTGAATGCCATACGAGACATTTTTTGCATGCGTAAGTGCTACAATCGAGCTTGAATTCATATGATGAAATTGTTTGTATGTGTCACACCCTCAATTTCCACGAACGGAGTTTTACCGTTAGGCGTGTGACATACCAGGATCTCAGACACAGTCATATCGAACGACACTATATGAATTTAAAATAAACATTTGACTTCATTCCATAGAATATAAACAAAGTACACAACAATGCGGAAGCGTGTACATAGTTTGTAAACACATTACAGTACAGTTACAATAGCCATGTTTAGACAAAATGTTCAATGCTGAAAATAAAATAGATGAATGCATGTCCTGGGTGCGTTTCCTGTAGCATGCATCATGAGCTTATGCGTTCCTGTGACCTGAGAAAAATGCTAAAATGTGTCAACATAAAGTTGGTGAGTTCACAGGTTTAATCAACAAGAAATGTGTTCATAAGCGTTTCAATGGTTTGCGTTTCAATGGTTTAGTATATAGAGCATATCATTAGGTAGCTAGCCTATGTTGTTGTTACTTAGCATTTCGAAACGAAGCTGACTGTTTACGTCCTATACGTGTTTGTTGTATCCCCGTCACGTCTCATCAGACAATGACAAATGTTAGGTCAATCAAGCACCCGTTTGACCTCCAATCAAGCTAGCGCGACTAGCCCGGTCGGGGTTTGTCAGACCCAGTAGTACTACTCAAAATTACCTCGCTAATCCCATTACTAACAGTTCGAGTGTGTCAGGACATGTTGTGTGTTTGCACTAACGTAACAAGCGATATCAATAATACTACAACCATTTATGTAAATCTGTTTGCATGTTTTCTCCCCCAAAAGGAAAGAGAGTAAAATAGGGGCCGTGAAACTCACTGATGATGTAGTAAGTATGTAGGATGAAAGTCTCCCAAGTGTTGTTTACGATGCGCTGTCAAACACCTATTGACAGTTATGTTAAGCGTTAATGTTGTGTTCAGCGTTAATAGACATGTTCAGTCGGGTCGGGTCGCATTGGTTCGGTCGTGGGTGACACACACACAAGTAGGCATACACGTATCAGACTTTATGTAGATTCCCAAATGGGTTATCGATATTTGTAAATGGTTAGGTTATTTTATGTTGAAGAAGTATGCGCTTGTTGATTGCGTTGACTTTAATCTTTGTGGTCAAGAAATGACACTTTATTGATTGTTACCATATCATCACACGATAGGCACACCGCATGCAAGGAGAATTCACTCACAATGACTCCAATCGCATATCAAGGCTAGACGCACGACTGGACACTTCATTCGCACGAATGGGCCTTCAATCGTACAAATCATCCTCATTCGTACGGTTGAACCCTCACTCGTACGACTTAGCACTCAGCCGTACCACACATCACCCACTCACCCGACTCAACAACCAATCGCATGACTGAACCATCATTCGTACGATTGGACCTTCAGTCGGGTGGTACTCAGTCGTACACATTTCTCCGATTGACTCAATCGCACACACTCTCAGTCGCATGCATTTATTCGCACGTCACGCACACACGCATGGACTCATTCTCATGATTCACCCCAGTCACACCACTTAGTCGCACGAGGGACCCAGTCGCATGACTCAGTCGCATGACTGGCCCAGTCGCGGACTGCAGCAGATCGCGACTGCTGGGCGGGCTGAACAGCCTTTGGCTGTTCCGTGCTCGGTTTTCACACAATCAGGACTTCCAGAAACACTTTCCTAACATGTCCAAGTGAAATGCACATGCTGATTGACCTCACACGCACCCCCACGACCACATGCATTCGGGTTGAACCCGAAAACCCGAACCCCAAGTTTGCAGCAGAGAAACGAGCAATAAAATGGATGACCAAGGTCGCCTACCTGCTTGGAGCGTGATTTCTCAGCTGTTGCGTGGTCTAACCGATGAAAACGAGCTCAATCGGGGTGATTTTGGTGCTAGGATGGAGAAATGGAGAAGAAGAGAGCGTAGGAGAGAAGAGAGCAGATTGTGAAGTTTTTGGGCTGGTGGATGGGTATTTATACCCAGCCCCAGTTTGGCAATTGTCAAGTTTAGTCCCTGTACTTAGGTCCCGTGTTCCGAAATTGGTTTCGGTTGATGACGGCGTAGATGGGCGAGCTATGTTAATTAAGAGGATTCCTTAGGAAATCCCGTTTATGTGAATCCACTACAAACACCCGTGTTAGTATTTTATCATTATTTATTTAATGATGTCGGTGGTGGTGTTTGTATACGTTTCGAGTATTAACGAGTATGTGCCAATGATAACGACAGTGGTCTGAATAGTGTTAACCTAGAATTACGGGGTGTCACATCATCCCCTTGTTGTAGGAATTTTCGTCCCGAAAATTAGCACATCATGTTACGAGGTTCTACGGGGAAGTACAAGGCTCTCGGTTTGTGACGCCTGTTGAATAGAGTTGCTGCGTATTCTAAGAGGTAGATGCCTGATCTTGGAACAGTTGCGGGTACGTCTTCTTCATCTGATCCTCGCGTTCCCAGGTAAACTCTGGTCCACGATTTGAGTTCCAACGAACCTTGACAATAGGGATACGGCTATGTTTGAGCGTCTTGACTTGTCGTTCCATGACTTCCACCAGTTCCTCGATGAAATGTACTTGTTCGTCCACATGTATCTCGCCTAACGGAACGATAAGAGTCTCGTCTGCAAGGCATTTCCTCAAGTTGGAGACGTGGAACACATCGTGTACTCCACGGAGTTCTTCGGGTATGTTCAACTGATAGGCCACGGGGCTAACCCGTTTGACAACCTCAAACGGTCCCACGTACCTAGGGCTTAGTTTCCCACGTTTCCCGAAACGAATCACACCCTTCCAAGGTGACACTTTCAAAAGCACCTTGTCACCTATTTAGAATTCCAACGGTCGGCGACACTTATCAGCGTAACTTTTCTGTCGGTCACGGGCTGCTGCCATACGGTTACGGATCTGAACGATCTTCTCAGTCGTCTCGTGCACAAGTTCAGGGCCGTTGAGTTGACTTTCCCCAACTTCCGCCCAACAGATAGGTGATCGGCACTTACGCCCATACAGTGCCTCAAATGGGGCAGCTTTGATCAATATGTGATAGCTATTGTTGTAAGAAAACTCAACTAGCGGTAAGTGAGTTTCCCAACTGCTGCCGAAATCTATGACGCAGGCACGTAACATGTCTTCTAAAGTATGGATCGTTCGCTCGCTCTGGCTATCGATTTGAGGGTGATACGTGGTGCTCATATCCAACCGCGTCCCCAATGCTCGTTACAAAGACTGCCAGAAGTGTGAAGTGAATCGAGCGTCATGATCAGAGATAATGGAAATCGGCACACCATGCCGAGAGACCACTTCCCTTAGGTAGATACGAGTTAACTTTTCCATACGATCAGTCTCCCGGATTGGCAGGAAGTGTGCGGATTTCGTCAAGCGATCCACGATCACCCAAATGGTGTCGCATCCGCTGGGAGTTCGAGGAAGTTTCGTGATGAAGTCCATAGATATCTGCTCCCACTTCCATACTGGTGTTTCTGGCTGTTGGAGTAAACCAGACGGTCGTTGATACTCCACCTTAACCTTAGAACAGGTTAGGCATCTGCTTACGTATGTGGCAATGTCAGCTTTCATATTCGGCCACCAGTAAAGGACTTTGAGATCGTGATACATCTTGTCTGAACCTGGATGGATTGAGTACCGGGATTTGTGAGCTTCGCCCATTACCAGTTCTCGTAGGTTTCCATACGAGGGAACCCACATTCGATCCATGAAGTAGCGGATTCCATCAGGCTTGGTTTCTAGTTGCTTCTCCATGCCTCGTAGCGATTCGGCTTTCAGGTTCTTGTCTTTTAATGCCTCAAGTTGAGTATTGCGGATCTGATCGGGTAAACCGGAGTGAATAGTGAGTTGCAGTGCTCGAACTCGTCTTGGCTTGAGTGTTTCCTTCTGACTTAGGGCGTCTGCTACTACATTGGCCTTGCCCGGATGATACTTGATCGTACAGTCATAGTCGTTTAACAACTCGACCCAACGACATTGTCTCATATTTAGCTCCTTCTGTTCAAAGATGTGCTGGAGACTCTTGTGATCGGTGTAAATGGTGCACTTGGTACCGTACAAGTAGTGTCTCCATATCTTGAGTGCAAACACGACTGCTCCAAGCTCTAAGTCGTGTGTCGCGTAGTTTTTCTCGTGTATCTTCAATTGTCGGGATGCATAGGCAATCACCTTATTGCGTTGCATTAGCACGCAACCGAGGCCTTGTATAGAAGCATCACAATAAACTACAAAATCTTCGGTTCCCTCAGGCAGGGATAGAATCGGTGCTGTACAGAGTTTTTGCTTCAGGACCTGGAATGCAGATTCTTGTTTATCACCCCTTTCGTACGTGGTTCCTTTATGAGTTAACGCAGTGAGAGGTTGAGCAATCTTTGAGAACCCTTCGATGAACCGTCGATAATAGCCAGCCAACCCGAGAAACTATCGTACCTCGGTCGGAGTCTTAGGCGTAGCCCAGTTCTTGATAGCTTTTATCTTTGCCGGGTCAACGTGTATCCCATTCTCATTGACCACATGGCCCAAGAAATGGACCTCTCGTATCCAGAAGTCGCATTTTGAAAATTTTGCATACAATTGTTCTCGTCTCAACAGCTCCAGAATCAATCTAAGGTGCTCCTCGTGTTCTTCCTTATTCCTTGAGTAAATAAGGATGTCATCGATGAAGACAATGACGAACTTGTCTAGATAGCGTTTGCACACTCGGTTCATTATGTCCATGAAAACCGTTGGTGCATTGGTCAACCCGAATGGCATAACCAAGAACTCGTAGTGGCCATACCTCGTTCTGAAAGCAGTCTTTGAAATGTCTTCTTCTCGTATCCTTAGTTGATGATAACCCGATCATAGGTCTACCTTGGAATAGTAACTCGACCCTTGTAGTTGATCGAACAGATCATCAATGCGCGGGAGAGGATAACGATTCTTAATCGTTGCTTTGTTCAATTCTCTGTAATCGATACACATGCGGAAAGTTCCGTCCTTCTTCTTGACAAACAGAACTGGGGCTCCCCACGGTGATGAGCTAGGTCTGATAAAACCTTTATCCAATAGTTCCTGCAATTGCGTAGACAGCTCTTGCAGTTCCCTTGGAGCTAATCTGTACGGTGCCCTCGCGATAGGGGCGGCTCCCGGTACCAAATCAATTTGGAACTCAACTTGGTGATGCGGTGGGAGACCGGGTAGGTCTTCAGGGAAAACCTTAGGATAATCACGTACAACAAGGATGTCTTCAATTTTCTTTTCCTCGGTTTCTTTTTCAGTGACCATGGCTAGGAAAGCGGTATCACCCTTACGCAAACACTTCTGAGCTTTCATGTAGGAGATGATTCCAGAGACCATGCCACTCCTTTCGCCCTGAACTGATAGAATTTCACCACTAGGAAGTGGTATGCGAACAATTTTCTCCCCACAGATGATCTCAACTTGATTCTTAGATAGCCAGTCCATACCCACAACTACGTCGAAACTACCAAGTGTGACAGGCATCAGGTCTATATCTATCTCATGACCACATAATCCTAGTCTGCACCCTTTAACGATATGAGTTGCCTCAATTAGTTTTCCGTCAGCTAATTCTACAACATAACTAGGTTCCATGACAGCTAGGGTTACATCTATGAACTTTATGAACTTGTTGGAAACAAAGCTCCTATCAGCTCCAGTATCAAATAGTATAGAAGCAAAACAACCATTCAGGGGAAACGTACCAGTAACCACATTCTGTCATCCCTTGCCTCGCCGGAACCGATCACGAATGCGCGACCCTTAGCATTGCCCCCATTATTCCCCTTGTTTCCACCCTTCAGCTGTGGACAATCCTTCCTGTAGTGGCCCTCCTTACCACACTCATAGCAGCCTCTAGTCACTCCACCCTAGCGTTGTTGTTGGGGTTGTTGTTGCTGAGTCATTAGTTCACCCCTGCAGTCTTTGGCTGCGTGACCCATCTTTCCACACCTCTGACAACGGAGTCGATCACATGGGCCATGATGATGGAAGTTGCACCGGTTACACCTAGGATTCTTGCCCGCGTAGCCGCTCGATCCCTGACCATAGTTGTTGTTGCTGTTCTGATTGCTGTTGGTGAAGCTTCTTGATGCGTCAAACTTTTTGGTCTGTTGTTGCTGGGTGTTGTTGGAGCTTGAAGACTTGCTGTTGTTACCCTCCCATTTCCTTTTGTGATCAGATGAACAAGAAGCAGCGCCACGTTTAGGCAAGGTTCCCTGTGCCACTTCCTGGTCAGTGAGTTATTGAGCCAGTCGGATGGCCTGCTGAATAGTGACAGGATCAGCAGCCATCACATTAGCCTGGATTTGAGGAGCTAGACCATCAATGTATTTTTCAATCCGCTTGTAGGCCGGAGTCACCATCTGAGGACATAATGCAGCCAACTCGTGCGAACGAGTCGTGTACTCCTCAATGTCAGAACCAATCATCTTTAAATTCCTAAATTCTGCCTCCAGTTTCTGGACATCGCTCCTGGGGCAGTACTCTTCTTTCATCAAAATCTTGAAATCATCCCATGGCATACCATTTGCAGCACCAAGCCCTAAGGTTTGGACTTGTGAGTTCCACCACGTTAGGGCTGGTCCCTCCAATGTGCCGGAGGCGTACTTGACGCGATTTCCATCAGGACAGTTGCACATGGCAAACACTGACTCGAGTTTCTCCAGCCAGCGAAGCAATGTGACAGCACCCTCAGAACCGCTGAAAGAATGAGGCTTGCAATCCATAAACATCTTGAAGGTACAGACTGTTGGACCTCCTTGATTCGGATTCTAGTCGTTCTGGTCCTGATTGCGGGCCTGCTCATAAGCTGCAAGCGCATCAGCCACGCGCTCATTGATGATAGCATTCAGCTCGGCTTGAGTCAGGGTGATATTTCCTCGTCCACCCGCGCGTCCCGCTCTTCTTCCAGACATGATTTCTTCAAATTACAACATATATTAATCAATAACCGGATAATAATTATTGACAATAATAAATTGTGTCATGCTAGTAAGAATGGAGGGTTTGTTTGCATTTCGATAGTAAAGCTTTATGTTGATTCGAGGCCTCATGCCTCTAAGTATGAAATTGAGAATTTGTACCGACCATAACCGTTATCACCCATTAGAGTTACCAGAATTCTCATGCACGACAAATTACAATTACATGTGCACCCGTGATTCTAATTTGCTTTGCATGGTCACACATGGTTCCTCCTATTCGAGATAACATACCTTGTCCAGTACCGAGTGTTATCAATGATAGAAGCATCAAAGATATATTTGTTATACCAAGAGTCAAATAACTAAGGTTGTACAAGAGATTCGGTTAAGATAACAACGGGAATCAAGACAATTTGGCCTTTTCCTTTCGAAGTTCTAGGTGTTTGAATGTCTAAGTCCGATCCTCTAATAGACTTGAATATCTTAGTTGTCCCTCATTTACTGCTCGGACTAGTGTAGAGGATGGGATATGTTGGGAATGGTAACAAGAGTGAGAGAGTTGGAAGAGTGAGGTATTGTTCTTTTTGTTTGTCATCGTTAAGCTTATCGCGTGTGTTAGGAAAGAGTTTCGTGTTCCAATCGTGGAAATGTTTGGTTCAATTCGTCGATGCTTCCACTCCGAAAGTGAAGGATCAAGTGTAAACGTTGGTAGTGAGCGAGAGGGATTCTCCGCCCCTCCATCAGCCGGTAATGACACACATGTCATACCCATTATGTTATGTTTGCTCAGCAGTGTAATGTCAGTACACCAGAAGGTTGTTTGCACAACAGTGGTAACCATGTAAAAGTGTCTGTGCAATACTAGTGTTGTGTCTAAGGCTATAGTCTAGATGCAATGCAATACTAGTTCTCTATAACCTGTGGCACTGATACCAATCTGTCACACCCCCAATTTCCACGAACGGGGTTTTACCGTTAGGCGTGTGACATACCAGGATCTCAGACACAGTCATATCGAACGACACTATATGAATTTAAAATAAACATTTGACTTCATTCCATAGAACATAAACAAAGTTCACAACAATGCGGAAGCATGTACATAGTTTGTAAATCCATTACAGTACAGTTACAATAGCCATGTTTAGACAAAATGTTCAATGCTGAAAATAAAATAGATGAATGCATGTCCTGAGTGCGTTTCCTGTAGCGTGCATCATGAGCTTATGCGTTCCTGTGACCTGAGAAAACATGCTAAAATGTGTCAACATAAAGTTCGTGAGTTCACAGGTTTAATCAACAAGAAATGTGTTCGTAAGCGTTTCAATGGTTTGCATTTCAATGGTTTAGTATATAGAGCATATCGTTAGGTAGCTAGCCTACGTTCTTGTTACTTAGCGTTTCGAACCGAAGCCGACTGTTTACGTCCTATATGTGTTTGTTGTATCCCCGTCACGTCTCATCAGACAATGACAAATGTTAGGTCAATCAAGCACCCGTTTGACCTCTAATCAAGCTAGCGCAACTAGCCCGGGAGGGGTTTGTCAGACCCTGTAGTACTACTCAAAATTACCTCGCTAATCCCATTACTAACGGTTCGAGTGTGTCAGGACATGTTGTGTGTTTGCACTAACGTAACAAGCGATATCAATAATACTTACAACCATTTAAGTAAATCTATTTGCATGTTTTCTCCCCCAAAAGGAAAGAGAGTAAAATAGGGGCCGTGAAACTCACTGATGATGTAGTAAGTATGTAGGATGAAAGTCTCCCAAGTGTTGTTTACGATGCGCTGTCAAACACCTATTGACAGTTATGTTAAGCATTAATGTTGTGTTCAGCGTTAATAGACATTTTCAATCGGGTCGGGTCGCATTAGTTCGGTCATGGGTGACATACACACAAGCAGGCATACACGTATCAGACTTTATGTAGATTTCCCAAATGGGTTGTCGATATTTGTAAATGGTTAGGTTATTTTATGTTGAAGAAGTATGCGCTTGTTGATTGCGTTGACTTTAATCTTTGTGGTCAAGAAATGACACTTTATTGATTGTTACCATATCATCACACGATAGACACACCGTACGCAAGGAGAATTCACTCACAATGACTCCAATCGCATATCAAGGCTAGACGCACGACTGGACACTTCATTCGCACGAATGGGCCTTCAATCGTACGAATCAACCTCATTCGTACGGTTGAACCCTCACTCGTACGACTTAGCACTCAGCCGTAACACACATCACCCACTCACCCGACTCAACAACCAATCGCACGACTGAACCTTCATTTGTACGATTGGACCTTCAGTCGAGTGGTACTCAGTCGCACACATTTCTCCGATTGACTCAATCGCACACACTCTCAGTCGCATGCATTCATTCGCACGTCACGCACACACGCATGGACTCATTCGCATGATTCACCCCAGTCGCACCACTCAGTCGCACGAGGGACCCATTCGCATGACTCAGTCGCATGACTGGCCCAGTCGCGGACTGCAGCAGATCGCGACTGCTGGGCGGGCTGAACAGCCTTCGGCTATTCCGTGCTCGGTTTTCACACAATCAGGACTTCCAGAAACACTTTCCTAACATGTCTAAGTGAAATGCACATGTTGATTGACCTCACACGCACCCCCACGACCACATGCATTCGGGTTGAACCCGAACACCCGAACCCCAAATTTGCAGCAGAGAAACGAGTAATAAAATGGATGACCAACGAAAACGAGCTTAATCGACGAAAACGAGCTTAATCGGGGTGATTTTGGTGCTAGGATGGAGAAATGGAGAAGAAGAGAGCGTAGGAGAGAAGAGAGCAGATTGTGAAGTTTTTAGGCTGGTGGATGGGTATTTATACCTAGCCCCAGCTTGGCAATTGTCAAGTTTAGTCCCTGTACTTAGGTCATGTGTTCCCAAATTGGTTTCGGTTGATGACGGCGTAGATGGGCGAGCTATGTTAATTAAGAGGATTCCTTAGGAAATCCCGTTTATGTGAATCCTCTACAAACACCCGTGTTAGTATTTTATCATTATTTATTTAACGATGTTGGTGGTGGTGTTTGTATACGTTTCGAGTATTAATGAGTATGTGCCAATGATAACGACAGTGGTTTGAATAGTGTTAACCTGGAATTACGGGGTGTCACAGTATGCGTAAGTCCTTACATATAAGTTGACTCGGGAATATTCTAGTTGTTGCATGATTACGTGATCATATGCAGGATAAGACGTTAATCAAGTATAATTACCATTTTGTCATAGATGTCAACAAACCCAAGTGATAAGGATCAGGAGTCTAAGGTCCCGCAGGTTGAGAGATCATTGCTTACTTCCAGCTTTTGCACCTGCTATGTCATCTCATGCTAGTGATCCCAGTAACAGGATTGGGTGGATCGAGGAGTCTGAAGAAGAGGAGCCTATTGAAGTTCCATCCGAAGATGAGAGAGCTTGTAGTTCCTATGGTTGATGGTGTTGATGACTCTAGTGATAGTGATGATAGTGAGGGCAGTTCTGGGGATAGTGAATCTAGTGATGATGGATCTAGTGGGGATGGTTATGTTGATGCTGATAGTGATTATGAGTGTAGGGATGAGGTTAAGGAGGTTGAGTTGTCTACTGGTGGAGTTAGGAAGAGAGCTAGCACTCCTATTCGAGCTAGTACTGATAGGGATGTAGATGGAGAGACAGTAGGATATGTTGTGGAGCGACCCCTCAAGAGGACATGTGTATGTGTGGCTTGGAAATGGGAAGGGTTAGGAGATCGAGTTCAGAGGTGGACCGATGAAGAGGGTATACCAGTGATTAGAGGAGTTGGAGAGTCTTCTAACTCGAGAGCATTACCCCTGACGAGGCAGCCGATGGAGAGGACTGTGACTCTACTAGCTGCTAGGGTGTCCGGTTAGAGAGCAGGTTAGACTCGCTGGAGATAAGGAATGGCGAAGCTAGTGATGACAGGTTGAATGAGCTAGATGGTAGACTAGGTACGTTAGAGGAAGAGAAGGTAGAGGATGATGATGCACAGGTGCAGATGCATCACAGGATCCAACTGTTAGAGGAGAAGATGCTCGAGATGCAGAGAAAGTTGATCGCTACTGAAGCCAAGATCGAGACGTGACACTGACAGCTGATGTGACAAAGATGAGGTTGGATGCCTCAAGAGTTAGAGAGATGGATGCGAATCGTCGTGTGCGAGTGATGGAGCAGCATGTGAGGGTTACCATGCCACTCATGGTAGTTTGCGTTCTACTTCTCATGGTTACTGCATGTTTGGGAGTTTATTTTGGCGTGAGCTATCCAGGAGCCAGGCGAGGATTTCCATGATTGTCTTATTTCCAGTTTGTCTATTTCATTTCATCATTGTAATTGTTGCGTGAAACAATTTATTAACTCACGTAAAAACATGTACTTGTTAGGGGATGGCATTTGACCGCCCCAGTATTTTGGTTGGACCAAATTGTTATTTTGGCATTTGACGAAAAACAAGTAACATTGGTTTTTGGGTTAAGTTTTAGATGAATGAAATGTGATGAATGGTTATGTTATGATGTTATGGTTAAATTTCTTTGCTTACATACGTGACTTTCCAATTTGTTTTGGGTGTTAAGCTTAATATAAGCTTCACAACCCCATACCTTTAAATATGATTACGATGGAACTCTTTCCATGCCATATTTCAAAAGGTGTCGAACCCACTTTCTTTGTTTGGGCCATATTCAAAATACGAGCCGTGGAGAGTAGTGCGAAATCCCAAGATGATAAAGGTGGTAACCTCATAGCCATAATGAATTGAACCATATCCAGATAGGGTTCAGTTTCTCCTTTATCAGAATGAAGAACTTAGATTGTTATGTAGAGTTGATTTTCTACTTCATTATTGAAGATTTTGAACATTTCAAAAACTTCATTCTTATGTGTCATCAAGTGCTCACAATAATAGTGACTGTAATCGTCGGTTACAGTAATGAAGTATCTTTCACCAATCTTTGTCATTGTCTTAAAAGGACCATATACATCCAAATGTATTATTCCTAATAAGTCTTTTGGTTCACACTTATCAAAGAAACATTTTCATTAGTTTCCAAAAGACCATTCTTTTGAAGTGTTTGAATCCAATTCTTGTTTTTGTGGCCAAGATGACAATGTCAAAGATAATAATAACTTAAACCCATTTTAAGTTTCTTTGTGCTTGATTGGTATAATGTGTTATTATGGGATGAATCATCATGAACCAATTCATAAATACCATTAAAAGGCATAGCCTTGAAATAAAATGTATCATCCATATAAACATAAATACCATCATTTACAAACCTTAAATCATAACATATTGTTTTAAAAGGAAACATTAATTATGTTCCTAGTCAAACTAGGTGCATACAAAATGTTTTGAGAACAACTTCCAAACCATTTGAAAGTCTCAAAATAGAGTTCCCTTCCTTGAAGCGCACATTTCTTTTGAACCCCTTTGCAACAATTGCAAGTATGAGTCTCACATCTGGTATCCAATACCCATGTGTTTGAAGAAATGACATTTAATACAACGTTAATCATGAAAATTGTATTTGAGGTTTGCCCAGCATCCCTCTTATTTCTCAACTCCTTGAGATAGGAGGGACAATTCCCTTTTTATTGTCCTATCTCTCCATACTCAAAGCATGGATCGTTCTCCTTTACCTTAGGCTTCATAAGCTTAGGTTTTTAAGGTTTCGCTTTAACCTTTGCTTTGATGTATTCCTTTCTTTTGGCAATAATTGCCTTAGGATTGGGATTGGCCATTTCTTATAGCCTCCCTCATTGATCGAGAGAATAGGTAGAACCTCTCTACCCATCCCTGCCTTGGTTGCTTTGAGCATTGCGTGAATTTCACTGATGCTCTTGTCCCACCAGTTCATATTACAGTATATTATGATTGTCTCAAACCTTTAGTTGGGTAATCAAGGATCAAATCCATGGCCAACTACTTTGAGACAGGACAGTTAAGCATCTTGAGGCTATCAATGTGGCTTTTCATCTTAAGAATATATAAGATGATATTGATTGGGTTTCTTCCATGTGACATGCATAAAGTGCTTGATCCGTTTCGAAGCAATCTTACTAGAGTTTGTTGAAGGAACATTTCCTTCAACTAGATTATCATGTCATATGCCCTATGATGCTCCAAACCCTTTTGGAGTTCGGGAATCATATTCCCACCATGAGGTAGGAATCTTGCACAGAATCCTTAATGTGCCTAAGCCAATCGTAAAAAGGCCTTAACATCAACACCGTTGGTTGGTGAGACATGGGATAGTCAAGGACATAGGCCTTTACTCATTCTTGAGAACGATTCTCAGGTTTCGAAATTGAGTTCATAAGGTTGTTGTCGTTCTGACGATCCCTTTCTAAAATAGTTCTCAGTGATAGGGTATGGACGGTCGGGGTGGTAGCATTATTGTTTGTGGCCATTCTACAAAATTTACAAAGTTCTTATTAGTATTTGTGAAAAATTTCATTTTAATTATTAATACCCTTTTATGTCTCATAGACAATTAATAATTAAAATCTAGAATCCAACGTTACATTCAAATAATGGTTAGGTGACCTTTATCCCATTGTTTAGATTAACAAGGTAGTCAAAATTTGACAATTGCAACCTTTTGCAACTTCTAGCCTTTATGGAATCGGTTAAACATCTTATGTTTGGTTGGCATGTTTAATCCCATCAACACCATTGTACGCCATGCTTCGGTGACCCTATACACATGGTTTCCAATTCAAGTCATCCTACTTACACACACGTATGAGTTTACTCATACAAGTGGTTAGGTGACCTTTATCCCACAAATATGTTAAGCTCCCCTCAAAACACAAGTTCCTTAAAAGTGGTTAGGTGACCTTTATCCCACAAATAGGTCTCAAGTGATTCGAGTGTCGTGTAAAAGGATGGTGTTGAACTTGGTTTCAAAGGGATTTTTAGTTTTCATTAATTCTAGTTTTGAAAACTCTATGTACTTTGTATTTGCATGCTTTCAAATGCAAGGTATCATATGGTTTATTTTTAATAAAACCTCTTTTATTAAATCATTAATCCTTTTTTTTAACCTTTTATTAACCACTTAATGATTAAAAACCATAAATTTTCAGCTTGTTGAGTTTGCTAATGAGTTTGTTATGCATATCCAAATATCAAACAATAATCATACAACAAACAACCAAACAAGCATAATCATACAAACATATGTGCATAACCATAGCCACTAAGTTGACTACACTTGTTTGCCATCACAAGTGTTGTCATAAGGTCATTCCTAAGGGTTTAAAATTGACACTTCTAAGTGTCCATGAACTGCCACTTGAACCCGCATCCGTATGCTTCAAGTGTCCATGTCTTTTGTGTCCTTGCTTTTGGGTCTTCTTCTTGTGCATCTTCTTTTACAAAATTATATCCTAATACAATTTTCTAATAAAAGAAATTCACCTATTCTATCTATTACATAACCAAATGAATAAATAAATTACAACCCAAATACTGAAACAAAAGAAATTATTACAACCCTTTTAAATGAATACAACCAACAAGACAATTCCACAATCAACCAAATCCAAAACACACATGGTCAAGGCTATGTTATGCACTAAAACATGTATCCATATACATCATATAAAGAACTAAATGAACCCCTTTTTATAACCTTAAAGTTCTGGCCAACGTGAACCAAAACTTTAGGGTTATGTCCAAAATAACATAATCAACCATTTGATGACATCCTTTCAAGATTTAATCATCAGCATGCAAGATATGACCTTGAAAGGTTGGGGTATCATCATATCATCACAAAAAAGCCCCTATTAGGTTGTTTAAGTCCTATAAAACCAATTTTACAAGGACAAATGAAGCTATTCATCCACATATCCGGCTTCTTTAACAAACTAGTTTAACCATTTAAACTAAGAAAACGCAGCGGAATAATAGATTAATATCAAGTTGTAATATGAAAATTAAAAGTTCATAACTTTGCTTCAACAAACCCAAATCATAAGGATCATTCATATGTGTATGAACTAGCTATCAAGAGAAGGAAACAACCAAAACAACATCAACAACTACCTTTGTAGGCTGCTGAAAATGTGAATGAAACACCTTCCATAAGGGCTGCTAAAAACGTGATTTAGATGAAGAAAAGGCTGCTCTTGAATGGCCAAAACACCAAAGTAGATGTCCTCAAGTGTTCATACCCACAACCCTCTAAGCAACACCCTTTTGCTAGGATTTATACACCCAAAATTGAAAGAGACAAGCTGCTGGAACCCTTCCAGCAGAGATTTCTTGATGAAAAAGAGAATTTTGTTCTTTCTTGCATGTATGAGAGAGAGAGAGAGAGAGAGAGAGCTGAATTGAAGAAGTGTTTTCTTGTGTTAATGGGTGTGTATTTTTCAAGATAACAAATGACCAATGATGACCCTAAGGGGGCGGCCGAATCCTACCTTTAAAATGGGTTTTCCCCCATTTTAAACACCCACTAACTTATTAACTAGTTGTATTGTTAATTGTATTGTTAGTTATATTATTAACCTTTTAAGTATATAACTAAAACACACACTCTCTTATTATTTGATGTTATTTAACAAACTTAAATAACATTACAAATAATGTCCATGAACAAAATATCCTTATAAGTTGTTCTTTCTCACATACAATTTATTTAGAAAAGCCATTTTCTAAATTGGTGTAATTATTTAATTGCATGAACATATCATCAATTAAATAATAATTGGTGTTCGCAAAGCTTGTTATTGGGTATGACCCGACTTGGATCATGACGTACTAACCACATCAATATTCTATGTGTCTTGGGCATAAAGAATCCAACAATGAAATGGTTTGCATACGTAAGTGCTTACATTTTAATTTGAATGCCATATGAGACGTTGTTTAGCATACGTAAGTGCTATATTTAGTTTGAATTCATATGAAGAGATTGTTTGCATGCGTAAGTGCTTACATATGAGTTGACTCTCGAATATTCTAGTTGTTGTATGATTTCGTGATCATATGCAGGATAAGATGTTAATATCGTATAATTAACCTTTTGTCATAGATGTCGACAAACCCAAGTGATAAGGATCAGGAGCCTAAGGTCCCGCAGGTTGAAAGATCATCGTTTACTTCCAGTTTCTATGCTGATCCCAGTGCCTTTGCACCCGTTATGTCACCTCATGCTAGTGATCCTAGTAACAGGAATGGGTGGATCGAGGTGTTTGAAGAATAGGAGCCCATTGAAGTTCCATCCAAAGATGAGACCGAGCCTGTAGTTCCTATAGTTGATGGTATTGGGGACTCTAGTGATAGTGATGATGGTGATGACAGTTCTAGGGATAGTGATTCTAGTGATGATGGATAGTGGGGATGGTTATGTTAATGGTGATAGTGATTATGAGTGTAGGGATGAGGTTAAGGAGGTTGAGTTGTCTACTGGTAGAGTTAGGAAGAGAGCTAGTCCTCCTATTCGAGCTAGTACTATAGGGATGCATCCGTCGCATAGGTCATTCCATTTATTCCCTGAAGGACATAGGATGAAGATCACTCCACAAAAGGCAGTGTTACAACACAAAAAGAGGACCCTCACTGATAGGGATGTAGATGGAGAGACAGTAGGATGTGTTATGGAGCGACCCCTTAAGAAAACGCGTGCATGTGTGGCTAGGAAATGGGAATGGTTAGGAGATCGAGTTCAGAGGTGGACTGATGAAGAGGGTATACTAGTGATTAGAGGAGTTGGAGAGTCTTCTGACTCGAGAGCATTACCCCATGACGAGGTAGCCGATGGAGAGGACTGTACCTCTACTAGCTGCTAGGTGCGTCCGGTTAGAGAGTAGGTTAGACTCGTTGGAGATGAAGAATGGTGAGGCTAGTGATGACAGGTTGGATGAGATAGATGGTAGACTGGGTACGTTAGAGGAAGAGAAGGTAGTGGATGATGATGCACAGGCGTAGATGCATCACAGGATCCAACTGTTGGAGGAGAAGATGCTCAAGATGCAGAGAAAGTTGATCGCTAATGAAGCCAAGATTGAGGACGTGACACTGACTACTGATGTGACCAGGATGAGGTTGGATGCCTCAAGAGTTAGGGAGATGGATGCGAACCGTCGTGTGCAAGTGATGGAGCAGCATGTGAGGGTTACCATGCCACTGATGGTAGTTTGCGTTCTGCTTCTCATGGTTGCTGCACGTTCGGGAGTTTACTTTGGCGTGAGCTATCCAGGAGCTAGGCGCATATTCCCATGATTGTCTTATTTCCAGTTTGTCTATTTCATTTCATCATTGTAATTGTTGTGTGAAACAATTTATTAACTCGCGTAAAAACATGTACTTGTTAGGGGATGGCATTTGACCGCCCCAGTATTTTGGTTTGGCCAAGTTGTTCTTTTGGAATTGGATGAAAAACAAGTAACATTGGTTTATGGAGTTAATTTTTGGGATGAATGAAATGTGATGAATGGATTAGGTTATGAGGTTATGGTTAAATTTCTTTGCTTACATACACGACTGATTCGGATATTGCGTGATATATCGACTCACTTATATTATGATTGTTATGTTATAAAAGAAAAACCATGGCTCCAAGACGGGAAACCCACGGAAACCCACTTCCACAAACTGCTGAGGAATTAGCTCAATTGATTTCACAACACGTTCAAGCTGCCGTCGCCCAACATAATACAAATAAGGGGAACCAAAACGAAGGATGCAGCTACAAGACCTTCCAAGCATGCCAGCCAAAGAATTTTGCTAGAACAGAAGGACCAGTTGGAGTTCTCCGCTGGATAGAGAAGATGGAAGCAGTTATGATGATCAGCAACAGTACACCAACTCAACGCGTTAAGTATGCAACAAGTTCACTCCAAGATGAGGCGTTAACTTGGTGGAATGCACAAATCCAAGCTTTAGGTGAGGTGCCTGCCTATGCACTCACCTGGGACGAATTCAAAGCTTTGTTGATTAAGGAATACTATCCACGTAATGAGAATCGAAAGGTTGAAGCCGAGTTTTGGAACCTCTCGATGGAAGGAGCAGATGTTCGTGGATACACTACACTGTTCAATGAAATGGCAAGAATTGTACCCCATCTCATAACCCCTGAGTACAAAAGAATCAAACGCTACATTTAGGGATTGGTGCCTCAGATTCATAGCATGGTGACATCATCAAACCCTACTACTTACCAGGAAGTAGTGCAACTAGCACATACCCTGACCGATGATGCTGTACGAATGGGAACGTTAAGGAAGGCGAGCACAGGGAAGAAGCCAATGGAAATTTGTGAAAGTTCTATGGAGAAGGAAAAGTCAGTTTATTCTGGAAAGAGGAAATGGTCTGAAGGTTCAGGAAGTCATTCTGGAAACTTCCGTCTGAAGAAGAGAGGCCCTGGCAGGATGTATACTGCTAATGAAGCAAAAAGAAACCAAGGACCTAACCCTAAGTGCAACAAATGCAAATACTACCATACAGGCCCCTACAACGTATGTGAACGCTGTGGAAAGTTTGGACACCGAATAAGAGATTGTCGAGTAAAGTTGGACGAGAGGAAAGAAGGTCGTAACCAAGGTTGCTATGAATGTGGAGCGTTTGGACATTTTAAGAGGGAATGCCCTAAGTTGAAGGAATAGGAAGCTCGTGGTAGAGCATTCGTGATGGAGGCGAAGAAAGCTCGTAAGAATCCCTCCGTTGTCACCGGTACATTTCTAGTTAATAATCATTATGCTTACGTATTATTCGATACTGGAGTCGATAGAAGTTTTGTTTATTGAAACTTCGAGTCTTTCCTTGACTCATAATCTAGTAAGTTGAATAAGAAGTACTCGATTGAGTTAGCTAATAGGAAATTGATAGAAACTAATGAAGTGTATAGGGATTGTACTATACTCTTAGGAGACCACACGTTTAGAATTGACCTTTTGCCTATAGAATTGGGAAGTTTCGATGTTGTAATACGGATGGATTGGCTATCGAAGAATCGTGCTAAAATCGTATGTCATGAGAAAGTAGTCAAGTTGCCCCTCGATAATGGAGAGCCATTAGAGATTCAAGGTGATGAAAGTGCTCCGTTAAAGATTGTAAATGTGATGAAGGCGCAAAAGTATTTAAGGAAAGGATGCGCAACTTTTATAGCCCATGTAATTGACACGAGAGCCGAGGAGAAGAAGCTAGAGGAAATACCGATAGTGCGCGACTCTCCGGAAGTGTTTCCTGAGGAGTTGCCTGGGTTGCCGCCGCAACGGCATGTTGAATTTAAAATCGACTTATTACCAGGAGCAGTGCCAATTGCATGATCTCCATATCGGTTAATGCCACCTAAAATGCAGGAGTTATCCAAGCAATTGCAGGAAATGTTGGAAAGGATTTATAAGACCAAGCTTCTCGCCTTGGCGCCAGTGTTATTTGTGAAAAAGAAGGATGGATCGATGAGGATGTGCATCGACTACGGAGAACTGAACAAGTTAACCATCAAGAACCGCTACCCTTTGCCAAGAATAGATGACTTGTTTGACCAATTGCAAGGACCGAGTTACTATTCGAAGATAGATTTGCGCTCTGGGTATCACCAGTTGAGAATTGCTGAGGAAGATGTTCCTAAGACAGCGTTTCGAACGTGATATGCTCACTATGAATTCATGGTCATGCCTTTTGGACTGACAAACGCGCCTGCTGTATTCATGGATCTCATGAATAGGGTCTGCAGACCATATCTGGATAAATTTGTAATCGTGTTCATAGATGACATACTTGTATACTCGAAAACTAAGGAGGAACATGAACAACATCTGAGGTTGTTTTTGGAGTTACTAAAGAACAAGAAGTTATATGCAAAACTTTCCAAATACGTGTTCTGGATTCGAGAAGTTCAATTTCTTGGACATGTCATCAATGCTGAAGGCATACACGTTGACCCCGCCAAAATTGAAACAATTAAGAATTAGGAAATACCAAGAAACCCAACCGAGGTACGACAATTCCTTGGGTTGGCAGGATATTATCGGAGATTTATCGAGAACCTCTCAAAGATAGCAAAGCCGTTGACTGCATTGACATAGAAGAACAAGGAGTATCTTTGGTGTGAGGAGCAAGAGGAAGCGTTTCAATTGCTCAAGGCCTTGTAGTGCCCCTATTTTGTCACTTCCTGAAGGGACTGACGGATTTGTGGTATATTGTGATGCCTCGCACCATGGACTAGGATGTGTTCTGATGCAAAACAATAAAGTGATCGCTTATGCATCACGACAACCTAAAGTGCATGAGCAGAACTACACGACTCATGATTTGGAGTTAGGAGAAGTAGTTTTCGCACTCAAGATTTGGAGACACTACCTATATGGTACGAAGTGTACAATCTTTACAGATCACAAGAGTCTCCAGCACATCTTTGAACAGAAAGAGCTTAATATGAGACAATGACGTTGGGTGGAATTGCTCAATGACTACGACTGTGATATTCGTTATCACCTAGGTAAGGCCACGTTGTGGCCGATGCCTTAAGTAGAAAAGAGCGTGTGAAATCCTTGCGTGTGCGTGCACTAGGTTGACCATCCAAACAAATCTCATAGCTCAGATCCGTGACGCTCAACGTGGAGCTTTGAAAGAAGAGAAATTGAATGATGAGAATCTCCATGGAATGATTCGAGAACTTGTACCTAAGTCTGATGATACGTTATACTTCATGAATAGAATATGGGTACCCCTTACGGGAAATTTGCGTGAATTGGTACTGGATGATGCTCATAGGTCTAGATATTCGATTCACCCAGGGTCGGATAAGATGTACAAGGATTTTAAGGAACATTACTGGTGGCCGAATATGAAAGGAGATATTACTGAGTACGTTAGTAAATGTTTGACTTGCGCAAAAGTCAAAGTCAGGTACCAGAAACCGTCCGGACCTCTTCAACAGCCAGTGATTCCTCAGTGGAAATGGGATCGTATCACTATGGATTTCGTCACCAAGTTACCCCGCACAAGGAGCGGTTGGGACACCATTTGGGTAATTATGGACCGTTTGACGAAATCGGCACATTTCCTAACTATTAGAGAATCCTATCGTATGAAGAAGTTGGCTAGCATTTATCTCAAAGAGGTTGTGTCTCGGCATAGAGTGCCGATTTCGATTATCTCTGATAGAGATAGCCGCTTTACATCAAGATTCTGGAAAGCATTGCAGAAAGCCCTATGCACAAAGCTAGATATGAGTACGGCTTATCATCCACAGAGTGACGGACAAAGTGAAAGAGTTATTCAGATCTTGGAAGATATGTTGCGCGCTTGTGTAATAGATTTTGGTCGTAGTTGGGATACTCACCTGCCGTTAGCTGAATTTTCCTATAACAATAGCTATCAAACTAGTTTGAAGGCCGCACCATTCAAAGCACTTTATGGGAGAAAATGTCGTTCTCCACTATGTTGGAATGAGGTTGGTGATAAATAAATGATAGGACCTGAGATCATCCAGGAGACAACAGATAAGATCCTTAAGATAAAGGATCGATTGAAAGTCGCACAGGACAAACAGAAAAAGTATGCCGACCGAAGGAGAAAACCGTTGGAATTCAAGGTTGGAGATGGAGTTCTGCTGAAAGTCTCCCCTTGGAAAGGAGTTGTTAGGTTTAACAAGCATGAAAAACTTAGCCCCCGCTAAATTGGTCCATACATGATCGTAGCCCGTGTAGGCCCTGTTGCATATCGTCTAGAGTTACCGCGTGAATTGAAAGGTGTGCATAATGTGTTCCATGTGTCCAATTTAAGGAGGTGTTTGTCTAATAAAACGCCTGTTATTTCTCCAGAAGAAGTTTGTCTTGATGATAAACTTCAGTTTCGTGAAGAACCTGTTGAGGTTACTGATTGGAAGGAATGTAAGACTAGACGTAGTCGTATTCGCCTAGTGAAAGTGAGATGGAACTCGAGACATGGACCTGAGTATACTTGGGAACGGGAAGACATGATGAAACGAGAGTACCCGCACTTATTCAAGACAAATTGTAACCCTACCTCTTAGAAAAATTTCGGGACGAAATTTCTTTAAGGAGGGAAGGTTGTGAGAACCCTGATTTTCGAGTAATTTCTCTAGAAACCCTAGGTTTTGATTTCAATGCTCAGTCTTGTTTTAGAATATATAGCACTAAATAAACTAATCTAAAGATTGATTAGAGTCCTACGTGTGCTTACGTTTCTATTTCATGCGTGTTCGACCGTGAAAACCCGAGACCGGCGAATGTCTGAAATAAACGCCACTACGAACCGACCGGGAAATAAATATTAACGTCATAGGTAAAAATGAGAATTTGGCTAATTTAATCTTAGTTACACTAATATTAATGTTATTATGTGAGAAAATGACTATCATAACGAGAAAACCTCATAACAGCATCGACGCGCCTTAGTGCGACGAGATGGCTTAATCTAGCGGATAAACAATAAAATGCTCAAGTGGATGATAAAACCAAGATATGGGGCGTGTAAATAGTCATTTTGGACTAGAATTTCGCAAGGAATTTGAATTTAACATGTTCGGGCTTTGAAAATCGGGTCGATACGGGAGAAAAATGAAAAGACCGCTCGGCTACCCCCTTCTCCCCCTTGCCTTACGGCCGTCCCTCCCCCTCTCCTTACCCTCCCCTTATATAAACCCCTCTCCCCCCTCATTTTTCATCCTCTTGATTCATTTCAAAAGAAAATCACCCTCTCCCTCTCTTTCTCTCTACAACCTACGGCCAACACCACCACACCACCACCATTTTCGTTTTTGTTCCAATTTCATTGAAGATCTACAATTGGAACTGGAGATGCAAGCATACTAGAGCGTAAGAAGGCTTGTTGGTGGAGATAATCGAAGGAAAAACGCAAGAAAATCATCATTTCTTACTCTCTTAGTAGTTTCGGATACTAGAGCAAAGGTATCATCAAAAACATTCGTATTATGTTGGTTTTTGTTAGAAGTAGTTACGGGTCGTACATCCAAGTAAGGATTTAGTAAAAAGAAAGTTTGAATCTGGAAATGATGATCAAAAGTGGAGTATTTTGAGTATGCATGTATGTGTGTGTGTCCGTACGTGTGCATGTATGTATGTTAAAGTTTTGATGCTAGATTGTTACTTGATGATGTGTTATTGATGTTGAATTGTCCATGCAAGTAGATTAAAGTATGAAATATGTTATGGATCGTCTATTGTGAAATTTTGATGAAGGTTTACATGTATTAAATGTGTGTATGGGTGACCGTATGCATGCATGTGTGTATGTTGATGTTTGGGTGTTTGTTCTTGCAAAATGTGTTGTTTTAGGGTTAGATCATTACATGAAAACGGATTATTGCGTGAAAAATAGTTAGAACAGATGTTAAATAATGAAAAATGTGTGGATTCATGCTATTTTGTGTATGGATTGTTGTTTGGATTATTTGAATGATAGTTGACCGTTTGGATGCTCAAAAAGACGTAAATTCAGGAAGAAAACGTAAGTATAAATAAGATTTCAAGAAATCTGGGAACTTGATGTTAAATGTGATGTATTATGATGTAGGAACTCATATTTATGTGTGTGACAAAGTGACTTGATATATGGTTGAATATGTAGCTAGTAATGGTCGCTAAAAAGGCGTAAAACGAGGATTTTCGAAGTTAAACAAAAGATATTTTGAGAACTGTTTTTAGGGTAGATTATAAATGGGATTTTATGTTCAAAATGCTTAAGTATAGTTAAATTCGTGAAACTTGGTGCTTGGACGCGAATTGTGGTCATTTGGACTAGACTAGTCACTAATTCGGCTTGATTTCGGTTTTAAAATGCATGATTTATAGATCTGAATTTGAGCAGTAAGTTTTAAGCTATTTTATGACTTATAAACAGCCCCTAATGTATGTTAGTAGTTATGAATGTTAACTATGAGTTATCTTGCTCGGTTTGACGGTTTGTTTGACAAACTTGAGTAAAAATTGTCATGATTTAGAGACTTTTATACCAAGTTGGTTAAAGTTGTTTGATTCATGAAATGTGATTTAGGATTTATGTACGTATATAAATATGAGTGTTTATGTGTTATTTGGTTATAATTTTCACATTTTTTGTTGTTAATTAATGCTTGTCTAAGTAATGCCTAATTCACCGTTTTCGTTAAGATCTTAACCGAGTGTTATAATCACCAACTACTCACGTAAATAAATATTTCTTAAAAATAATATAAGTCTAGTAGGTTGGATGAACAACTTGCTTGTAAGACTTGAGTATCAATTCTTAAAGTGTCTATCGTATTTAGGGCACTATTAGGATTGACTGGACGTTCGTTGGTGTAATTGCACGTACTTGCAACTTCGTTAATCAAGGTGAGTTTCCACAGCCCCCTTTTTAACTTGTTATCGTTTTACAAAATCGTGGGGGAAATACATGGCTTTCGTTCGTTGTATCATGATCATGTGGCTTACTCGTATGTGTTCGTATGAGAGTCTCGAGTATGGGTGTTTCGTTATTGTGTTCATGTGAGTCGTTCATGAATACCCCCTTTTCCCATATAATCATTAGCCTTGGGTTAGGCCACAGTGTATATTGGTAGATCTATTTGGGTTTGACAGTCCGCACTTACGATCAGTAGCTCTGATCAAGCGTTTTGGATGTGACTGAATGTATGTTGAATTCGTTTCATGGGGATTGCTTACTTTAAGTAAAGCTTTCATGTCTTGGTTTGATTATAGCTCCAGCAACTATCATTAAGTTGTATTCCTAGCTAGTTTGAAACTTACCACATTGTTTGTCAATGATATCTGATACTGTTGTATATAATGTTTTCGTAAACCCATGAAACTCGCTCAACTTTATGTTGACTTTTTAAGCATGTATTTCAGGTACATAGGAGCATGGATGGTGGTATGAACTGGGCTTGGGCAAACGTGGATGTGGCATCTTTTGGTTATGTAATTAAAAATACAATCTTTGTGTATGATCGTTGTTAAACAATTTGATTTTTTTTATTTTGGAATGTTGTGACAAAAATACTGTGGTTTGTAATTTAAAACTTATGTTTTAATGTTTGCCTATATATCATGTTGGTTTCCAACTTTGTCATCGCCATGCTTAACGCATATACAATTCCACTGTGATATTCAACGTCGTTTTTGGGGTGTGACAAAAATCAACAACATTAGTCCTGGAATGCTCAGCTGAATAGCTTCAAATCCTCAAGACTCATACTATGAGTGTATCACACTCGGAAACAATTTTAGCGATACTAAAATTTTGAGGACGAATTTTCTTAATGGAGGGGAGAATGTAACACCCCTGAAATCTAGCCCAATTAGAAAACTTAATGTATTATAGGACACAATAAAGGTCTGGATTGAGTTGGGCTTATGAAAGAAAACATGGATAACAAACTAGCATTTTAGGCCCAATAAAGCCCAATAAGGCCCGAACTTATAAACAAGGCCATTTAAGGCCCATTGAAGCTCGATTCGATAATTCTAAGCTTGAACAATAATCAGATGAACGTAACAAGTTATAACCTGATGATTACAAACTTACAAATGAGTATTTGACAGATAATGTTTTAACACGTCTGACGTGGGAAATTAACGTACAAAATATTATTTAATACTTAATTATATATGTTTTGATACCAAAATAATAACAACGCTCATTCAAGGAAAACACTTAAAACAGTTAAACGTGTTGAATACGCAATATTTACACGTTGGATCTCATTTAATTATCATGAAAAAATTAGAAATGATCAAATAAATAATCTTGGAATATTTATAACATTTAGTATAATTGAAACTATCGTGAAGTAAAATTTTTAACGATACAAAACTGATACGAGCGTGACGCGAACTAGCCTGTTAACGAACCCATTCACTTAACCCTACTATATAAACAAATGTTTCCCTATTTTTAGGGTTTTCAAAATACGTTTGACAGAAAAAGAGTGGAGCATCCACAGCCCCCTCCTTCCGGTGAACCTCCGGCCGATTTCCGGCTATCCACGGCGAACCTCCGGCGAGTGCCTCACCCTCTCAACCCCTCTCTTAAAACTTAACATGATGGTGGTTTTAGGTTCTTATAATTTCAGGATGTCACTTGAACAAGATTCCTGCAAAGGGGCGAATGTGGTGGTGGCGGTTCAGTTTATGATTGGTTGCGAAGACAGTAGTGCTTGGTGGTGGTTACGAATGGCTTTGACGGTGGTCGGCTATGGTTGGTGGTTGTTTTCGTGGGGTGCATCTGTGGCTACAGCCCCTCGCCCTTGTGGTGGCCGTCGGTGAAGGTAGGCGGTGGTGAAAAGGGGGGTCTTGACCTTGAAGGTTACTACGATGGTTGTGGTTGTGACGGTTGTGGTGATTGGATGTCGGTTGTGTAGGCTGCGCTAGATGATGGAGATCGTGGTAGTGGTTCTGGATCTGGAAGATGGCGTAAGCCGGTGCTGGCTATGGTGGCTGTGACGATGGTGTTGAGGCCAGGTGATGGTGGGGATGTTGGCGGTTGATGGTGGATGTCTGTAATTGTGGTTGTGGTTGCAGATTGGTCATGGTAATGGTGTTGTTTGGGAGGCTACCGGGAAGGGCTGCTACAATGGTGATGGCTGCGATGTTGTGGAGTGTTGGCTGTAACGATGGTGGCGGTATTGGCTAGGGTTTAGGCCGCCTAAGGCGGTGGTGATGATCATTGTTATGATTTGAGGAGGTGGTGATGGTGATGGCCGCCGTGGTATGGTTTGGTAGCGACGGTGATGGTGGGTGTGTTGGTGATGGAGGTGTAAACCGATGGTGCTGATGTTGTAAAGGCTAGTAGTGGTGATCTAGGGCTGCTCCTGTGGTTGCATGTTAGATAATAGACAAGATCCAGGGGATTTGGTGACATTTGGGTTATTTTCGGTGAGGATTCGAGTCGACTAGGAGGTTCTAGCAGTGACCAAAGGCGGTTCATGGTGGACAGTGGCTGCATGTAGTGGATATTGATGGTAAAAGTCATAACCGAGGTGTATGGTAACGTATGTTGCGGTATTAATTGCGTTTGGTTATGAGATAACAATGTAGAAGTGTTGTATATAATTTTAGTGTGTTTTGACTAGGTTAAACCTTGGTCAAAGCTGATGGTCAATGTGGTCAACAACACAAGTAGGCAACGGAGAAAGGTTAATGACGTAAAAACGAGCCAACAATGTTAACGGTGTCGACACAAATCGATTTTGAACGGGTTCGCGTATGCGAACAATGCGAGTGAAAGGTATAATGCGCTTCGTTTTATGTCAAAGCTTGAGAAATTATATACGCGTGTGCACTTGAAAAATGTTGAGCTCTAACTTGATAATAAACATAAATCGTATATTAAAAACAAACTTTAATCATAGTAACTTTAGAGTTGAGAAAGTTACACAACAATTTACAATAGCTACTCATTACTAAGTAACAAAAAATCATATTGGATCATTTTAATGCGAGACAATTATAGATCGTGCAACATGTTAATTGTTAAGTCATGTAATGTGTTTACTACTCACCGGCATTTACAAACATGATTTTTATACATTAATGTTAGGGACTAAAGAAATGATGTGTTTTTGTGATCAAGATGTTACTATAGTTGGTGTATAGTTTATTAATACAAAGTATTCAAACAAATGCATGTGACATGTTAATGATTTCAAAACTACAAATAAGTACATATAATGGGATAACATTATTTTACGTAAATTGTTCTTAGTATATCTAATATCGTAAAATATAATCTTAATAATAATAATAGTTTGGTATCGAAATAAATATCATTTGTGGGAAGATAATGCTACTAATGTTGATGAAAAGAGACTTCATGTTTAATCTAGGTAAAGATGGATATCCGTTTATGATAAATAGTTATAACATGTTAACAAAACACGTTTCATTAAGTTATCATTATTAATATCAACCGATTATTGCTACGATCATCGTACTAAGAATCATTACTCGAATAAGAACATTAATTAATCTAATATACATAAATTAGTACATGACAACCAATACTTGTACAAAAAGCTAAGGTACTACAATGATACTTATCACCAACGTTAGGTTAAGTAAAGAGCTTAACCGCATGCATGTGATAGCAACGTGCTAATGCTAAACATAAATTTTATATGTACCAATTAGGATTTGTATTGTTGAAGCCCTTCACTCTATACCGAGCTCAGAATCTATATCAGGATACCAGGTGAGTTCTAGTGTCCCCCTTTTACTACTATTTTGGGGATGAAGCATGCTCTGTTTGAGCTGAAACTATTAACTGTGCTATTTTATGATGTTTGTATGTTGTGGTTATTGTTGATACCTGCTGATACTTAAATCACAATCATTAATTCTTTGTGAACCACTTGTTTTATATGGATAGATCTATTTGGGGAATCCTCCACACAGTGGCTTCCGGTGAGGAAGGTCACCCCACTGAGATCCTAAGGGATCGTTTGTGACATTTATCAGGTTTTGATAAGATACTATGGTGAACCATCCGGCAGGTATGGTACACTGTTTTTGAGGCTCAGTTCTCCATTCAGGGTTAACCGGTATAACATAATTTAGAAGAGGCTAGCCGGGACTGACTGCAGGGTTGATTGTGACTCCAAAACAGTGATAACTGATACTAAACTTTAAAGTATGGACTTCAAGGGTCCCTTTTTGTTTTTAAACTTTAAGCACTTGAACTCACCAACTTTATGTTGACACAAAATCTTTTAAGCATGTCTTTCAGGTACAACTAGAGAATTAGATGAGCCATAGAAGAGATCTAAAGCTGAAGCAAGAGTTGAGGGTAGTTGTAGAAGGCAAAAGTTGAGCCTAGAAGCCTTAGATACAAAAGACTCAAGTAATGATTAATCAAGAACCTAATAATGATACCTTTAAATTGTGGCTTGAGGTACTTTGTGTATTAGAATCAAGCAAATATCCCAGTGTAAATTTTGTAAGATGTTATGTAATAAAACGTTTGGTTTTCCGCTGCGTTTGGTTGTTGATTACTAATCGTTATGTCCTGCTCCTTTAGGCCCGGGTGTGACACTTACCAATTGTTTTACAATAGCTTTAGAACTTTTAACTTCAGCTAGATCAACCTGAGTTGCAGCATCAGCTATATTTTCTTCTTCAAAATTTTTGGTCATCTCTTCAAGTTGGTTTTTTAACAAGCTCAAGTTCTTTTAAGGTTTTATTCCATGAGGTTTGAAGAGATAAGATCTTTTCATTAGAGACTTTATGATAATTTTTCAGTTTGCTGTGCATTACTTCTTCTTATTTAAGTTTGTCACAGATTTTAAATGAATATGTTATTTTTCTTTGACTTCGACAGAAATTTCAGGATAACTTGAGGAAGAAGTCTCAGAGTCGGATGATGGATGCTCAACCTTTGGTTGTTCAGACTGAGCCATGAGAGCAGTTTTTTCTGAATCCTCTTTTGGGTCAGATTTGTCACTCCAATCATACTCTTCATCATCATTTTCTAAATCACCATCCGCCTTAGGATCATTTTTCTTAGACCAGCCTTTATTTTGTATTTCAGCAACAAGAGCAAAACTTGATGTGAGATCAGCTGTGAATTGTTCAGCATATGCACTCCAGTCATAACCATCTTTGATGTTCACTATAAGGTTTTATATAAAGTCTGATACAACCAAAGCAACCAAAGCAACTAAAGGCTTCCTAAGTATAAAATCTTTCGAAGCCAAAGTTGTTCCGGAAGCTTTATACTCTGCACAAGAACTATTCTAAGTATAAAATCTTCTGAAACCAAAGACCAAATCTTCCAAAGCCGAAGATGAAGTCTTCCATGGCTTCAAAGACAAAGTCTTCCGAAGCCTAATGAAGTGAAGACTAATTTCTTCCAAAGACAGAGAAGAACATGCTTTCTCATATGCACTTTTGCATGAAGCTGGACCACTTTCCGCTACAACTTTGAAGACTCACCAACTTGCATGAGTTAGTGAAAAGGTCCATGCTTTTGCAACTGTAAATTAAGGTATTGAGTCTGTAACTTTCTACTTTATGTATTTTTATCCCTTTTGTAATATAATAGGATGTGAGCTATGGCATGTAATAGTCACTAGTCAAAAGGCAATCTACCTTTTGACTCTACATTGATTTTGTTGTCTTTCAATGTTCCAATTGGCTTTCCAAGTATAGCCGGTTGTAGGATGTAGTATAAGGTATCTCAGGGTCTTGTGTTTTATTCAATATGCATTGTAATTCTTGTAAAAGAACTTGAGATTAATATACATCATTCTTGAAAACCATATATATTGTCTTGAGTTCTGTCTCATTGTTTTCTTATGTTCTTTGAATCTTGTTCTTAAATCCAGTTCCTATTTGAAGTTTTAAGTGTTCTAACACTCTCCTTATTATGAGACTAATTGTATTAACCATCCCTTAACCGGTCCTTCAATTGGTACCAGAGCATTCTAGGCTCTTGATTGTAATATTTCACCATCTTAAATCTCCTTAGTTCTCACAAAACACTTAACATCTCAAATGACAGCATCTAAGTCTTATATGGAAACCGGTACCCTGGTAAAGTCCCCACTGATCAATCCTTATGATTTTGATACTTGGTGTCTAAGAATGGAAGGTTTCATTAAGTCATAAAACAACAGGATTTGGGAGTCTGTTACCACATGACCTTACATTCCATGCACCTCTTCAGCTATTGCTGGAGGTGGCATGATCCCAAAGGAAGTGGCTGACTTCTCCGAAGAAGATAGAAAAAGAATAGATGTATATCAAAAAGCCATGATTTCCCTCCAAACTGCTTTTCCAAATGCCATTAATAGAGGCTTCAAAAAGTGCAAAACTGCTAAGCAGCTCTGGGATGCACTGAAAATGATGTATGAAGGGTCTACAAAAGCCAAAGAAAACAAGAAAGGCCTTCTAAAGCAGTAGTTTGAGAAATGTTCCTTCAAAATAGGTGAAACCATGACTCAACAATTGTTTAGGTATGTTGAGATTGTGGACACTCTGGTATATGTTGGAGTGAAACTAGAGAACTGGGATATTATGAGAAAGTTCATGTCCTCTCTTCCTAGAGGAGTGAAACTAGAGAATTGGGATATTATGAGAAAGTTCATGTCCTCTCTTCCTAGACAATGGATACACTACTATGTAATCATTAAGAGGACTAAAAATCTCAAGACCCTCACTCTCACTGAGTTGTATAGCATACTCAGTGGTTACAAGATGGAGATGAACATGCAAAATCCATCTAGCAACTCTAGCAATCAATAGAGTTTTGACCTACATGTAGTTGAAAAGGATTATAGAGGACCACTGCACCATTTCATCTCTTACCTTGACAACTCACCAAAGGGCTCTTTCATCACCTTCCCAGAGACGCTAAGGGAGAGCTACATCCAAGGAAGCCCATTCCAAAAAAGAAGCTCATCACAAGCCTTTATGTTTCATGATGAAAGCACAGACAAGTTTCTCTTCACCCTTGAAGATTTGGACTGTATCCATCTGGATGATCTAGAGTATATGAAAATAGTTCAACAAATGGCCCTTCTCACTCATAGAGCAAAGATTCTACAAGAGGATAGGGAGAAAGTCTTCTAGCAATGTATCCAGTGGAAAGTTTGGACTGGACAAGAGCAAAGTAAAGTGTTACACCTATAACCAGATGGGACACTTTGCAAGGGAGTGCAAGGAACCCAAGACAAATGGTGGTCAGGCACAACCCAAGCTAAAGTACACTGAGGGAGCTCCACATACTGAGAAGTCCAAGCAGTAAGCTACAGTTGCTGTGAAACAAGGAGTCTTTGATTGGAGTTTCCAGGTAGAAGATGTGTCTCCAAACCAAGCCACTGATGCAGATCTTTATGAAGCCAAGGTATTGAACATCTTTGTACCCCAGAATACATTGCTAAATGAAATAGATGTAGGTCCTATAACTTAGAGATGAGATCTAATCTTGAGTCCTTAAACATCTTAAAATCTAATTTCAAAAGAGATAAAAATGAGTATAAGTTAAAAATAAAAGACTTAAACAAAACCACTTCAACTCTTAAACTTGAGCACACCAACTACATGACTCAAACCAAAGATCTCATCACTAAGTTAACTGAGTGTCAGGTAAAGCTAGTGATCAGCAAAGCCAAGGCAGAGAAACATGTTCATGAAGAAGAGACCTTCAAGAACATAATATCCTCATCCCTGCATGCCAAAGTTTGTTATCAAAACAAACAGGGACTGGGATTTAGTGAGATAGCTCCTCTACACACTCTCTTGTCTGTAGGCTCCCAGGTATGGAACTAGTCAAGATAAGCTTCCATCTATACATCCTAGTGATGAAGAGGATGAAGAGGAGATAGTGAACGATAGATCTTGGAAGAGTGAAGAAGATCATCTTGACAAGGGTCACTATTCTCTTGAGGAGAGAAAGAAGTCAGGGATGACAAAGTCCAAGAGAAAGAACTTGATGCGCGCAGCCAAGAGAAGGTCAATGAGACCTCAAGAGATCAAGGCGCCCTTCAACTCCAAGCAGAAATAAGTTTTTATCTTTGTACGTTTTGAAGTGGTAAAGACTGAGGATACAACTTTGAACTCTAGTACCAAGAGTTTAAGTTCATGTCCAATTCGTCCCTATGAAGGAATGAAGGTTGATCAGCTGTGTAACACTTCTACATAGCATGAACTATCCACCTCCAAAGGCAAGCTTCACCCTAGGAAGCTTGCTACAACATCTGAAATGGTAAGGATGGAGATGGGAAGTGATCAAACTCAGTCTTCCATTCACAAGAACACCTTCAGAAGAAAGCAAATTGATTGCATTATGTGTGGCGGTACTTCTCATCTTGCTAAGGATGCTTCTACAATCCAAAAAGTATTGTCAACATAACAAGGAAGAAGACTTCTAAGAGGAGCAAGAAGAAGAAAGCTTCAGAAGAAAGCTATGTTTCTTTCAGAAGCTCCAAAATAAAAATGAGTACAAGTGAAAACTTGCCTTTAGAAGATATTTTGGTCTCGGAAGAAAGGAATGCTTCTGAAGCACTGAAGTTTGCTGCAGTGAAAGCAAGATCTTCCGAAGGGTCAGTCTATAAAACTTCCGAAGTTATAAAAACTTCCTAAGCATTAAAGGTCAAGTCTAATCTTCCAAAGATGGTGTGAAAGATAAAGGAAGACAATGTGACTGGAAGTTGTTCACTAACAATAGCAAATGATCTCCAAAGTCTTAGTATAGGATCAATTACTGTTGCATTATCTTCAATTCAATTTGAAGAGCCCAAGACCAATGAGGCTTAGGTTTCCAAATGTAATTAACTCTCTTTTATTATGTAGGAACATCTAAAGACCAAGACGAATGTAAGGATTATTGACAGTGGTTGCTCCAGGCACATGACATGCAATGGCTCTTTGCTTCAAAACTTTCAAAGAATTATGGATGGCCAGTTGCTTTTGGAGGAGATGCTTGAGGTTATATTACAGGAAGGGGCAGGGCCATAGATGGTAAGCTCATCATTGAGAAGGTAAACTTTGTTAAGGAGCTTGGGTACAATCTACTGAATGAATCCAAATTTTATGACCAGAGACATTACATGCTCTTCACTGAGTGTGAGTCTATTGTTCTCAAGACCGGGGTGGTCATTCCTCAAGAGCGTATCCTGCTTAGAGCACCCCGAAAAGGGAACATGTACAAGATGGATTTGCGGGAAACATCTCCTTCAAAAGAAGTTTCTGGCTTTCTATCTAAAGCAAATAATGATGAGTCTTTCCTTTTGCATAAAAAAATGTGCCATGTAAACTTTAAGAACATGAATAAGTTAACTAAGAATGATTTGGTAACTGGGATGCCAAAGAAAGAGTTTATAAGTGATGATCACTCTGTTGCATGCCTGAAAGGGAAACAACACTTGGTGTCTCACAGGCTAAAGGAAAAGAACTCTATCACTATACCCCTACACTTATTAGACATGGATCTCTTTAGCCCCACCAGTGTAATGATTCTTGGAAGGACCTCATACTGTTTAGTGATCACAGATGATTTTGATAAGATTCACTTGGGTTTTCTTCCTTAGAACTAAGGATGAGACTCCTGAGATCTTGAAGAACATCATTCTGAAAATTAAGAATCAAAGTGATCACTGGGTGAAAATCAAAAGATGTGATCAAGGAACTGAATTCAAGAATCAAATCCTTGACACATTTTGTGAAGAGAAGGGTGTTACAGGACAATATAGTGCTCCCAAGGCTCCTCAAGAAAATGGTGTTGCTAAGAGGAGAAATAGGACACTAATTGAAGTTGCAAGAACCATGTTGTCTCACCCTAAATTGCCCATCACCTTCTGCGTAGAGGCAGTTAACACTGCCTGCTATATGCAAAATAGAGTTTTAGTAGTCAAGACTCATGGTAAGACTCCTTATGAACTGTGGCAAAAAAGAAGACCTTTTATTGGTTTTCTCAGATCATTTGGATGTCCCTGCACCATCTTGAATACCAAACATCAAATAGCCAAGTTTGCTAAGAAATCAAATGGTGGACACATTATTGGATACTCTTCCCAAGCTAACGCTTATAAAGTTTACAATCTTCGAACTAGAGTTGTTAAAGAATCAGCCAATGTGATCTTCAATGAACACACTCCTTTTAGTAATGGTTCTGGTCCTAACTGTCTATTTGATCTTGATTTAGTTACCAATTGTTTTAACAAATCTTATGAAGATGTTTTAGGATCTACAGGTATACAAAAGATCCTAACCCAAGATTTCAGCTAAGAACACCAAACGAGACTAATATTTCAGCTCCAGTTGTAACTAACTCTGCAAGTGAAGTTCCTATCAGCATAACAATGATAAATCAAGCTGATGCATCTAAAGTGCCTGAAAATATCAGCTCAGAGGCACAAAACACAAATGAAGGTACTTCACATGTAGGAGGACGTGGTGGTAGTTATAGTGATCAAGATTTTCTTGATGCTAACAACCACTCCATTAAAGACAACATCAATGATGTCACACACTCATTGGATGAAGCTTCTCATGATAAGTGTGTTGATGTAGTAGGAGACATTTCATTGAGATCTAAACTTCTCAAATTTAGATCTGTCTAATCAACTTGCTGTGATCCCTTAACTTAGGATCCACAAGTCACACCCACCACAAACATCATTGGAGATGTTGAAAAGGGAGTGTGAAAAAGAGGACAAACCCATGACAAAAATGTTTGTCTATACTTTTGTTTCTTGTCCCAGAAGAGCCATAGAAAGTTAATGACACTTTAAGGGATGGAAGTTGGATTGAAGCAATGCAAGAGGAGCTACTTCAATTTAAAAGGCAAAAGGTTTGGAGCCTGTGTCATCTTCCTCAAGGGATGACTATAATAGGAACCAAGTGGGTGTTTAGGAATAAGAAAGATGATAGAGGACATGTCATCAAAAACAAGGCAAGACTGGTTGTTCAAGGGTACACACAAGAAGAAGAAATTGCTTACACTGATGTATTTGCTCCTTTAGCAAGAGTTGAAGCTGTTAGGATATTCCTGACGTTTGTTGTATCCAAGGACTTCAAGGTCTACCAACTTGATATCAAGTGTGCATTTTTATATGGGGTGATTTATGAAGAGGTGTATGTCAAACAACCACCTGGTTTTGCAGATCATGATCATCCTGCTTATGTCTGCAAGCTTGATAAAGCTCTTTATAGGCTGCACCAAGCTCCAAGGAAGTGGTATGAGACACTATCTTAGTATCTCTATCAGCATGGATACAAGAGGGGTGTGAATCCAAGGATCATCCACAGAATTATCAGCTTAGTTAATGACGAAACAATGATGCAGAAATACCATTGATTGTTGTTTGATTAATTGAATGTGTAATAATGAACAAACAAATTAATCATGAAGAACAAACTCAAACTCATGAAGAAAAATTGAATAATCAATGAAGGATAGACACAAAAAAATCAATTGTTTTTCATTAATGTTTGAATAATGATTACAATAATTAAACGATCAATGATACTACTAATGCTACGGTTCTAATGCTATTTTGGTGTGTGTGCATGTTAGAATATATGAAGATGATACTTACGAAAACCTAAGTACCAAATCTCATGATGATTACCAAAACCGACACAGTGAAGATATGATAAAGATATGATCAAAACGAAGGAATTGACCAAAGTCAAACTTGGTCAAACTTGGTCAACCGTGGTCAAAGTTAACAGTCAACATCAGCGGTCGTCCCAAATGACGTTAGCACCCGACAGTCAAGCATCAACAACAAAGAATTTATCAGACTTAGAACTATTTTTGTGTAATCATTTTGTGCTTAAATGTAATTTTCTTATTTTTGTAAAAAGTATAAATGACTTAGTGTAGTCATTTATACTTAACAATTAACCAACAAGTAAGAATATTGTTTTAGAGAGGAAAAACACACAAAAGGTGTAATCACTAACAATCAGAGAAGTCAAGGTTAAGTGTGTGTGAGAGAGTGTTCTTGCAAACTCCCTTGTAATCCTCTTGTATCAAACACATGAATAAATAAAATATTTCTGAATTTGTGTTCTTGTTTGTTCATCATTCATTCATCATCATCATACATGTTCATCTCTTGCATATAGATCTTCATGAAATCATCAATAGGTCTGTGAGATTCCGCATCATAGATTTGATAAACGGCAACAATATGATTGCAATATTCGATCCATCCGTATATCGATTTCCACAGTTGGTATCAGAGCCTTGGCTCCTTGTTCTTCAAATTTTTTCTCAAAAAATTTGAACCACAATTTTGATCTGCAAATTGTTGTCGTTTCTGATGAAATCAAAGCTACCATTAGCTTAGATTTGTTATTTCGTGATGATCTGCATGTTTTCATATCAATTGAAGTTCCTTTGAGCCATTAATTTGAAGATTTAAGCAAACTTGTTCTTCAAGTCTTCAAATGCTCATGAACATGAAATTTTGATTTTGTTGTTGTTTGATCGAATTTAAGCTTCTAATAGCTTTAGTTTGTGATAACTAACACATCTGTAAAGTTTCATATCAATTGGATTATCACAACACTCGAATTTGAAGATTTAAAAATTGTGTTCTTGAGTGTTCTTGAGGAAAATTCATCAAAGTCACGAATCTGATGGTGTTTAGCTGATATTAATAGTGGTTTTAGCTTAGAAACATCAAATATAAGATTCGTTTATCATTCATAACATCCAAATCTTACATTTTAAACATTGATTTTCAGATCTGGGTTTTTGGTGTTCTTGGTGTTCTTCATGTGTTCATCATCTAAATCCGAGTTTATGCGATGATTATATGAAATTGATTGTTGTTCTAGCTTAGAATCACCTATCTACAGCTATTATAACCTTTGATTTTACCCAATTCCATCAGAAATCCAAGAATTAAAAGTTGGTTCATTCAAGAACATGAAGTTTGACTTTTTCAGAGTCAAACTGTTTTGAAATCCAAAAAAAATCAGCCTATTCTATGACTTAATTTGGATTTTGATTCATTTGTTCATCATACAATCATTCAAAAAAAATACATACAACAAGTTATGAATTCAAAAGTCAAATTTCATTCATAATCAACATTTACAAAGAATATACAAATTACACTTGATTTTTGACTAAGTGTTCTAAGTCCACAGCTGATGCTTTAATTCACAGCTGATGAGATAATTCCACAGCTGGTGAGATAATTCCATAGCTGATGCACAACTTCCACAACTGATGAACAAAACTTCCACAACTGACAAACAAATTGTTTTCTAAGTGTTCACAGCTGATGAACAAAGCAATTCACAGCTGATGAACAAAACTTCCACAGCTGATATTTTAATTCACAGCTGATACACTTTGATTCAAGGTTGTCAACACACATTCACTCACCAACAATCATCCATAACCACAATTTATTCCTATACGCAGCCGAATCAATATCATTCACCCATTCCAATTCATTAACCACATCTTCGACAATCATCCATAACCACAATCTTCCAATTCACAGCCGACATCAACCCAAGCAAACCAAACAAACTGCTAAAAAATTTATTTATCTATGACCTAAAACAATTAACAGCAGAAAATTTCCGCCCAAGATAAACTCCACAGCGGACACTAACCAAAACCGCAGCACACTTGCAGCGAACTAAAGGTCCACAGCGGACTTGAATTGAACTCCCGCAGCAGATAAGTAAGAAAGTCCGTAGCGGACAAGTTAGTCACAAATATCACCTTGTCCACATCGGACAAGTAAATCTCATCCACAACAGACGAGCAAGAAAACACTCACAGTGGACTTTTGCTTCGAGTCTACACCGGACGAATAATTAAGCCCACAGCGGACGAGTAAAAAATTAGTCCACAGTAGACAAGTAATTTTGTCCACAGCGGACAAACAAAAACCATACAGTGGATGAGTTAGAGATTTAAACCTATCAACAGCGGATGCATACTCTTGACTCACAGCGGATGAAACATTAGAACATACAGCGGATGACATACCAGAACACACACAGCGGACGTTACTTGGTTCACAGCGGACAAGTATCAAACACAATTCATAAGACATGCACAGCGGATGTGAAACTAAGTTCCACAGCGGACAGATAAATTGTGTCCACAGCGGACATTACCTGGATTGCAGTCCACAGATAAATCCATAGCGGATTCATCACAATCATACAGCGGATGAGTTAGAGAAACATAATTTGTCCACAGCGGACATTGTTTGGTCCACAGCGGATGTGTAACCTGTTGGGTTTGATACATGTCTTTAACAAGGATTTAGCAACGGAAGCAAATATTTCTTTGACATGTAAATTTCGAAAAACAAATTTTACTAAAACCCACCAAGGATCCATATGTTGTTATTTGAAACTAAAAATACATCCATAGGGTGTTAGAAGATAACAACCTTTGATGCGAAGTGGTAGCTCGTTGATGAAGATGATGTACAAAGGATCCAAGTGTCTCCTTCTCCAAGGGTAATCCACACCAAGCAATTTGTTTCCTTGATGCTAGTCACCAACCCAAAATATATGTCAAGAACACACTACTAATACCACTCACTTTTAAGTGAATTTAAGTGTGCTATATGAAATCAAAACACATACAAGAATAATGCCAAACTACTAAACAACACAAGTAGTTTGAAATCATTCTTTGTTGTTTATCATTCTTGAACATGTTCTATCCCTCTTTTGCTCTCTCTGTTTCTCACGTCCAAAAAGGTTCACCTCCTGAGAGGATCCATTTGCAAGGTATTTCAAAAGATAACTAAGAAAGGAATCAACTTTATTTTCTAAGTGTTTGCTTTTGTAATACTAAAAACATGCAACACCTTGAGCCAAGCAAAACTTAATATAGTCAAACAAGTAAAGGACTTGGCTTTCATAGGAATCTCTGTCGAGAGAAAAGAAAAAGGAAGAATGGACTTCAACATTTACATATTGGATAAAGACATGAGCTTGAATATTAAAATTTCTTGTTTTTAATACTAAGTTTACAAAAGGATTTATAAACTTGTACATGTCTTCATCAATACATAAATATATCATGCATTGGTTTATTCCATATATCATTTCATCTAATGATAATAACCTTAGACATAAACAATGGGTTGTACACGATAAACCTAGTTTAAACATGTGTATGGAATATTTGCTTAGTGTGTGACCTTTTGGGATTATATACCAATGGCAACATTGTTGCACGTTGCTCTTGGGCATATAGTTTCAACAATCTCCCACTTGCACAAGATTCAACGTACATCAATGTAAACAGTGGAGGACGTCTAGCAACATCTCACTGCCCCCAATAATATATAAATTAATTTTATCCTCAACATCCATTTATGTAAAGCCTCAAGCTTTATAGCAATGATGTATGGTTCGCTATCAATTATCCCTCTATAATAGATATCTAGTTGAACATGAGACATGGACTCGCATCAATCTCATATAGTGTTCAACCATTATGTTACTCGATCAAGATTCAACTAATTCTTTTCAAACAGGGTTTGAGCACGGCCATGCATTTCAATTAGCTTGAATCATCCAGGGGCCCAAAGATATCAACCTTAGAAAGGTACAAATCCCTTATTGACTACGCACGCCTCTCACTACACTTCACGTTGTTCCCAACGAGAACTCTTATTGCTGCCTGGTCAAAGAACAGTGTTAGGCAATGTCAAAGAACAACGTTCCATGCAATCAAGCCCCAATGTGTATCTCAGGTCTAAGGATACAAAGATACTACCATTTTTTTCAAGACACTCAAGACGCCGATCCATGAAGTGTTCTTGAAAGCAGTCACATCCAACATTTACCTTTCCATAAATGTCTGTGATCCTTGGTTACATCCTTTTATTAACCAAAAGATCCACAATAGTCTTCGTTCAAAGTTACTCCCGTAACTTTGACTGACTATGGATATTTAGAATAACCTAGTTATTCATGGATTTTAAACGTGCTAACATGGAACACAGTACGCATTAATGTAAAAGACAACAAGTCAGATCAGATAAAATGATACTGCTATATAGTTCCGAAATATCCAAGTAATAAAATACAAATCATATCCAATCACTACACATACGAAGCCCTATAGAAATAGCATGAGCCTCATGTTTTGCTTGAGGCATGGGCTTAGTGAAAGGATCTGCTACGTTCTGATCTGTATGTACTTTGCTCACGATAATGTCTCCTTCTTCCACTATCTCCCGGATATAGTGGTACGCCCTTCGAACATGTTTGTTTTGGTGATGAGCTCTTGGTTCTTTAATTTGTGCTATGGCACCAGAGTTATCACAAAAAATCTCAATAGGTTTCTCGATGCTCGGCACCACCTTCAGATCAGTGATAAATTTCCTCATCCAAGCCGCCTCTTTTGCTGCCTCTGAAGCAGCAATGTATTCAGACTCCGTTGTGGACATCGCAACTACCTTTTGCTTGGAACTTCTCCAAGTAATTGCTCCACCATTGAGAGTGAACACATATCCTGATTGAGATCGTGAATCATCTTGATCAGTCTGGAAGCTAGCATCGGTGTAGCACCTCACGGTGAGGTCTTCTTCCACACCTCCATACACCAAGAACATATCCTTAGTCCTCCGTAGGTACTTAAGGATGTTCTTCACAGCAATCCAATGACTCTGTCCAGGATTCTGTTGATAACGACTCGTCATGCTTAGAGCATACGATACATCAGGTCTAGTGCATAACATGGCGTACATAATAGATCCAATTGCAGAAGCATATGGAATCCCTTTCATTTTTCTAATCTCTTCATCCGTACTTGGACATTGAGATAGATTCAAAACAGTACCATGTGCCATAGGTAAGAAACCTTTCTTTGCATCTTGCATTGAAAAGCGTTTGAGTACCTTGTCAATGTATGCACTTTGACTCAAGCCAATGAGCCGCTTTGATCTATCTCTGTAGATCTTAATTCCAAGAATGTAAGCGGCTTCTCCTAGATCTTTCATTGCGAAGCACTTTCCCAACCAAGACTTAACGTCCTTCAAGGTTGGAATGTGGTTTCCAATTAGTAATATGTCATCGACATATAAGATCAGGAATACAACGGTGCTCCCACTTGTCTTCATGTAAACACAAGGCTCATCTTTGTTTTTGATAAATCCGTATTCTTTGATTTTCTCATCAAAAACAAGATTCCAATTTCTTGATGCTTGCTTTAATCCATAAATGGACTTTTTAAGCTTGCATACTTTATCAGGATGCTTAGGATTGACAAAACCTTCAGGTTGTGTCATATAGACATCTTCACTTAGATGTCCATTCAGAAAAGTTGTTTTAACATCCATTTGCAATATTTCATAATCATGATAGGCTGCAATGGAAATCAATATCCTGATAGATTTTGTCATGGCTACAGGAGAGAATGTTTCTTCATAATCAATTCCTTGAGTTTGAGTGAAACCTTTCGCAACTAGCCGTGCCTTATAAGTATGCACATTTCCGTCCATGCCGGTTTTCATTTTGAAAAGCCATTTATTTCCAACTGCCTTAGCATTGGAAGGAAGATCAACCAAATCCCAGACTTGGTTATCATACATAGACTGCATCTCAGCGTCCATGGCTTCCAGCCATTTATCAGATTCTTTGTTCGATATTGCTGATTTGTAGTTAGTGGGCTCCACTTGGTCCACTAGATACACATCATCATATCTTTCGGGTTCTCTACGAATCCGTTCTGATCTGCGGACATCATGTGTTACAATTGGTTCTTGAACCATCATTGGTTCAAGTTCAACATTGTCTTGTTGAAAAGTGGTTTCAACCTCAGGTGCTGCATTTTGCGGGTCTTGAATTTCATCAAGATCCACATTATTTCTATTTGTTACCCTCGCCAAGAGGTCTTCTTCCAAGAATTTTCCTCTTCGACCAATAACAACTTTGTTATCAGAGGGACGATAGAAATAATATGTCTATGATTCTTTAGGGTATCCAACAAAGATTACTTTCTCGCTTCTTGGGTCTAACTTGTTTGAGGTCTCACGCTTAACGTAAGCCTCACAACCCCATACCCTAAGATATGATAAGTTTGGCTTCCTGCCATTCCATAACTCATATGGAGTCTTATCCACCTTCTTGGTTGGAACCATGTTGACAATGCGAGCTGTCGTTTCCAAAGCATAACTCCAAAAGGAGTGAGGCAAGTTTGTATGACTCATCATGGATCGAACCATATCCAATAAGGTTCGATTTCTCCTTTCAGACACACCATTATGTTGTGGTGTTCCAGGTGGAGTGAGTTGAGAAATTATCCCACAAGCTTTGAGATGTTCTTTAAAGTCGTAGCTTAGATATTCACCATCTCGATCCGACCGAAGGGATTTTATCTTTTTTCCAAGCTGATTTTGTACTTCATTTTGAAACTCTTTGAAAACTTCAAATGCTTCATTCTTGTGTTTTAATAGATAAACATATCCATACCTACTAAAATCATCTGTGAATGTTATGAAGTACCTCTCACCATCTCTTGACATTGTTCTAAAAGGACCACACACGTCAGTGTGTATTAGTCCTAATAAATCAGCAGCACGTCCACCTGTCCCGGTGAACGGCGCTTTAGTCATCTTGCCACAAAGACAAGATTCACATATGTCAAACGATTCCGATCCGGTAGACTCTAAGATTCCATCGGTTTGGAGTTTTGACATACGCCTTTTGTTTATGTGGCCAAGTCTACAATGCCAAAGATATGACTTACTCAAGTTTGGTTTCATTCTTTTAGTGTTGAGAGAATAAATAGAGTTATTACTACATGAGCCATGAACATCAACTTCATAAATTCCATTATGAGGCCTAGCCTCAAAATACAAAATATTTGATTTCATAGTTAATATGCTTCCATCATGGAAACCAAAAGAAAAACCTTGCTCATACAGTCGAGCAGCTGAGATAATGTTTCTAGTTAATGATGGTACATAATAAACATTAAACATATCCAAATACAGGCCAGTTGGTAACAAAATGGAGTACTCTCCTACGGCTTCAACCGCAACATTAGCTCCGTTTCCAACGTGGAGCACCAATTGGCCTTCCCTCAGCTGTCTAACCTTCTTTAGTCCCTGCAAATCATTGCAAATATGAGTACCACACCCAGTGTCAAATACCCATGAATTACTATTGAAGGCATATAACTCTATAACAAAGATACCTGAAGCTGTAGCCCCATTGGGATTCCTCTTTATCTCAGCTGGTAGCTTAGGGCAGTCCCTTTTCCAATGGCCAGCCTCCCCACAATGGAAACAGTTGGGGTTCTTTTGTGCCTTGGCTACAGGTGCTTGCTTTTTCTTCTGCACCGCCTTTGGCTTGGCTTTAGGACTCACCCACGGCTTCTTGAACTTGCCTTTGCCCTTGCCTTGAGCATTTGGCTTCTTGACTTGACCCTCCCTTATGAGTAGAACCTGTTTGGTTTTGGAGGCATTTGTGATGTTCTTCTTAGCAACTCTTAGCATGCCTAGAAGTTCAGAAATCGACTTTTCAAAGCCGTTCATGTTATAGTTCATCACAAAATGGTCAAACGACTTAGGAAGTGACCCTAGTATCATAATTATAGCTAGGTCATTCTTAAGTGGCGAACCAAGCCTCTCCAAACGTTCAACATAGCCCTTCATTTTTGACACATGAAGGCTAACGGGAGTTCCCTCTTGCATCCGGCAATTCAAAAGAGAAATCATGGTGTCATAGATCTCTTGTCGGGCTTGATCTTGGAACATCAACTTGAGTTCCTCAATTATGTTGTATGCCTTTTGGTGCTCAAAATCTAGTTGTAGATTGGGCTCCATAGTTGCCAACATAAGGCATGCAACAGTTTGAGCATCATCAGAATGCTTAGCCCATGCTTCCTTTCTTTCTTTGGAAGCATTGCCCGGTGGACACTCGGGAACGGGTCCCTCAAGAACATACAACTTCTTGTCTTGCGTAAGGACAATTCGAAGATTGCGATACCAATCCAAGAAGTTAGCACCGTTGAGTTTTTCACGATCCAAAATGGATCGAAGAGCGAAAGAGTTTGAGGTGGGAATGATTGCAGTAGTTGTCATCTACAAAGCAAAGTTTTAAATTTTAGTAATTTTAGATATTAAATTCTTTAATAATTAAGTACCCTTTGTTTTATTTAATAAAACCTTAATTAATTAAAGTCTAAGATCCACATCACACTTAACTTCTTGTGCTTGGCCTACGCACTTTCCACAAGAATTAAGTTGATTGGTAGGTTTTTAGGAAAACCGATTGCTTACTTGCAACTCTTAGATCCTTGGGATCCATTAACATTACATTGTTAATTCTTGGCATGTTTGATCCCATCCATGCCAACCCTCTCCTTGTGATTGGCCATGGCACTTATCACAAGGTCGAGCCATAAGTGTCCTATTTTAAAACTTGTGATGTCCAACCCAACCAATGTGCTTGGCCTACGCACTTTCCACAAAGGTTGTGACAAACCACCTTGCCTCGTTACAAGAACAATCAAGTGAATGGCCCATGGAAACTCTCCATAAGATAATCCCGGCAACGCGCAAGTGTTTTAAATAGGATGGCATATTCTTATTTTAGAAAAAAGGTGTTTTACATTTGATGTAAATGACGTTTTCAAAACGATTTATGTAACAAAATTTTTCATGCATTGATATCGTTACATTTAATAAAACCAAGTTTTATTTTATCTTGCGTTTTAATATATCATGACGGTCCATTTTAATATCCTAGATATTAGTACGTCGGTATTAAACGCGTCGAACCATTTTAGCTATTAATAAATTCTTTTATTATTAGCTATTGAGTTTTATAAAATAAGATCATTTACTATTTTCAAAACTCAAGTTATGAAACTTAAAATAATCTTTATTTTAGTTTCTTACAAGTCTTCGCACTTGTTACAAAAAAAATTTGTGTTAGAGTTTATAAAATTCTATTTTATCAAACTCTTCATTTTGCATTTTATTTATTTGTTGAATAAATGGTTTGTAATCATATGAAATCCTAGATTTCCAACACAACCATAAAACATAAACATATGCAAAAAAAATGTGCAAAGCCAAGCCAAAAGGGTTTGGTTTTCTTGTGAGCCAACAAGAACACCAAAAAGGTCCGGGGACAAAAAATTACAAATCTTGAACTCTTGCTCCCACTAGCTTCAAGATCCATCTTGATGACCTCCTTTGTTGGACTTCTTTGTTGTATCTTTTCTTGGGCTTCATTTTCAAGTCTTCTTGATGTTTACATTTTAAAATGAATATACAAACTAGTCTATTTTTACATCTCAAAATAATACACATAAAACTTGAAAAATAATTGTTACATGCCCAAATAAAAGAATATATTTACAACCAAATTGAATCAACCAACACAAACACAAGGTCATGGCTTACTTTGCACCAACAACACAAAATAAATATAATCTTGACATTTTTAGCAACTTTTTACCTACTTGTATGCAAGTACAAGTTGGTAACTTTGAAACAAAAAAAATGTTGCTACCAAATATTATTTTTCTTACTTGAAAAATAATACCCTTTTGGTTTTTTAAACAAGAAAACCAAAATATGTCCAAAAGTTTCAAGAACAAACATAAGAGGCTCTGATGCCAATTGTTGGGTTTGATACATGTCTTTAACAAGGATTTAGCAACGGAAGCAAATATTTCTTTGACATGTAAATTTCGAAAACAAATTTTACTAAAACCCACCAAGGATCCATATGTTGTTATTTTAAACTAAAAATACATCCATAGGGTGTTAGAAGATAACAACCTTTGATGCGAAGTGGTAGCTCGTTGATGAAGATGATGTACAAAGGATCCAAGTGTCTCCCTCTCTAAGAGCAATCCACACCAAGCAATTGTTTCCTTGATGCTAGTCACCAACCCAAAATATATGTCAAGAACACACTACTAATACCACTCACTTTTAAGTGAATTTAAGTGTGCTATATGAAATCAAAACACATACAAGAATAATGCCAAACTACTAAACAACACAAGAAGTTTGAAATCATTCTTTATTGTTTATCATTCTTGAACATGTTCTATCCCTCTTTTGCTCTCTCTGTTTCTCATGTCCAAAAAGGTTCACCTCCTGAGAGGATCCATTTGCAAGGTATTTCAAAAGATAACTAAGAAAGGAATCAACTTTCTTTTCTAGGTGTTTGCTTTTGTAATACTTAAAACATGCAACACCTTGAGCCAAGCAAAACTTAATATAGTCAAACAAGTAATGGACTTGGCTTTCATAGGAATCTCTGTCGAGAGAAAAGAAAAAGGAAGAATGGACTTTCACATTTACATATTGGATAAAGACATGAGCTTGAATATTAAAATTTCTTGTTTTTAATACTAAGTTTACAAAAGGATTTATAAACTTGTACATGTCTTCATCAATACATAAATATATCATGCACTGGTTTATTCCATATATCATTTCATCTAATGATAATAACCTTAGACATAAACAATGGGTTGTACACGATAAACCTAGTTTAAACATGTGTATGGAATATTTGCTTAGTGTGTGACCTTTTGGGATTATATACCAATGGCAACATTGTTGCACGTTGCTCTTGGGCATATAGTTCCAACATAACCATCTGACCACCATCGACTATCTTTATACATCATCGACCGTGACCCCAATTCAACAATCGACCGCAACAATCCCTGTAGACCGAACATAACCATCACCACCGAATCCAGCAACCATCACTACCAAATCCAACACAACCTCCGACCTTCAACAATCCCTTGTCGATCGAACACCATCATCGACCCTAATCCACTGACAGGAATCACTCACCACCGTTAACCATCACTACACAACCTCCAATCGACCGACACCCCACCATTGAACAAACCCCTAATTCAACCAATCTTCTACCACCGCAACCATCATTATCTTCGACACCTATCATCATCATCACTGAATCTACCCTTGCCCAACGGCAAACTCATCTCTGTCGACACACACCCAATCACCTTCGATTTGAACCGATTATAACCATTGGTATCACCTTCGCCGGCGACTTGTTAAGATTCACCAGAGAGTTATAGAGAAATTTGAAAGAAGAAAGCAATCAGATTACTTTTTGTTTGTATGTTCCTTTGACCGACTTATTGGTTTGAGATTGAGACTGAAACTTCAATTTTGACTCCATGTGGTTTATGTTGACCGACATAAGGAGTTGTAATTGACTTTTGATTTAATTTTGATAGCAAAATATATTCTTTTTAATTAGTTAATTAAACAATTCAAGCTGAAGTTAAAAATATTTATCAAACAATTTTGAAGATAGTGATCTCATAAGATTTTCTTTCCTTTCAGAAGATTTTAAAGTTTGACAAAATTTTAAATTTTGTCTCGGAAGATATTGATTTTCAAAATTTTCAACTTGACAATTTTTAAAATTTGTTCTCGAAAGATTTTAATTAGAATTGTTTGGAAAATCATTCAAATTTTGTTTTAGGTAATCTTGTTAGGACCGTTTTCGTACGGAGTACTAACGGATTCTGCGTGAGACCAGATCAAATAGTGCGGAATTCTATTTGATTGGCGATCCAATTAGTGAGAACGAACAACCTGATCGATCTAACGATGAAACAAACGTTAAGAATGAGTTGGAATCGATCAGAAACGAACTATGAACTTGGATGGGCGACTTAGGACGCTTTGGACGGCTAGGGTATGAAAGTATTTGAAGTGTTATGTTTTTCCATGAATTATGTGTTATTTATAGGTTTTCAGTGTCCAATCATACCACTAAACCATTAGCATGGTTCAGTCGTGCGACTGACTCATGTGTCTGACTCATACACACGACTGAAGGTTCAGTCGTATGACTGAGTCATTCTTATGTCTTAGTCATACGACTGATCCAGTCTCCTGGTTCAGTCGTGCGACTGATCCATAAGTATGGTTCACTCGTGCGTATGGTCCATAAGTATGGTCCATTAGCATGAATGACCACTGACTAAGTTGAACACATTTCTGAATCAATATTGACTCAGAACTATGTACAACAACCTCAAACCTATATATAATGTTCATCAATACAAGTAATACTAATTACAATATGAATATGATATAAACAAAGACAATTCAACATCAAAACTCACATCATATTTCATTAAACATTTTCATTACATATGTGTAAGAAATGAAAGACATTTACATTTAAGAACATAAACTAGGAACAATGTATCAACAAACTCCCCCTAGTTAGTGTGCCACATTGGGTCAAATACCCTGATAGTCTCTATTTTACCCTCTCTGTTTGGGACTATGACCGCTTCCCCTGTCGTCCAGTCATAATACCACCATTTGAAGTGTGAAGTGAAGTCCTGGGGCATCTTCCATAATGGGATCTTTGACATTGTGCATGGGGGACTCCACTTCAGCACTACCTTTGGCTTCCCAGTGATAGGGTCAACTTCAGTCTTATGAATAAACCTCTTCGGTTGTTGAGTTCTAAAGTTTATCCATCTGGTGTGATATTCTCTTTTTAGCGCCATCTCGAACCAGCCTGCCATCTTCCTCGGGTTGGCATACAAAAGGTCTTAACAGGCTAACCTGTTCAGCTCAAAACCAGGAAGAGTCTTCAGATCATGTGGAAATCTGAAGTACTCAACCTGCTTAACCGCATACACCTCTAGATCTTCAAAATAGGCCCAACTGATGATGTTGACTGACACCTTCTGATGTCTTTTAACCTTGTATAGTTTGGTGTAGGCGTTTAGCTTTGGAGGTTCACGTTGGGCTCTCATCTCTTTCAAACAAGCTGCCCATTCAGCCTTCCTTATATCAACATCAGCGTCTATAGCTTGGGCTTTACCTTCCTCTTTTTCTTTCTCTTTCTCTTTCTCATCAAGTGTTCCAAAAGTATCACTGCCAAATGTTTCACCCAAGTCGGGGATAACATTACCCTTAGGGTCAGTGGACTCTGGATAATACTCTAAAGTAACATCTTCAATCTCGATCTCATTCACGCCTTGTAGCTCTTCATCACTAATAACGTTGACCTCAGCAGCATCTTTCACAAGCTCGTCAGGATTTAGTCTGAACATGTCTGCGAGCTGCTCGTTAGTCAGGTCGTGGATGATTTCTCCCTCCTCTGGAGTGTAACTCACAGACTGTCTTACTATCCCTTACAAATCAAGAACCATAGTGAGTTGAGTCTTGATTTGCTGAAGGGGAACAATATCATAGTCATCGGTCTGTTGAGTTGTATCTGTTCAATTACACAACCAATGATGTATACATTAATCATTTATCAAGACATTAAATATGAATTTTCATTAATTGCATTAATGTAATAAACATTTCATGTACAAAAGTTTCAAAATACATAAACATTTAATCATTACTTTTCCCTTCATCGTGTGTCTCTTCAGCTTGAGGAGCTGAGGAAGAGGCTCCTTGATCTTGGTTTCTCTTGGTCCGCCTCTCCCTTATTGATGGGGTCGAGGCTAATACAGTTGCATCACCTGCCTAATCATCCTCATCATCATCAACCCCCTTCTTGTCCTACCTGCTCCCTCTAGCTTCCTCATCACCTCCTTCTTCATCTGATTCATCTTCACTCGAATCATCATCATCATCATCTCCATCATCTTCTCCATCACCCTTAATCTTCAAAGGCTCACTCTTCATACCCTTTAGCCTCATCATCATCTTCTTGTTCTGCTTCTCCAACTCATCAATCCTCTTGGCAGATTCAAGCACTAGCTCATTTTGAGCTTGCAGGGCACTATGAGCTCGAATTAAAGCTCTCTCATGAGATTCGTTCGTCTCAGTAAGTTTGGCAGTCTGCTTGCCCTGTGCTGCATTAACTGCCATCAGTTGGTTTAGTTGGTCGGCCCTCACATCATCGGTTCTCAACAGCTTCATCACTAATCAGTTTAGGCTGGCCAACTGTTCCTCTAATCCAACCGTGGGTAGAGGAGAGCTCTGAGAAGGTAGGATCTGGGAAGAAGTGCCAGGTTAGGGAGTAGAAGGTGCAGTGGTGGAAGTGGTGTAGATGGGATTAGGAGTGGTAATGGTTGGTGGTGGAACTATTTTTGGCATGGGAGGTGAGGTGGATGTGGATATATGTGTGGTGGATGGTATGGTAGTGGTGGTGGCTGTGGGTGTGGTGGTGTCAGTTGCTGTGGTGGTGGTTGTGGTTGTGGTGGTGGTAGTGGTGGAAGAACTGACAAGTACAAATCTCTGCCTCTTGCCCTTCTTGCCAAAGGGTTGTGCCATTCGTTTCCTCCTGGAACCCTTGGCAATCGGGGCTCCCCCTGAGCTCATCGGCTGGTCGGGGGTGTATGAAGGATCTGTGACATCAGTGTCACCACCCTCCAAACCAGCTTGGCATCCTCCAACCACCTCCTTTCCCTTCTCTTTAGCCACAACTCGGCTACCAACTCTCCCAGTGAGAGGCTCATCATCTGACTCCTCCTCTTCATCTACTAAGAAGTCCCGATGGATGGTAGCCTGCTCGGATCCATCGGGAGCTGAAGAACCACTCTGTTGAGGTGGTGGAGATAAAGTAGACATGTCAATGACTCGTATTTGACTAGAGCCATCGTCTCCACCACCCTGACCGCGATCTTGGTCATCATCATCGTCGTTGTCGTCTTGAACCATGAAAGGCTCAATGTCTGAATCACTGTCATCATGGCGCCACTTCTTTCGAGCTGGTGCCACGTAGTCGACGTTGGCCAGATGGCCAAATAACGTCCAGACAAGGGGCTTTACCTACTTCTGGGGGTAAACCTTCATCCTTCATAGGGTAGTGTCATCCATCACCTCTAGGACTACCTCATCATCCTTCTCTTTGGGAAACTGAGGAAGCTTCTCATCAATAATCATCTGGATAAACCTTAGGTACATACAGAAGCCCTCCTTCCCCTTCGCGTCTATGTTCTCCGTCAGGTAAGTGAAGAACATCCGCGAGAAACTGAACGGACGGTTCAGTACCAGTGCAATTAATGCATTCTGGATTTGATCGCTCATCTCGTTAAATCCTCCACGCCGGGAGGTAATGCACTTGAGGATCACATGTGCCAGATACTTGAACTGTAGGCACATGTTACTCTTGTTTAGCACGCCGACATTGATGTCGTCAGCGTACTTGATCCTCAAGAAACATCCCCGAACAGTCAGGGGATGTAGCTTGGTTGGGTAGTCTCCATCCTCACCCAAGTTCAAGACCCTTCGGAAGTCGTCTTCCCCTATGTCAATGTCTTGGCTGAAGATAGAACTTCAGATCCGGTATGGCTCAACTGAGCGATCTATAACACAATTCTCCCAGAATGTCTACTGCAATGAGCGATAAGGTGTGCACGAAGTAGAAATGGCTCTGTAGATCCTCGATCGTTGAAGAAAAGCAATGATCCCAGCGAACTCCGAAGCGTTCCGGGAAGTAGGATCGAGGTAAGCACAGATATTTTGCTTGGTGCTCATAGTCCATTGGTCAGCCATTTTGCTGCAACACAAGTAACAAACACGTTAGATCCGTTCACAAGAGAGAACATTTGAGTTTGAACTGATTTTATCAAACTGGTTCAATCATATGATTGAACCATGCGACTGAACTCAATCATGCGATTGAGCCTGCGACTAGAATTAGTTGTATGTTATGACATGCGGTTAAGTTAGTCGTGCGGCTGAGTCACCAATTGATTCAATCGTGCGATTGAATCGTGCGTCTGGCTCTATCGTGCGACTAAAGTTCATCCGTATGTCCTTTCGCATACCCTACTGTGCGAGTATAAAATTTTAAATCTTTGTCAAATCAGTCATTTACACTTCAAGATTTGATTCATTAGACGCACAAGGACTTGATTTTACACTTATTATCTTTTAAATGCACGTTTAGGTTCATTTAAATGTTCTATTTTAGGGTTTATTGTCTCGGTTCTTGTCTTAAGTGATTTGAACATTTTGATCGATTTAACGTTGTTATTTGGCATGTTTTCAGTCTTCGTATACCTGTAGATGGATAACCCTCAGTTAGTAAGGCAATATCAATGGAAATCAAGGAGAAAGATCTGAAAAAGGGGGTTGGGCAGTCGGCGGTTTTTGAGAGTTTTTGAAATCAAGTGGAAGGTTACAACCGACCGAGCCCCTTTTTATACTGGTTTGTGTTTCAGTCGTGCGACTGGACCCATACGCATGATTCATTCATGCGATTGAGGTTCAGTCGTACGACCGACTTAGACTTCTTCAGCCAGTCGTACGATTGGTTCATACTTGTGATCCAATCATATACTTTGACCTATACTCATGGTCCAATCGTGTGAATGGCTCATACTCACAGTCCATTCGTGTGATTGGTTCATACTTATGGTCCAATCATGCGATTGGTCCATACTTATGATCCAATCGTGCGATTGGCTCATACTTATGAGTTTGACTTCACTTTTCCCAACCTTTCAAATACTTGAATTTGATATATGACATTATGACCACTGATCATCTCAGACATGATCCTTTTAACTGAAAACTTTTGATCACCTCAGACGTGATCCTTTAATCAAAATTGTTTGATCACCTCAGAGGTGATCCTTTTAATTGAAAACCATTTGATCACCTCAGACGTGATCCTTTTACTTAAAAACCATTGTGATCACCTCAGACGTGATCCTTTTAAAGTTTCAGAAACAAGCGTATATCAGATAACGTTAGGTTCAATTTGTGACATTCACAGATTTCCTCTTGTTACATAGTCCGACATCGACTCGATACAAGTATAACTAAACTAAGAAAAACTTTAAAAAACTAAATTAAAACATATTTTTGTATTTTTCATTCGAGGTGGGGTGAAAACATTTGACATTTCTTAAATGATTTCTCCCCCTGATCAGAGCAGCATCAAGCATTTTCATCTTATCTAGAAAGATCCTTATGGAATCATACAGGCATAAACATAATCATTTGGGACCTTTTATATTTATGTAACTACAAAGAATGTTATATTTACCAATTTCAGAGTCTTATTCATCTAAGATTCATGAGCACTAACAGGAAATCATGCTAGAGCTGTTATGTAGTACACATTGATTTGACCATCGGGGAATGCTGCCACGATGATTGTCAGTATATTTTTCCACCTAAATCCATACATAGATTTTTGACATACATCGGTGAATGTTTATGTTTATTAATTCAACAAGCATTTATGGATCTCACACTTATATGGTAATCAAATTTCCTCAGAAGGATTTTGAGCGGTCTACAGGTTTTTGACAAGAAGAAACTATCCTCAGAAGGATTGGGTCTCGTCCATCCGACATGCATGGATCGCTCGAATCGTTTTGAACCGCTCCACCCTTGATTGTTGTTGGAACATGTTGGAACATTTCCTTCAACTGGGTGATCATGCCAAAGGCATTGTGGTTCTCAAAGTCCTTTTGCAAGTCGGGAATCATACTCGCTAGCATGAGACATGAGACTTGCACGGAGTCCTCGGTGTACTTGACCCACTCAGCAAAGGCCTCAACGTCATTCTCATCGGGTTGATCGGGAATGGGATCGTCTAACACATAGGACTTCTTTTCTTGCTTGAGAACTATTCTCAAGTTTCAGTACCAATCCATAAGGTTCCCATGGTTTAGACGTTCCTTTTCAGGGATAGTTCTTAGTGATAGGTTATGGACGGTCGGGATTGTGTTGTTGTTGCTAGCCATCTACAATTTTACAAAGTTCAAATTTTAGTATATCTATATTTAAGCATTTTTAATTATTAATACCCTTTTATGTCTCATACACAATTAATAATTAAACTCTAGAATCCAACGTTACATTTAAATATCGGTTAGGTGACCTTTATCCCTTTATTTAAATTAATAAGGTAGTCAACGTTTGACAATTGTAACCTATTACAATTTCTAGTTTTATGGGATCATTTTAAACATCTCATGTTTTGTTTGGCATGTTTATCCCATCAACACCATTTGTACGTCATGCTTTGGTGATCCTAATGCATGATTTCCAAATCAAGTCATCCTACTTAGACACACGTGTGATTTTACTTATATAAGTGGTTAGGTGACCTTTATTCCACAAATATGGTAATTTCACCTCAACTTCACAAGTTTCTATATTTATGGTTAGGTGACCTTTATCACATAAATAAGGTACAAGTGAATTGAGTGTTGTTTAAAAGGATGGTGTTAAACTTGTTTTTAAAAGGGTTTTTATTTTTTTGTAGTTTCTAAAACCAGAATTCTAAAATTCTAGTTTTAGAAAAGGCCTTTTATACCATACAATTTGTATGCATTCAAATGCATAGTATTTTTTTGAAAAACTATTTTCAAGGTTCCTTCTAATAAAACCCACTTTTATTAAATCATTAACCCTTAATAAACACATTTTATTAATCCCTTTAATGATTATAAAGAACCATTTTTATGCTTGATTTATCATAGTTGTTTAACTAGTTTGTCTATTTTCAATTAAAATATTAAACTCAACCAAAACAACCAAACAATCAACCAAACATAAAAAAATAAGTGCACAACCAAAGCCAACTATTTTGATCACACTTGCTTGCCATAACAAGTGTGTCAAGTGGTCATTCCTAGGGTAGAACATGACACATGGTTGTGTTGATGAACTCCCACTTGAACTTGCATCCAAATGCTTCAAGTATGCCTTTTGTGTTGTGATTCCATCATCATCTTTAGGCTCCTTCTTTGTGTTACAAAACAGCCCAAAAATACTTATTATTTAGAAAAAGTCCTAATACATTTTTCTAGTAAAATAAAGTGCAAGCTAATCTACTTATTACATACCAAATGAAATAAATAAATTACATAGCCTTTATTACATTCAAATGAATCACAACCACAAATAATCAATCACAAGGTCATGGCTAGGTTTTGTGCACTTAAAACACATCCAAATATGTTCCTATATTTCGATTTTTTGGCAGCCCCTTTTAACCCATATTCTTGGCCAACATAAACCAAGAACAAGTGGGTTTTTGTCCAAACAAACAAACCATCTCATGATCTAAATTTTTCAAGATCCTTACATGCATATAAAGTAATATCTTGAAAAACAAAGGGACTTCCATTTAGAGAAATTTCCTGCCCACTTTTTATAAAAAAAAGGACCCGAAAATTTCAATGTTTGAAGCATGTATCCATATAAACCGGCTCTTGATGCCATTGTTGGGTTTTGTAGATGTTTATCAAAGACATATTAACCATTTAACATGTAAAACGCAGCGGAGATTATGTTAAAAACGTGGGTTTAGGTATCATATACATATGTTTATTCAAAACCCAAAACAAGGATCATATTATATGGAAGAACATACTATCATAACATATATATATATATATATCAACCACATGTACTACCTATAGAACCGTGAAGATGGAGGCTAGATGATGATGTTTGAATGTCTAAACTTCAAGGTAGAAGTCCTCAAGAGATGATACCCCAAGCTTGTACAAACACCCTCTTTGCTAGGTCTTGCAGCACCAACTTGTAGAACCCTCTTCAAGTTTGATTTTTCAGCCAAGAACACTTCTTTGAAGGCTGAAAAATCTTGTATTTTCAGCTCAAAATCTCAAGAATTAGAGAGAGAGATGAGAGGATTTTTGCTCTTGTGTGTGTGTAAGAGAAAGGTGTCTTGGTGGAAGAGAGTTGTGGTTTCAATGTTGCTTGTAAAAGGAACAAATCTAATGAGAGCCACATGGGGCGGCCGAAGTAGGGTCCCACTTAGTGGGTTTCCCTCTCATTTGAATTTTTATAAAACTTACACTCTTGCACTCTAATTTTATAAAATTAAAACCCTTTTAATTTTATAAAATATAACACACTTTGTTTGTTATTACTTAACTAACTTAAATAATAAAACAACCAATTTCTCATGAACAATTATCCATATAATGTTGTTCATTTACAAAAGCAATGATTTAGAAAACCCGGTTTCTATATTGGTGCTTATATTTATTTGTTTGATCTTATCAACGAATAAATATTTAGCGGTGTTTGTTTGGCTTGTTATTGGGTATGACCCAACTTGAAAATTCCTTCACATTTTGCTCTTCACCCCTTATTGGAAATAAGTTGATTGTGTTAACCAGGGATGGGATGGACACCTATAGCCTGTTGAATGATTTAGTTTCACATTTATTCACCAATGTAGTCTACTAGTCTATTGTGTTGAATCTACTGACACATCATATAATGGATTAGCAACCCCTAGATCTACTTTCTCTATGTAACACGGTAGCAGACTAGCTTACTATCATTTTTCAACTCATTAGGATTTGACTTCTTAGACTTATAATTTTCTGTAACTTTGAATATAATATTTTAGAACATTTAAATCTTTTTGGTGTCCCAACAATTCGATTCCTGTGCAATATCATTTTCCATAATCTTGAATCGATTTCACCGATTTGATGTCTTTGCTTTTCAGCTTATCTGCCCGCCCCCATTTTTTTTTGAGTAATTAAATACTAACTACTGAAACTAAAACTATTCTCCCTCTAAAATTCTAAAACCGAAAATCTTTTTGCCTTTTTGAATTTTTAAAGATAAAAAAGTTAATAAAGAAAAATAAATTTAAAAATAAAACATAGAGACGGACTAGAACTTGATTCGTCTGCAATCACATCATCTTTCTTTTTAACGCCATTGACCTCTAATACATAACGAAATCGAGGTTTATCAAAAGCTTTAGTGTAGAGGTCGGCGAGTTGGAAATCCGTGTTTATTTTAACGACATCGATTAATTGTTTTTCAAATAGTCACGAATAAAGTGATATTTAATACCGATGTGTTTAGTTTTGAGGTGTTGGACCGGATTTTTGGTGACAACAATGATAGCAGAATTATCAACAAATATAGGGGTGTTAGAGAATTTCAAACCATAGTCCCGCATTTGCTATTGAATCCAGATGATTTGTGAACAACAACTTGCCGCAGTAACGTATTCAGCTTCACATGTTGACAGAGCAACAGACATCTGCTTCTTACACTGCCAGGTGACTAATCATCTTCCAAGAACTGACATCCCGCAGATGTTGACTTGTAATTCATCTTGTAACCACCATAATCTGAGTCACTATACGCTGTTAGCTCAAAGTCATCATCATAAGGATACCACAACCCAAGTGTTGGAGTACCCTTCAGATAACGAAAGATCCTTTTTACCCCAATCAGATGATTTACTTTTTGTTTTGCCTGATATCTAGAACAGAGACACGTGGCGTACATAATATCAGGACGAGGAGCTGTGAGGTACATGAGAGATCCAATCATTCCTCGATACATAGTGGCATCAACCAGATCACTATTTTCGTCGGGTGCCACATCATGGTTCGTGGCAAGTGGAGTACCTGCAACCGTTGCATTCTCCATGTCAAACTGACTAAGGATATCTCCAACATATTTGGTCTGATGCAGGAAGATTCCATTTGGCGTCTGATCAACCTGTAAACCAAGAAAGAACGTCATCTCTCCCATAGCACTCATTTCAAACTCAGCTTTCATCACCGATTCAAATTCTTTACATAATGATTCGTTTTTGGAACCGAAGATTATGTCGTCCATGTATATCTGCGCCAATAGTAAATCACCATCTTTTTCTTTGATGAACAACGTGCAGTCAATTACACCTCTGTGAAATCCATGTTTCAGCAGATGAGTGGAGAGTTTCTCATACTAGGCTTGAGGGGCTTGATGGAGTCCGTACAAAGCCTTGTCTAGTTTATAAACTCTATCCCGATGGTAAGGATCCTCGAATCCTTCGGGTTGACTGACGTAGACTATTTCATGGATCTCACCATGAAGAAATATGCTTTTCACATCCAATTCATAAACTTTGATCTGCATAAAGGATGCATAGGCTAGGAAGATTCTAATTGCTTCCATCCTTGCCACTGGTGCAAACACTTCATTGTAGTCAACTCCTTCGACTAGTCTGAACCCTTGAACAACCAGCCCAGCCTTGTTTCTGATTATGACCCCTTGGTCATCCTTCTTACATCGAAGAACCCACTTAGTGCCAATTACCTTTTCACCTTTTGGTCTGTCGACAAGTGTCCAGACACTTAACTTCTTGAACTGTAGGAGTTCTTCTTGCATGGTAGCTACCCATGCCTCATCCTTTAAGGCCTCACTTACATACTTAGGCTCAACTTCAGACACAAAACATTGATATGCCCCATCGTGCATGTACCCCTTTTCCATGATAGCAACATAATCAGCTAAGTACAGCTGATTTCTTGTCTGAACTCCCGAGAGAATATGTCCGATGATGTTGTCCAGGGGATGATTCACGTTAATCCTAGTTTCGGGAGTGGTGGGAACTGCTACTTCATCATCCAGGTTTGGAATCACAGATTCAGTTTCTGTGGCTGTTAAAGGACTGGGTTCAGAAGTTCCAGTTACTTCATGATCAGCTGCAGGTGTACTTTCAGCAGTAGGAACCTATTCCTCCTGCTTCACATTTTCAGGTTCGGCTTCTTCATCATAAGAGGAATCACTTATCTCTAGTTCTCCCTCTGAAGAGCTAGTAGTACCGTCTGATGGAGCCGAGTATGTCGAGTCTCGAGTAGGAGTGATAAGAACATCGTACATAATTTCAGTGGCTAACGCATCATCAGAATGGGAAGAAGGTAGATTGAAGGATATAAAAAATCCATCATATTCGAAGAAAAAGGAAGGTCCTTTTCCCACGGGGGGTGGTGTATCTTTGAACATCAACATTGCATCACACTTCTACCTGACCAGTTGAGTTATTGTAAACCCTTTTGTCTGGTATACTATATCCAAGGAAGATACCTTCTTCTGCCTTCTCGCAGAACGTCCCAGTCTGATTTTCTTTAGCAGCATGCAGGGTGCGCCAAATGGTTCCAAATACTCCAAGTTGGGTTTACGTTGCTGGAGCAACTCATAACAAATTTTTCCATGACGTTTGACCACCAAGACCCGATTTAGAATAGAACATACATTAGCTACTTCCTCATTCTAGAATTGAACCGGCAGTTTGGACTCAGCTAACATTGTCCTTGCTGTTTCTATCAAGCTCCTATTCTTACATTCAACAACTCCATTCATCTATGGAGTGTAGGCAGAAGTGAATTGATGAGCGATCCCTTTCTCACGATAGAATGCCTCCATACACTGATTCTTGAATTCTGTCCTGTTGTCTGAACATATTTTCCTAACTTTCAGCTTGTAGAGTGACTCCAATGTGGTAACAAGATGTTTGAATGATTCAAATGTCTCTGACTTCTCTTTAAGAAACATCACCTAAGAGAATATTGAGTAGTGATCCATCACCACAAAGCAGTACCAATCACCAGCAATGCTCTTTATACTGATAGGGCCAAACAGATCCATATGTAAAAGCTCAAGAGGAATCTCGATAGAATGAACTTTCTTTGACTTGTGAGACTTCTTTGTCTATTTCCCTTTCTTGCATGCGATGTAGAAGTCTGGAAGCTGGAAGTTCTTGACAGTAACTCCGTCTACCAGATCATTCTGAACCAGATGATTCATCTTCCTGGGATTGATGTGTCCCATTCTCTGTGCCAGGAAACTAAATCCCTTTCAGTTACTTTTGACAAGAAGCACTGAGCAGTAGACTCAGTTGTGGAGGCTTTTGATATGTCCAAGACATACAGGTCGTTATATCTTATAGCCGACATTAGAACTTGCTCCTCCGAGATAACATACTCCTTCTAAAGTATGTAACACTTCTTATCGTCAAATGAAACCTTAAATCCATTATCACAAATTTGGGAGACAAAAAGCAAGTTGTTTTGCAATTGCTGAACATAGTTGACCTTGTCAAACTTTACCTTCTCATTTCCCACTTCACCTTGTGCAGTGACATAACCTCCTTTGTTGCCTGCGAATGATACATGTCCCCCTTTATTTGCTTGATGTTGAAAAGGAGAGATGAATTCCTGGTCATGTGCCTAGAAGACCCACTATCAATAATCCAGGCATTAGTGATAGCTCTGTAGCGGACAACCTGCACAAAGAATGGAAATTATTAGTTTAGGTTGGGGACCCAAGCCTTTACTGGCTTAGGTTTCCCAGAGATATCACACATCATGAACTCAACCCACTGACCTTCGGAGGATGATGACACATCTTTCTTCCTTTTGTCCTCATATTCAGACATGTTACTTGATTTTTCTTTCTATAAACCAATTTTGTGTAAGGCCTGTTTGTGGTAAACAGACGACTGGATTATGGTATGAACTTTGATTCACTAATAGTCCTAGGTTTCACCTTTGGCAACACAGCTTCGCTTTGAGCTTGTCTGTGTTGACTTTGGTTTCTTGGAGGAGAATTAGATCTATTTTTGAAAATCTTGGTTTTTCATCAAAAAGCTCAATTTTTCTTTTTGGGTGTCTGATAATAAGGACAATTTGGTGAAATATGTCCTCGTTTTCCACAGTTATAGAAGGATCTCCCTTCGACAGGTGGGGGAGATCTTCTGTGAGGGGTTGAGTCTGGTCGGGAGCTGATCTGTATCTTATCCTACTTAGATGCTTCACCTTCTTTAACAAATTTAATTGTTTTGACATGTTGAACGCATTTTTCTTTCTTTTTATCAGTATTTTGATGATTTACAAGTTTAAGGTTTGTTGGTTTAGCATTTTTAGGTTCTAACGTAGATGTTTGTGAACCCGATCCAACACTATCCTTTTCAACTTTAACACAAACATCCTCCTTGAGCATCTTAACTTTCAATCCCGAAGTAGTAGCCTTCTGTTCAGTGACAGACTGCATAGTTTTACCTGTGGACTCTTGATCACTAACCAGAGGAGTAGTCACCACATGATTCTTAACTGGGTTATTATTTATTGGTTTACATTTAATATTTAAGAGGATTGCATGAGGTGGTGGTACTACTTTATATCCCAGACCTTCCCTACCATTTCGTTCTTTCATTAAGTTCTGAACTATGTGAGAGGAACTTGCTACACTATGCAGTTTTTGTTTTAAAGATTCAACTTCGACTAGCAACACTGCTTTTTCCCTTTTAGTTTCCTCTAAAGAGTTTAGATAGAACTTAATGTCATTTGATTGGTTTAGGGCAACAACCTCGGTTTCCATTAGTTGTTTCCCTAGCAGTTTAATCTTTTCCTTAAAACTGCACTCCTTTTGTTTTAAAACGCGGTTTGCTTCAGCGCGCAGTTTTAAATCATTTACCAGATTATCATTATGTTCTAATAACCTAGAAAATTTTAAGTCAATGCCTTCTTTAAATTTATCACATTCAGCACAAGCATATTTATCAAAAAATTTGCCTTAGTGTATACCTGTGCAGAACTGGACGAATCGGCCATAAAAGCAGAATCAGACTCTTCAACAACTGGAGATTCTGAGTTTGTAGCATTTAACTCTTCTTCCACAAGATGATCTATAACATCCATAGCTTCTTTAATATCTGAACGTGCATGCTCAGCTATGATGTCTCCCTCGCTTGCAGATCCGTCATCCAAATCATCAACCTGTGCTACATTTGACTCTCCCTCAGATACGAATCGGAAGGACCAGTCTTATCCTTCATCGCCTTGAGCTACCATAGCTTTTGACTCTTTCGTTGATGATGCCCTAATCTTCTCTTTGTCTTAACGGTTGAATGAAGGAAAAGGGTTTCCATTACCGGTCTTCTTCGGCTTTACACACTCCCGTTTAAAGTGTCCCTTCTCACCACATTTGAAGCACGTGACCTTGGTTTTATCAAACCCAAATGTAGTGTCATTGGTGGCAACCAAGTTCTGCCCCATCTTCTTCACAAACTTCTTAGCCCTTCTAACAGCACTGGCTAAGGCCCACATGATATCCATGCATTTCAACTTAATCTTATCAACCTGCTCGTAGTCCTCGTCAGCAAGATGAAATTTCCAATCTTCCCTGCAACTAACCCATCATAGACTGAACAACAACTGCTAGAAGATCCATGTGGTCTTTGGCAACCTCCACAGTGACATTTCTGAGATTCTCGATCTTCAGCTTGGTAGGGTTGGAATCAGGAACTATGTATTGGGTTCCAGATGAACCTGACGCTTCGCTTCCCAATGAACTGCTTTGGGAAGGAGCAGATGAATTATACACAAACGCTGTTTGTAGTGGTGCCCCTGATGATGCTGGAATAGGAAGCGAGTTTTACAGTGAAGGATTCTGAGCATAGGATCCTTTGCCCCTGATGATGCTGGAGTAGGAACCGAGTTGTACAGTGAAGGATTCTGAGCGTAGGATCCTTTCTTTGACTTGTATTTCAGTCACAGTTCCTCCTCTCTTAACTTCAAGATAAAGTCAATTATGCCTAATGTGAAAAGAATGTCATTTTTATCTCAGATTAGACACAAATGTATCCTATTTGTCTGGCAGACCATCAGCAAAACTAGAAACTTTGTTTTCCATAGCAGCGGCGGGAGACACACGCAGATAGACTATTTATTGATGAGGAGAGAAGATCGTTGCTCGTGGAAGGACTGTAAGACAATCCTAGGAGAGACAGTTGTGACACAACATCATATGTTAGTGGCGGATATACGCGTGAAGAGACCAATTGTCCAACAAAACAAGAGAATTAGACATACGATCAAATGGAGCCAGCTCAAAGATGAAAACATTACCATTTTTAGAGATAAGGTCATACCAATGAACCATCCTGGACCACAGGAAGACGCAAACCAAAAGTGGGAGGCCATGGCAAATACGCTCATCCAAGCAGCCAAAGAAACGCTTGGAGTTACAACAAAGAGGACAGTCGGCCATAAGGAATCTTGGTGGTGGAACGAAAATGTACAGGAGAAGATACGAATTAAACAACAAAGTTTTAGAGAGCTTATATGCTGTAACAATGAGGAAGAACGCCCAGAGCTAAAAGATAAATACAAGAAGGCTAAGAGAGAGACGAAGAAATCGGTGTCAGAGGCAAAGAACGCGGCGTATGAGATGATGTATAAACGACTAGAGACGAAAGAAGGAGAGCATGACATGTTTAGTATTTGAATATGTGGAACTCTTTATTATTTGAGTAAAATTATTTGGTTATAGTGTTTCAATTAATGTTCCAATTTAGCATGTTTAATCCATGAGTAAATTATTTACTCTAAATGTCCGTAGTCGTTCATACTTGTGGGAACAAGTGTGAGGGTAAGATTATTATGAACTTGGATTGGTTGATATTCATAAGGATGAATATAGATCATTGGGTTGCTACCAAGGTTCATAGATATTTGTAGGATACAAATATTGGACTAACCCGCATCTCAAATTTTACTACATGGAATCTTATCGATTGATCATAAGTAAATTTGAGTAAAGGCGAATATCATTTAGTATCCACTGACCTGAGATACATATTGGGTTTTGATATTCACCAAGTATTATACCTTGAGCTAATTCTTCACTGTCCTGAAATAGTGGACAGTACATAAGGGTATGTTCAGGCATAACACGAGGTGTTTATGAGAAACGTATGTAGTCAAGATGGAATTTGTTCCTCTATTCGTCGAGAGTTAGATGTCTAAGGCCTGATTAAGTAAAATCAACAAGGAATGTTCATTCTGTGTCCTTAGATTTAACATGACATCTGCAAGAAAAGGATAGATGATTAATTCACCTAAATCATTTCAAGTAGGGTACTTGAATGGGATGATGTTATTGAATGGCCATAAGTCATGCGTATTAAGGGTAGTAAACCGTTCTTAGGCGTTATTTACTGCTTGCATCAATCTTCTATGAATCTTGGGCAAGTGGGAGATTGTAGGATTCTATGTGCCTAAGACACTTAGAATATTGATATGGTTAGTACGTTATGATCCAAGTCAGGTTATACCCAATAACAAGCTTAGCAAACACCAATTAATATTTAATTGATGATATGATCATGCAATTAAATATTTACACCAATTTAGAAAATGGGTTTTCTAAATAAGTTGCATATGATATGGAACAATTTATTAGGATATTTTGTTCAATAATATTATTTGAAGTGTTATTTAAATTAGTTGTATAACACCAAATAATAATGAGAGTATACTACTTATACAATTAATTGGTTAATTGTATAAACTAGTTAAAAGAGTAGGCAATATATATATGTATGTAAATGTTTAATTTTATAAAAGAAACTTCTCTTTTATAAATTAAAACCGTCCACTTCCATAGCATGCTTGTGCTTGTGGTTTGTGCATGTGGTTGAATGTTTTATTCTCTTGGTAAGACCAAGCATGTGCATGCTCCACTAGCTTGACTTTGGGAAGAACAAGCACACACACATGCATGTCTTGTCTCCTCCACTAACTAGCATAAGAGAGACTCTCATTTCTCAACTCATTCTAACATGCAAACAACACACAAAACACTCTCCTCTCTCTCTCTCTCTAGCTACGGATTCAAGCAGCAGCATTTCAGGGTTTTTGAGCTGAGTTTTTTGTGTTGTTTTTGTGATTTCTACCTAACAAGAAGGTGTGTTTGCAAGGAGCTTGGGGTATACTAGCTTGAGGACTTCTATCCTTGAAGTCTTGGCTGCATTTTGGGCATCTCCATCTTCATCAAACATCTCTTTTGGTCGACTATTTGCTGCTGCAGTAAGGTAGAATCACAGCTCTATATAGCTGTGATTTTATGTGCATTTACATATGTTCATAGCTTGCATATTCACATAAATGATCCTTTGTTCTTTGGGTTTGTTTTATACATTAATATGGTCATCTAATGAACATATTTTTCAGCTTATAAAAGGGTTTATAAAGTTGTAATTCCGCTGCTTTTTCAGAAAGTTTAAATGGTTAAACTATGATTTTATGTTCTAACAAACCCATCAATTTTTGTGTTTTTGTTTGAGGTGGGTTGAAAACATTTTAATTTTCCTTAAAAGATTTTGTAGGATTCTTTATGCCCAAGACACATAGAATATTGATGCGGTTAGTACGTTATGATCCAAGTCGGGTTATACCCAATAACAAGCTTAGCAAACACAAATTGATATTTAATTGATGATATGATCATGCAATTAAATATAAACACCAATTTAGAAAATGGCTTTTCTAAATTAGTTGCATATGAGATAGAACAACTTATTAAGATACTTTGTTCAAATATTATTATTTGAAGTGTTATTTAATTTAATTAGATAACATCAAATAATAAATTGGGTGTATGAGTTATACAATTAAGTGTTAATTGTACAACTTATTTAAAGACTAGTCTAATATTCGAGTTGTATAAAATTTTGAGGGGGAAACCCTCCTAACTAAAAATTCGGCTGCCCCCCTCAAATATCATTGGTCCTTTGTGTTCTTGAGAAGCTCCAACATTTACTAGTTGAATACACTACCCAAATCATCTCATTCATGCATACAAAACACAAAAGAAACTCCTCTCTCTCTCTCCCAAAAAGCTCACGGCAATAGCAGCTGGAAAAACAGGGTTTTGGAGTTGTTTTTGGGTGTTATTCTTCCTAACAAGAGTTGTTTGCTATCAAGCTTGGGGTATACTAACTTGAGAGGACCTCCCTTGGTGCCTTGGTCGGATTTCTTGCTCCATATCATCATCATTTCATCACTTTTGGCAGCTCAAAGGTAGAATATGGCAGCTTCTATATGGCTGTCCATAATGCTCGTTTTATGCCCACTCAACCTTTTTAATATCGACATGAGCGTCCGTAGCTTGGGCTTTCCCTTCTTCTTTCTCTTTTTCCCTTTCCGTCTCATCAAGTTTCTCAAACGTAGCACTGCCAAATGTTTCACCCATGTCCGGGATAACACTTCCCTGTTGGTCAGCGTACTGAGGATACTCTTCTGCAGTGATATCCTCAATGTCAATCTCATTCACATCTTACAGCTCTTCATCACTCATAACATCAACCTCGGGAGCATCCTTGACTAGCTCATCAGGGTTGAGTCGAAACATGTCGGCTAGCTACTCGTCCATAAGATCATGAATGATCTCTCCCTTTTCGGGGGTGTAGCTCACAGATCTTCGAATGATCCCTTACAAATCAAGAATCATGGTTAGCTGAGTCTTGATTTGCTGAAGGGGGGCGACATCATAGTCGTCTGCCTGTTGAGCTTCATCTGTTTGATTAAACATTCAAAACACATTAAGCACAAATTAGTAATCAAGATATTTAAACTTTAATAAACATTAATAATCATTAATTACATCAATGCAATACATAGTTCAAGTACAAAAGTTTTTAAATACAAAGACATTTAATCATTACTTTTGCCTTCATCGCTCGATTCTTCAGCTTGAGGAACTGAAGAAGAGGGTCGTTGATCTTGATTGCGCTTTGTGCGCCTCTCCCGTGCAGATGGATTCGAGGCTGATGCTGATCCATCACCGTCATGCTCATGCTCATCATCATCTCCTCCTTCTTTATCCTTCCCACTACCTTCCACCTCATCCTCATCATCATCATCATCATCTTCCGATTCATCATCGGAAGAATCATCATCATCATTATCTCCACCATCACCATCACCCTTTATCTTTAAGGGCTCACCCTTCATCCCTTTCAGCCTCAGCATTAACTTCTTGTTCTTCTTCTCAACCTCCTCAATCCTCTTAATAGAAGCAATCAGTAGCTTATTCTGTGCATTGAGGGCATGATGAGCTCTGGCTAATTCTATCTCATGAGCAGCATCTCTCTCTGTTAAATATGCGAGCTGTTGGCTCTGAGCTGTGTCTCTCTCAGTCTGCAGTGCTATTTGCTTGCCCTGAGCAGCGTCGACTGCCATCAACTGGTTCATCTGGTTAGCTCGTATGTCATCTGTTGCGAGCAGTTTGAGCACCAGACGATTGAGGCTGGCCAGCTGCTCCTCTAACCCAACAGTGGGCAGAGGAGATCCCTGTGGAGGTATTGATGATGTGGAAGGGCCAGTTTGGGGTATGGTAGGTGTGGTGGTGAGAGTAGTGGTGGCTATGGTGGTGGCAGTAGTGGTGGCTGTGGAGATAGGTGTGGTGGTAGAAGAGGTCATCAACACTATCCTTCGCCTCTTGCCCTTCTTGTCGTGAGGCTGGGCCATTCTCTTCAACCTCGAGCCTTTAGCAATCTGGGCTCCCCCTGGGCTGATTGGCTAGGGAGGTGTATAAGTGGGATCATGAGTCTCAGTACCCTCAGCCCTATCCTGGCGTCCCCCAACCGCCTCTTTGCCCCTTTCGGTAGCCACAACTCGTCTATCGATAGTCCACATAAGAGGCTCCTCGTCCGACTCTTCCTCCTCCTCATCAACCAGGAAGTCCCGGTGGATGGCAGCCTGCTCCGATCCACCGGGAGCAGAAGTACTACTGTGTGGAGGTGGTGGAGATAAAGTAGACATGTCAGTGGCCCGTGATTGACTGGGGCCTGCATCTCCACCACCTTGACCATCATCATGGTCGTCATCGTCGTCGTCGTCGTCATCAGTAGGAATCACAATATGCTCGACGTCGGAATCACTATCATCTTGATGCCACTTCTTACGAGCTGGCGCCACGTATCCCTCATTGGCTAGATGGCCGAAGACTCTTCTCACTGGAGGCTTCACCTGCTTCCCCCAGTATACATTCATCCTTCCTAAGGTGGTATCATCCATCACCTCTAGGATCACTGCATCATCCTTCTCCTTAGGCAGCATAGGAAGCTTCTGATCTATAATCATCTGTAAGAATCGTGGATACATACAGAAGCCTTCCTTGCCCTTGGCCTCGATGTTCTCTGTCCAGTAAGTAAAGAACATGCGGGAGAAACTGAACGGGTGGTTCAGTACCAGTGCAACATATGCGTTCTGAATTTGCTCCGACATCTCGTACAGCTCTGAGATGAACTTGACCTGTCTTCCATTTTTGAGCTCAAGTGTTGTGATTTGCCTATATGCAAACTCATCAGGATGTTTACCCTCCAACAACAGATTGAGCTCATTTCTACGGAAATTCTCAAGCTTCTTATAGACCAGAACCTTCCTAACCACCCTATTATCTAGCATTGAAAAGGGTGATTGGCCGGCTCTATAAGCTTTCTCGAATTCCTATACTATTTCCCAGGGTGTTATTACAATAGCCACAGAGATCTCTTCATCTACGATTCTCTTTAGTTGGCTCTTGTACCTCACAGGCATGTCCTTCTTGACTATCCTGTGAGACACCCTTGGGTCAGGCCAAGTTCTCACCCTCTCCTTATCATATTGAAAAGTTTGTTTGAGGGTGAATAATCTCAGAGCTTCTCTCTGCATGTTTATTATAGAGGTGGTAGCAGTATAACATTTGTCAATGCTTTTCAGCATTTCCTCATCATGTTTCTTTTGCTGCTCCTCCTCTTCTAACTTTACCCTCATAGTGTCCTGCTGTGAGGTGGGAGTGATGGTTTGTGGTTTGGCTTTAGGTAGAGGTATAACTGCTGAAAGTGGCAGGCTATCCTCCTCATCCTCCTCTTCTTCATCTTGCAGCCTCAGCACCCTTCTCTTCTTCTTCAAGGGTGGATCATTGGCTGCAAGTTTTGGTGGTAAAGGAGTTGGTTTTGTGGGTTGTGGTTGGGTTGTTGGTGTGGGAATGTTGGCAGGCACTGCTAGTAGCCTAGAGATAAGTGCTGGTTTGGTCAGTTTTACTAGCAGTGTCCTGTTCCCAGCACCGGTTTCAGATAGGGCCTCAGCGACCAGTCCCTTAGTAAAATCACCAGCCGAACAGATCTTGGTTGTTATTGCCAAGATTCTGTCCCTGGTCCATGCCTTGACATCAAGGACTGGTCTGCCCAGGTACTTCGAAATGAATCTACTCATAGCCTCGAGTTTCTTTTGATCCTCTTGGCTATAAGTAGACCATCGGTAGTTTATCTCCTTTCTCTCCATGTTCCTGATCTCTTGATCTAGCAAGGCAGTGTCCTTGTCAAAGCCTTGCCTGAACAGCTGTTCAATGACAGAGTTCATTGAACGGCTATGCTCAGCATCAGCCTCCTTGACAAGGGCTGCTAGATCAGGATCAGCCACCTTCTTTCCCTCTCCCTTTTTCTTATCAGTGATACTGAAATCCTTTTGGATTTTAGCCACTTCTATCTGCTCTACCTCCCTCTCTTTCCTCTTCCCTTTCTCCCTCACCCTACTACTCTCCTCAGCCATCTCCCTCTCTACCACCACCTCTTTTTCTGCCTCTTTCCTCTCCCCTCTTCCTCTTGTCTTGCACTGATGTCTCCCCCTTTTTGGGTGCATTGGTTGGGGTTTGACTATCAGCAAGAGCCTTAGATATGGCAACCTCCACCATGGTTGTATATATGTAGGAAGCCTCTCATCCAGGGTTTGAATGACTATATCTTTAAGCATGGGTGTGATGAGAGGTAGGGATTTTTGAAGGATAGCATCCAGCTGCTCAGGGGGGTTCTGACCCTGAGAGCTAGTGCCAGAAGCAGGGGCTGGTGGCTGAGTTTGTGGGAGTGGCTCAGTGTCTGTGAGACCTTCAGGTGAAGGTGCCATCTGTGGGGTAGTGGTGGCAGATGGACTTCTATCCTGAGTCATTTGAGCAAGCAGCTCTTTGAGTCTGCTTATCTCATCCTCTAGGATAGTGTTTTGAGCTACTACATCGTAGAAGAAGCTCAGGTCATCACCAGCATAAGCTGAATCACCTGACCTCCTGACATTGTCAGGATGAACATGTCCTGAGTGTGGCTCAGTAATGACATGTGCCCCTTGTTCATGGTACTGGGGACTTCTGGCCTCCGGATTGGATCCATCATCGGCCATTGCCTCTGGTGAGGTCTTAGTGATGTTACCAGCTTCACCCTGCTAAGATGTTGATGCAGGGGAAGTGGCAGCCTCACCAGATTGTTCTATCTCCCTAGCCACACTGGGAGATTGAACTGATTCTCTGTGCTGTGGGCTCCTGTCAGCACTTGTGCCCACCCCCTCTTCGGTTGGAGTCTCCCCAGTTGTAATAGGGGAGAGGGTGGAGTGCTCAGATCGGTCAGCACTTTGGCTATTACCAATGTTGGGCTTAGTGGGGCGGTCTCCTCAGTATGTGGGCTAGAAGCAGTGTGCACATGGGGAGGACTGTGCTCTTCAATGGCAGTCTCCTCAAGTGAGAAAGACCCCAGTAATGTGGTTGCCCCAAAATTGGTTGCATCAGGCTCCTGTTGAGAGGAAGCCTGTGCGGTTGTGGTGGGTGGAGTCGTGGTACCTGCTGGGAGAATCGAACCAGCAGGCACATCCTGCCTTTGTGTGGCAGGGGCATCCTCAGGGGACTCATCTCCCTGAGTAGCCTTTTTGGGCTTCTTTTTGGCTTTTGGCTTAGTGGGGACTGTGGATTTGGAGGTGGAGGCTGTGGGTTCCAGCTACGTGGGTTTTCGCAGCCGGCCAGCCTGTTTTAGTGTTTGGTCAGTGTTGTGCCGGGAGTATACCTCGGCTTGAACAGCCATGGCAGGGACCCCAGTGCCAACTAGTCCCTCAGCCTGAAGCTGGTTTTCGATCATGGCCATTATGAACCGTGGATACAAGTTCCAACGGTTAGAAAAAGGTTTTGTGGCCATGTCCTTGAGTTCCAAAAATAAAAGATCAGTAAAATTTAACGGTTGTTTCTCAAGGATAGAATACAATACCTGCTGCCACCTTGTGGACATCTGGTCCCACGAAGAGGTCTTGGGAGCCAGACACACGTTCACCATGTGGAAGATCAATCGTTGAGGGTCAGGAAAGTGTTTCTTCAACAAGGTGGAGGCAGAGAGGTTACCCTGGTAGTCATGGGATGTGAATGAGAGATCCAGGGTACCTTTGGGGTAGGAAGTTGGGTGAGTGGCATCCTCCAGCTCTAGGGTTTGTCGTATGGTAGCTGGGGTGATAACCACGGTTTTGCCGTTGATGGAGGACCGGAGGGAGACCTCGGCATTCTGCTCTCCGGTTTGGACGGTGACATTTGTCCAAAACTCCACCAATGAGTCGGTGTATATAGTAGGGTTCAAGAGAAAAGCCGTTTTGTATGGTGAGTCGTGCATAAGATCGACGGCTTGGTGAAATTTGGGCCATAATGGCGATTTTGTAAGGTGGGCGACACAGTTATGTCGAGGTTTCAGTTGCATGTTCGCCATTAATGGTGTATGGGAATTTCAGAGGTTTGTAAGGATTAGGTCAAGTGAGGAGTAAATGCTCTGAAGGTGGGGTATATATAGGGTAGGTTAAAGGTTGAAAGAAAACTACTGAAGGTTTTGGTGTTAGTTATCAGTTGTTGTAACAACTGATGACGTGGTTTTAACCTTCAGTGGTTGTAACATCTGAGGACTTGGTATTAGTCTTCAGTAGTTGAAACTACTGAGACCTTGGTTTTGTCCTTCAGATGTTGTGAACGTCTGAAGAGTTACTGTCAGTCTTCAGTAGTTTTGAACTACTGATGACCTAGTATTCTTCTTCAGACGTTGGAACAACTGAAGACTTGGTTTTAGCCTGCAGTAGTTGTAGACTACTGAGATCAGTAGTTGTGAACTACTGAAGACATGGTATTGCTTCAGTTGTTGTAAACAACTGAGGACTTGGTGTCAGCCTTCAGTAGTTGTGAACTACTGATGTCAGTAGTTGTGAACTACTGAAGACATGGTTTTGTTCTTCAGTTGTTTGTGTATGAAACAGCAGTTGTTGTTATCAGCTGATGAGAAATTACTCATCAGCTGTTTCAGTCAAATCAGTTGTTTCATACTAGCCTCCACACATCAACTCTTTGGCTGACTTTTAGATGTTTCATCGACCCTTCAGCTCTTATGAATATTTATGCCTTCAGCTCTTGTGATCAGATGTTCACAAGTGCTGATGAAATATTCTTCAGAGCTGGAGAACAAATTTTGTCTTCAGTATTTGTGTAAGATTACACATCAGTACTTATGAGCAAAATTTGTTCTTCAGTACTTATTTATTTGAAAATCATACATCAGTAGTTGTAATCCACCTCACTACATCAGTTGTTTTTCAATAAATAATGTACATCAGTACTTTGAGTCATTTTAGTCTTCAGTAGTTGTGAAAGAGCTGAAGACTAAATTACTCATCAGTACTTGTATTTGACCTTTGCTCTTCAGTAGTTGTGAACTAAGAATACGAGCATAGGTCAAATCAATCAAGCTGCAGCATACCAAGCCTTAGTACTAAATTTTGGAATGTGGCACTATCTAAAGGCTTAGTAAAAATATCTGCAAGCTCATCAGCACTAGGTACAAACTTAGGATCAATCAGACCTTTCTCATAGCAATCCCTGATAAAATGATGTCTGATCTCAATATGTTTGGTCCTTGAGTGCTGGACTGGATTCTTAACAATACAGAGAGCTGAAGCACTATCCATTAATAATGGAGTCTTAGTCTCAGTAATGCCATAATCCAGAAGTTGGTTCTGAAGCCAGAGTATTTGAGAGGTACAACTTGCAGCAGCAATATACTCAGCTTCAGCAGCGGATGTAGCAATGGATGTTTGTTTCTTACTCTGCCAAGAAACTAAACAATTGCCTAGGAATTGGCAACCACCAGAAGTGGATTTTCTGGTGACTTTGCATCCTGCATAGTCACTATCAGAGAAAGCAACTAATTTGCAAGAATGCCCAGCTGAATACCAAAGACCTAGTGATTGGGTACCTTGCAGATATCTAAAGATCCTTTTGACTGCAATCAAATGGGATTCTTTAGGTGCAGCCTGAAATCTAGCACAAGCACATGTTGAAAACATGATGTCTGGTCTAGAAGCTGTAAGGTACATCAAGGACCCAATCATACATCTGTAAAGGGTTTCATCAACCGCTTTACCTTTCTGATCTACATCTAGTTGTGTGATGCTGCTCATGGGAGTAGAACAGGGCTTACAGGATTGTAAATCAAATTTATTTAACAACTCTTTGGTATACTTGGACTGATGGATGAAGATGCCATCATCCAGTTGTTTGATTTGCAAACCCAGAAAATACTGTAATTCTCCCATAGCACTCATTTCAAATCTCAGCTTCATAAGCTTTGTAAATTCATCACACAACTTTGGATCAGAGGATGCAAAGATGATGTCATCAACATAAATCTGAACAAGGAGCTTATGTTGTCCCACAGTCTTGATGAATAAGGTTTTATCAATGGTGCCCCTAGTAAACTTATTCTCTAGAAGAAAGGTTGAGAGTGTCTCATACCAGGCTCTAGGTGCTTGCTTCAGCCCATAGAGAGCCTTATCAAGCTTGTACACCCAATCAGGATGTTTATTGTCCTCAAAGCCTGGTGGTTGACACACATAAACCTCTTCTTTTATTTTCCATATAGGAAAGCACTTTTGACATCCATTTGATAAACCTTGAGACTGTGAAAGGCAGCATAAGCTAAGAACAGTCTGATTGCTTCCAGTCTGGCCACAGGTGCAAAGGTCTCATCATAATCGATGCCTTCCTCCTGTGCAAACCCTTGGACAACCAGTCTGGCCTTGTTCTTGACAATTTGGCCCTTCTCATCTGTTTTGTTCCTGAATACCCACTTGGTGCCTATAGCACACTTATCTTTGGGTAATGGAACAAGCTCCCACACTTGCTGTTTCTTGAATTGAAGAAGCTCAAGCTGCATAGCTTCCACCCATCCATTGTCTCTTAAAGCAATATGATAGTTCTTTGGCTCTTGCTGACTGATGAAGAGAGCATAGAAGCAGAAATTGGACAATTGATTCCTGGTTGAAACTCCAGCATGGATATCACCAATGATTTGTGAAGTGGGGTGATTCTTGAGCTCTTGATAAACTATAATATCTGTGCAAGTGTTTGTAGACCCATCAGCAGCAACAGATGGTGATGGAGATTCCTGAAACCATGTAGAGGATGGCAGCTCAAATGAAGTAGAGCAAGCAGAAATCTCATCAGCATTTGTAGTGGATGGAGCTGCTGAGGCTACAGGAGCATCAGGTTCAGTGAACTTAGGCAGATTGTCACTGATCCTGAAGAGGTGAGTACTGACTTCATCATCATCAGTACCACCAGGTGGAGATCTGCTGACAGGCTCAACAGATGGAGGTTGATAAGGAACATATTGCAGTATGTCCAGATCAAACAACTCCACAGGGTTTTGTGGAATCTTGTCCTTTGGAGATTCATTGAACTTAACATGCAAAGTTTCTTCAACTCCCTTGGTTCTACAGTTGAAGACTCTGTATGCTTTGCAAGTTGATGAATAACCAACAAAGTACCCTGCATCCACCTTACTAGCAAACTTATGGAGTGGGTTGCTAGTGTTGAGAATAAAACAAGGAAACCCAAAGGCTCTAAAGAATGAAATAAGAGGAGCCAAATGATGAAGAACTTCATATGGAGTCTTCATCAACCTCTTATTTACTAAAGCTCTATTTTGTACATAGCAAGCTGTATTGACAGCTTCAGCCCAAAAGGTCAGTGGCAACCCAGAGTCAGCCAGCATTGACCTTGCTGCTTCAATGAGGGTCCTGTTCTTTCTCTCCACCACTCCATTCTGCTCAGGAGTTCTAGGAATGCTAAACTGCCTTCTAATTCCCTTGGACAGGTAGAAGTCATCAAGTGTGTGGTTTCTAAATTCTGTTCCATTGTCACTCGTCACACACTTGACCTGTAGGGAATACTGCTTTTCTACTTGTAACACAAAGTTCATTATTGTCTTTGCTGCTTCATCCTTGGAGTGCAAGAAGAAAGTCCATACAAACCTGGAGTAATCATCCACAATTTCCAGGCAGTATTTCTTCTTTGCCATGCTCATTACTCTGACAGGGCCAAAGAGATCCATGTGCAGAAGTTGTAAGCAGGCAGTGGACTTTGGTTCTTCTATTGAAGGGAATGAAACTTTGTGTTGTTTTCCTTTCAAGCAAGCAGTGCAGTCATCTTCACACTTGAACTCCTTCAGAGGCAATCCTCTTACTAAACCATGGCTTATAAGCTGATTCATGTTCTTGAAATTTACATGACCCAGCCTTCTATGCCATAGTGTAGACTCTTGAGGAGATGCCTTGGAGAATAGGCAAGGATGGCCTTTTAGATCCATCTTTTTGGAAAGATCTAAGGCATACACTATTCCTGTCCTGTTGGCCTTCAGGAGAGTGTGTTCATCCAATGCCTTGTCAATCAAACTCAGAACTTTGGATGACAGAATCCGACAGTTCTGGCTTGTGAAAAGGGCAACATGGCCTTTGTCACACATTTGACTGACACTCAAGAGCTTGTACTTGAGATTCTCCACATGGTTAACATCATCAAACCTTATTTCCCCGTTGGAAACAAAGCCTTTTCCGATGATGTAACCCTTTGCATCATTGCCAAAAGAAACAAATCCCTTCTTTCCTTGAGAGTAGTCATTAAGAAGGGAGCTGCTTCCTGTCATGTGCATGGATCCTCCACTGTCTACATACCAGATGCTTCTATGGCATGTTGAAGAACCCTGCAAACACAACCATGTGTTAGTTTGTCTTGGAGACCCAAACCTGCTTGGTTTTGGGTCTGTTCTCAGCTACAGGTGCAGCACTAACAGTTATGTTGTGTGTGACAGCTTGAGGTGAAGAAGATGGTACAGAAGAGGAACCCTTTGGCTTGGACTTCCTTTTCTGTGGTTTCAACACAGGAGCATCTAAGTGGTTGACTCTTCCCACTAGCTGCTGAACCATCATCACCAATTGTGTCTGATTCTGTGATAAGGCTTTCAGCTCTTCAGACACATTGGAGTTTGCTGATGATGAGTTCCTATGTTGTACCATCTTTTTCTGAGCAACCTCAGCTGTTGCCTGAGTTATCCCTACCTTCTTTTTAGATCTAGCTTTGGGCTTAGGGATTTCAGGCTTGGATGTTGCTAATACAAACTTGGTTTCAAACTCATTCTTCATTTTATTGATGCTCTCAGTAATTTTCTCCTTCTGTTTGAGTTTGGAACCCCTTTTGTACCAGCAATCATCAGTAAGATGATTGAACAAGCCACATATCTCACATGGCTTTTTCTTCATCTTATGCTGATCATCAGCTGAAGAGGATTTAACTGCTGAAGACTTGTTCTTCAGCTGTTTGTCATCAGTACTAGCAGTTTTCTTCCTAGTGCCTGCTTTCCTGGTATCCTCTCTAGCTGTCTTCAAACCTTTCCTACTATTAGTTTTCTTCTCTTTAGTGCTAACAGTATTTGAGGTTTGAACTTCAGATATTGTCACTTGCTCTCCAGTACCTTTAGTACTTCTAGTGACAACTCCTGAGTTGATCAGCCTTTTGGTCATGTGACAGTCTATCTCTGATGATGCTGATTCAGAGGATAGTAAGTCACATGATGAGAAGGATTGGTTATTGCTCTCCCCATCAGATTCAACTTCTGCTCTTGAAATGAAGTCTGTGGGAGGAGCAGTGTGATTATAACCAATGCCAAACTTCACATTGGAAGCTATTTGCTTGCTAAGAAGCATTTCAAAACCCTTGCATGATTGCACCCATCGATCACACTCAACTGGGTGGTTGCAAGAGTTTCCTTGAGATCTTTGTACTTCTCTAGAAGTACATCTTCCCTAGCTTTATCATCTTTGATTTGGCATTTAAGCTTGTAAATCTCATCATTTTTATCTTTTAGAACAACCTCAAAATCAGCTTTTCTTTTGGAAATAGTGTGCTCAAGCTCAAGATTTTTATCTATTAAAGCTACATTTGCTTCTCTAATAGAAGCAAATGCTGCTATGCATGACTCTGAACAAAGCTTGGCTTTTGCCTCAGTGGATACCTGAGATGAGGCATTAGATGATGACCCTTCAGCAGAATCAAGGGCCATCAGAGCAAGATTTCCAAAAGGTTGATCACCACCATGTTGACCAGCACCTTGGAGTAGTGATTCCTGACCAGATAGCTCTTCTGGTAGACTACTCCAGTCAACAGCAGTTGGGGTGAAAAAGCTTTGTTGTTAAGGTTGTGTATGGTGATGAGATTAGGAAGAATGAGGCTCTGGAAGAGCATGAGGTGGTTGAGCGGGGGGTGCTGAGTTTGACCAGGCTGAGGCATGTAGTAACAGGGATAAGGATAAGGCATATGACCCTGTGGCACAAAATAAGCAGGTGGTGCCTGTGCCTGAGATGGATGGGTAGAACTGTAGGAAGGTTGCCCTTTGTGCTGTGAGCTATTGCTGGGAAAAGTCACAAAGGGTGCAGATGAGTTAGATCCAGATGATCTACACTCTCTTGCAAAGTGTCCAAGCCTTTGGCACTTGTGACACCTTAACTTGCTCTTGTCAAAACCAACTTTGGTTTTGCCAGAGAGTCCTGGGAATTTCCTACCAGTTCTTTTGTAGAACTTCTGAGAGCGGATATTGATCATTGCCATTTGGTTCAAAATATCCATCTCTTCCAGATCATCATCTGGAATGCCCTTCAAATCCTCCATCAGAAAACACAAGTTGTCACCACCACCTCCTGAACTACTAACACCAACAAAAGCTTGTTCTGAGTTGGTAGAGAAATCAATATGCTCATCATAAGAACTTTCTGATGAAGCATATTCTGACTCATGACTTATCAAGGCAGCATTACCTTGGACAAAGTCATCAGCAAGTTTGCCAGAAGATGACAACTTCCTCTTTTGCTCTACCTCTCTCTCAAAAGTGAGTAATTTCCCATGAAGTTGGCTGAGAGATAGAGTGTCCAGGTCAGCGCTGGAGCGTAGGACAATGGTATATGTGTCCCATCTCTCAGCCAATGACCTGAGGAACCTGTTGTTCATCTGGCTTTTGGAGTACTCTTGTTTAACCATCTTTAGCTCCGAGATTAAACAAGAGAACCGCTCAAACTGCTGGGTCAGAGTCTCACCCTTTCTATATGAGAAAGTCTCATATTGTTGGGCAAGGATTTCCCTATTGTTTGCTAAGACCGAATCAGTTCCTCCAAATTGTTCCTTTAGAGCAACCCATAGGTCATGAGCAGACTCATGATGCAAGAGCCCTGAATATATCTCGTTTGGAATGGCCATGGCTAAAATTCCATGGGCTCTAGCATCAATTTCGAACAGCTTTAGATCTTCGTCCGAATATTGTTCAGGTTTCTTGGCAACCTGTTCATTAGATTCCGGGACGCTCACCATAGGCTTGTATGGCCCATGCACCACTGACTTCCAACAACCAGCACTGTTGACAGCCAAGTGGTGTAGCATACGTCTTTGCCATATGTTATACTCGTTCCTAACCAGCATCGGAGGCTTGGTTGCGGAACCAGTATTGTGAGGATCATTGGTTGGTGTTGTCATCTCAGGTTTTGGTCAAAAACAAGTTTAAACACGACAAACGTAACTCAAAACCACCAAAAGACCTCAAGATTTTGGCCGGAAACAGCAGAAACTCACTCTCTATTGCTAATTCTTGCAAATTGCTAATTCGATCAAACTGAGAGATCAAAAGAGCAGTTTCAAATGATCAATAGTGAAATCAATCAATGATTAACCTGCTCTGATACCATTTGACAGGATCTCAGCCTCTCGGTTGATCAATTAGATTATGTTTGCAGCGGATTTAGCACATTAATTAGCAATTAAAGCAAGAACATAAAAGATATTTCAATTTAAAAGCATAAACATAGAGAGAGAAGAGTTCTGCGAAACAATAAATGTACTATTGATCGCACGTTTCGGCAATTAAAACTGTATGGTTACCCATCCTTTTATAGGCGGCAAAAGGATGGGGTGATGTCCTTTTTCTGACATCACTGAATATTCAAATTACAACTGACAAAAACATAAAACTACTGAAGATGTCAACAACTGACATCTTCTTACAAAAGTTCCTAAGTGCTGACAAAAGTAAACTACTGAAATCCTACAACGACTGAAGAACAAACTCTTCAGTCGTTTATAACTACTGATACTATAACAACTGAAGAACAAGCTCTTCAGTTGTTGTACAACTACTGAAACAAAATAAAACTACTGAAAAAGAAAAACCACCACAACAACTGAAGAAGACTTCTTCAGTTGTTGTGACAAACTCTGAGTCTTCAGTACTTGGTCTTCAGACTTGGCTTCAGATGATATAACAACTGATGACTTCAGTAGATATCATCAGTTGTTGTCTTCAGTCTTTGTCTTCAGACTTTGTGCTTCAGTAGAAGGTCTTCAGTTCTTCAGTTCTTCAGCTTTTGATTCTTCAGTACTTGTCTTCAGTACTTGAAGTCTTCAGTACTTGTAAGATCAGTACTTCAGACTTCAGTACTTGGTCTTCAGTACTTTGGAGTCTTCTTCAGCTGATATTCTTCAGTTCTTTGATCTTCATACTTTGTTCTTCAGACTTTGTCATAACAGCTGATGGAGCTAAGATGCTCTCGAGTCTGACATTCAAGCAAGAGAACACCGTAACTGATGGGAGTCTTCAGCAGTTGTTGCAGTGGCATGTGGAACTTAGAGGTTTTCCTGATCTTGGCTCATTGGTTCTTTTGGTCCAACACATGTTACTCTTGTTCAGCACGCCGGCATTGATGTCGCCGGCATACTGGATCCTTAAAAAGCATCCCTAAACCGTTAGGGGATGCAGCTTGGTTGGGTGGGCTCCGTCCTCACCCAGGTCCAAGACTTGCCTCAGATCGTCTTCCCTGATCTCAATGTCCTGTCCGAAGATAGAGCTCCGGATGTAGTAGGGCTCAGCAGAGTGGTCGATGGTAGCATTCTCCCAGAATGCCTGCTGGATCGATCTTATGGTGTGCAGGGAGTGGAGATAGCCTTGTAGATCCTTGATCTACATAGGAAAGCAATAATCCCAGTGAACTCAGTAGCGTTCCGGGAGGTGGCATCCAGATGAGCACAGATGTTGTGCTTGGTGCTCATTGTCCATCTCTCAGCCATGTTGCTGCAATACAAGAAACAAATACGTTTGATCTGTTCATAAGAGATAAACAGTTGACATAGAATAGATTTTGACCAACTGGTTCAATCATGCGATTGAACCATATGACTGAGTTCAGTCGTACGATTGAGCTTGCGACTGAGTTCAGACGTATGCAATGCCGTGCGGTTGAGTCATTCGTGCGACCGAGTCACCGATTAATTAATCGTGTAATTGAATCATGCGTCTGGTTCAATCGTGCGACTAAAGTTCATCAGTCTATCCATTCGCATCTTGCACCGTTCGACACCATAACATTGAATCTTGTCAAAACGTTAAATTAAACTTCGTGTTTAGGTTCATTAAGTTCGTAGGGACTCAAAATAGCACTTAATGTCATTTAAATCAACATCTCAGTTCATTTAAGTGTTTATTTTAGGGTTTTAGTCCCGGTTATAGATTTTGACTTTTTCGGTCAATTTTGATTCGATTAAACTGTTTATTTGTCTCGATTTCGTCCGCAAGGTACCTGAAGATGAATACTATATGGTCAGATATAGAATCGGAGAGTAATCATAAATATTGGAAATTTGGGCGGAGTGTCTGGCTATTGGGCGGTTTTTGAGAATTTTGAAGTGGGTAGGTTTACGACAGACTGAACTTCCTTCGACTGGACCCATGGGCATGACTCAATCATGCGACTGGGGTTCAGTCATGCGACTAACTCAGACTCCTTCATCCAGTCGTATGATTGGTTCATTCTTATGATACAATCGCATGGTTAGGCCATACTCATGGTCCATTCGTGTGATTTGCTCATACTCAAGGTCCATTCGTGTGATTTGCTCATACTTATGATTCAATCGTGCGATTGTCTCATACTTATGATTCAATCGTGCGATTGACTCATACTTACGATTCAATCATGCGATTGACTTATACTTATGATTCAATTATGCGATTGATTCATACTTATGAGTTTGACTTCATCCATTTCCACACACTCAAAATTAACTTTTGATAAATAATGTTATGACGAATGATCATCTCAGACACGATCTTTTAACAGACATCATTTGATCACCTCAGACGTGATCCTTTTAAATTAAAACCGGTTGATCACCTCAGACATGATCCTTTTAATTGAAATCGTTTGGTCACCTCAGACATGACCCTTTTAATTTATGATTCATAGAGTTCATCTAGTTACACAGTCCGACATTGACACCTAATTGATAGATAAAACAGAAAACAACTTGAATTGAAATAAAACAAGACATATTTTTGTAGGATTCTATGTGCCCAAGACACTTAGAATATTGATGTGGTTAGTACGTTATGATCCAAGTCAGGTTATACCCAATAACAAGTTTAGCAAACACCAATTAATATTTAATTGATGATATGATCATGCAATTAAATATTTACACCAATTTAGAAAATGGGTTTTCTAAATAAGTTGCATATGAGATGGAACAATTTATTAGGATATTTTGTTCAATAAATTATTTGAGGTGTTATTTAAATTAGTTGTATAACACCAAATAATAATGAGAGTATACTACTTATACAATTAATTGGTTAATTGTATAAACTAGTTAAAAGAGTAGGCAAATATATATGTGTGTTAATGTTTAATTTTATAAAAGAAACTTCTCTTTTATAAATTAAAACCGTCCACTTCCATAGCATGCTTGTGCATGTGGTTTGTGCATGTGGTTGAATGTTTTATTCTCTTGGTAAGACCAAGCATGTGCATGCTCCACTAGCTTGACTTTGGGAAGAACAAGCACACACACATGCGTGTCTTGTCTCCTCCACTAACTAGCATAAGAGAGACTCTCATTTCTCAATTCATTCTAACATGCAAACAACACATAAAACACTCTCCTCTCTCTCTCTAGCTACGGATTCAAGCAGCAGTATTTCAGGGTTTTTGAGCTGAGTTTTTTGTGTTGTTTTGGAGATTTCTACCTAACAAGAAGGTGTGTTTGCAAGGAGCTTGGGGTATACTAGCTTGAGGACTTCTATCCTTGAAGTCTTGGCTGCATTTTGGGCATCTCCATCTTCATCAAACATCTCTTTTGGTCGACTATTTGCTGCTGCAGTAAGGTAGAATCACAGCTCTATATAGCTGTGATTTTATGTGCATTTACATATGTTCATAGCTTTCATATTCACATAAATGATCCTTTGTTCTTTGGGTTTATTTTATACATTAATATGGTCATCTAATGAACATATTTTTCAGCTTATAAAAGGGTTTATAAAGTTGTAATTCCGTTGTGTTTTCAGAAAGTTTAAATGGTTAAACTATGATTTTATGTTCTAACAAACCCATCAATTTTAGTGTTTTTGTTTGAGGTGGGTTGAAAATATTTTAATTTTCCTCAAAAGATTTTGTAGGATTCTTTATGCCCAAGACACATAGAATATTGATGCGGTTAGTACGTTATGATCCAAGTCGGGTTATACCCAAGAACAAGCTTAGCAAACACAAATTGATATTTAATTGATGATATGATCATGCAATTAAATATAAACACCAATTTAAAAATGGCTTTTCTAAATTAGTTGCATATGAACTTATTAAGATACTTTGTTCAAATATATTATTTGAAGTGTTATTTAATTTAATTAGATAAACATCAAATAATAAATTGGGTGTATGAGTTATACAATTAAGTGTTAATTGTACAACTTATTTAAAGACTAGTCTAATATTGGAGTTGTATAAAATTTTGAGAGGGAAACCCTCCTAACTAAAAATTCGGCTGCCCCCCTCAAATATCATTGGTCCTTTGTGTTCTTGAGAAGCTCCAACATTCACTAGTTGAACACCTACCCAAATCATCTCATTCATACATGCAAAACACAAAAGAAACTCCTCTATCTCTCCCAAAAAGCTCACGGCAATAGCAGCTGGAAAAAGAGGGTTTTGGAGTTGTTTTTGGGTGTTATTCTTCCTAACAAGAGTTGTTTGCTATCAAGCTTGGGGTATACTAACTTGAGAGGACCTCCCTTGGTGCCTTGGTCGGATTTCTTGCTCAATATCATCATCATTTCATCACTTTTGGCAGCTCAAAGGTAGATTATGGCAGCTTCTATATGGCTGTCCATAATGCTCGTTTTATGTTTCATAGCTAGTTTCATTCACATATAAAAGATCCTTTTGTTCTGGGGTTTGTTTACAATTTATAACATCAAATAGAACTTGATTTTTTCCAGCTTATAAACAAGGTTATAAAGCTATTATTCCGCTGTGTTTTTACAAAGTTTAAATGGTTAAACTATGTTTTGTGTTCTATCAAACCCATCAAATGGCATCTAGAGCCGGTTATGTTGAATACTTGCTTGTTCTTGTCCTTTAAAAATCGTTTTTATGGGACTTTATAACCCTTTTATGTGCTGCAATATTCTTGTATGTTGAATCCCCAAACTTTCAAGGTTATATTACACATGCTTGTGATTAAACCTTGAAAGATATGTATGTTGATATGTATGTTGTTTGGACATGTTTAAAACCCGAAATTTCAGTTTATGCTGGCTGAAATTTCATGGGTTTTAGTGGGGATTCTTTGTTATATTTGGATGATATGATGAATGTTTATATTGGTGCATAACCTAGCCTTTGGCCTTGTGTTGTTTGGATGTATGCAATGGTTGTTTTTTGTTATTCAATGGGGTTGTATATTAATTTATTTGTGCTTTGTTTAAAAATGTAATTTATTTATTATTGGGTTGTAATAAATACATTAGGTGTATTTTTCATTTTACTAGATATCTTGTATTAGGACTTTATATCTTGTAATATGAAGACGTACGCGTTGGAAGCACAAAGGAAAGACATAAGGGAAACATGTAGCATTTTGGATGCGGTTTCAAGTGGGAGGCTTTTGGAAGCTTTCTATGTGTTTTGTTATGACCTTAGGAATGCCCTATGGACCACACTTGTGATGGCAAACAAGTGTGGACCACTTTAGATGCTATGGTTATGCACATATGCTATGTTGTTTTGTTTATATTATTGTGGTTGATGGCATGTATGTGATATTTGCTTTAACAATCCTATCCATAATCAAAACAAACTAATTAAATGGTTCTTAATCATTAATAGGTAATAAAAGGTTATTAAAATGATTTAATGATTTTAAAGATTAAAATAGGTTTTAATCAAAGGACCATAGGGTATCTTGTATTTAAAAGCATGCAAATACAAGTACATAGAATTTTCTAAACTAGAATTATGAAATCTCTAAATATTTTAAAACGAGATCAAGACCGTCCTTTTACACAACACTTGAGTCACTTGGGAACTCTTAGTGGGATAAAGGTCACCTAACCATTTTGAGGGAACTTGTGATTTGAGGTGAGAATTGAAGGGTTTGCTAGAACACAAAACACATGTTTAACCACTTAAACATTCTGAAAAACGCAGCGGATGTATAGATCTTTAAAACCCATTTTAAAGATGAAATTTCATGTTCTTTATGTTCATTTATTTGAGAAAAACAAACCCATATCAAAAGGATCTTAAATATATGAATGGACAAGCTATGAACATATAAAACGTACATAAAATCACAGCTTGAATAAGCTGTGATGTCTACCTTCTTCCAGCAAGAAAAGTCGACAAAAGGGAGCTGTTGGAGGCTTCAGAAACGTCCAAGAGTAGGGCTGAATGATGGCCAAGACTTCAAGCTAGAAGTCCTCAAAACGTCTATACCCACAAGCCTTCAAGCACACACCTTAGTTGCTAGGATTTTGGTCACCAAAACTTCAAGAACAAGCTGCCATATCACCTTCAAAACCGTGAGTTTGAAGAAGGATGAAGAGAGAGTTTTCTTGGAGTTTAGTTGCATGTGTGTGTGAAATGAATGGCTGGTACAATAATCTAAAAAGACCCCTTAATGTGTTGTGTTAAATCAACAAAGTTGGTCCAATAGAATCCAAGGGGGGGGGGCCGAATTTTATTTGAAAAAGGGTTCCCCCCTTTTTTTTTGTTAAACACAATCACATTGTTAGTGGACTTATTAATTTGTACCCCTTAGAAAATGTATACAACTAACCAATTAATTGTATAACATATATAGCCATTATTAATTTGTAATGTCATCTAATAACATTACAAATAATATCATTGAACAATATATCCTAATAAATTGTTCCATGTCATATGCAACTTGTTTAGAAAACCCATTTTCTAAATTGGTGTTAATATTTTATTGCATGATCATATCATCAATTAAATATTATTTGGTGTTTGCTAAGCTTGTTATTGGGTATAACCCGACTTGGATCATAACGTACTAACCACATCAATATTCTAAGTGTCTTGGGCACATAGAATCCTACAATCTCCCACTTGCCCAAGATTCATAGAAGATTGATGCAAGCAGTAAATACCGCCTAACAACGGTTTACTACCCTTAATACGTATGACTTATAGCCATTCAATAACATCATCCCTTTCAAGTACCCTACTTGAAATGATTTAGGTGAATAAATCATCTATCCTTTTGTTACAGATGTCATGTTGAATCCAAGGACACAGAATGATCATTCCTTGTTGATTTAACTTAATCAGGCCTTAGACATCTAACTCTCAACGAATAAGAGGAACAAACTCCATCTTGACTACATACGTTTCTCACAAACACCTCGTGTTATACCTGAACATATCCTTATGTACTGTCCACTATTTCAGGACAGTGAAGAATAGGCTCAAGGTATAATACTTGGTGAATATCAAAACCCAATATGTATCTCAGGTCGGAGGATACCAAATGATATTCACCTTTACTCAAATTTACTTATGATCAATCAATAAGATTCCATGTTGTAAAATTTGAGATGCGGGTTAGTCCAATATTTGTATCCCACAAATATCTATGAACCTTGGTAGCAACCCATTGCTCTATATTCATCCTTATGAATATCAACCAATCCAAGTTCATAATAGTCTTACCTTCAAACTTGTTCCCACAAGTGTGAACGACTACGGACATTTAGAGTAAACATTTTACTCATGGATTAAACATGCTAAATTGGAATATTACTTGAAACATTATAACCAAATAATTTTATTCAAATAATAGAAAGTTCCACATATCCAAATACAAAATTTACAGATCAAATCCAATCACTAGAATATCGAAGTCCCATGGCACAAGTATGACCTTCATGCTTTGCCTTTTCAAGGAGCTTCGTGAGAGGATCCGCAATGTTTTGATCCGTGTGAACTTTGCGAATACATATCTTTCCCTTTTCAACTTCATCTCGTATGTAGTTGAATCTCCGCTCAATGTGCCTAGTCTTTTGATGAGCACGGGGTTCCTTGATTTGTGCAATCGCACCCTCGTTATCACAAAAGATCTCTAGGGGGTCCTGAATGGAAGGGACTACCCCTAGATCGGCAATGAATTTCTTCAACCATGCAGCTTCTTGAGCTGCCAATGAGGCGGCGACGTATTCTGATTCTATAGTTGATAGAGCCACCACATCCTGCTTGGAGCTCTTCCAAGAAACCGCTCCTCCATTCAGAATGAAAATGTATCCCGATTGTGACCGAGAATCATCACGATCGGTTTGGAAACTTGCATCCGTGTAACCTTTTACAACGAGTTCCTCGTCACCAGATCCATAGATTAGGAACATATCTCTTGTCCTCCTTAGGTACTTAAGTATGTTCTTAACAGCCATCCAATGACTGTTTCCAGGATTCTGCTGGTAACGGCTTGTCATGCTTAAAGCGCATGACACGTCCGGTCGAGTGCATATCATTGCATACATGATGGATCCTATAGCAGATGCGTATGGGATTGCCTTCATGCTATCTTGCTCATCCTTTGAGCTTGGACATTGAGTTGTACTCAATATCGTTCCTCTTTGATTAGGTACCGTACCTTTCTTAGAGTTTTCCATCTTGAACCTTTTCAAGATCTTATCAATGTATGCACTTTGATTCAAACCAATCAACCGCCTTGATCTATCCCTATAGATCTTTATTCCCAGAATATAGGCGGCTTCACCAAGATCCTTGATGGAAAAACAACTTCCAAGCCAGGTTTTTACACCTTCCAAGGTTGGAATGTCATTTCCAAATAGTAGTATGTCATCAACATACAATACTAGGAAGGTTATTATGCTCCCACTAGCCTTTTTATACACGCAAGCCTCATCAGCGTTTTTGATGAAGCCAAATCTCTTGACCTCCTCATCAAAACGATGATTCCAGCTTCTCGATGCTTGTTTCAATCCATAGATTGATTTCTTTAACTTGCATACTTTATTAGGATGTTTTGGATCAACAAAACCTTCAGGCTGAACCATATAGACATCTTCCTCAAGATATCCATTTAGGAAAGCGGTTTTGACATCCATTTGCCAAATCTCATAATCATAATGAGCAGCTATGGCAAACAATATCCTTATTGACTTTAGCATCGCAACAGGTGAGAAGGTTTCATCATAATCAACCCCTTGAGTTTGAGTGAAACCCTTTGCTACAAGCCTAGCTTTATAAGTATCCAAGTTTCCATGCATATCGGTTTTCTTCTTGAAAAACACTTACTTCCAACTACTTTGGAATTAAGAGGTGGTACAACAAGTTCCCAAACTTGGTTGTCATACATGGATTGCATCTCAACGTTCATGGCTTCTAGCCATTTGTCACAATCCGCATTGGACATTGCATTATGGTATGTGGTTGGTTCATCAGAATCTACCACATAGCATCCATCCATGAAAAATCCATATCTTTCAGGTGGATTACTAGTTCTACCACTTCTGCGAACGTCTTGTGTGTATTGATCAACCCCTTGATCTTCCTCAACATCCTCATGTTGAGTGCTAGTTTCAACCAAACGTGTATCGGGTTGTGGTTCTTGATCCTCTTCAAGATCCACTGTTCTACTGCCAGCTCCTTCCATAAGGAACTTAGCTTCTAAGAACTCACCCTTTCTTGCAACAAACACCTTTTGTTCCAGTGGATCGTAGAAATAATATCCCATAGAATCTCTAGGATATCCAACAAAATACACTTGGTGGATCGGACTTCCAATTTGTTTGGGGTGGGAGTTTTAACATAAGCCTCACATCCCCAAACCCTTAAGTATGATAGGGATGGAACTCTTCCATGCCATATCTCAAAAGGTGTCCTTTCCACCTTTTTGGTTGGGGCCATATTTAGAATACGGGCCGCAGAGAGCAAAGCGAAACCCCAAAATGATAGAGGTAATGTGCTTCTAGCCATCATAGATCGGACCATATCTAATAAGGTTCGATTCCTCCTCTCAGACACACCATTATGTTGTGGTGTTCTAGGTGGAGTGAGTTGTGAGACAATCCCACAACTCCTAAGATGATCTTGAAAAGCATCACTTAGGTATTCACCTCCTCTATCGGTACGGAGAATTTTAATTGACTTATCGAGTTGATTTTCTACTTCATTCTTGAAGATTTTGAACATTTCAAAAGCTTCATCTTTGTGCCTTAATAAGTACACATACCCATAGCGACTATAGTCGTCGGTAAAGGTAATGAAGTATCTTTCACCATTCCTAGTCATTGGCTTAAAAGGACCACATACATCCGAATGTATGATTCCTAATAAATCTTTTGCCCTTTCAGTAGTTCCACTAAAGGGCGCCTTAGTCATCTTGCCTTGTAAACAAGATTCACAAACATCAAATGAATCACATTCATTTGTTTTTAAAAGACCATTCTTTTGAAGTGTTTGTAAACGTTTCTTGTTTATATGACCAAGACGACAATGCCAAAGATAGGTATCACTCAAGTCCAACTTGAGCTTCTTGGTGTTAGTTTGGTACAATGAACTATTTAAAGTATTTTCATGAACCAATTCATAAATACCATTAATTGGAATAGCTTGAAAATAGAACATACCATTTATAGAAACATGAATATCATTTTCAATAAAAGATAATACATAATCATAATGCCTTAATTGAGATACAGAAATAATGTTCCTAGTCAAACTAGGAGCATACAAAACATTCTTCAAAATAACTTCCAAACCATTTGGAAGTCTTAGGATGTAGTCCCCACGAGCTTCAACTAAGACTTTAGTTCCATTGCCCATGAAGAGGCTAACATCCCCTTTCTTGAAGTCCCTACTTCTTGTGAACCCCTGCAACAAATTGCAAATATGAGTTCCACATCCGGTATCCAATACCCATGTGTTTGAAGATGTAACATTAAGATCAATATGAATCATGTATAGTGTACCTGAGGTCTGCCCGGCATCCCTCTTGGCTTTCAACTCTTGGAGATGGACAGGACAATTCCTTGCCCAATGTCCTATCTCCCCACACTTGAAGCATGGGTCATTTGTAGCAACCTTTTGCTTCTTCTCTTGTGGTTTGGGTGGTACCTTTACCACCCCTTTCCCTTTTCCCCAAACGGGTCCCTTACCCTTGGCAACCTTTGCCTTGGTGTGGGATGAGGCCTCTTGTTGTTCCCACCTTCATTAATGGTGAGAACGGGTAAAACCTTTTTACCCATGGCCGCCTCGAACGTTTTGAGCATTGAGTGAAGCTCACCAATGCTTTTGTCCCATGCATTCATGTTGTAGTTCAACACGAATGTCTCGAACCTCTTGGTTAGGCCATTTAGGATCAAATCCGTGGCCAACTCCTTCAAGACGGGACAATTTAGCCTCTCGAGGCAGTCAATATGACTTTTCATCTTAAGTACATAAGATGAAACAGATTGGTTGTCGTTCATACGACATGCATGGAGCGCTCAAACCGTTTCGAACCGCTCAACCCTTGCTTGCTGTTGGAACGTTTCCTTCAGCTGGGTTATCATGTCGTAAGCTCCGTGATGTTCATACTCCTTTTGGAGATCCGGAGTCATGCTCACTAGCATGAGACAAGACACTTGGACGGAGTCCTCAGTGTATTTCAGCCAATCATTAAAGGCCTCCTCATCATCCTTGCTAGGTTGATCGGGGATAGGGTCGTCTAAAATATATGATCTTCTCTCTTGCTTGAGAACAATTCTCAAGTTTCGATACCAATCAATAAAGTTGTTATGATTTAGATGTTCCTTTTGGAGGATCGCTCGTAGTGATTGGTTTGACGCGGACGAGTTATCGTGATTTTCATTATTGGTGGCCATCTACAAAATTTAACAAAGATCAATTTTAGTATTTTCGATATTGCTTATTTTAATATTTAATGCCTTTTAAGGTCAATTTTATATTAAAATCTAGAACCCAACATTACATTTAAATTGTGGTTAGGTGACCTTTATCCCACTATTTAAATTAATAAGGTGGTCAACGATTGACGATTGCAACCATTTGCAACTTCTAGAGGTATGGGATCGACTTTTAAGCATCATATGCAAAGTCGGCATGTTAATCCCATCAACACCTATTTGGAAACCATATTTTAGGTGATCCATTCAACATGGTTTGCAAATCAAGTTACCCTACTTGCACACACATGTGAGTTTACCAACATAAGTGGTTAGGTGACCTTTATCCCACCATTGTGGTATTCCCACCTTAAGTCACAAGTTCCCTCAAAATGGTTAGGTGACCTTTATCCCATTAAGAGTTTCCAAATGACTTAAGTGTTGTGCAAAAGGATGGTGTTAAACTTGTTTGTTAATTATTTAGAGGTTTCACAATTCTAGTTTAGAAAACTCTATGTACTTGTATTTGTATGCTTTCAAATACAAGGTACCTTATGGTTCTTTGATTAAAACCTATTTTAATCTTTAAAATCATTAAAACATTTTAATAACCTTTTATTACCTTTTAATGATTAAGAACCATCATTTTTTATAACTTGTTAAGTTTGTTAATTAGTTTGTAATGCATGTCTCATACAATCAAATAACAAACACCCAAACAAGTCATAAACATAACATACATAATGTCCATAACCATAGCCCTTATGTTGACAACACTTGTTTGCCATCACAAGTGTTGTCATTTGGTCTTTCTAAGGATCAAACACATCAAAAGGTCCAAGAACCTCCCACTAGAAACCGCATCCAAATGCTCCATGTTTCTTGTGTCTTCTCTTTGTGCTTTTGTCACTTCCTTCTTCATATTACAAGAAATAATGTCCTAATACAAGATTTCTAGAAATATGAAAATAACTAACCTATTTATTACATCCCAATAACAAATAAATTACACTTGGAACAAAAACCAAATAATAGATTATACAACCAAATTGAATGAATAAAACAACCACTTGAATCATCCAAACAACACAAGGCCTTAAGCTAGGTTATGCACTTTAACAACCAATGATCATATCATCTATCATATATGAAAACCCCATTTAAAACCCCAAATTTCAGCCAACATAAACTGAAATTTTGGGTTTTAATCATTGTCCAAACAACCAACATTTCATAATATGTTTCTTTCAAGGTCTAATCACTAGCATGTGTGATATGACCTTGAAAGTTTGGGGAATCATTCATATAAACTATAACAGCCCAAATCAGCCTATAACATGTCTAATATCATCTTTTAAAACCAATTTCAAAAGATGAATCAAGCAAGCCATCCATATAACCGGCTCTTGATGCCATTGAAGGGTTTGCTAGAACACAAAACACATGTTTAACCACTTAAACATTCTGAAAAACGCAGCGGATGTATAGATCTTTAAAACCCATTTTAAAGATGAAATTTCATGTTCTTTATGTTCATTTATTTGAGAAAAACAAACCCATATCAAAAGGATCTTAAATATATGAATGGACAAGCTATGAACATATAAAACGTACATAAAATCACAGCTTGAATAAGCTGTGATGTCTACCTTCTTCCAGCAAGAAAAGTCGACAAAAGGGAGCTGTTGGAGGCTTCAGAAACGTCCAAGAGTAGGGCTGAATGATGGCCAAGACTTCAAGCTAGAAGTCCTCAAAACGTCTATACCCACAAGCCTTCAAGCACACACCTTAGTTTCTAGGATTTTGGTCACCAAAACTTCAAGAACAAGCTGCCATATCACCTTCAAAAACCGTGAGTTTGAAGAAGGATGAAGAGAGAGTTTTCTTGGAGTTTAGTTGCATGTGTGTGTGAAATGAATGGCTGGTACAATAATCTAAAAAGACCCCTTAATGTGTTGTGTTAAATCAACAAAGTTGGTCCAATAGAATCCAAGGGGGGGGGGGGGCGGCCGAATTTTATTTGAAAAAGGGTTCCCCCTTTTTTTTTGTTAAACACAATCATATTGTTAGTGGACTTATTAATTTGTACCCCTTAGAAAATGTATACAACTAACCAATTAATTGTATAACATATATAGCCATTATTAATTTGTAATGTCATCTAATAACATTACAAATAATATCATTGAACAATATATCCTAATAAATTGTTCCATGTCATATGCAACTTGTTTAGAAAACCCATTTTCTAAATTGGTGTTAATATTTTATTGCATGATCATATCATCAATTAAATATTATTTGGTGTTTGCTAAGCTTGTTATTGGGTATAACCCGACTTGGATCATAACGTACTAACCACATCAATATTCTAAGTGTCTTGGGCACATAGAATCCTACAAGAATGCCTTAATTGTGGGATAAAGGTCACCTAACCACTTATTTTGGCAAACTCACACGTGGATGTAAGTAGGGTGTCTTGATTTGCAAACCATGTCAAATGGATCACCCACGATGTGGTTTCCAAATGGTGTTGATGGGATTAACATGCCGACTTTACATATGATGTTTCAAGTCGATCCCATACCTCTAGAAGTTGCAAATGGTTGCAACCGTCAATCGTTGACCACCTTATTAATTTAAATCGTGGGATAAAGGTCACCTAACCACAATTTAAATGAAATGTTGGGTTCTAGATTTTAATATGAAAATGACCTTAAAAGGCATTAATTAATTATTAAAAAATAGAAATATCGAAAATACTAAAATCGATCTTTGTTATATTTTGTAGATGGCCACCAACAATGATAATCATGATAACTCATCCACGTCCACCCAATCTTTACGAGCGATTCTCCAAAAGGAACGCCTGAATCATAACAATTTCATTGATTGGTATCGAAACTTGAGAATCGTTCTCAAGCAAGAGATGATCATATGTTTTAGACGACCCTATCCCCGATCAACCTACCGAGGATGATGAGGAGGCCTATAACGATTGGTTGAAATGCACTAAGGACTCCGTCCAAGTGTCTTGCCTCATGCTAGCAAGCATGACTCCGGATCTCCAAAAGGAGTATGAACATCACGGAGCTTATGACATGATAACCCAGCTGAAGGAAATGTTCCAACAGCAAGCGTGGGTTGAGCGCTTCGAAACGGTTCGAGCACTCCATGCATGTCGTATGGACGACAACCAATCGGTTTCATCTTATGTACTTAAGATGAAAAGCCACATTGACCGCCTCGAAAGGCTTCATTGTCCCGTCTCGAACGAATTGGCCACGGATTTGATCCTCAATGGCCTTACCATGAAGTTCGAGATGTTCGTGTTAAAGTACAACATGAATGCTTGGGACAAAAGCATTGGTGAGCTTCACTCAATGCTCAAAACGGCCGAGGCGGCCATGGGTAAAAGGGTTTTAGCCGTTCTCACCATCAATGAAGGTGGGAACAAGAAAAGGCCTCATCCCGCACCCAAGGCAAAGGTTGCCAAGGGTAAGGGACCCGTATGGGGAAAAGGGAAAGGGGTGGCAAGGGTGCCACCCAAACCACAAGAGAAGAAGCAAAAGATTGCTACTAATGACCCATGCTTCAAGTGTGGGGAGATTGGACATTGGGCAAGAAATTGTCCTGTCCATCTCCAAGAGTTGAAAGCAAAGAGGGATGCGGGGCAGACTTCAGGTACAATATACATGATCCATATTGATCTTAATGTTACATCTTCTAACACATGGGTATTGGATACCGGATGTGGAACTCATGTTTGCAATTTGTTGCAGGGGTTCAAAAGAAGTAGGGACTTCAACAAATGGGATGTTAGCCTCTTCATGGGCAATGGAACTAAAGTCAAAGTTGAAGCTCGTGGGGACTACATCCTAAAACTTCCAAGTGGCTTGGATGTTATTTTGAAGAATGTTTTGTATGCTCCTAGTTTGACTAGGAACATTATTTCTGTATCCCAATTAAGACATTATGATTATGTATTATCTTTTGTTGAAAATGATATTCATGTTTCTTTAAATGATATGTTCTATTTTAAAGCTATTCCCATTAATGGTATTTATGAATTGGTTCATGAAAATACTTTAAATAGTTCATTGTACCAAACTAACACCAAGAAACTCAAGTTGGATTTGAGTGATACCTATCTTTGGCATTATCGTCTTGGTCATACAAACAAGAAACGTATGCAAACACTTCAAAAGAATGGTCTTTTAAAAACAAATGAATGTGATTCATTTGATGCATGTGAATCTTGTTTACAAGGAAAAATGACTAAGGCACCCTTTAGTGGAACTAACGAAAGGGCAAAAGATTTATTAGGAATCATACATTCGGATGTATGCAGTCCTTTTAAGCCAATGACTAGGAATGGTGAGAGATACTTAATTACCTTTACCGACGATTATAGTCGCTATGGGTATGTGTACTTATTAAGGCACAAAGATGAAGCTTTTGAAACGTTCAAAATCTTCAAGAATGAAGTAGAAAATCAACTCAACAAGTCGATTAAAGTTCTCCGCACCGATAGAGGAGGTGAATACCTAAGTGATGCTTTTCAAGATCATCTTAGGAGTTGTGGGATTGTCTCACAACTCACTCCACCTGGAACACCACAACATAATGGTGTGTCTGAGAGGAGGAATCGAACCTTATTGGATATGGTCTGATCTATGATGGCTAGAAGCACATTGCCTCTATCATTTTGGGGTTTCGTTTTGCTCTCAGCGGCCCGTATTCCAAATATGGCCCCAACCAAAAAGGTGGAAAGGACACCCTTTGAGATATGGCATGGAAGAGTTCCATCCCTATCATACTTAAGGGTCTGGGGTTGTGAGGCTTATGTTAAGACTCCCACCCTAAACAAATTGGAAGTCCGATCCACCAAGTGTATCTTTGTTGGATATCCTAGAGATTCTATGGGATATTATTTCTATGATCCACTGGAAGAAAAGGTGTTTGTTGCCAGAAAGGGTGAGTTCTTAGAAGCAAAGTTCCTTATGCAAGAAACTAGCAGTAGAACAGTGGATCTTGAGGAGGATCAAGAACCACAACCCGATGCACGTTTGGTTGAAACTAGCACTCAACATGAGGATGTTGAGGATGATAAAGCGATTGATCAATACACACAAAACGTTCGCAGAAGTTGTAGAACTAGTAATCCACCTGAAAGATACGGATTTGTCATGGATGGATGCTATGTGGTAGATTCAGATGAACCAACCACATACCATGATGCAGTGTCCAATTCGGATTGTGACAAATGGCTTGAAGCTATGAACGTTGAGATGCAATCCATGTATGACAATCAAGTTTGGGAACTTATTATACCTCCTCTTAACTCCAAAGTGGTTGGAAGTAAGTGGGTTTTCAAGAAGAAAACAGATATACATGGAAACTTGGATACTTATAAGGCTAGAATTGTAGCAAAGGGTTTCACTCAAACTCAAGGGTTGATTATGATGAAACCTTCTCACCTGTTGCGATACTAAAGTCTATAAGGATATTGTTTGCCATAGCGGCTCATTATAATTATGAGATTTGGCAAATGGATGTCAAAACCGCCTTCCTAAATGGATATCATGAGGAAGATGTCTATATGGTTCAGCCTGAAGGTTTTGTCGATCCAAAACATCCTAATAAAGTATGCAAGTTAAAGAAATCAATCTATGGATTGAAACAAGCATCAAGAAGTTGGAATCACCGTTTTGATGAAGAAGTAATTAAATTCGGATTCATCAAGAACGCTGATGAAGCTTGTGTTTATAAGAAAGCTAGTGGGAGCATCATCACTTTCCTAGTATTGTATGTTGATGATATACAACTATTTGGAAATGACATTCCAACCTTGGAAGGTGTAAAAACCAGGCTTGGAAGTTGTTTTTCCATCAAGGATCTTGGTGAAGCCGCCTATATTATGTGAATAAAGATCTATAGGGATAGATCAAGGCGGTTGATTGGTTTAAATCAAAGTGCATACATTGATAAAATCTTGAAAAGGTTCAAGATGGAGAACTCTAAGAAAGGTACGGTACCTATTCAAAGAGGAACGATATTGAGTACGACTCAATGTCCTAGCTCAAAAGATGAGCAAGATAAAATGAAGGCAATCCCATACGCATCTGCTATTGGATCCATCATGTATGCAATGATATGCACTCGGCCGGACATGTCATGCGCCTTAAGCATGATAAGCCGATACCAGCAAAATCCTGGAAACAGTCATTGGATGGCTATTAAGAACATACTTAGGTACCTAAGGAGAACAAAAGATATGTTCCTAATCTATGGATCTGGTGATGAGGAACTCGTTGTAAAAGGTTACACGGATGTGAGTTTCCAAACCGATCGTGATGATTCACGATCACAATCGGGATATATTTTCATTCTGAATGGAGGAGCGGTCTCTTGGAAGAGCTCCAAACAGGATGTGGTGGCTCTATCAACTACAGAATCAGAATACGTCACCGCCTCATTGGCAGCTCAAGAAGCTGCATGGTTGAAGAAATTCATTGCCGATCTAGGGTTGTCCCTTCCATTCAGGACCCCCTAGAGATCTTTTGTGATAACGAGGGTGCGATTGCTCAAATCAAGGCACCTCGTGCTCATCAAAAGACTAGGCACATTGAGCGGAGATTCAACTACATACGTGATGAAGTTGAAAAAGGAAAGATATGTATTCGCAAAGTTTACACGGATCAAAATATTGCGGATCCTCTCACGAAGCTCCTAGAAAAGGCAAAGCATGAAGGTCATACTTGTGCCATGGGACTTCGATATTCTAGTGATTGGGTTTGATCTGTAAATTTTGTATTTGGATATGTGGAACTCTTTATTATTTGAATAAAATTATTTGGTTATAATGTTTCAATTAATGTTCCAATTTAGCATGTTTAATCCATGAGTAAATTGTTTACTCTAAATGTCCGTAGTCATTCAGACTTGTGGGAACAAGTGTGAGGGTAAGATTATTATGAATTTGGATTGGTTGATATTCATAAGGATGAATATAGAGCAATGGGCTGCTACCAAGGTTCATAGATATTTGTGGGATACAAATATTGGACTAACCCGCATCTCAAATTTTACTACATGGAATCTTATTGATTGATCATAAGTAAATTTGAGTAAAGGCGAATATCATTTGGTATCCTCCGACCTGAGATACATATTGGGTTTTGACATTCACCAAGTGTTATACCTAGCTAGTTCTTCACTGCCCTGAAATAATGAACACTACATAAGGCTATGTTCAGATGTGACACGAGGTGTTTGTGAGAAACGTATGTAGTCAAGATGGAATTTGTTCCTCTTATTCGTTGAGAGCAAGATGTCTAAGGCCTGATTAAGTTAAATCAACAACGAATGATCATTCTGTGTCCTTGGATTTAACATGACATCTGTAACAAAAGGATAAATGATTGATTCACCTAACTCACTTCAAGTAGGGTACTTGAATGGGATGATGTTATTGAATGGCCATAAGTCATGCGTATTAAGGGTAGTAAACCATTGTTAGGCGGTATTTACTGCTTGTGTGACACCCCGTAATTCCAGGTTAACACTATTCCAACCACTGTCGTTATCATTGGCACATACTCGTCAACACACGAAACGTATACAAACACCGCCACCGACATTGTTAAATAAATAATGATAAAATACTAACCCGGGTGTTTGTAGAGGATTCACATAAACGAGATTTTCCAATGAATCCTCTTAATTAACATAGCTCTCTCATCTACGTCATTATGAACCGAAACAAATTCGGGAACTCGGTACCTAAGTGCAGGGACTAAACTAGTCAATTGGCAAACTGGGGCTGGGTATAAATACCCACCCACCAGCCCAAACACCCTCACACTCTGCTCTTTCTCTCTTACGCTCTCTTCCTCTCCGTGTCTTCATCCTAGCACCAAATTCCACCCGATTGAGTTCGTTTTCGTCGGATTAGACCACACAACAGCTGAGAAATCACGTTCCTAGCAGGTAGGCGACCTCGTTCATCCGTTTTATCGCTCGTTTTACTGCTGCAAGTATGGGGTTCGGGTGTTAGGGTTCAACCCGAATGCATGTGGTCATGGGGGTGTGTGTGAGGTCAATCAACATGTGCATTTCACTTAAACATGTTAGGAAAGTGTTCCTGGAAGTGCTGATTGTGTGAAAATCTAGCACGGGACAGCCGAAGGCTGTTCAGCCCGTCCAGCAGTCGCGACCTGCTGCAGTACGCGACTGGGCCAGCCATGCGACTGAGCCATGCGACTGGGTCCATCGTACGACTAAGTGGTGCGACTGGGTTGGATCGTGCGATTGAGTCCATGCGTGTGTGCGTGACGTACGGATGAAATGCATGCGACTGAGAGTTTTGCGATTGAGTCAACCGGATGAAATGCGTGCGACTGAGTACCACCCGACTGAAGGTCCAATCGTACGAATGAAGGTCCAGTCATGCGATTGGTCATTGAGTCGGGTGAATGGGTGATGTGTGGTGCGATTGAATGCTAAGTCGTACGAATGAGGGTTCAATCGTACGAATGAGATTGATTCGTACGATTGAAGGCCCATTCGTACGAATGAAGTATCCAGTCGTGCGTCTAGCCTTGATATGCGATTGGAGTCATTGCGAGTGAATTCTCCTTGTGTGCGGTATGCCTATCGTGTGATGATATGGTAACAATCAATAAAGTGTCATTTCTTGACCACAAAGATTAAAGTCAACGCAATCAACAAGCACATACTTTTACGATCTAAACAACCTAACTGTTTACAACTAACGACAACCCATTTGGGATCTACATAAGGTCTGATATGAGTATGCCTGCATGTGTGTGTGTGTGTCACCCACGACCGAACCCATGCGACCCGACCCGACTAAACATGTCTATTAACGCTGAACACAACATTAACGCTTAACATAACTGTCGATAGGTGTTTGACAGCGCATTGTAAACAACACTTGGAAGACCTTCATCCTACATACTTATTACATCATCTGTGAGTTTCACGGTCCCTATTTTACTCTCTTTCCTTTTGGGGGGGAAAACATGCAAAACAGATTTACTTAAATGGTTGTAGTATTATTGATATCGCTTGTTACGTTAGTGCAAACACACAACATGTCCTGACACACTTGAACCATTAGTAATGGGATTAGCGAGGTAATTTTGAGTAGTACTACTGGGTCTGACAAACCCCGCCCGGGCTAGTCACGCTAGCTTGATTGGAGGTCAAACGGGTGCTTGATTGACCTAACATTTGTCACGGTCTTGCGAGACGTGACGGGGATACAACAAACACATATAGGACGTAAACAGTCAGCTTCGGTTCGAAACGCTAAGTAACAAGAACATAGGCTAGCTACCTAACGATATGCTCTATATACTAAGCCATTGAAACGCAAACTACTGAACGCTTACGAACACGTTTATTGTTGAATAAACCTGTGAACTCACCAACTTTATGTTGACACACTTTAGCATGTTTTCTCAGGTCACAGGAATGCATAAGCTCAAGATGCACGCTAAGGAAACGCACTCAGGACATGCATTCATCTATTATATTTTTGGCATTGAACATTTTGTCTAAACATGGCTATTGTAACTGTATTGTAATGGATTTACTAATTTTGTACTCGCTTCCGCACTACTGTAAACTTTGTTTATGTTCTTCTGAATGAAGTCAAATGTCTATTTTAAATTTCATATAGTGTCGTTCGATATGACTGTGTCTGAGATCCTGGTATGTCACATGCCTAACGGTAAAACCCCGTTCGTGGAAATTGAGGGTTTGACAGATTGGTATCAGAGCCACAGGTTATAGAGAACTAGGATTGCATTGCATCTAGACTATAGCCTTAGACACAACACTAGTATTGCATAGACACTTTTACATGGTTACCACTGTTGTGCAAACAACCTTCTGGTGTACTGACAGTACGCTGCTGAGCAAACATAACATTATGGGTATGACATGTGTGTCATGACCGGCTCACAGAGGGTGGAGAATCCCACTCGCTCACTACTAACGTTTACACTTGATCCTTCACTCTCAGAGTGGAAGCAACAACGAATTGAACCAAACATTCCACGATTGGAACACGAAACTCTTTCCTAACACACGCGACAAGCTTAACAATGACAAACAAAAAAAGAACAATGCCTCACTCTCTCAACTCTCTCACACTGGTTACCATTCCTAACATATCCTATCCCCTACACTAGCCCGAGCAATAAATGAGGGACAACTAAGATATTCAAGTCTGTCAGAAAATCAGACTTAGACATTCAAACACTTAGAACTTCGAAGAGAAGAAGGCCAGATAGTCTTGATTTCCGTTGTTATCCTAACCAAATCACTCGTACAACCTTAGTACAACTTTAGTTATTCGACTCTTGGTATAACAAATACATCTTTGATACTTCTATCATTGATAACACTCGGTACTGGACAAGGTACGCTATCCCGAATAGGGGGAACCATGTGTGATCATGCAAAGCAAATTAGAATCACGGGTGCACACGTAATTGTAATTTGTCGTGCATGAGAATTCTGGAAACTCTATTTGGTGATAACGGTTATGATCAGTACAAATCCTCAATTTCATACTTGGAGGCATAAGGCCTCGGATCCTCATATAGCTTCACTATCGATGTGCAAACAAACCCTTCATTCTTACTAGCATGATACAATTTATTATTGTCAATAATTATTATCTGGTTATTGATTAATATGTGTTGTGAATTGAAGAAATCATGTCTGGAAGAAGAGCGGGACGCGTGGGTGGACGAGGAAATATCACCCTGACTCAAGCCGAGCTGAATGCTATCATCAATGAGCGCGTGGCTGATGCGCTGGCAGCCTATGAGCAGGCCCGCAATCAGGACCAGAACGACCAGAATCCGAATCAAGGAAGTCCCTCAGTCTGTACCTTCAAGATGTTTATGGATTGCAAGCCTCATTCTTTCAGCGGTTCTGAGGGTGCTGTCACATTGCTTCGCTGGCTGGAGAAACTTGAGTCAGTGTTTGCCATGTGCAACTGTCCTGATGGAAATCGCGTCAAGTACGCCTCCGGCACATTGGAAGGACCAGCCCTGACGAGGTGGAACTCACAAGTCCAAACCTTAGGGCTTGGTGCTGCTAATGGTATGCCATGGGATGACTTTAAGGTTCTGATGAAAGAAGAGTACTGCCCCAGGAGCGAAGTCCAGAAACTGGAGGCTGAATTTTGGAGTTTAAAGATGGTTGGTTCTGACATTGAGGAGTACACGACTCGTTCGCACGAGTTGGCTGCATTATGTCCTCAGATGGTGACTCCGGCCTACAAACGGATCGAAAAATACATTGATGGTCTAGCTCCTCAGATCCAGGCTAGTTTGATGGCTGCTGATCCTGTCACTATTCAGCAGGCCATCCGACTGGCTCATAAACTCACTGACCAGGCAGTGGCACAGGACACCTTGCCCAAACGTGGCGCTGCGTCTGGTTCTTCTGATCACAAAAGGAAATGGGACGGCAATAACAACAAGTCTTCAAGCTCCAACGACACCCAGCAACAACAGACCAAAAAGTTTGACTCTTCAAGAAGCTTCAACAATCAGAACAACAATAACTATGGCCAGGGATCAAGTAGTTACGCGGGCAAGAATCCTAAGTGTAACCGGTGCAACTTCCATCACCATGGCCCGTGTGATCGACTCCGTTGTCAGAGATGTGGAAAGATGGGTCACGCAGCCAAAGACTGCAGGGGTGAAATAATGACTCAGCAACAACAACCTCAACAACAACGCCAGGGTGGAGTGACCAGAGCCTGCTATGAGTGTGGTAAGGAGGGACACTACAGGAAGGATTGCCCACAGCTGAAGGGTGGAAACAAGGGTTATAATGGGGGCAATGCCAAGGGTCGTGCATTCGTGATCGGTTCCGGCGAGGCAAGGGATGACCAGAATGTGGTTACTGGTACGTTTCCCCTGAATGGTTGTTTTGCTTCTATACTATTTGATACTGGAGCTGATAGGAGTTTTGTTTCCAACAAGTTCATTAAGTTCTTAGATGCAACCCTAGCTGTCATGGAACCTAGTTATGTTGTAGAGTTAGCTGACGGAAAACTAATTGAGGCAACTCATATCGTTAAGGGGTGCAGACTAGGATTATGTGGTCATGAGATAGATATAGACCTGATGCCTGTCACACTTGGTAGTTTCGACGTAGTTGTGGGTATCGACTGGCTATCCAAAAATCAAGCCGAAATCATCTGTGGAGGGAAAATCGTTCGTATACCACTTCCTAGTGGTGAAATTCTATCAGTTCAGGGCGAAAGGAGTGGCATGGTCTCTAGAATCATCTCCTACATGAAAGCTCAGAAGTGTTTGCGTAAGGGTCACACCGCTTTCCTAGCCATGGTCACTGAAAAAGAAACCGAGGAAAAGTAATTGAAGACATCCATGTTGTACGTGATTATCCTGAGGTTTTCCCGGAAGACCTACCCGGTCTCCCACCGCATCGCCAAGTCGAGTTCCAAATCGATTTGGTACCGGGAGCTGCCTCTATCACGAGAGCACCATACAGATTAGCTCCAAGGGAACTGCAAGAGCTGTCTACGCAATTGCAGGAACTATTGGATAAGGGTTTTATCAGACCTAGCTCATCACCGTGGGGAGCCCCAGTTCTGTTTGTCAAGAAGAAGGACAGAACTTTCCGCATGTGTATCGATTACAGGGAATTGAACAAGGCAACAATAAAGAATCGTTATCCTCTCCTGCGCATTGACGATCTGTTCGTCAACTACAAGGGTCGAGTTATTATTCCAAGATAGACCTAAGATCGGGTTATCATCAAGTAAGGATACGAGAAGAAGACATTTCAAAGACTGCTTTCAGAACGACGTATGGCCACTATGAGTTCTTAGTTATGCCATTCGGGTTGACCAATGCACCAGCGGTTTTCATGGACCTAATGAACCGAGTGTGCAAACCCTATCTAGACAAGTTCGTCATTGTCTTCATCGATGACATCCTTATTTACTCAAGGAATACGGAAGAACACGAAGAGCACCTTAGACTGATTCTGGAGCTGTTGAGACGAGAACAATTGTATGCGAAATTTTCAAAGTGCGACTTCTGGATACGAGAGGTCCATTTCTTGGGTCATGTGGTCAATGAGAATGGGATACACGTTGACCCGGCAAAAATAGCAGCTATCAAGAACTGGGCTACGCCTAAGACTCCGACCGAGGTATGACAGTTTTTCGGGTTGGCTGGCTATTATCGACGGTTCATCGAAGGGTTCTCGAAGATTGCTCAACCTCTCACCGCATTGACTCATAAAGGCACTACGTACGATTGGGGTGATAAACAAGAATCTGCATTCCAGATTCTGAAGCAAAAACTCTGTACAGCACCGATTCTATCCCTGCCTGAGGGAACCGATGATTTTGTAGTTTACTGTGATGCTTCTATACAAGGCCTCGGTTACGTACTGATGCAACGCAATAAGGTGATTGCCTATGCATCACGACAACTGAAGACACATGAGAAAAACTACACGACACACAACCTAGAGCTTGGAGCAGTCGTGTTTGCACTCAAGATATGGAGACACTACCTGTACGGTACCAAGTGCACCATTTACACCGATCACAAGAGTCTCCAGCACATCTTTGAATAGAAGGAGCTAAATATGAGACAACGTCGTTGGGTCGAGTTGTTAAACGACTACGACTGTACGATCAAGTATCATCCGGGCAAGGCCAACGTAGTAGCAGACACCCTGAGTCGGAAGGAAACACTCAAGCCAAGACGAGTTCGAGCATTGCAACTCACCATTCACACTGGTTTACCCGACCAGATCCGCACTGCTCAGCTTGAGGCGTTAAAAGTCAAGAACCTGAAAGCCGAGTCCCTACGAGGCATGGAGAAGCAATTGGAAACCAAGCCTGACGGAATTCGCTATTTCATGGATCGAACATGGATTCCCTCGTATGGAAACCTACGAGAACTGGTAATGGACGAAGCTCACAAATCGCGGTACTCAATCCACCCAGGTTCAGACAAAATGTACCACGACCTGAAGGTTCTTTACTGGTGGCCAAACATGAAAGTAGATATCGCCACCTACGTGAGCAGATGTTTGACCTGTTCTAAGGTTAAAGTGGAGTATCAATGACCGTCTGGATTACTCCAACAGCCAGAAATACCAGTATGAAAGTGGGAGCAGATATCTATGGACTTCATCACAAAACTTCCTCGAACTCCCAGCGGATGCGACACCATTTGGGTGATCGTGGATCGCTTGACGAAATCCGCACACTTCCTGGCGATCCGGGAGACTGATCGTATGGAAAAGTTAACTCGTATCTACCTAAGGGAAGTAGTCTCTTGGCATGGTGTACCGATTTCCATTATCTCTGATCGTGACGCTCGATTCACTTCACACTTCTGGCAGTCTTTGCAACGAGCATTGGGGACGCGGTTGGATATGAGCACCGCGTATCACCCTCAAACTGATGGCCAAAGTGAGCGTACGATCCAGACTCTAGAAGACATGTTACGTGCCTGCGTCATAGATTTCGGCAGCAGTTGGGAAACTCACTTACCGCTAGTTGAATTTTCTTACAACAATAGCTATCACACGTCGATCAAAGCTGCCCCATTTGAGGCACTGTATGGGCGTAAGTGCCGATCACCTATCTGTTGGGCGGAAGTTGGAGAAAGTCAACTCACCGGCCCTGAACTCGTGCACGAGACGACTGAGAAGATCATGCAGATCCGTAACCGTATGGCAGCAGCCCGTGACCGACAGAAAAGTTACGCTGGTAAGCGCCACCGACCGTTGGAATTCCAAATAGGTGACAGGGTGCTTTTGAAAGTGTCACCTTGGAAGGGTGTGATTCGCTTCGGAAAACGTGGGAAACTAAGCCCCAGGTACGTGGGACCGTTTGAGGTTGTCAAACGGGTTGGCCCCGTGGCCTATCGGTTGAGCCTACCCGAAGAACTCCGCGGGGTACACGATGTGTTCCATGTTTCCAATTTGAGAAAATGCCTTGCAGATGAGACTTTTATCGTTCCGTTAGACGAGATACATGTGGATGAACAACTACATTTCGTCGAGGAACCAGTGGAAGTCATGGATCGACAAGTCAAGACGCTCAAACATAGCCGTATCCCTATCGTCAAAATTCGTTGGAACTCAAAGCGTGGACCAGAGTTTACCTGGGCACGTGAGGATCAGATGAAGAAGAAGTACCCGCAATTGTTCCAAGATCAGGCATCTATCTCTTAGTATACGCAGCAACTCTATTCAACAGTCGTCACAAACTGAGAGCCTTGCACCTCCCCGTAGAACCTCGTATCATGATGTGCTAATTTTCGGGACGAAAATTCCTGCAACAAGGGGATGATGTGACACCCCGTAATTCTAGGTTAACACTATTCCAACCACTGTCGTTATCATTGGCACATACTCGTCAACACACGAAACGTATACAAACACCGCCACCGACATCGTTAAATAAATAATGATAAAATACTAACCCGGGTGTTTGTAGAGGATTCACATAAACGAGATTTTCCAAAGAATCCTCTTAATTAACATAGCTCGCTCATCTACGTCGTTATCAACCGAAACAAATTCGGGAACTTGGTACCTAAGTGCAGGGACTAAACTTGTCAATTGGCAAATTGGGGCTGGGTATAAATACCCACCCACCAGCCCAAACACCCTCACACCCTGCTCTTTCTCTCTTACGCTCTCTTCCTCTCCGTGTCTTCATCCTAGCACCAAATTCCAGCCGATTGAGCTCGTTTTCGTCGGATTAGACCACACAACAGCTGAGAAATCACATTCCCAGCAGGTAGGCGACCTCGTTCATCCGTTTTATCACTCGTTTCACTGCTGCAAGTATGGGGTTCGGGTGTTAGGGTTCAACCCGAATGCATGTGGTCGTGGGGGTGTGTGTGAGGTCAATCAACATGTGCATTTCATTTAGACATGTTAGGAAAGTGTTCCTGGAAGTCCTGATTGTGTGAAAATCGAGCACGGGACAGCCGAAGGCTGTTCAGCCCGTCCAGCAGTCACGACCTGCTGCAGTACGCGACTGGGCCAGCCATGCGACTGAGCCATGCGACTGGGTCCACCGTACGACTAAGTGGTGCGACTGGGTTGGAACGTGCGATTGAGTCCATGCGTGTGTGCGTGACGTACGGATGAAATGCATGCGACTGAGAGTTGTGCGATTGAGTCAACCGGATGAAATGCGTGCGACTGAGTACCACCCGACTGAAGGTCCAATCGTACGAATGAAGGTCCAGTCATGCGATTGGTCATTGAGTCGGGTGAATGGGTGATGTGTGGTACGATTGAATGCTAAGTCGTATGAATGAGGGTTCAATCGTACGAATGAGATTGATTCGTACGATTGAAGGCCCATTCGTACGAATGAAGTGTCCAGTCGTGCGTCTAGCTTTGATATGCGATTGGAGTCAATGTGAGTGAATTCTCCTTGTGTGCGGTATGCCTATCGTGTGATGATATGGTAACAATCAATAATGTGTCATTTCTTGACCACAAAGATTAAAGTCAACGCAATCAACAAGCACATACTTTTACGATCTAAAACAACCTAACTGTTTACAACTAACGACAACCCGTTTGGGATCTACATAAGGTCTGATATGAGTATGCCTGCATGTGTGTGTGTGTCACCCATGACCGAACCCATGCGACCCGACCCGACTAAACATGTCTATTAACGCTGAACACAACATTAACGCTTAACATAACTATCGATAGGTGTTTGACAGCGCATTGTAAACAACACTTGGAAGACCTTCATCCTACATACTTATTACCTCATCTGTGAGTTTCACGGTCCCTATTTTACTCTTTTTCCTTTTGGGGGGAAAACATGCAAAACAGATTTACTTAAATGGTTGTAGTATTATTGATATCGCTTGTTACGTTAGTGCAAACACACAACATGTCCTGACACACTCGAACCGTTAGTAATGGGATTAGCGAGGTAATTTTGAGTAGTACTACTGGGTCTGACAAACCCCGCCCGGGCTAGTCGCGCTAGCTTGATTGGAGGTCAAACGGGTGCTTGATTGACCTATCATTTGTCACGGTCTTGCGAGATGTGACGGGGATACAACAAACACATATAGGACGTAAACAGTCAGCTTCGGTTCGAAACGCTAAGTAACAAGAACATAGGCTAGCTACCTAACGATATGCTCTATATACTAAGCCATTGAAACGCAAACTACTGAACGCTTACGAACACGTTTATTGTTGAATAAACCTGTGAACTCACCAACTTTATGTTGACAAACTTTAGCATGTTTTCTCAGGTCACAGGAATGCATAAGCTCAAGATGCACGCTAAGGAAACGCACTCAGGACATGCATTCATCTATTATATTTTCGGCATTGAGCATTTTGTCTAAACATGGCTATTGTAACTGTATTGTAATGGATTTACTAATTTTGTACTCGCTTCCACACTATTGTAAACTTTGTTTATGTTCTTCTGAATGAAGTCAAATGTCTGTTTTAAATTTCATATAGTGTCGTTTGATATGACTGTGTCTGAGATCCTGGTATGTGACACGCCTAACGGTAAAACCCCGTTCGTGGAAGTTGAGGGTGTGACAGCTTGCATCAATCTTCTATGAATCTTAGGCAAGTGGGAGATTGTAGGATTCTTTATGCCCAAGACACATAGAATATTGATGCGGTTAGTATGTTATGATCCAAGTCGGGTTATACCCAATAACAAGCTTAGCAAACATAAATTGATATTTAATGGATGATATGATCATGCAATTAAATATAAACACCAATTTAGAAAATGGCTTTACTAAATTAGTTGCATATGAGATAGAACAACTTATTAAGATACTTTATTCAAATATTATTATTTGAAGTGTTATTTAATTTAATTAGATAACATCAAATAATAAATTGGGTGTATGAGTTATACAATTAAGTGTTAATTGTACAACTTATTTAAATACTAGTCTAATATTGGAGTTGTATAAAATTTTGAGGGGGAAACCCTCCTAACTAAACAATTAGGCCCACCCCCCTCTAATATCATTGGTCCTTTGCTTTCTTGAGGCGCTCCACATTTACTAGTTGAACACATTACCCAAATCATCTCATTCATACATGCAAAACACAAAAGAAACTCCTCTCTCTCCCAAAAAGCTCACGGCAATAGCAGCTGGAAAAAGAGGGTTTTGGAGTTGTTTTTAGGTGTTATTCTTCCTAACAAGAGTTGTTTGCTATCAAGCTTGGGGTATACTAACTTGAGAGGACCTCCCTTGGTGCCTTGGTCGGATTTCTTGCTCCATATCATCATCATTTCATCACTTTTGGCAGCTCAAAGGTAGATTATGGCAGCTTCTATATGGCTGTCCATAATGCTCGTTTTATGTTTCATAGCTAGTTTCATTCACATATAAAAGATCCTTTTGTTCTTGGGTTTGTTTACAATTTATAACATCAAATAGAACTTGATTTTTCCAGCTTATAAACAAGGTTATAAAGCTATTATTCCACCGCGTTTTTACAAAGTTTAAATGGTTAAACTATGTTTTGTGTTCTATCAAACCCATCAGATTTCTCCCCCTGAACAGGACAACATCAAGCATTTACATCTTATCTCGAAAGACTCTTATGGAATCATACAGGCTTAAACATAATCATTTTGAAACCTTTTGCATATGTTTGTTTAACTTATTCTTATTCGTCTGAGAGTCAAAAGCACTTACAGGAAATCATACTAGAACTGTAAGAAGCACATAATGATTTTGACTGTCGAGGATTGCTGCCACGATGATTGTCAGTATATTTGTCTACTTAAATCCATACACAGATTTTTGACTCACATTGATGATTAGTTAGGTTTGTTATTTCAACAAGCATTTGTGGATCCCACGCTTATATGGTAATCAACAATCCTCAGGAGATTTTTGAGCGGTCTTATGACACACCGTAATTTCATGTTAACACCATTCCGACTGTTCTCGTTATCATTGTTCGCATCGTTATCACCTAAAACGTTTACCAGCATTGCCACCGTCATCGTTAAATATATTATGTTATATAATACTAACGTCATGAATGACCTCATTTTTAAGATACAAAATGGTGTTTGTAGAGGATTTGGATAAACGGGTTACTTAAGGAATCCTCTTAATTAATATAACTCGCCCATTTACGTCGTTATCAACCGAAACAAATTCGGGAACTCGGGGACTAAGTGCGAGGACCAAAGGTGACAAATTACCAAACTAAGGCTGGGTATATAAACCCCTTACCAGCCCTAACTTTCATTTCTACACCCTCTTCTTCATCTCCTTCTTCACTTTCTTCTTCTCCACCTCTCTACCACATTCTAGCACCAAAACCACCACGTTTGATCTCGTTTTCGCCAGGGAAATTGTGGCTACAGCTGAGTTAACACATTTTCAGCAGGTAGGCGACCTTGGCTACCCTTTTCTTGCTCGATTTCACTTCTGTGTTTTCTAGGGTTTGGGTGCTCGGGTTCATCCAAGCACATGAGGTCGTATGGGTGCTTGTGTTGTCTTTCTGCATGTGCATTTTACTTAGAGATGTTAGAAGGTGGATTCTGGAAGTTCTTGGGGTGTGAAACGAGTGCATGAAGCAGCCGGAGACTGCTCTGCACTCGGCAGTCGCGATCTGCTGCACTAGGCGACTAGGTCTGTTCATGCGACTGAGCCGTGCGATTGGGTGAATCGTACGACTGAGTCCATGCGTCTGAGTCTATCGTGCGACTGAGTGGTGCGACAGGGGTGAGTCGTACGACTGAGTCTATGCGTATGTGCATGTCGTGCGATTGAATGCATGCGATTGTGAGTGTGTGCGATTGAATCAAAATGGATGAATGTGTGCGACTATGTGTATCGCACGACTGAAGGTCCAATTGTACGAATGAAGGTTCAGTCGTACGAATGAAGCTGATTCGTACAAATGAAGGTTGAATCGTGCGAATGGCTGTTGAGTCGTGCGAATGGGTGCTGTGTGATACGACTGAATGCTGAGTCGCACGAAGGAGGGTTCAATCGTACGAAGGAAGCTGATTCGTACGACTGAAGGTCCATTCGTGCGAATGAAGGGTTGAGTCGTGCATCTAGTCCTGTTGTGTGACTGATGATGCGTGTAAGTGTGAATTCTCTTTTGAATGTCTTGTGATGATAAGGTAACATCAATAAAGTGTCATTGCGTGACCACAAAGATTAAAGTCAACCATATTAATAGGCACATACTTTTTCAATCTAAAATAACCTACCCGTTTACAATTATCGACAACCCATTTGGGATCTACATAAGGTCTGATATGTGTATGCCTGCTTGTGTGTGCTACCCACTACCGAACCGATACGACCCGACCCGACTAAACATTACTAATAACACTAGACACATCATTAACGCTTAACATAACTGTCAATAGGTGTTTGACCGTTCATTGTAAACAACACTTGGGAGGCTTCCATCCTACATACTTACTACATAATCTGTGAGTCTTCACGGCCCCTATTTTACTTTCTTTCCTTTTTGGGGGAGAAAACATGCAAACAGATTTACATAAATGGTTTTAGTATTATTGATATCGCCTGTTACGTTAGTGCAAACACACACAACGTCCTTACGTTCTCGAACCGTTAGTAATGTGTAGCGAGGTAATTCTGAGTAGTACTACTGGGTTTGACAAACCCCGCCCGGGCTAGTCGCGCTAGCTTGATTGGAGGTCAAACGGGTGCATTATTGACCTAAAATTTGTCACTGTCTGGTGAGACGTGACGGGAAGACAACAAACATAAGGGACATGCAAACAGTCAGCTTCGGTTCGAAACGCTAAGTAACTTGATTATAGGCTAGCTATCTATTGATATGCTTTAATTACTTTACCATTTGAAGTGAAAGAGCGTGACTCTTTAAAATAAAACCATTTGATTCAATTCATGAATTAGCCCACTATGAGTCTACTCTACTGCATTTAAAAAATAGATAATTCTATAGATATATATCTATAGAATTATTAGAATCTAATATAGTATACCATTCGTGTTTCCGTTACAACACGGCAAAAGTCAATAGTTCGAATGAAGAGAAAAAAGTGGAGGAGGTACACCTCATTTTCCTGGGATTGTAGTTCAACCGGTCAGAGCACCGCCCTGTCAAGGCGGAAGCTGCGGGTTCGAGCCCCGTCAGTCCCGACGCCGGATTCAAGCGCTTCGCTAAGTCGAAGCGCCTCGCTATGAGAATCTAGCTTTGTGTTAGGTCCCTTAAAAGATTAACATTTAGTCTTTTATTGTTTAGTGTCTATTTTGTATTTTATACTAGTGTAGGGACTAGTTGTGTAAATTTAGTTCCTTAGTTCTAGTATAAATAGCTTAGACGTAGTGTAGATAGTAAGTTTTGCATATGTTTTATGAGAACTGCTTTCTATCACTTGTAATCGTCTTTGCAATCAATGGAATATGAATTTTGTTGATTTGTCTTGATTTGATTACACTTGATTGTATTTTGCTTTGAATTGTTCATCTAATTGATACAGATTGCTCTAATTGATCCTATCAATTGGTATCAGAGCTTTCGGTTGCGTGTTTTTGAGGTTCTATCGAAGATAGATACTTCAAAATCCACTGAAATCTGTAATCAATTGACAATTCAAGTGAAATATTGTGAATCGAAGCTGTGTTTCATCATCAGAAACATGTTTTGAATCACAATTTTCAGTTTATCTCATAAAAATCAAGTGAATTAGTGGAAAAACAGTACGAATATGTGTTCTTGAGTGTTCGACCTAAAATCTCTGAAATTCATAGAAAGTTGTTGATAATCACTGAAATTGAGGTTATAGGATTGATTATCGGCATAATCTTGAACTAATTGCGAAATTTCAGTTCAATTCATCAACAATTGAAGGATTTTGAGATTTCTGAGTTCGTTACATTCATAAGAATCTGATGAATGTGCCGTATTAGGGATGAAAAACACTGAAAATTGACTAAGTGATTGATCGTTTGAGAACTGTTGGACTTTTCTCAACTGTTTCAGTCGTATCACCCTAGCCGTATAACCACTGTTGGTTAGACACATCACTACTATTAGTAGTTTTACCTTATCCGTATAACGACTGTTGGTCATTTCAGCTTAGCCGTATAACGACTGTTGGTCGTTTTAGCCTTGGTCGTATAACTACTATTGGTAGTTTCATCATTGTGTTGGGATCTTTTTCTAAGACAATCCCTTGGACTCATCACAGTTGGACTTATCAACATTGTTGGACTTTTTCACTGTTGGACGTATTACAACTGTTGGAAGTTTCACTGCTGGTCGTATCATCACTGTTGGAAGTTTGACCACTGTTTCGGACTTTTCAGCCTTAACACTTAGAAATTTTTCATAAAATTTCAAAAACCCAAAAATATTTTTTCTTTTCATTTCTTAATTCAAAAGATTAGAAAAACAACAAAAATATAAAAAAAAATGGCTAAATCAGAGGATTCTGAGAATAGAGTTCCAAAACTTAAAAACAGAGCTGATTTTAAAAATTGGTCTCTTAGGCTGAAACATCATTTGAATTCCATAGACACTGATCTGTGGAAATCAATTGAAAAGGGTCCATACATTCCTGTGACTACTGATGGTCCAGACAGAGGATTTGTGTATTCTAAAGATTCACAAGAGCCTTATCCAGAAGATAATCTTCATGGTGATGATCTAAAGAAAGTAAAGAATGACATCAAAGCATATTCTCTCATATGTAAAGGACTACCACTGGAAGTTCTTTCAAGGCTTGAAAACTATCAGACTGGATATACAATGTATAAAGCCTTGAAGATTATATGTGAAGGAGGGAAAGAGATTCAAGATCTGAAAAAGCAGAAACTAAAAAGGCAATTGGAACTGTTTGAGCACATCTCAGGAGAAACAATAAACCAAATGATGAACAGGTTTGTGCAATTAACTACAGAGATGTCTACTTTGGGAATCAAGAATGATCTTGAGGACTTAAACAATAGACTTCTGAATGCACTACCATCTTCTTGGAAACAAACTGTCACTTTATTAAAACATACTGAGAAGTTTCCAATGGATCTTGATCTGCTCATTGCTAAAATTGAATCTGTAGAAATTGATGAGAGCTCAAGAAATAATGATAGACATGCATCAACAACTCAGTATAAGTATGTTGCTTCACCAGCAAATACTGTTGAGAATGCATTCTTGGCCAAAGATCAATCTACTCCTGATGATGAAGGTGATCTATTTGGGGGAGCAGGATTCTTCACAAGTACACCTGCTTACTCCACTCAACCACTACCACAACCACAATCTTCACCTAAAGCTCAAATGCCAAAACCTTCAACTGAGATGCCATCCTCCTCAAACTCTCCCAATCCAAGCAAAGTGAAAGATGTGATTAACATTCTTTTACAAGATGAAGAGTCAAAAACTGCTTTCACTGCATTCATGGCAAGCTTTCAAGCTTATCAAGGCAGTCATCTGACTCAAATGGAGCTAGTTCTACAGGATTTGTTTGAAATGGATCCAGATGATGTAGAAGAAATGGATCTTAATTGGCAGATGGTCATGATAGCTTACAGAACTCAAAAGCATGCTTACACTAACAGAAATTACAAACCCAGTGCAAACAAAACTGTTGGGTTTGATAAATCAAAATCAAGATGCTTTAACTGTAACAGTTATGGTCATTTTTCAAGAGAATGCAAAGCTCCAAGAAACCAAGGAGGAAATACTCAAGGCAGCTCAAATGGTCAAAAGTATCAGCAACAGGCAAACAAGACTTTTCAGAAGCCATACCAAAGTCTACCAATGCCAGAATCAAAAGAAGAGAAGAACTGTGAGGAAACTAAGAAGGCACTGGTTGTAAACATCAAAGATGGTTATGACTGGAGTGCATATGCAGAGCAATTTACTGCTGATCTCACTGCTAATCTGGCACTAGTTGCTGAAGTTGATGATGAAGATTGGTCAGAATTTAAAGATCCTAAATATGATGAATCAGATCAAGAAGAAGAGTATGATTGGAGTGACAAATCAGACCCAAAAGATACCTCTGAAGAAGTTGCTCTTATGGCTCAATCAGAACAGCCAAAGGTTGTTAATTCTTCTGATACTGAATCTTCACACTCATATCCTGAAATACCAGCAGAAGTGAGAGAGAAAATGTGCACAAAAGCATGTTTTGAGCTAGTTGAACACTACAGAACATATTCATTTAAAATCTGTGACAAGCTCAAACTAGAAGAATCAAAACATAATAAACTAAAATCAGATCACAAAATTGCTGATGAAAAGATCATGTCTCTTCAAGCATCATGGAACAAAACCATTAAAGAACTTGAACTTGTCAAACAACAACTTGAAGAGATGAACAAAACACTTGAAAAAGAAAAATTGGCACATGCAGCAACTCAAATAGACTTAGCCAAAGTAAAAAGCTCAAAGAAAATGGTTGAACAACTGGTGAATGGAAGGAATGAAAAAGACAAAACAGGATTAGGATTCACACATGAACCTATGCCTGAATCTATCTCAAAAACATTACCTGATAATTTCAATACTCATGATCATTCACCAGAAAACAAAGCTAAACTGAAGGAATTTCAAGATCAAAAGAACATTCAAAAGAAAAATGTTGAAGTTTATGAAGAAACTGACTTAAACAAGATCAAAAATGGTCATCCAATCAAAGTTAAATCTTATGAACCTCAACAAAAACAAAAGAAGCTGTTCGTACCAAAAAGTGAAAATGTTATTGAACAAACTAAGCTAAAGAGTGAAAATTCTGATGTCAATAACATACTAAAAGAAAAATATGAAGAGGTTAAATCAGATAACAATAATTCTGATGATTCTAGTTCTAATGAACTAACTGAAGTAAAAGAATGTCAAAAGGAATCTTCTCAAGATTCAACCAAACTTCAAAGCAAGAAAATTTCATCGAGATTGAGAAATCAAAGACGAAGAAAAGCTGCAAAAGCAAAGAAAACCGAATCAACAAATCAGTCACAGAAAAATACTCAAATTAAACCTGTGAAATTTGTGTCTGCTGGAACTTTTGACTTGAACACAAACACAAAAATAACAAATACACCTAAGATCAAATCTAACTCTGATCTGAGAACAAGTTCAGATCATAAGTCTTCCGCTGTGTATAAAAGATTTGAATCAAAGGAGTCAAAGAATACTGTTCAAGTTCAAAAGAAAAATCCCAAAGATCAAAAGACAAATTTTACTTCAATTAAACAACAAATTAAATTGCCTAACCAAAAATTCAAACAAGAATCAAATGTTGCTTCAACATCAAGGGTTAATAAAATGTTGTTTAAACATTCTGAAAAGTATTATGATATCTGTGACATGTACAATCATGACATTTCTGAATGTTACTTTAACAAGTATTGCTACATATGTGATATGACAAATCACACCACAGCTGAATGTTATTTTAACAAATACTGTGCTTTGTGTGATGAAAGAAATCACAATACCAATGATTGTTACTTCAGGAAGAACTCTACAAGGAAGGAATTCAATAATCAAGGTTTTGTAAATCCACAATTTATAAGAAATCAGAATATTGGATTTAAATTTTCACAACAACAATCTTCCTTGGGTTTGAGATCTTTCAGAAGAAACAATTCAGAATTTGTCAAATCACAGCAATATCACCAAGAAAAGTTTATTCCTCGATCTGTGAGAATAAACCAAGGAACATTCTCAAATGATTCATACAAGATTTCAAGATTTCTTAATAATGCCTTCAAATCAAAATCTCAAAGAGATAATCAGTTGGTTTCTCAAAAAGAAATTGAACAAGTTAAAATTCAAAAGAAACCAGATGTCAACAAACTTCATTTTAAACAATTTACAATTGTTGACAAGTTTGGCAAGCCCAAGACCATCTCGGCTTGGGTTACTAACTTACCTTAAATCTTTGTGAATGCAGGTACGCCCGCGGAGACCAATCAACTCATGGTATGTTGACAGTGGGTGTAGCAGGCATATGACAGGCAATCAAGCCTTGTTGCAAGACTTTAAGTTAAAGGACGGTACTCATGTTGCTTTTGGAGGAGATGCAGGTGGAAAAATAACAGGAGAGGGAACAGTGTCAAATGGGATTATCAGTTTTGATAAAGTCAACTTCTGTTCACAGTTGAACTTTAATCTTCTAAGTGTATCCCAGATTTGTGACAAATCTTACTCTGTTCTTTTTGATGAATCTCACTGTTATGTCTTGAAACCAGGTTTTCAGATTAGCAATGACTGGGTGATAGTTAAAGCTGCTAGAGACAGAGATGTATACAAATTGGATATGTCTCAAGTGGATCCTGCAACTGAAACTACTTGCCTGATTGCTAAAGCTTCAAATGTTGAAAGCCAGCGTTGGCATAGACGTCTTGGTCATTCCAACTTCAAAAACATGAACAAGCTTGTAGCAGGAAATCATGTTATTGGACTTCCTTCCAAGAAGTTTTCAACAACTGATCATTGCTCAGCATGTTTGAAGGGAAAACAACATAGAGCGTCTTATAAGTCCAAACTAATAAACTCAAACACCAAACCACTCCAGATGTTACATATGGACCTTTTTGGACCAACTAATATTAGGAGTATTGGTAGAAAATCTTATTGTTTAGTCATCATAGATGATTATACAAGATTTTCATGGGTTTTCTTTCTTCAAGCTAAATCTGAAACTGCAGATCTTCTAAAAGAATTTATTAACAAAGTTGAAAATCAACTTGATCAAAAAGTAAAAATAATAAGAAGTGATAATGGAACTGAATTTAAAAATGCTAACATTGATTTGTTTTGTGCAGAAAAAGGGATAGTTCATCAGTTCAGTGCTACCAGAACTCCACAACAAAATGGAGTTGCTGAAAGGAAGAACAGAACTTTGATTGAAGCTGCCCGTTCTATGTTAGCAGATGCTAAACTTCCAATCACTTTCTGGGACGAAGCAATATCCACAGCATGTTTTATTCAGAACAGAATCTTGCTTGTTAAAGATAAAAAGAAAACTCCATATGAGTTGATGTTTGACAGGAAACCAAACATAAATTTTTTAAAATCATTTGGTTGTCCAGTTATGATTCTTAACTCAAGTGATCATTTAGGAAAATTTGAAGAAAAAGCTGATAATGGATTTTTCGTTGGATATTCATCTGTTTCAAAAGCCTATCGAGTGTATAACTCTAGGACAAACACCATTAATGAAACATTCAATGTTAAATTTTTGGAAAACTCTTTTCCATCAGTTTCAAATGGTCCTGCATGGTTATTTGATTTGGATTCTTTATCAAACTCATTTCAGTCTAACTTGTTTAATCAATCTGATGATTTTTCAGGTAAGAAGAACTCAAGAGGAGATCTTGGATCTTTCAGTGATGATTCAGATTCTGATGATTCAGATGATGCTCGTCCAGATTATCCATTTTTTTCATTTGTCAAGGATTCAACAATCCATTTCCATGACAATGTTCCTGATTCTCCAGCTTCAGATCATTCTGTTTCAGCTGCTCAAGAAGCAACACAACCTATTCCTAATGATGGTACAGAAATTGGACATCCTGAGTCTGGCACATCTTCTATCTCTGGAGATGCAATTGATCAAAGTAACTTTGATTACTTTCTCAATTCACCGACTCAAGTACCAAATTTCACACCACATTATTCTACCTTATTGCAACAGCTCTCCAATCTGAACCAAACAAATCTTGATGTTACTGTTCAAGGAAATGAGATTCCGATATCTCGTATCCACCGGAACCATCCAACATCACAGATTATTGGTCCTCTGAATGAAAGAACTACTAGGAGTAAATCTGAACATGCAAATGTTTGTTTATACTCATGTTTCCTTTCTTAGACTGTTCCTAAAAATGTCACCGAGGCATTACAGGACAATGGTTGGATTGAAGCTATGCAGGAGGAACTTCTACAATTTCGAAAACAAGAAGTGTGGAAGTTGGTGGAATTACCTGAAGGAGAAAATGCCATAGGCACCAAATGGTTGTTCAGAAATAAAACTGATGATCGTGGCATTGTAATCAGAAACAAAGCAAGACTTGTTGCACAAGGATACACACAGGAAGAAGGAATTGACTATGATGAAGTATTTGCTCCAGTTGCAAGACTCGAATCTATTAGTGTTTTCCTGGCTTATGCATCATTCATGAAATTCAAGGTGTATCAAATGGACGTAAAAGGTGCATTTCTGTATGGTCCAATCACTGATGATGTGTATGTTAAGCAACCTCCGGGCTTTGAGGATGCAGAATTTCCACATCGTGTGTATAAGCTTAGCAAAGCTTTATATGGCCTTCATCAAGCTCCTAGAATTTGTTATGAAACATTATCTCAACACTTGATTCAACATGGATATACACGAGGGAAAATCGATCCAACTTTATTCATAAAGAAGGATAATGATGATCTCTTATGTGTGCAAGTGTATGTAGATGATATCATATTTGGTTCTACCAGTCCAACTTTGTGCAAAGAATTTGAAGAAATCATGAAATCTCGGTTTCAAATGAGTTCTATGGGAGAAATCAATTTCTTTCTTGGATTGCAAGTTCAACAATCTGCAGATGGTATTTTTATTAATCAAGAGAAATTCGTTGATAAACTCTTGAAGAAATTTAAACTGCATGATTGTCAATCCATAAGAACTCCAGCTGACGTAAACACCAAGATTGAACCTGATCCTAAAGGAAAATCAGTAGACCAAACATTATACAGATCTATGATTGGTTCTTTGATGTATCTTACTGCATCAAGACCAGACATAATGTATGCTGTTTGTGTCTGTGCAAGGTATCAATCAGACCCGAAAGAATCTCACTTAATTGCTGTCAAAAGAATATTCAGGTATCTCAAAGGTAAACCAGCCTTAGGGCTTTGGTATCCTTATGAAGGTAATTTTGAGTTACATGGATATACAGATAGTGATTATGGTGGATGTTGTCAAGATAGAAAATCTACAACGGGTGGTTGTCAGTTTCTTGGACCTAGATTAGTTTCATGGCAATGTAAGAAACAAACAAATGATTCTGTCTCAACTGCAGAAGCTGAGTACATAGCTGCATCAGCAGGATGTTCTCAAATCCTTTGGTTGCAAAACCAACTGCTAGATTATGGGTTCAATTTTCTTAAAACACCCATTTACATTGATAACACTGCTGCTATGTTCATTACAGCTAATCCAGTTCAACACTCAAAAACAAAACATATCGAAATTCGATATCATTTTCTAAGAGATAATTCTGAAAAAGATTTAATCATTTTGATTCAAATAGCAACTGAAAAACAGTTGGCAGACCTATTTACTAAAGCTTTTCTACCTGGAAGGTTTGAGTACTTAGTGGAGTCAATTGGCCTTATTAACCATGTGTAAACCTGGTTATAAATTTGAATCTTTTCATGATCAAATACTTTCCTAAATCTGAAAATTTTCATAAGGATAACTTTTCATAGTTATTTGCCTGATTGTTTGTGTGTGTGTGCTTTCTTTTATAGAAAAACAAATACAAAATTACAAAACCCCAAAATCAAATAGAAAAATATAAATCAAAAATCCAAAAATAGAGTGCTTTTCATTTTCATTCTTTATTTTAGGAATGAATCTGTATTTGCCTTCTGTGAGAAATGATAGTACATTAGTAAGATCAGTTACATACTTCACTCGCTAATAAAGTCTGACATGATCAGGAATTGTTGTGTAGACACTATCATGCTAGTATACTGAACAAGTAAATTCTTGTGATTACCCACATTCTTATGCTTGTTTGTGTATTCATCTAAGTACATTTGAGTGTATTAGCTTATCAGATTGACTGCTTGTTAAGCTACTCCTGCTCACACCTAGTAGTAATGTGACTAATCATGAGGTTTGTTACAAGCATCATTTACTTCTCTGTTATGAGTCATCATAGACCTGAAGTACCGAGATATCCTCTGTTGTAAGTCATTACAGACCTGGATATTCTCATTTGATGCAAAAGATGCCAAAGTGCACAACCCATTCAAAAGGATGGTTAGAGTTGATCAAATGGTTATCCATGATCATTCTCTGTTAAATTAAGTAACATGAACTCTGATTATGCATATTTGTTAGGTAATAAGTTGAGAATAAGTGCTTTCTTGCATGTCTTGATGATGGTTGATCCTCTTTGTCTTGGTATGAGTCACATCTTGTCATACACCTCTACCATATTCATCCAAGAATTGAAAAAGTAAGTGAGCTGATAGTTTATGTCAAAAACACTCATTTGCTGTCCTTAGATCTTGTGTCTCCTTTGCTGTGATAATCACTGACCTGGAACACACTTGATCAGGATTTAATCATTGTCTATGACTATCCACACAATTTTTTATTTTAATGTTCTGATCTTATATAATATGATCTCACTGCAATTAAAGATTCTAGTGTGAATATTAGATTTTTATTCTGCTTTAATTTTGATTTTATGCATGTTTTCTTCTGTGCAGGCAATATAACAAAGTTAAGTCTGATATTCTTATGATCTATTAATAAACTTCTAAGTTTTGTGAAACTTAAAAGTTTAGGGGGAGTAATAACCCAATAAGAATATTCTCAGAAAATGAAAATGATCATGTTGAATTGAACGGATGATGCTTTAATTTCAAAGTATGTGTGTGTTGATCAAATGATAAAATGATCTCATAATTTTTAGCAAGGAAAAGCTTCTTTGAAAAGTTTAAATCAAGACAGATGTTGAAATATTTGGTTGTTCATTTTGAAACTAAGATGAAGGGTCAAACTTGTAAATAGTTCAAATTTGAGGGTCAAAATGAAAATTTGAAACTTTGAGGGTCAACAATGAAAATTTGAAACTTTGAGGGTCAAAAGTGTAAATTTTGAAACTTTAAGGGTCAAAAGTGTAAATTTGAAACTTTGAGGGTCAAAATGTAAAAATATGCAATATTGTTTGAATATTAGTATGAAATATTACTAATTTGTTTAAACAGTGTGCAGGTGGAAGATTTGAAAATTCCAAGTGAATATGGACATTTCAGATTTATTATACGACTAATAGTGCTTATGCTACTGAAAAATTGCTTATGCTACTGAAACAGTGCTCATGCTACTGAAACAGTGCTAATACGACTGTTGTACAGTGCTCATATGTCTAGATACTTGGTGAAATTTTTGACCTAATGAGTCTGAATGATCCTAAAACAACCAATAGTACTCATGAGTCTAAAATTTTTATACTTAGTATAAATAGAACACTTGTGATATTCATTTCATTCTAAATTCAAAAACCCTCACAAAACCCTCTGAACTCTCGAACTTTCGACTTTCTTAGAACAAAAACCCTTATTCATCGATTGTATTCACCTCGAACAAAAATTTCCGATTGATTGATAGTATTCGTGTGATTGTGAATGTAAGTAAATGAATCATTTTCAACTGATTTCATTTGAAATGAAACATTTTGATGGTCGTTCGATCCCTGTGAGTCGTATGAACCCTAACACTTGAAACATCACAGAGTTCTTCAAATCGAGAGAAAAATAAAAAAAAAATTGATGATTGATTCGTGTTCATCTGATGATTTCGATCATTATATTAGGATAATCTTGTGATAATCTGATGTTTGATTGAATTTTTGGTTCAGGGTCTTCTATGAACAGTCTCGGGGATGTTGAACTGATTGAAGAAGATGAACAGTTTCAAAATTTTCAAAATAAAATAAAACAAAATTCAAAATAAAATCAACATTGATACAAATCATCATCTCAGGAATTTAAGAGTTTTTAATAAAATGATATAAGATATCATAAACAGAATTGTTAAACTGTTAATCAAAATCAAGCTTGAAAATTCATCTTTTATCAAAATTAAGTGTTTACACTTAAAATTAAAATTCAAGTTGTTTTTTAAAATTCAAATTCAATTTAATACATCAGTTTATAATTTCTTAAATCATCATAATTTTAAACTCACAATTAATCATTTGCTTCAAAATACACATTATCTAACATCTTTGTTCTTAAATTTTGCAGATGGCAGAATTGAAGTTTGTTCCTAAGCATAATATTGTTGCATTTTTGGATGATGAAGCTCAAGATGCCTTTTCTTATGAAGAAATGATCAGATTTCTTCTAAGAACCAAATATGTATATGCTATGTGTTACCAAACTGTCATCTATGACAGACTTATTAGACAGTTTTGGAACACTGCTCGGGTTGAAGTAGAGAATGGAAGAAAATTTGTAAGGGGCTTTATAACCAGAGATAGAATGATAGAAGTATCTGAAGATTCTATCAGAAATGCTCTGAGATTGGGTGAAAATGATCCTGAAGATAGATGTGAATTTTCTTTTGAAGAATGCAGAGAAAGTTTTATGGCTATGGGTCATCCTGATCAGTTTCCTAAGAAACAATTCTTTAGAGCAAGAGTATATAATCACTGGAAGCTTCTTTGTTACATCTTTCAACACTGTTTGTCCAAGAGGAGTGCTGGTTGGAACTCATTTCCTGTGGACATAGCTTCACCTATTGTTGCTTTAGCTACAAACAGAAGATTCAATATGTCAAAATGGATACTGAATGGATTTGCCTTTAATTTGGAAAAAGGAACAAGGCATAAATACTTAATGTATCCAAGATTCCTCCAAATGATTATTAATGAGGAATATCCTGACATTCATGTGTATGGTGTTGGTGGAGATCGATTGGAGATGGAAAATATGTCTGAAATGACATATAAGAAGTTATCAATGATAACCGGTGCTCAAAATGTACCTATGTTTGACTACATGTTAAATGTAGCAAATGATGAGGTTGAAATTACTGTGGAGCATTATCATTTGATAGAGGGAGAACCAATTGATCCTGCTGATCTGATAGATGAATTTCCTTTGGATGAAGATGATCAAGATGATGAAGATGATCAAGATGATGATAATGATGATGATGGTGATGAAGCTGAAACTCACCAGGATATAATTCATGAATCACCAAGTTCTGAGCATGAAACTGAAGCTCAAAACGAAGATGAAGATATAATAGGTGATGAAGTTCATGAACAAGAAAGTGAGCATGAAGCAGTTGATGATGTAGATGATTTTATCATTGATGAAACTGCTCATGAAGAAATACATGAAGAGGAACAAGCTCACTTTGAGAATGAACAAGAAATGAATGATGATGATCAAATTTTTGATTATGAGTTCATTGAGACATTTCAAATTCATCAAGATATACCTGTTTCTAAAACTGATGTAGCAGTTCAAACTGAAGAAATTCTTGATGTTGATGAACTCGAAAGCTTAAAAGCTGAAAATGAAGCAAAAGAAAAACAAATTGAAGAACTAAAAGCAGAGCTTGACTTGTTGAAGAAAGCTAATGAAAAATTGAAAGAAGATGGTTTGTCAAAAGATGAAAAGATTGTTGGGTATGCAAAAGATAAAGAAGATGTTATAAAGAACTTTGAAGTTATGATCAAAGATTATGATTTGCTGGAAGAAAAATTCAAGAATCTGTCTGAAGAAAATGAAAGATTGAAGGAAGAATTCACAAAGTTTAAAGAATCAGCAAAGCCCCCTTCTCCAGAAATTATGATTATTGCTGAAAACATTCCAATTGATATTGAAAAAGTATCTGAAAGGGAGAAAGGAAAAAGGAAATTAGATGAAGCTGATGTTGAATTTGTGCTTGGAACGTCTTCAAAAGTTAAAAAATTGAAGAAACTACTGAAAAAGAACATCAAGAGAGTCAAGATCAAATGAGTCAAGATAAAATTGGTGCTCTTGAAGATTTAGAAGATGAATTTGATGATGACTGGTATAATGAAGTTTTAGATGATGATGATGTAGTTGAAGAATTTGAACATCCTCCTTTGGAACATGATCAAGGAGTTGATGATATTCTATCAGATTTTGAAGAAAGGTATAACTATCTTGTAAAGATGAAATACAACAGAGTATTTTTAGATGGATTAACAGTTTCTCAAATAAACGATGAATATGAGAAATGCATAGCTGCTGAATCCATTGCTCCAATAGATCCTAATGAAATTGTGATTGAACATGGAGAGTGGAACAGAGAAAAAGAAAGTATCAATGTGGATGAACTTTCAAGTTCCGAGTTGCACCATCCTGATCCAGAAGAAATGAGTTTGTTTGCTTTACGATCATGGTTGCAAGCAAGGAATTATCCGTGGAGAAAATTAAAAAGACTTCAATCTGTATCTTTGAGAAATTTGGTTAAAAGTTTCCAAGAAACGGAGAAACAGACCAAAAAGATGATTGTTTTGGATACTGACAATCCACAATATCTGGAAATCACAAAAAGAACTCGGATTTTAAAGCCTCAGGAGATCAAGCAGATGGCTCAAAAATCAAGTATGCTTGAAAGGAGAAAAGAATTGATGAAGATGTTTCCAGAATCAGAAAAACAAGCATATAAAGCATCTGAAGATCAAATTCAAATTTTTGATAAATCAAGGTCAACTGGTGATTTGGTAAGAAATGTGTTACAAAAAGGTCAATCAGTGGCTGAACTGTTAAATGCAATGATTGCACCAGACTTTACCAATCAAGTAAAAATTATAGCATGGAAGTATGATGAAGTGTTTGATGCATTTCTAATTAAAAGAGTGAATGCTATATGTGATGTGTATCATTTTTATGCTAGCATCATCAAACTTCCAGTGCAAGATCTTAAAGAGTTGAATAAGTTGAGATTGATAAACCATTCAAATGCAAAAAGAGGTCAAATGATGGTAGATTTGTTGAGAACAGGGTTGACCAGATCAAGTAATTTTCTGAAAACAAGATGTGATCAGGAAGATAAAGAATACTTTATGTCAATGAAGAAGAAGAAAAGTAAGACAGTGAATCAATCAGATGAAGATCACTTCATGATTGAATTTTATGACAAGTTTGTTGAAAAGGTGACAACTCCGGGTATAAAGATGATTGACGGAAATCAAAAGTCAAAACCAATTCAAAGATGGTTTTATAATTCAGAAACGTTTGAACTGAAGCTTGTGAGAAACTTAGAAGACTGGAATGAAGACATGATAACTTTGTTTGGAGCCTTTGAATTGAGATTACTACATCCAAGTTATATTTCATTTCTATCTGTGCAGAAGTTTGACAAGTTATCAGATGAAACAGCTGAACAAGATAAAAAGTATTTTGTGTCAATTATCAATGTCATGAGTGCAGCCATGGAAAGAATTGCTTTAAGGAAAGCTTTGGCTTATGCAAATATTGTGAAGAAAGATATACCAGATATTGAATTCATGAGAATATCAAGAAAAGGAGTGCTAGAATTGTATACAAAAGACTGCGGGATTCCAATTGAGCTTTATGCTAATGTTGATATAGCATGTTTGTCAAAGAGCACATTGGAAAGAATGAAGCATTTAGTCATAAAAACAAATTAATCAAAACCAGAGCAGGCTGTGCTAGCAAAGAAGTTCAAGTCAGCAATTGAGAATGCTCTGAAGGAAGTTGAAATGGATAAGCAAAAGCCTATGTTCTCTGTTAAAGAAGAGCCTGAGGATTTCCATGCAGATTGAAGATTGAAGATAGAAGATTCAAGGAGAAAAGAAAAAAGTCAAAGGATGCTGAGAAGAAATGAAGACAAAGTCAAGATTGAAGACAAAAGATGAAAAAGAAAAGATGGAGCTGAACAGAAGACTGAAGACAATGTCAATCTTAGGGGGAGTATTGTTAGGTCCCTTAAAAGATTAACATTTAGTCTTTTATTGTTTAGTGTCTATTTTGTATTTTATACTAGTGTAGGGACTAGTTGTGTAAATTTAGTTCCTTAGTTCTAGTATAAATAGCTTAGACGTAGTGTAGATAGTAAGTTTTGCATATGTTTTATGAGAACTGCTTTCTATCACTTGTAATCGTCTTTGCAATCAATGGAATATGAATTTTGTTGATTTGTCTTGATTTGATTACACTTGATTGTATTTTGCTTTGAATTGTTCATCTAATTGATACAGATTGCTCTAATTGATCCTATCACTTTGCTAACGTTCGGCTAAGTCTTGAACCTTCACGCTGACCGTTCGCTTTCTCGGTAGCAAAAGCGCGTCTCTTTGCCCCTTAAGTAGAAGGACAAGAAAGAGATTCTTGGTTTTCTTGCTCCCGCTTCCTCATATGCGCTCATCAAGCCAACTTTGCTCTTTGGGACCAACATTTTCTGTGAAATTAAACCTGTGAACTCACCAACTTTATGTTGACACACTTTAGCATGTTTTCTCAGGTCACAGGAACGCATAGGCTCATGATGCACGCTTCAGGAACGCACTCAGGACATGCATCATCAATCTTAATTTCTTGTATTGAACATTTTGTTTTGATTTGGCACTTGTAACTTTCATGTATTGGTTTACATTCCATGTATACGCTTCCGCACTAATGTTTATTTCGTTTATGTTCCTCTGATTGAAGTCAAATGTTTATTTTAAAAAAATTCACGTAGTGTCGTTTGATATGACTGTGTTTGAGATCCTCGTTTGTCACACGCCTAAAGGTAAAACCCCGTTTGTGGAAATTGAGGGTGTGACAGATTGGTATCAGAGCCACTGGTTATAGAGAACTAGGATTGCATTTGCATCTAGACTATAGCCTTAGACACAACACTAGTATTGCACAGACACTCTTACATGATTGCAACTGTTGTACAAACATTCTCCCGGCATGCTAACATTACATTGCTGAATGAACATAACATTATCCGCACGTCACACGTATTATTATCGACTAACATGTAGGATTCTATGTGCCCAAGACATTAGAATTTTGATGTGGTTAGTACGTTATGATCCAAGTCGGGTTATACCCAATAACAAGCTTAGCAAACACCGATTAATATTTAAGTGATGATATGATCATGCAATTAATTATTTACACCAATTTAGAAAATGGGTTTTCTAAATAAGTTGCATATGTTATGGAACAACTTATTAGGATATTTTGTTCAAAATATTACTTAGTGTTATTTAAGTTAGTTAGATAACATTAAATAATAGAAGAGTGTATAAGTTATACAATTAAAAGTTAATTGTACAACTTATAAGGGACTAGTCTATAAAAATTAGTGGATGAAACTTTTACAAATAAAAGGGACTAGTATAACAAATTTGTAAAAGAAAAATTTGGGTGGGAATCTTTTGAAGAGAGCATTCATCCGTCCCCTCCTTTCCCAATGAGGGTTTTCCACTCACTTGTGAACTACAAAAGTATATGACTAGTCCACTAACTCTTGATCATCCTTCCAAGACATGAAAATAACAACTAGCATCTTCTCTTTTCCTCTCTAATGCTACGGATTCCAGCAGCTGCTCAAGAGAGTTATTAGAGCTGATTTTGAGCTGATTTCATGTTGTTCTTGGTGTGAGGTTCTTGCACTCCATGATTATGATTCTCATTTGCATGCAACGCAACAAAACTCCTCTCATCCTCTCTCACATGCTACGGATTTTTCAGCCTAAAAAGAGGGTTTTCAGCAGAAAAATTAGAGGGTTTTCATGTTGTTCTTGGTGATTTCTACCTAACAAGAAGGTGTGTTTGCAAGGAGCTTGGGGTATACTAGCTTGAGGACTTCTAATCTTGAAGTCTTGGCTGATTTTTAGCATCTCCATCTTCATCAAACACTACTTTTGGTCGATTTTGGCTGCTGCAGTAAGGTAGTTTCACAGCTCAATGAAGCTGTGATCTTATGTAGTTTTACATATGTTCATAGCTTGCTAATTCACATAAATGATCCTTTGTTCTTTGGATTTATTTTATACATCAATATGGTCATCTAATGAACATATTTTTCAGCTTATAAACATGGTTATAATGCTTTACTTCCGCTGTGTTTTCAGAAAGTTTAAAAGGTTAAACTATGATTTTATGTTCTAACAAACCCAACAATGGCATCAAGAGCCGGTTATGTGGATAGCTTGCTTGTTCTTCTCCTTTAAAAGATGTTTTAAAGGATGTTAATCAACTAATTAGGGACTGATTTTGGTTGATTTAATAAACCCTAAGTCTTTCAAAGTTATATCTTCATGCTTATGATTAAACTTTGAAAGATAGGAATGTCAATTGGTTGATATGTTTGGTTGTTGTTTGTTTGGACAAACAAACCCAAATTTTCAGTTTATGTTGGCTGAAAATTTAGGGTTTGATGGGGTTTATTTTTTTTATTGAATAATACTTATGATTGTTCATATGATAGTGCATAACCTAGCTTTTGGCCTTGTGTTGTTTGGATGCTTGCAATGTTTGTTTTGGTTATTTTCATTTGGGTTGTAATATTATTCTTTTGTGCTTTGTTTAAAAATTTAATTTGTCTATTTATTCATTGGGATGTAATAATAGATTAGGAGTGTTTTCTTTTACTAGAAAATATGTATTAGGATATATATTTTGTAAAAGAAGATGCTTGGGAAGGAAGCACAAGAAGAAGACACAAAAGAAGGACTTGAAGCATATGGATGCAAGTTCAAGTGGGAGTCAATGAAGACCTCTATTTTGTGTTGTATTCAACCCTTAGGAAAGACCAAATGACCACACTTGTGATGGCAAACAAGTGTGGTCACAATAGTAGCTATGGTTATGCACATTGTGGTTGTTAATATTATGCTTGTTTGGTTGTTTGTTGTATGATTGTTGTTTGATATTTGGATATGCATAACAAACTCATTAGCAAACTTAACAAGCTGAAAATTTATGGTTTCTAATCATTAAGTGGTTAATAAAAGGTTATTTTAAAAGGATTAATGATTTAATAAAAGAGGTTTTATTCAACCATAGGATACCTTGCATTTGAAAGCATGCAAATACAAGGTACATAGAGTTTTCAAACTAGAATTAATGAAAAAAAATCCCTTTTGAAACAAGTTTAACACCATCCTTTTACACGACACTCGAATCACTTGAGAACTATTTGTGGGATAAAGGTCACCTAACCACTTTTAGGGAACTTGTGTCTTTGAGGTGAGTCTAACATACTTGTGGGATAAAGGTCACTTAACCGCTTGTATGTGAAAACTCACACGTGTGCGTAAGTAGGACGTCTTGAATTGGAAACCATATGCATAGGGTCACCGAAGCATGGCGTACAATGGTGTTGATGGGATTAAACATGCCAACCAAACATAAGATGTTTAACCGATCCCATAAAGGTTAGAAGTTGCAAAAGGTTGCAATTGTCAAATATTGACTACCTTGTTAAATTAAATAATGGTATAAAGGTCACCTAACCATTATTTGAATGTAACGTTGGATTCTAGATTTTAATTGTTAATTGTCTATGAGACATAAAAGGGTATTAATAATTAAAATAAAATGTTCCTTCAACAAACTTTAGTAAGTTTGCTTCGAAACAGTTCAAGCACTTTATGCATGTCACATGGAAGAAACCCAATCAATATCATCTTATATATTCTTAAGATGAAAAGCCACATTGATAGACTCAAGATGCTTGACTGTCCTATCTCAAAGTAGTTGGCCATGGATTTGATCCTTGATTGCCCAACTAAAGGTTTGACACATTCATAATAAACTGTAATATGAACGGGTGGGACAAGAGCATCGGTGAAAATTCACGCAATGCTCAAAGCAACCAAGGCAGGGATGGGTAGAGAGAGGTTCTACCTATTCTCTCGATCAATGATGGAGACTATAAGAAATGGCCAATCTCGATCCTAAGGCAATTATTGCCAAAAGAAAGGAATACATCAAAGCAAAGGTTAAAGCGAAACCTCAAAAACCTAAGCTTATGAGCCTAAAGTAAAGGAGAACGATGCATGCTTTGAGTATGGAGAGATAGGACAATGAAAGGGAATTGTCCCTCCTATCTCAAGGAGTTGAAAAATAAGAGGGATGCTAGGCAAACCTCCAATACCATTTTTATGATTCACATTGTATTAAATGTCATTTCTTCAAACACATGGGTATTGGATACCGGATGTGAGACTCATACTTGCAATTGTTGCAAAAGGAATTCAAATGAAATGTGCGCTTCAAAGAGGGAAACTCTATTTTGAGACTTACAAATGGTTTTGAAGTTGTTCTCATAACCTTTTGGATGCACCTAGTTTGACTAGGAACATAATTAATGTTTCCTATTAAAACAATATGGTCATGATTTAAAGTTTGTATATAATGGTATTAAGTTTTATGGATGATGTATTTCATTTTAAGGATATGCCGGCCTTTTAATGATATTCATGAATTAGTTCATGATATTTCAACCTATAATAACTCATTATACAAATTAAGCACCAAGAAACTTAAAATCATTTAAGTTATTATTATCTTTGACATTGTAATCCTGGTCATATAAACGAGAATTGGATTCAAACACTTCAAAAGAATGGTATTTTGGAAACAAATGAAAATGTTTCATTTGATAAGTGTGAACCAAAAGACTTATTAGGAATGATACATTTGGATGTATATGGTCCGTTTAACACAATGACAAAGATTGGTGAAAAGATACTTCATTTACTGTTACCGACGATTACAGTCGCTATTATTGTGTGCACTTGATGACACATAAGAATGAAGCTTTTGAAATGTTCAAAATTTTCAATAATGAAGTAGAAAATCAACTCTACATAACTAAATAAGTTCTTCATTCTGATAAAGGAGAAACAGAACCCTATTTGGATATGGTTCAATTCATTAAGGCTATGAGCTTACCACCTTTATCATCTTGGGTTTTCGCACTACTCTCCACGGCCCGTATTTTAAATATGGCCCCAACCAAGAAAGTGGGTTCGACACCTTTTGAAATATGGCATGGAAAGAGTTCCATCGCTATCATATTTAAAAGGTATGGGGTAGTGAAGCTTATGTTAAGCTTAACACCCAAAACAAATTTGAAAGTCGATCCACTACATGTATATTTGTTGGATATCCCAAAGACTGTATAGGATACTACTTCTTTGATCCAACAGAGCAAAAGGAATTTATTGCTTGAAGGGCAGAGTTCTTGGAAGCCAAGTTCCTTATGGAAGGAGTGACGCATAGAACAATGGAATTTGATGAAGATCAAGATCCACAAGCCGATACACGTTTGGTTGACACTGGCTATCAACAAGAGGTTGTTGATGACGATCAAGAGGTTGATCAATACACACAAAACGTTCACAGATCTGGTAGAGTTAGCATTCCACCTGAAATATATGGATTTTTCATGGATGGATGCTATGAGGTTGACTCCGATGAGCCAACTACATACCATGATTCTATGTCCAATTCGGATTGTGACAAATGGCTGGAAGCCATGAATATAGAGATGCAATCCATGTATGACAACCAAGTCTAGGAATTGGTGGACCCTCCACTTAACTCCAAACCGATTGGATACAAGTGGGTTTTCGAGATGAAAACCGATATGCATGGAAAATTTGGATACTTACAAGGCAAGACTTGTGGCAAAAGGTTTCACTCAAACTCAAGGGGTTGATTATGATGAAACCTTCTCACCTGTTACGATGTTAAAGTCTATAAGGATATTGTTTGCCATAGCTGCTCATTATGATTATGAGATTTGGCAAATAGATGTCAAAACCGCTTTCCTAAATGGATATCTTGAGGAAGACGTCTATATGGTTTAGCCTGAAGGTTTTGTCAATCCAAAACATCCTAATAAAATATGCAAGTGAAAGAAATCAATCTATGGATTGAAACAAGCATCGAGAAGTTGGAATCAATGTTTTGATGAAGAGATCAAGAAATTTGGTTTCATCAAGAACGCTGACAAGGCTTGTGTGTATAAAAAGGCTAGTGGGAGTGTAATCATATTCTTAGTATTGTATGTTGATGACATAGTACTATATGGAAAAGACATTCCAACCATGGAAGGTGTTAAAACCTGGCTTAGAAATTGTTTTTCCATGAAAGATCTCGGTGAAGCCATCTATATTATGGGAATAAAGATCTATAGGGATAGATCGAGGCGGTTGATAGGTCTAAACCAAAGTGTATATATTGATAAAATCTTGAAAAAGGTTCAAGATGGAAAACTCTAAGAAAGGTATGGTACCTGTTCAAAGAAAGACAATATTGAGTGCATCTCAATGTCCAAGCTCAAAGGATGAGCAAGATTGTATAAAGGACATCCCATATGCGTCTGCTACAGGATCCATCATATATGCGATGATATGCACTAAGACCAGACGTGTCATGCGCATTAAGCATGACAAGAAAATATCAGCAGAATCCAAGTAATAGCCATTGGATGGCTGTTAAAAGTATATTGAAATACCTTAGGAGGACTAAGGATATGTTTCTAATATACGGATCTGAGAAAGAAGAACTCGTTGTAAAGGGTTACACGGATGCGAGTTTCCAAACTGATCGAGATGATCCTCGAACACAATCGGGGTTTGTCTCCATTATGAATAGGGTAACATTGTCCACTACAAATACGAATACATAGCCGCCTCATTAGCGGCTTTGGAAGCTGTATGAATAAAAGGTTTATCGCCGATCTAAGGGTGGTCTCTACCATTCAAGACCCCTTAGAAATCTTTTGTGATAACGAGGGTGTGATTGCTCAAATCAAGGAACCCCGTGCACATCAAAAGATTAGGCACAATGAGCGGAGATTTAACTACATAAGAGATGAAGTTGAAAAGGGAAAGATATGTATTCACAAAGTTCAATTTGATCAAAATTGCGGATCCACTGAAGCTCCTCATGAAAGACTTTGCCTTAGGACTTCGATATTCTAGTGATTGGACTCAAACTCTTTATTATTTGAGTTAAATTATTTGGTTATAAGTTTCAATTAATGTTCCCATGTGTAAATTATTTACTCTAAATGTCCGTAGTCGTTCATACTTGTGGGAACAAGTGTGAGGGTAAGATTATTATGAACTTGGATTGATTGATATTCATAAGGATGAATATAGAGCAATGGGTTGCTACCAAGGTTCACATATATTTGTGGGATACAAATATTGGACTAACCCGCATCTCAAATTTTACTACATGGAATCTTATCGATTGATCATAAGTTAATTTGAGTAAAGGAGAATATCATTTGGTATCCTCCGACCTGAGATACATATTGGGTTTTGATATTCACCAAGTATTATACCTTGAGCTAATTCTTCACTGTCCTGAAATAGTGGACAGTACATAAGGGTATGTTCAGGTATAACACGAGGTGTTTGTGAGAAACGTATGTGGTCAAGATGGAATTTGTTCCTCTTATTCATTGAGAGTTAGATGTCTAAGGCCTGATTAAGTTAAATCAACAAGGTTAGATGTCTAAGGCCTGATTAAGTTAAATCAACAAGGAATGATCATTCTGTGTCCTTGGATTTAACATGACATCTGTAACAAAAGGATAGATGATTGATTCACCTAAATCATTTTAAGTAGGGTACTTGAATGGGATGATGTTATTGAATGGCCATAAGTCATGCGTATTAAGGGTAGTAAACCGTTATTAGGTGTTATTTACTGCTTGCATCAATCTTCTATGAACCTTGGGCAAGTGGGAGATTGTAGGATTCTATGTGCCCAAGACACTTAGAATATTGATGTGGTTAGTACGTTATGATCCAAGTCGGGTTATACCTAATAACAAGCTTAGCAAACACCAATTAATATTTAAGTGATGATATGATCTTGCAATTAAATATTTACACCAATTTAGAAAATGGGTTTTCTAAATAAGTTGCATATGAGATGGAACAACTTATTAGGATATTTTGTTCAAAATATTACTTAGTGTTATTTAAGTTAGTTAGATAACATTAAATAATAGAAGAGTGTATAAGTTATACAATTAAAAGTTAATTGTACAACTTATAAGGGACTAGTCTATAAAAATTAGTGGATGAAACTTTTACAAATAAAAGGGATTAGTATAACAAATTTGTAAAAGAAAATTTTGGGTGGGAATCTTTTGAAGAGAGCATTCATCCGTCCCCTCCTTTCGCAATGAGGGTTTTCCACTCACTTGTGAACTAAAAAAGTATATGACTAGTCCACTAACTCTTGATCATCCTTCCAAGACATGAAAATAACAACTAGCATCTTCTCTTTTTCTCTCTAATGCTACGGATTCCAGCAGGTGTTCAAGAGAGTTATTAGAGCTGATTTTGAGCTGATTTCATGTTGTTCTTGGTGTGAGGTTCTTGCACTCCATGATTATGATTCTCATTTGCATGCAACACAACAAAACTCCTCTCATCCTCTCTCACATGCTACGGACTTTTCAGCCTAAAAAGAGGGTTTTCAGCAGAAAAATTAGAGGGTTTTCATGTTGTTCTTGGTGATTTCTACCTAACAAGAAGGTGTGTTTGCAAGGAGCTTGGAGTATACTAGCTTGAGGACTTCTAATCTTGAAGTCTTGGCTGATTTTTAGCATCTCCATCTTCATCAAACACTACTTTTGGTCGATTTTGGCTGCTGCAGTAAGGTAGTTTCACAGCTCAATGAAGCTGTGATTTTATGTAGTTTTACATAAGTTCATAGCTTGCTAATTCACATAAATGATCCTTTGTTCTTTGGATTTATTTTATACATCAATATGGTCATCTAATGAACATATTTTTCAGCTTATAAACATGGTTATAATGCTTTACTTCTGCTGCGTTTTCAGAAAGTTTAAGAGGTTAAACTATGATTTTATGTTCTAACAAACCCAACATAACAGAGGGGCGGAGAATCCCGCTCGCTCACTTCCAACATCTACACTTGTTTCTTCACTCCCGGAGTTGAAGCAACGACGAATTGAACCTAACATTACCACTTTGGAACACGGAAACCTTTCTAACCTGCACGACTAGCCTAACGATGACAAACAGAGAGAACAACACCTTACTCTTCCAACTCTTTCACACTTGTTACTATTTCCAACATATCCTCTCTTCTACACTAGTCTGAGCAGTAAAAGAGGGACAACTAAGGGATTCAAAGTCGTACGAATGAAGCTGATTCGTACGAATGAAGGTTGAATCGTCCGAATGGCCGTTGAGTCGTACGAATGGGTGCTGTGTGGTACGACTGAATGCTGAGTCGCACGAAGGAGGGTTCATTCATACGAAGGAAACTTATTCGTATGACTGAAGTTCCATTCGTGCGAATGAAGGGTTGAGTCGTGCGTCTAGTCCTGTTGTGTGACTGATGATGCGTGTAAGTGTGAATTCTCTTTTGATTGTCTTGTGATGATAAGGTAACATTAATAAAGTGTCATTGCGTGACCACAAAGATTAAAGTCAACGCTATTAACAGGCACATACTTCTTCAATCTAAAATAACCTAACCGTTCACAATTATCGACAACCTATTTGGGATCTACATAAGGTCTAATATGTGTATGCCTGCTTGTGTGTGCTACCCACTACTGAACTGATACGACCCGACCCAACTAAACATTACTAATAACACTAGACACATCATTAACGCTTAACATAACTGTCAATAGGTGTTTGACCGTTCATTGTAAACAACACTTGGGAGGCTTCCATCCTACATACTTACTACATAATCTGTGAGTCTTCACGGCCCCTATTTTACTTTCATTCCTTTTTGGGGGAGAAAACATGCAAACAGATTTACATAAATGGTTTTAGTATTATTGATATCGCCCGTTACGTTAGTGCAAACACACATAACGTCCTTATATTCTCGAACCGTTAGTAATGTGTAGCGAGGTAATTCTGAGTAGTACTACTGGGTTTGACAAACCCCGCCCGGGCTAGTCGCGCTAGCTTGATTAGAGGTCAAACGGGTGCATTATTGACCTAACATTTGTCACTGTCTAGTGAGACGTGACGGGAAGACAACAAACATAAGGGACATGCAAACAGTCAGCTTCGGTTCGAAACGCTAAGTAACTTGATTATAGTCTAGCTACCTATTGATATGCTTTAATTACTTTACCATTTGAATAGTTACCAACATTTTCTCTGAAATTAAACCTGTGAACTCACCAACTTTATGTTGACACACTTTAGCATGTTTTCTCAGGTCACAGGAACGCATTGGCTCATGATGCACGCTTCAGGAACGCACTCAGGACATGCATCATCAATCTTAATTTCTTGCATTGAACATTTTGTTTGATTTGGCACTTGTAACTTTCATGTATTGGTTTACATTCCGTGTATACGCTTCCGCACTAATGTTTATTTCGTTATGTTCCTCTGATTGAAGTCAAATGTTTATTTTAAAAAAAATTCATGTAGTGTCGTTTAATATTACTGTGTCTGAGATCCTGGTTTGTTACACGCCTAACGGTAAAACCCCGTTTGTGGAAATTGAGGGTGTGATAGGTCTACGGGTTTAGACAAGAAGAAACTATTCTAAGAGCTTTCAAAGAGATGCCAAGCCTCAGGTCAGTGCCATCACACAGCAGAGAGGCGCAAACAACACTGAATTCTAAAATATTTAGGTTATGCTTATCCTCAGATCAGTGCCATCACACACAGAGATGCACATAACCTATCTTCTTGTTTAAGCACTTTTCTTTTACACATTACACACCAACAACATTAGTAATTAGCTTGATTGCATTTAACATTTTTTCATGTGCTTTGCTCATTTTTAAGGTCATTCGCACATATTTGTGGCATTTATTTTGCTCATCACCCCTTATTGAAAATACGTTGATTGTGTTAACCAGGGATAAGGTGGAAGCCCACAGCTAGTTAAACTATTTAGTTTTAGTTTGTTTCACCAATGAGGTCTACTTGTCTATTGTGTTGAGTCTATTGACACATTATATAATGGACTAGTAACCTCTAGGCCTACTTTCTCAATGTAACCTCAGTAACAGACTAGTTTACTATCATTTTTCCTTTATTTGGCTTATCCTTCTTAGAATTGTAATTTTAATGTAACATTTTGAATGTTTAAGTCCTTTTGATGTCCCAAACGATTAGTTCCCTGTGTACTATAATTTTCTATAGTTTTGAATCAATCTCACAGATTTGATGTCTTAGTTTTTCAGCTTTTCTGCCCGCCCTCATTTTTTTAAGTAATTAAATACTAAAATTAAATTATTCTCCCCTAAAATTCTAAAACCGAAAATCATTTTGTGTTTTTGGATTTTTAAAGACAGGAAATAAAATAAAGAAAAATAAAAAAAAATGAAACATAAAAACGGACTAAGAACTATATTCTTCTGGAATCACATCACCTTTCTTTTTAACGCCATTGACCTCTAAGAGATATAAAAACCGAGGTTTATCAAATGCTTTTGTGTAGAGGTCGGCGCGTTGAAAATCCATATTAATTTTAACGACATCGATTAGTTGCTTTTCAAAACAGTCACGTATAAAGTGATATTTAATACCGATGTGTTTTGTCTTTGGGTGTTGGACCGGATTTTTAATGACAACAATTGTAGCAGAATTATCAACAAAGATAGGGGTTAGAAAATTGCAAACCATAGTCTCGCATTTGCTGTTGAATCCAGATGATTTGAGAACAGCAACTTGCAACGACAACGTATTCGGCATCACATGTCGATAGAGCAACCGACATCTGCTTCTTACACTGCCAGGTGACTAAGCGTCTTCCAAAGAACTAACATCCTGCTGATGTTGATTTGTAATTCATCTTGCAACCACCGTAATCCGAGTCACTATACGCGGTAAGCTCAAAGTCATCATCATGAGGATACCTATCACTCCCCAAAAACGACGTTGAATATCGCAGCGGAATTGTATATGCGTTAAGCATGGCAATGACAAAGTCGAAAACCAACGTGATATATATAGGCAAACGTTAAAACATAAGTTTTAAATTACAAACCACAGGATTTTAGTCACAACATTCCAAAATAAGACAGTGGTTGAATAAAAGTTCAAATTGTTTAACCACGATCATATACAAGGATCGTATTTTTAAATAAATAGCCAAAAGATGTCACATCCACGTTTGCCCAAGCCTAGTTCATACCACCATCCATGCTCCTATGTACCTGAAATACATGCTTAAAAAGTCAACATAAAGTTGAGTGAGTTTCATGGTTTACGAAAACATTACATACAACAGTATCAGATATCATTAACAAACAATGTTGTAAGTTGTAAACTAGCCAGGGATACAACTAATGATAGTACCTGGAGCTATAATCAAACCAAGACACAAAAGCCTTACATAAAGTAAGCAATCCCCATAAAACGAATTCAACATATATTCACTCGCATCCAAAACGCTTTATCATAGCTACTGATCGCGAGTGCGGGCTGTCAAACCCAAATAGATCTACCAGTATACACTGTGGCCTAACCCAAGGCTAATTATTATATGGGAAAGGGGGTATTCATGAACGACTTAGTGAACACAATAACGAAACACCCATACTCGAGACTATCATACGAACACATACGAGTAAATCACATAATCATGATGCAACGAACGAAGCCATGTATTTCCCCACGATTTGTAAAACGATAACAAGTTTAAAAGGGGCCGTGAAAACTCACCTTGATCAATGAAATTGAAAGTACTTGCAATTGCACCCACGAACGTACAGTCAATCCTAATAGTGCCCTAAATACGATAGACACTTTAAGAATTGATACTCAAGTCTTACAAGCAAGTTGTTCATTCAACCTACTAGACTTATATTATTTTTAAGAAAATATTTATTTACATTATAACACTCGGTTAAGATCTTAACGAAAACGGTGGATTACGCATTACTTAGATTAGTACTAATTAACAACCAAAATGTGAAAATTATGACCAAATAACACATAAAAACACATATATATATATACGTACATTAATCCTAAATCACATGTGAACATAGTCAAATCATACTACCTGCATACATGCATTATTTAAGCAAAACGACAACTTTCACAAACTAATATCCCAAATTACTAGCTCAAATGTCCAAGTATCATCATGTATCATTAACAATTTGTTAACATACCACATTTCAGGAATCAAACAACTTTAAATCAAATTGGCATAAGAGTCTCTAAATCATGGCAATTCTACGCGTAAGTGACCGTTTAGGCATCATAAAACATGTTCAAAAGCACATATCACTTTATGAACCAATTGTACCACATATGGTCGTCAATAATACATACAACAAGTCCATAAATAATGATTAAACTCAGACCCATATTACGCTTAATCTTCATGCCAAAAGTCAACGTTTTACGACTAGTTAAGCCTAAAACGTAATATAATGCATCCAATCACCAAGAATCATATATATTATCAAAAATACATTATTTGGACATAAAATATCATCACATTACAATCCTAGTTCCAGATTTCAATAGTTCTTTTTATTCCACACAAAAACACCTAGTCTAGCATGCATTTCGACGTAAATTTCAAACATAAACACTCAAATCAACCAAACAATGATCCGTCCAAAATCTATCATGTTTTCATGCTACATTATAACCCAACTTACTGTTCTAAACTATCCATAACAAAACAACTTATTGCATGTCAAAGATCAAGTCTTATTTCTTCACATTTCGCAAGATATGAACCAATACATGCATATATATATACAACATTCATAGACACATTAAATCCATAAAAATCCTTCAACAAAACACTGAAATATTCTGTTCTAAACCATCCATAACATTATCCATACCGCATGTTCAAATCTAGTCATAAACCTTCACTTTTTGCAAGAACAAACACCCAAACACACACTCACTTACATGACACACATACACACACTTAATCCATGAAAAACTTCATTCAAAATGTCACAATAGATGATCCATAAAAGATTTCACACTTTAGTTCACTTGCATGGATTATCCAACAACAACAAGGAATTATTAAGTAACAATCTAGCACCCAAACATCAACATACACACATACATGCATACGGTCACACATACACACACATGCATACTCAAAATACTCCATTTTTTACCATCATTTTCAGATTTCAACCCATCTTTCACTAAATTTCTACTTGGATCAACAATCTATAGCTTTTAGGTAGCCATTTTCAAGAAAAAACGTAACTAAAATGAAAGTTTAAGGATACCTTAGTCTTAGAAAGTTATTCACATGAAAAAGTTGTAAGATGATGGTTTTTCTTCTTGCTTCACCACCATCGAGCTCTCCTTTTTGTTATGAACACTTCCAACTCGGGATTCCAAGCCTTGATCTTAAAGAACTTGAAACGAAAATGGAAATGGTGATGGTGGTGGGGTGTTGGCCGTAGATAGCAAGAGAAGAGAGGGAGAGAGTGTGTTTTTTAAGTGTAAGTTGTAAGAAGTGAAAATGAAAATGAGGGAGGAGAAGGGTTTTTATAGGGAAGGAGAGGGGAGGGGGTGAGGGCGGCCGAATGCAAGGGGGAAGGAGGGGTAGGAGAACGGTGTTTTTCATTTTTCTCCCGTCTCGACCCGACTTTCAAAACCCGAACATGTTAAATTCTAATTCCTTGCGAAATTGTAGTCCAAAATGACTATTTACATGCCCCATATCTTGGTTTTATCTTCCACTTGGGCATTTTATTGTTTATCAGCTACATTGAGCCATCTCGTCGCACTATGGCGCGTAGATGCTGTTATCGGGTTTTCTCTTTATGATAGTCGTTTTCTCACATAATAACATTAATATTAGTGTTAATAAGATTAAATTAGGCCAAATTCTCATTTTTACCTATGACGTTAATATTTATTTCCCGGTCGGTTCGTAGTGGTGTTTATTTAAGACATTCATTAGTCTCGGGTTTTCATGATTGAACACACACGAAATAGAAACATAAGCACACGTAGGACTCTAATCAATCTTTAGATTAGTTTATTTAGTGCTATATATTCTAAAACAAGGCTGAGCATAGAAATGAAGATCTAGGGTTTCTAGGGAAATTACCCGGAAATCGAGGGTTGTCACAGCCTTCCCTCCTTAAAGAAATTTTGTCCCGAATTTTTTCTAAGAGGTAGGGTTACTATTTGTCTTGAACAAGTGCGGGTACTTTTGTTTCATCATGTCTTCCCGTTCCCAAGTATACTCAGGTCCATATCTCGAGTTCCATTCACTTTCACTAGGCGAATACGACTACTTTCCTTTCAATCAGTAACCTCAACAGGTTCTTCACGAAACTGAAGTTTATCATCAAGACAAACTTCTTCTGGAGAAATAACAAGCATTTTATCAGTCAAACACCTCCTTAGATTGGACACGTGGAACACATTATGCACACCTTTCAATTCACGCGGTAATTCTAGACGATATGCAACGGGGCCTGAAGGGTTTGTTAGAACATAAAACCAAGTTAACCATTTAAACTTTCAGAAAACGTAGCGGAATAACAACTTTAAAACCGATTTTAAGAGCTGAAAATTATGTTCTTTAAGTGACCATACAAGTGTATAAAACAAACCCATAAATCAAAGGATCATTATATGTGAATAAACATGCTATATGTATATAAAACAACACAATATTACAGCCACAAAGGTGCTGCCAAACTACCTCTTTCAGCAGCTAAATGTCGACCAAAGAATAAAGGTTTTGATGCTAAAATCTCGGCCAAGGCTCCAAGGAAGAAGCCCTCAAGTGTATATACCCCAAGCTCTTTCAAAAGCACCTTTCTTGTTAGGAAGAACACCACAAATCATCTCCCAAAGTCTCTTTTTTTCCTTCCATGTTTCCGTAAACATAAGAGAGAGAGAGAGAGGAGATTCAAGTTTACATGTCTTGAGATTATGAGAGAAAGTGGAGTGTATTTACTAGTCTTGATGTTTGTTGTATTCAAGACAAAAGAACCAATGGTATACTAGGGGGGCAACCGAAAATGTGGATTTAAAATCTTTCCCCTCAAAATTTTATTAAAACAACAACACATTTTAACAAGTCATATATCACACAATAAAAAGTCACCATCTAGACTTATTTTATAATTGTGACATATATGTTCTTTAATTAAACAATTTAATTAAAGTACACTCATATGTTATTAGTGTTATTTAAACCCCTTTTAAATGACAAGAATAACAATAAACTCATCAACAAATTATCCTTATAATTTGTTCCATCTCATATGCAATTTATTTAGAAAACCCATTTTTTAAATTTGGTGTAAATATTTAATTGCATGATCATATCATCAATTAAATATCAATTGGTGTTTGCTAAGCTTGTTATTGGGTATAACCCGACTTGGATCCTAACATACTAACCGCATCAATATTCTACGTGTCTTGGGCACATAGAATCCTACAATCTCCCACTTGCCCAAGATTCATAGAAGATTGATGCAAGCAGTAAATACGGCCTAACAACGGTTTACTACCCTTAATATGCATGACTTATAGCCATTCAATAACATCATCCCATTCAAGTATCCTACTTGAAATGATTTAGGTGAATCAATCATCTATCCTTTTGTTACAGATGTCATGTTAAATCCAAGGACTCAGAATGATCATTCCTTGTTGAGTTAACTTAATCAGGCCTTAGACATCTAACTCTCAACGAATAAGAGGAACAAATTCCATCTTGACTACATACGTTTCTCACAAACACCTCACATTATACCTGAACATACCCTTATGTACTGTCCACTATTTCAGGACAGTAAAGAATTAGCTCAAGGTATAATACTTGGTGAATATCAAAACCCAATATGTATCTCAGGTCGGAGGATACCAAATGATATTCGCCTTTACTCAAATTTACTTATGATCAATCAGTAAGATTCCATGTAGTAAAATTTTAGATGCGGGTTAGTCTAATATTTGTATCCCACAAATATCTATGAACCTTGGTAGCATCCTATTGCTCTATATTCATCCTTATGAATATCAAACAATCCAAGTTCATAATAATCTTACCCTCACACTTGTTCCCACAAGTATGAACGACTACGGACATTTAGTGTAAACAATTTACTCATGGATTAAACATGCTAAATTGGAACATTAATTGAAGCATTATAACCAGGTAATTTTATTAGAATAATAAAGAGTTCCAAATATCCAAATACAAAATTTACAGATCAAACTCAATCACTAGAATATCGAAGTCCCATTGCACAAGCATGACCTTCATGCTTTCCCTTTTCAAGGAGCTTCGTGAGAGGATCCGCAATGTCTTGATCCGTGTGAACTTTGTGAATACATATCTTTTCTTTTTCAACTTCATCTTATATGTAGTTGAATCTCCGCTCAATGTGCCTAGTCCTTTGATGAGCACGAGGTTCCTTGATTTGAGCAATCGCACCCTCGTTATCACAAAAGATCTCTAGGGGGTCCTGAATGGAAGGGACAACCCCTAGCTCGGCAATGAATTTCTTCAACCATGCAGCTTCTTGAGCTGACAATGAGGCGGCGACGTATTCTGATTCTGTAGTTGATAGAGCCACCACATCCTGCTTGGAGCTCTTCCAAGAAACCGCTCCTCCGTTCAGAATGAAAATGTATCCCGATTGTGATCGTGAATCGTCACGATCGGTTTGGAAACTCGCATCCGTGTAACCTTTTACAACGAGTTCCTCATCACCAAATCCATAGATTAGGAATATATCTCTTGTCCTCCTTAGGTACTTGAGTATGTTCTTAACAGCCATCCAATGACCGTTTCCAGGATTTTGCTGGTATCGGCTTGTCATGCTTAAAGCGCATGACATGCCCGGTCGAGTGCATATCATCGCATACATGATGGATCAAATAGAAGATGCGTACGGGATTGCCTTCATTTTATCTTGCTCATCCTTTAAGCTAGGACATTGAGTCGTACTCAATATTGTTCCTCTTTGAATAGGTACCGCACCTTTCTTAGAGTTCTCCATCTTGAACCTTTTCAAGATTTTATCAATAAATGCACTTTGATTTAAACCAATCAACCGCCTCGATCTATCCCTATAGATCTTTATTCCCAGAATATAGGCGGCTTCACCAAGATCCTTAATGGAAAAACAACTTCCAAGCCAGGTTTTTACACCTTCCAAGGTTGGAATGTCATTTCCAAATAGTAGTATGTCATCAACATACAATACTAGGAAGGTTATTGTGCTCCCACTAGCCTTCTTATACACACAAGCCTCATGAGCATTTTTGATGTAGCCAAATTTCTTTACTTCCTCATCAAAACGGTGATTCCAGCTTCTCAATGCTTGTTTCAATCCATAGATTGATTTCTTTAACTTGCATACTTTATTAGGATGTTTTGGATCGACAAAACCTTCAGGCTGAACCATATAGACATCTTCCTTAAGATATCCATTTAGGAAAGCGGATTTGACATCCATTTTCCAAATCTCATAATCATAATGAGCAGCTATGGCAAACAATATCCTTATAGACTTTAGCATCGCAACAGGTGAGAAGGTTTCATCATAGTCAACCCCTTGAGTTTGAGTGAAACCCTTTGCTACAAGTCTAGCTTTATGAGTATCCAAGTTTCCATGCATATAGGTTTTCTTCATGAAAACCCACTTACTTCGAACTACCTTGGAATCCATGAGTAAATTGTTTACTCTAAATGTCCGTAGTCGTTCATACTTGTGGGAACAAGTGTGCGGGTAAGATTATTATGAACTTGGATTGGTTGATATTCATAAGGATGATTATAGAGCAATAGGTTGCTACCATGGTTCATAGATATTTGTGGGATATAAATATTGGACTAACCCGCATTTCAAATTTTACTACATGGAATCTTATTGATTGATCATAAGTAAATTTGAGTAAAGGCGAATATCATTTGGTATCCTCCGACCTGAGATACATATTGGGTTTTGATATTCACCAAGTATTATACCTTGAGCTAATTCTTCACTGTCCTGAAATAGTGGACAGTGCATAAGGTATGTTCAGGTATGACACGAGGTGTTTGTGAGAAACGTATTATGACAACCCTCAATTTCCGGGTAATTTCTCTAGAAACCCTAGATCCTGATTTCTATGCTCAGTCTTGTTTTAGAATATATAGCACTAGATAAACTAATCTAAAGGTTGATTAGAGTCCTACGTGTGCTTATGTTTCTATTCCATGCGTGTTCGATCATGAAAACCCGAATCCGGAGAATGTCTGAAAATAAACGCCGCTACGAACCGACCGGGAAAGAAATATTAATGTCATAGGTAAAAGTGAGAATTTAGCCTAATTTAATCTTAGTTACACTAATATTAGTGTTATTATGTGAGGAAACGACTATCGTGACGAGAAAACCTGATAACGGCTTCTACGCGCCTTAATGAGGCGAGATGGCTTGATCTAGCGAATAGACAATAAAATGCCTAATTGGATGATAAAACCAAGATATGAGGCATGTAAATAGTCGCTTTGGAGTAGAATTTCTGATGGAATTAGAATTTAACATGTTCGGGTTTCGAAAGTCGGGTCGAGACGGAAGAAATGTTGAAATGACCGTTCGACTACCCCTCTAACCCCCCCCTTGCCCTTGGCCGTCCTGCCCCCTTTCCCTCCCCTCCCCTCCCCTTATAAATACCCTTCTCCCCCCCCCTTAGTTCATTCTTCCACTTCATTTTGAAGAAAATTCACTCCCTCTCTCTCTTTTCTCTCAAACTCACGGCCACAACACCACCACCATCATCATTTTCGTTTTTCATCCAAGTTCTTGAAGATTTAAGCTTGGAATCTCGAGTTGGAAGCATTTCTAGCAAAAATTGGACCTCGTTGGTCGTAAAGCAAGAAGAAAACCATCATCTTACATCTTTTTTCGTGTGAATAGCTTCTAGGACGAAGGTATCTTAAATCTTTTGTTTTAGTTACGTTTATGTTAGATAATGGCTACCTAAAAGCTATAGTTGGTTCATCCAAGTAGAAGTTTAGCAAAAGTTGGGTTGAAATCTGAAAATGGTGATCGAAAGTGAAGTATTTTGTGTATGCATGTGCGTGTATGTATGATCGTATGCATGTATGCGTGTATGTTGTTGTTTTGGTACTTGAAGATTGCTTAATAGTGCCTAGAATGTTGTTGATCGTTCATGCAAGTATGGATAACATTTTTGATCATTTAGAACTGAATATTTCAGTGTTTTTATGAAAGATTTTGATAGATTTAATGTATGTATGGATGTCGTGTATGTATATATGCATGCTAGAATAGGTATTTTCGTATGGAATAAAAGGAATTATTGAAATCTGGAACTAGGACTATAAAATGAGGATATTTTATGTGTAAATAATGTTTTTGATAATATGTATGATTCTTGGTGATTGGATACATTACCTTACGTTTTAGACTTAACTAGTCGTAAGAACGCCAACTTTTGGCATGAAAATTTGGCATAATATGGGTCTGAGTTTAATCAGTAGTTATGGACTTGTTATATGTATTATTTACAACCTTATGAATTACAATTAGTTCATAAAGTGATACGTGCGTTTGAACATGTTTTATGATGCCTAAATAGTCATTTATGTGAAGAAATTGCCATGAATTAGTGATTTTTATATCAAGTTGTTAAAGTTGTTTGATTCATGAAAATATGATTTAGGATTTATGTATGTATATAAATATGAGTGTTTATGTGCTATTTGGCTATAGTTTTTACATTTTGGTTGTTAATTAGTACGTGCCTAAGTAAGGCGTGGTCCATCGTTTTCGCTAAGATCTTCGCCGAGTGTTATAATCACCAACTACCGCGTAAATAAACATTTTCTAAGAAAATAATATAAGTCTATTCGGTTGGATGAACAACTAGCTTGTAAGACTTGACTATCAATTCTTAAAAAGTGTCTATCCTATTTAGGGCACTAATAGGGTTGACTGGACGTCTGTTGGTGTGATTGCACGTATTATCAATCTCGTTGATCAAGGTGAGTTTCTACGGCCCCTTTTTAACTTGTTATTGTTTTACAAAATCGTGGGGGAAATAATTGGCTTTCATTTGTTGTATCAGGATTATGTGGCTTACTCGTATGTGTTCATATGATAGTCTTGAGTATGGGTGGTTCGTTATTGTGTTCATGTAGGTCGTTCTTGAATACCCCCTTTCTCGTATAATCATTAGCGTTGGGGTAGGCCACAGTGTATATTGGTAGATCTATTTGGGTTTGACAGTCCACACTCGGGATCAGTAGCTCTGATCAGGCGTTTTGGATGTGAGTGAATATATGTTGAATTTGTTTCGTGGGGATTGCTTACCTTGTGTAAATCCTTCGTGTTTTGGTTTGATTATAGCTCCAGGTGCTATCATTTAGTTGTATTCCTAGCTAGTTTACAACTTACCACATTGTTTGTCACTGATATCTGATACAGTTGTATGTAATGTTTTCGTAAAACCCGTGAAACTCGCTCAACTTTATGTTGACTTTTTAAGCGTGTATTTCAGGTACATAGGAGCATGGATGGTGGTATAACTGGGCTTGGGCAAACGTGGAAGTTGGCATCTTTTGGGATTCATTTTGACTATTTATGCAAAAACATGATCTTTATGTATGATCGATGTTAAACAAACTGAATTTTACTTATTTTGAAATGTTGTGACAAAATCCTGTGGTTGTAATTTTAAAACTTATGTTTTAACGTTTGCCTATATATCGTGTTGGTTTCCAACTATGTCATCACCATGCTTAACGCATATACAATTCCACTGCGATATTCAATGTCGTTTTTGGGGTGTGACAGAAATGTTGGTATCAGAGCCAATGGTTATAGCGAAGTAGAAAATGATTTTTTTTAAAAAGAAGAAAATATTTATCTAGACTATAACTTTTCGTAAAAGAAGAAACTTTTGGGGATTTTGGGAAAAGGCGTGTTCATACCACTTGCCCTTAGTAGACGTAAGATTTTATTTAAATTGCCTGAATTAAGTATGCCATACTTTAGGTACCATATGATGAAATTGTTTAGCATACGTAAGTGCTATGTTTAGTTTGGATTCATATGATGAAATGGTTTGCATACGTAAGTGCTTACATTTTAATTTGAATGCCATAGGAGACATTGTTTAGCATGCGTAAGTGCTATATTTAGTTTGGATTCATATGATGAAATGGTTTGCATACGTAAGTGCTTACATTTTAATTTGAATGCCACATGAGACATTGTTTAGCATGCGTAAGTGTTATATTTAGTTTGGATTCATATGATGAAATGGTTTGCATACGTAATTGCTTACATTTTAATTTGAATGCCATATGAGATATTGTTTTGCATACGTAAGTGCTATGTTGAGTTTGAATTCATATGATGAAATTGTTTGCATGCGTAAGAGCTTACATATGAGTTGACTCTGGAATATTCTAGTTGTTGCATGATTTCATGATCACATGCAGGATGAGATGTTAAGATCGTATAATTACCTTTTTGTCATAGATGTCGACAAACTCGAGTGATAAGGATCAGGAGCCTAAGGTCCCGCAGGTTGAGAGATCATCACTTACTTCCAGTTTCTATGCTGACCCCAGTGCCTTTGCACCCGCTATGTCACCTCATGCTAGTGATCCTAGTAACAGGAATGGGTGGATCATGGAGTCCGAGGAAGAGGAGCCCATTGAAGTCCCATCCGAAGATGAGACAGAGCCTGTAGTTCCTAGGGATGATGGTGTTGATGACTCTAGGGATAGTGATGATGGTGATGATAGTTCTGGGGATAGTGATTCTAGTGATGATGGATCTTGTGGGGATGGTTATATTAAGGGTGATAGTGATGATGAGTGTAGGAATGAGGTTAAGGAGGATGAGTTGTCTACTGGGGAAGTTAAAAAGAGAGCTAGCACTCCTATTCAAGCTACTACTGTAGGAATGCGTCCGTCGCATAGGTCATTTCGTTTATTCCCTGAAGGACATAGGATGAAAATCACTCCACGAAAGGCAGTGTTACCACCCAAAAAGAGGACCATTACTGCTAGGGATGTAGATGGAGAGACATTAGGATATGTTGTGGAGCGACCCCTTAAGAGGACTCGTACATATGTGACTAGGAAATGGGAATGGTTAGGAGATCGAGTTCAGAGGTGGACTGATGAAGAGGGTATACCAGTGATTAGAGGAGTTGGAGAGTCATCTGACTCGAGAGCATTACCTCTGACGAGGCAGCTGATGGAGAGGACTGTACCTCTACTAGCTGCTAGGTGTGTTCGGTTAGAGAGTAGGCTAGACTCACTGAAGAGTTAGGGAGATGGATGCGAACCGTCGTGTGCGAGTGATGGAGCAGCATGTGAGGGTTACCATGCCACTGATGGTAGTTTGCGTTCTGCTTCTCATGGTTACTGCACGTTCAGGAGTTTACTTTGGCATGAGCTATCCAGGAGCTAGGCGCAGATTCCCATGATTGTCTTATTTCCAGTTTGTCTATTATATTTCATGATTGTAATTGTTGCGTGAAACAATTTATTAACTCGCGTAAAAACATGTGCTTGTTAGGGGATGGCATTTGACCGCCCCAGTATTTTGATTTGGCCAAGTTGTTCTTTTGGAATTGGATGAAAAACAAGTAACATTGGTTTTGGGTTAATTTTTGAGATGAATGAAATATGATAAATGGTTATGTTATGACGTTATGGTTAAATTTCTTTGCTTACATACGCGATTGATTCGGATATTGCGTGATATATCGACTCACTTATATTATGATTGTTATGTTATAAAAGAAAAACCATGGCTCCAAGACGGGAAACCCATGGAAACCCACTCCCACAAACTGCTGAGGGATTAGCTCAATTGATTTCGCAACACGTTCAAGCTGCCGTCGCCCAACATAATGCAAATCAAGGGAACCAAAATGAAGAATGCAGCTACAAGACCTTCCAAGCATGCCAGCCAAAGAATTTTGCTGGAACAGAAGGACCAGTGGGAGTTCTCCGCTGGATAGAGAAGATGGAAGCAGTTATGATGATCAGCAACTATACGCCAGCTCAGCGCGTGAAGTATGCAACAAGTTCACTCCAAAATGAGGCGTTAACTTGGTGGAATGCACAAATCCAAGCTTTAGGTGAGGTGCCTGCCTACGCACTCACCTGGGACGAATTCAAAGCTTTGTTGATGAAGTAATATTGCCCGCGTAATGAGATTCGAAAGGTTGAAGCCGAGTTTTGGAACCTCTCGATGGAAGGAGCAGATGTTCGTGGATACACTACACTGTTCAATGAAATGGCAAGGATTGTACCCCATCTCGTAACCCCTGAGTACAAAAGAATTGAACGCTACATTTGGGGATTGGTGCCTCAGATTCGTAGCATGGTGACATCATTGAACCCTACTACTTACCAGGAAGTAGTGCAGCTAGCACATACCCTGACTGATGATGCTGTACGAATAGGAACGTTAAGGAAAGCGAGCACAGGGAAGAAGCCAATGGAAATTTCTGAAAATCCAATGGAGAAGGAGAATTCAATTTATTCTGGAAAGAGGAAATGGTCTGAAGGATCAGTAAGTCATTCTGGAAACTTCCATCTAAAGAAGAGAGGCCCTGGCAGGATGTATACTGCAAATGAAGCAAAGAGAAACCAAGGACCTAACCCTAAGTGCAACAAATGCAAATACTACCATACCAGCCCCTGCAACATATGTGAACGCTATGGAATGTTTGGACACCGAATAAAAGATTGTCGAGTAAAGATGGATGAGAGGATAGAAGGTCAGAACCAAGGTTGTTACGAATGTGGAGCGTTTGGACACTTTAAGAGGGAATGTCCTAAGTTGAAGGAACAGGAAGCCCGTGGCAGAGCATTCACGATGGAGGCGAAGAAAGCTCGTAAGGATCCCTCCGTTGTCACCGGTACATTTCTAGTTAATAACCGTTATGCTTACATATTATTCGATACTGGAGCCGATAGAAGTTTTGTTTCTAGAAACTTCAAGTCTTTCCTTGACTCACAATCTAGTAAGCTGAATAAGAAGTACTCGATTGAGTTAGCTAATAGGAAATTGATAGAAACTCATGAGGTGTATAGGGATTGTACTGTACTCTTAGGAGACCACACGTTTAGAATTGACCTTTTGCCTATAGAATTGGGAAGTTTCGATGTTGTAATAGGAATGGATTGGCTATCGAAAAATCATGCTGAAATCGTATGTCATGAGAAAGTAGTCAAGTTGCCCCTCGAAAATGGAGAGCCATTAGAGATTCAAGGTGATGAAAGTGCTCCGTTAAAGATTATGAATGTGATGAAGGCGCAAAAGTATTTAAGGAAAGGACGCACAGCTTTTATAGCCCATGTAATCGACACGAGAGCCGAGGAGAAGAAACTAGAGGAAATATCGATAGTGCGCGACTATCCGGAAGTGTTTCCTGAGGAGTTTCCTGGATTGCCGCCGCAACGGAAAGTTGAATTTAAAATCAACTTATTACCAGGAGCAGCGCCAATTGCACGATCTCCATATCGGTTAGCGCCACCTGAAATGCAGGAGTTATCCAAGCAATTACAGGAAATGTTGGATAAAGGATTTGTAAGACCAAGCTTCTCGCCTTGGGGAGCGCCAGTCTTATTTGTGAAAAAGAAGGATGGATCAATGAGGATGTGCATCGACTACAGAGAACTGAACAAGTTAACCATCAAGAACCGCTACCCATTGCCAAGAATAGATGACTTGTTTGACCAATTGCAAGGATCGAGTTACTATTCGAAGATAGATTTGCGCTCTGGGTATCACCAGTTGAGAATTGCTGAGGAAGATGTTCCTAAGACAGCGTTTCGAACGCGATATGGTCACTATGAATTTATGGTCATGCCCTTTGGACTGACAAACGCCCCTGCTGTATTCATGGATCTCATGAATAGGGTGTGCAGACCGTATCTGGATAAATTTGTAATCGTGTTCATAGACGACATACTTGTATACTCGAAAACTAAGGAGGAACACGAACAACATCTAAGGTTGCTTCTAGAGTTACTAAAGAACGAGAAGTTGTATGCAAAACTTTCCAAATGCGAGTTCTGGATTCGAGAACTTGAATTTCTAGGACATGTCATCAATGCTGAAGGCATACACGTTGACCCCGCCAAAATTAAAGCAATTAAGAATTGGGAAATACCAAGAAACCCAACCGAGGTACGACAATTCCTTGGATTGGCAGGATATTATCGGAGATTTATTGAGAACTTCTCAAAGATAGCAAAGCCGTTGACTGCATTGACACAGAAGAACAAGGAGTATCTTTGGTGTGAGGAGCAAGAGGAAGCGTTTCAATTGCTCAAGGCAAAGTTATGTAGTGCCCCTATTTTGTCACTTCCTGAAGGAACTGATGGATTTGTGGTATATTTTGATGCCTCGCATCATGGACTAGGATGTGTTCTGATGCAAAACAATAAAGTGATCGCTTATGCATCCCGACAACTTAAAGTGCATGAGCAGAACTACACGACTCATGATTTGGAGTTAGGAGAGTAGTTTTCGCACTCAAGATCTGGAGACACTACCTATATGGTACGAAGTGTACAATCTTTACAGATCACAAGAGTCTCCAGCACATCTTTGAACAAAAAGATCTTAATATGAGACAACGACGTTGGGTGGAATTGTTCAATGACTACGACTATGATATTCGTTATCACCCAGGTAAGGCCAACGTTGTTGACGATGCCTTAAGTAGAAAGGAGCGTGTGAAACCCTTGCATGTGCGTGCATTAGGGTTGACCATCCAAACAAATCTCACAGCTCAGATCCGTGACGCTCAACGTGAAGCCTTGAAAGAAGAGAAATTGAAGGATGAAAATCTCCGTGGAATGATTCGAGAACTTGTACCTAAGTCTGATGATACGTTATATTTCATGAATAGAATATGGGTACCCCTTACGGGAAATTTGCGTAAATTGGTACTGGATGAAGCTCATAGGTCAAGATATTCGATTCACCCAGGATCGGATAAGATGTACAAGGATCTTAAGGAACATTACTGGTGGCCAAATATGAAAGGAGATATTGCTGAATATGTTAGTAAATGTTTGACTTGTGCAAAAGTCAAAGCCGAGTACCAGAAACCATCTGGACTTCTTCAACAACCAGTGATTCCTGAGTGTAAATGGGATCGTATCGCTATGGATTTCGTCACCAAATTACCCCGCATATGGAGTGGTTATGACACCATTTGGGTAATTGTGGATCGTTTGACGAAATCAGCACATTCCTACCTATTAGAGAATCCAACCCTATGAAGAAATTGGCCAGCATTTATCTCAAAGAGGTTGTGTCTCGGCATGGAGTACCGATTTTGATTATCTCTTATAGAGATAGCCGTTTTACATCAAGATTCTAGAAAGCATTGCAGAAAGCCCTAGGTACAAAGCTAGATATGAGTACGGCTTATCATCCATAGAGTGACGGTCAAAGTGAAAGAGTTATTCAGATCTTAGAAGATATGTTGCGTGCTTGTGTAATGGATTTTGGTGGTAGTTGGGATACTTACCTACCGTTAGCTGAATTTTCCTATAACAACAGCTATCAAACAAGTTTGAAGGCCGCACCATTCAAAGCTCTTTATGGGAGAAAATGTCGTTCTCCACTATGTTGGAGTGAGGTTGGTGATAAACAAATGATAGACCTGAGATTATCCAGGAGACAACAGATAAAATCTTTAAGATAAAGGATCGATTGAAAGTCGCACAGGATAGACAACAAAAGTATGCCGACCGAAGGAGAAAACCGTTGGAGTTCAAGGTTGGAGATGGACTTCTGCTGAAAGTCTCCCCTTGGAAAGGAGTTGTTAGGTTTAGCAAGCATGACAAGCTTAGCCCCCGTTATATTGGTCCATACAAGATCATAGCCCGTGTAGGCCCCATTGCATATCGTCTAGAGTTACCACGTGAATTGAAAGGTGTGCATAATGTGTTCCATGTGTCCAATCTAAGGAGGTGTTTGTCTGATAAAACGCCTGTTATTTCTCCGGAAGAAGTTTATCTTGACGATAAACTTCAATTTCGTGAAGAACCTGTTGAGGTTACTGATTGGAAGGAAAGTTGTTGGTACACATGTCCCCAGTTCTAGTCTAGTGAGCTGAAATGTAATAAATTTCTATCTTGTTACACATATGTAATGTTAAATCAATCTAATGAGAATCTCTTCTTTATATGGTTGTTGATTATATAATGTTATATCTATTTATTTTATTAGTTGTTACACGCTTAATATGACCATGTTATATAGGTTTACAGTTGTGAGACACAGTTCTGAATCATTAAAGGTTCATGAATGTGTTTGACTAAACATCTCTTTCAGTCGCATGACTGGACCATGCGAATGGTCCAATCGCACGGTTGAACTAAGAGACTGAGTCAATCGGACGGTTGAGTCATCAGTCTGACTCAAGCCTACGAATGAATCAGTCGTATTACTCAATCGCACGACTGAGTCAGTCGCAAGACTCAGTCGCACGAATGAGATCTGTAACCTATAAATACCACTTAATTCGTGGAAAAACGCGACACTTCGAAGACTAGAAACCCTAATCGCCCCAGAACGTGCTGTTCGACCATTCCAACTTCATAGAGCGTTTCAGATCATTCCAAGTCAATTCATAACGTTTTCTAATCGTTAGGATTGATCTTGAATTCGTTCTCACTGATTGGATCGCCAATCAAATAGGATTCCGCACTATTTGATTCGGTACAACGAAGAATCAGTTAGTACTCCGTACGTACTCGGTCCTAACAAGTGGAACCATTTGGAGTATCTGGAACCATTTGGAGCTCCATGTACATTACTGAAGAAGACTCAGAATGGCAAGTTCAGCGAAAAAGCAGATCAGGGAATATTCTTAGGATACAGCATCCCAGACAAGCGAGTTTACAATAACTCGACGGGTCAGGTCGAGGTGTGGTGCAACGTGGATGTTCAGAGATACATCACACCTCCTGCTGGAAAAGGTCCATCATCATTCTTCGATTATGATGGCTTTTTCAAATCCTTCAATCTTCCACAGCTTGATTCAGAGGATGACGCTGCTACCCAGATGATGTATGATGTTCTTAACTCACCAAATCTGGATTCAGGCAACATCACACCTACTGCTGGTGCCTCAAGCTCTTCGTCTCCTGCTCATGATGAGAGTGATGATTCATCAGATGATGAAGAAACTCCTGCTTCTAACACTGAGCAAACAGCTAATCAACACAGTGAATCATCAGCTGCTATACCAGCTGCAGGAAATCCGGATACTGAACCAGTAGTCACCAATATGGATACAGAGGTTGTGGTTCCTACCACACCAGTGACTAGGATCAGTGTGAATCATCCCCCCTCGTCTATCATAGGGGACATTCAATCCGGTGTGCAAACACGAAATCAGCTGTACTCTGCTGATTATGCTGCAGTCATGGAAAAGGGTTACGTCAATGACGGGGCTTTCTCATGTTTTGTTTCACAAATCGAGCCTAAATATGTCTGCGACGCCCTGAAAGATGAGGCCTGGGTAAATGCTATGCAAGAAGAGCTACTCCAGTTCAAGAAACTTGGAGTCTGGACACTAGTTGACAGGCCGAAAGGAGTTAAGGTGATTGGTACCAAATGGGTACTAAAATGCAAGAAGGATGACCAAGGTGTTGTTATCAGAAACAAGGCACGCTTGGTTGTTCAAGGCTTCAGACAAGTCGAAGGCATCGACTACAATGAAGTCTTTGCTCCCGTAGCTAGAATGGAAGCTATTCGTATCTTTCTAGCCTACGCCTCATACATGAAAATCAAAGTTTATCAACTGGATGTTAAGAGTGCATTCTTGCATGGGGAAATCCGTGAAGAAGTATATGTCAGTCAACCCGAAGGATTCGAAGATCCTTATCATCGGGACAGAGTCTACAAGTTGGACAAGGCTCTGTATGGGCTACATCAGGCTCCTAGAGCTTGGTATGAAAAGCTCTCTACTCATCTGCTAAAGCATGGTTTTCGCAGGGGTGTGATTGACTGTACATTGTTCATCAAAGAAAAGGATGGTGACTTGCTTCTGGTGCAGATCTATGTGGATGATATCATCTTTGGATCTAGAAATGAAGCATTATGCAAAGATTTCGAATCTGTGATGAAGGCAGAGTTTGAAATGAGTGCAATGGGAGAGATGAAGTTCTTCCTGGGATTACAGGTGGATCAAACACCTACCGGTATTTTCTTACATCAGTCCAAATATGTCGGCGACATTCTCAGTCGGTTTGACATGGAAAATACGTCTGCTGCCGGTACCCCTCTTGCCACAAATCATGATGTGGCTCCTGATGAGAATGGGGATTTGGTGGATGCCACTATGTATCGTGGAATGATTGGATCTCTCATGTATCTCACTGCCTCGCGTCCAGATATCATGTATGCAACATGTCTATGTTCTAGATATCAAGCGAACCCAAAAGTGAATCATCTGATTGGGGTAAAAAGGATTTTCCGTTATCTGAAGGGTACTCCAACACTGGGTTTGTGGTATCCTCATGACGATGACTTCGAGCTTACTGCGTACAGCGATTTAGATTATGGTGGCTGCAAGATGAATTTCAAATCGACGTCAGCAGGGTGTCAGTTCTTTGGAAGACGGTTAGTCACGTGGCAATGCAAGAAGCAGACCTCGGTTGCCTTATCAACCTGTGAAGCTGAATACGTTGCTGCTGCAAGTTGCTGCTCTCAAATCATCTGGATTCAACAGCAAATGCGCGACTACGGTTTGAAATTTTCTAACACTCCTATTTATGTTGATAATTCTGCTGCCATAGCTGTCACTAAAAATCCTGTTCAACACCCAAAAACTAAACACATCGGGATTAAATATCATTTCATACGCGATTGCTATGAAAAACAATTAATCGATGTGATTAAAATTAACACGGATTTTCAGTGCGCTGACCTCTACACCAAACCGTTTGATAAACCAAGATTTTTATATCTCCTAGAGGTCAACGGCGTTAAAAAGAAAAGTGATGTGATTGCTGAAGAAGCAGATTCATAGTCCGACTTGTATCTTTAGTTTTATTTCCTTCTTTCTTTCAATTTTATTTTATTTTTTTATTTCCATGTCATATAAAATCCAAAAACACAAAAAGATTTTCTGTTTTAGAATTTTAGGGGGAGATTTATTTCAGTATTCATTTACTTATTAAAAAAAAAAAAAAAAAAAAAAAAAAAAAGGGGGGGGGAAGATAAGTTAAGCTGAAAAGGCATAGACAAATAGACTGGAAATGCGACTCGATAAAACTGGAAAGTGATAGCACACAGGCATCGAGTTACTTGGAACATCAAATTGGTCTTTCAGTTTCAAACATAAAAATCATAAGTCAGAGAAGTCTAAGTCTAACAAAATGTGAATATGATAGAAGCTTTGACTGGTATTGTAATTACTTGGAGAAAGTAGATCTAGGGTTGTGTAAGTACACAATACGATGTGTCAGTAGATTCAACACAATAGATCATTGGACATCATCGGTGAACAGGCTTAAACTAAATTTATTCAACCAGTTGTGTGTTCCCATGGTATCCCTGGTCTGCACAATCAATCAATGTCCAATAAGGGGTGAGGAGCAAGCTAATGCCACAAATGTGAGCAAAGACCTGCAAAACAGAGCAAAAGATGACAAATGTCATTAAAATAATGTATATGCAAATATGCTGCTCTAAGAAGATAAATAGGTATTGCGCCTCTCTGCTGTGCGATGGCACTGACCTGAGGCTAAGCATAACCTATTCGTTCTAAGAATTCATTGTTGTTTGCGCCTCTCTGCTGTGCGATGGCACTGACCTGAGGCTTGGCATCTCTTTGACAATTCTTAGAACCAAATCTTCTAAGTCCAAGACCGCTCAAAAATCTCCTGAGGACGATTGATTACCATATACCTGTGGAATACACAAATACGGTTTGACCTAATTCATCTAATTAATCGCTGATGTGTGTCAAACGTCTGTGTATGGATTTAAGTGGACAAACATACTGACAATCGTCGTGGCTGCATTGCCTGATGTTCAAAATCAATAAGAATTACATATTAGCTCAAACATGATTCCTAGTTAGATATTAGAAGTCTTCGATAAGTGAAAAACTGTGCAATCAAATCATGCAAAATGTAATAAGCACTAAATGTTCCAAGTGATGGTGTATATGCCTGTCTGATTCCACGAGAGTCCATTCCGGATAAAATGTTAATGCTAATAAGCTATACAAGCCTGCCCTATCAAAATCACAAAAATATGTCTTTCTATTCATAGGTTAAGTTTTTGTTTAGTCCTAGTACAATGTGTCGTGTCGGACTGTGTATATTGCTCTCTGTTAAACATCACTGAAAATGCTTAATGTCTATTTAAACAACTTGTTTCTGAAAGGTTAAAAGGATCACGTCTGAAGTGATCAGGTGAATAAATGGATCACGTCTGAGGTGATCAGGTGGATAAATGGATCACGTCTGAGGTGATCAGGTGGATAAATGGATCACGTCTGAGGTGATCGGGTGGTTAAATGGATCATGTTTGAGATGATCAATTAATGCACATAATGTTTTATCAATTGGTAATAAAACTAAGTGTTGGTTCATACCTTAAATTTGGCACAAGGATAGACCAATCGTTCGACTGAATCTGATATGACTCAGTCGGCCGAATGGGGTATACGATTGAATACAATCGTAAGATTGGATCATGCGAATGAACCCAATCGGCCGGTTGAATGTGCCCGACTAGGTCAAACGTGCGAATGAGGTATGCGAATGAAACACATCGAACGATTGGAGGTGACCGACTGAAATTGTCATTTGGATGAACTTCACTCGCCCGATTGGAGATGAACGATTGGGTAGATGGCACGACTGAGATTCAGTCGTCCGACTATCCAAGACGATTAGACTCAGTCGGCCGACTAACCAAGGCGACTAGCCTCAGTCGCCCGACTGGATTTTGCCCTAGTATAAAACAGACCAAATCATAATCAGTCGTTCACTCTCCCAAATCGCCCCCTCTATTCGCCCGACCTAAGGAACCGCTGTCGAAATTTCCTTTGATCCATATCTGCTTTTGTTTACGTGTTCTAACACTCATTGGTGATTATACAGGTACTACTCAAAGTGTTTCATCGATAACACTGATAAATGATGTCCAAAATCTCTCAAATTCAGACCAAACAGTAACCGAACGCATAATGAACAAATAGGCTGTCCAAACTAGCTTAAACGTTCGAATAGAAGTTAGAACATGATTAATCGGTAGTTTCCGAGTGTAATGAGCAAAATTTCGACGTTTAACTTCAAGTATAGCTCAAAACACGAATTTGAATGGACAAACTGTCGGGTATGCGACTGGACACACTGATGAACTTCAATCGCCCGACTGAGAAGACGATTAGTCTCAGTCGCCCGACTGAGATGAACGAATGAATTAAACGCACGACTATGCTCATTCGCTTGACTTAGTCGCCCGTATGAATAAATTCACCTTTCAAGACTCATTCGTTCCACTCAGTCGCACGGCTATGTTCATTCGGTTGCTCAGTCGCCCGACTAACCAAAGTGGGAAACTCATTGATTTTGTTTACTCTCTTCTACGTGTACTAACGTAAACTTACATTGTGTTGCAGATGGCGAGTCGATGGGTTATGAGCACGAAGCATAACATTTGTGCTCATTTGGACTTGACCTCTAGGAATGCCGCTGACTTTTCTGGCATTATCACATTTCTGAGAAGATCAAGGATATACAGAGCTATCTCAGCACAGTGTACACCATATAGGTCGATGCAGCAGTCGTTCTGGGAACACGCTGTGGTCGACAGATCCAGGGAGCCCTATACTATTAGGAGCACCGTTCTTGGGCACGCTATAGAGATAACAGAGGAGGACTTACGGACAGTCCTAGAGTTAGGAGATGATGGTGACTGCCCTATTCGCTTACATCCAATGACAGTCAGAGGGTGCTTCCTGAGGGCTAAGTATACTGGGGACATAAACTCAGGGATGCTCAACAAGAGCAATCTCTGCCCCCAGTTCAAATACCTAGCCCACGTCTTGCTCAGGTGTATTGCCTCACGAAAAGGAGGCTTCGACGAGCTCTCCGAGCAAATGCAGAATGCCTACGTTGCATTGGTGCTGAACCACCCTTTCAGCTTCTCCAGAATGATCTTCACTTACTTAGTGGAGAACATAGAAGTTAAGGGAAGAGAAGGCTTCTGCATGTATCCTCGCTTCCTGCAAATGATCTTTGACCAAAAGCTACCTATGTTGCCGAAGCAGAAGGAGGATGCAGTTGTGCTAGAGGTGATGGATGACACCACCTTAGGCAGAATGAAGGTTTACCGGGGAAAGCAGGTCAAGCCCCCGGTAAGACGTTTGTTTGGGCATCTGGCCCGTGAAGACTATGTGGCGCCAGCTAGGAGAAAGTGGCGTCACGAAGACAGTGACTCTGATGTAGAGCATGTGGTTCTACCCTCCGATGACTCCGATGATGATGACCAAGGATCTGGTCAGGGTGGAGATGGTCAAGAAAGACCTGAGACAGCTCCAATCCACCCTGACTTCATGCAGGAGGAGGAGGACTCAGACGAGGCACCACTAACCCGGACAGTGGGTAGTCGGGTAGTGGCAACCGAGGAAGGTCTGCGGGCGGTTGGTGGTCGCCCAGGAGAGACTGGGAGCTCTGTTGCTGACCCATCATATAACCCAGTCTCTCCCAGCAGCCAAGGGGGAGCCTCCGGGTCAAGAGGGACTCGAAGGAAACACATGGCTCGTCCTCATGGGATGAAAGGCAAACGCAGGAGGATCACTCTTGTTTCTACCTCCCCTGCAACTACCACTTCCACAACACCTACCCAAACCACCCAAACCACTCATACCTCTCAATCCACCATATCCCAAACACCCCAAACCACCACCACCTCTATACCTCCACGTAATACTCCCACATCCACCACCACCACTGTACCACCATCTACAGCCTTTACCTCTAACCCCATATTCACCACATCCACCACCACCACCACGACTCAACAAACAGGCCCCTCATCGTTCCCATCCAGCTCATTCATCCCACCAGTTTCTGTTGTAGAGCAGCTTGCTGCTCTAAACAGCATGGTGGTTAAGCTGATGGCGTCTGATGCGGAGAAAACGGCTCAGTTACAGCAGCTGAGAGAGTTAAGTTCCTCTCAAACTGCTGAGATTCATCAGCTACGCGAGCAGATTTCTTCCCAAGCCCAGGTGATCACCTCACAGACAGATCAGATCACTGGGTTACTTCAACATGAGGCAGAGACAGATGCTAAGTTGGGAAAGCTGGAGGCGGCTCACAAAACTCTGTTGCTTAAGTTAAAAGGCACTCAGAGTGAGCCCCTCAAGATTGGAGAAGGTGATGGTGATGATAATGATGATGATAGTGAGGATGAGGAAGACGATGATGAAGATGATGAGGATGATGACGATGATGATGATGGTAGTGATGAAAGCAATGATGGTGATGATAAGAAGAAAGATGGTGAAAGTAAAGGAGGAGAAACTTCCGGAGATAGAAGCGAAAGTGCAGCAGGAGAAAGGCGCTCTAAAAGGCGACATGATCAAGGCCCCTCTTCGTCTACTCCAACTGAAGATCCACCGGAGATACAAGGCAAAGTTCAAGACTAGACGTTTATTTATTTTGCTGAAACTTTGTACTTGAAATTATGTATTTTAGTCTGCTATATATAAAATTTTGTGGATATAAATCATCTTTGGTTATATGATCAATGTATACTTACTTGCAATATATTTGATTTTGTAACAGGATCAACCACACAAGTCGATGAGCATGATGTTATGCCCCTTCGTCAGATTGAAACCAAGTTGACTATGATACTTGATCTTCAAGGGATACTGCAACGGTCTGTGGGTTACTCAGCTGAAGAAGGGGAAATCATTCACGACTTGACAGATGAACAGATTGCAGAACTGTTCAGTCTGAATCCGGATGAGTTGGTAAAAGATGCTCCCGAAGTCGATGTAGTCAGCGATGAAGAACTTCAAGATGTCGACGAGGTGGAGATTGAGGACGTAACGGCTGATTATTATCCCCAATACACTAACGCCGAAGGCGAAGTGCTTCCAGATGTGGGGGAAACCTTTGACAGCAATATATTTGATAAAGTGGAAGAGATGACAGCAGCTAAGGCAGCTGCAGAAGAGATTCCTCAGGCAGATGAAGCTGATCGTGCAACCAAGAAGGAGGAATGGATTGCCTGTCTTGAGGAAATGAAGAAACAGCATGGGCCTCCAAAGTCAAATGCCTACACCAAGCTTTACAAGATTAAAAAGCATCAGAAGGTGTCAGGAAAGATTATCAGCTGGGCATACTTTGATGATCTCAAAGTATATGCAGTGAAGAGAGAGAAGGGAATCGAATATTTCAGATTTCCTCATGACTTGAAAACTCTCCCAGGGTTTGAGCTTAATCGTCTAGCCAACTTGAACCTCCTATATGCTGTTCCAGGAAAGATATCAGGATGGTTTGAGCAGGCACTAAAGAAAGAGTACCACACTAGGTGGGTCAACTTTAAACCTCAACAGCCAAGAAGGTTATTTCATAGGACTGAGGTTGACCCCACCTCAGGAAGACCAAAAGTGGTCTTGAGATGGCACCCTCCGCGCACGATGTCGCGTATTCCATTGAGGGAGATGCCTCAGGATTTTGCACCCCATTTCAAATGGTGGTATTATGACTGGCGAACTGGTGAAGCCGTCATAGTTTTGGAGAAAGAAGGAACGGTCGAGACGATAAGAGTGTTTGATCTGATGTGGCTAACCAACTTGTCTGAGTCTGATGTCTATATCTTATTCAAGTGGCCACTGTTCTTTGATACACAGGATATTGTGCAAGCAATGCAATTCCAACATGTTATACGTATCTGCTTCGCATTAAATATTCATTCTGGGATCTCAAGAGAGGAAAGGGTGAAACGATATGAAGAGTTCAAGAAAGAAGTAAAAGTCTAGATAGAACTTGGTCCAAGGGGGAGTTTGTTGGTACACATGTCCCCAGTTCTAGTCTAGTGAGCTGAAATGTAATAAATTTCTATCTTGTTACACATATGTAATGTTAAATCAATCTAATGAGAATCTCTTCTTTATATGGTTGTTGATTATATAATGTTATATCTATTTATTTTATTAGTTGTTACACGCTTAATATGACCATGTTATATAGGTTTACAGTTGTGAGACACAGTTCTGAATCATTAAAGGTTCATGAATGTGTTTGACTAAACATCTCTTTCAGTCGCACGACTGGACCATGCGAATGGTCCAATCGCACGGTTGAACTAAGAGACTGAGTCAATCGGACGGTTGAGTCATCAGTCTGACTCAAGCGTACGAATGAATCAGTCGTATTACTCAATCGCACGACTGAGTCAGTCGCAAGACTCAGTCGCACGAATGAGATCTGTAACCTATAAATACCACTTAATTCGTGGAAAAACGCAACACTTCGAAGACTAGAAACCCTAATCGCCCCAGAACGTGCTGTTCGACCATTCCAACTTCATAGAGCGTTTCAGATCATTCCAAGTCAATTCATAACGTTTTCTAATCGTTAGGATTGATCTTGAATTCGTTCTCACTGATTGGATCGCCAATCAAATAGGATTCCGCACTATTTGATTCGGTACAACGAAGAATCAGTTAGTACTCCGTACGTACTCGGTCCTAACAAAAGTAAGACTAGACGTAGTCGTATTCGCCTAGTGAAAGTGAGATGGAACTCGAGACATGGACCTGAGTATACTTGGGAACGGGAAGACATGATGAAACGAGAATACCCGCACTTATTCAAGACATATCGTAACCCTACCACTTAGAAAAATTTCGGGACGGAATTTATTTAAGGAGGGAAGGCTGTGACAACCCTCAATTTCCGGGTAATTTCTCTAGAAACCCTAGATCCTGATTTAGAATATATATAGCACTAGATAAACTAGTCTAAAGGTTTATTAGAGTCCTACGTGTGCTTACGTTTCTATTCCATGCGTGTTCGATCATGAAAACCCGAATCCGGCGAATGTCTGAAAATAAACGCCGCTACGAACCGACCGGGAAAGAAATATTAACGTCATAGGTAAAAGTGAGAATTTGGCATAATTTAATCTTAGTTACACTAATATTAGTGTTATTATATGAAGAAACGACTATCGTGACGAGAAAACCTGATAACAGCTTCTACGCGCCTTAATGCGGCGAGATGGCTTAATCTAGCGAATAAACAATAAAATACCTAATTGGATGATAAAACCAAGATATTGGGCATGTAAATAGTTGTTTTGGACTAGAATTTCACAAGAATTAGAATTTAACATGTTCGGGTTTCGAAAGTCGGGTCGAGACGGAAGAAATGTTGAAATGACCGTTCGACTACCCCTCTAACCCCCTTGCCCTTGGCCGTCCTCCCCCCTTTCCCTCCCTTCCCCTTATAAATACCCTTCTCCCCCCCCCTCACTTCATTCTTCCACTTCATTTTGAAGAAAATTCACTCCCTCTCTCTCTTTTTCTCTCAAACTCACGGCCACAACACCACCACCATCATCATTTTCATTTTTCATCCATGTTCTTGAAGATTTAAGCTTGGAATCTCGAGTTGGAAGCATTTCTAGCAAAAAGTGGACCTCGTTGGTGGTAAAGCAAGAAGAAAACCATCATCTTACATCTTTTTTCGTGTGAATAGCTTCTAGGACGAAGGTATCTTAAATCTTTTGTTTTAGTTACGTTTATGTTAGATAATGGCTACCTAAAAGCTATAGTTGGTTCATCCGAGTAGAAGTTTACCAAAAGTTGGGTTGAAATCTGAAAGTGGTGATCAAAAGTGAAGTATTTTGTGTATGCATATGCGTGTATGTATGCTCATATGCATGTATGCATGTATGTTGTTGTTTTGGTACTTGAAGATTGCTTAATAGTGCGTAGAATTTTTTTGATCGTTCATGCAAGTATGGATAACATTTTTGATGATTTAGAACTGAATATTTCAGTGTTTTTATGAAAGATTTTGATAGATTTAATGTATGTATGGATGTCGTGTATGTATATATGCATGTGTTGGTTCAAATCTTGCAAAAAGTGATGAAATAAGACCTGATCGTGACATGCAATAGGTTGCTTGCCTTGGATAATTTATAAAAGTAGGTTGGGGTATAATGTAGCATGAAATCATGATAAATAGTGGATGGATCATTGTTTGGTTAATTTAAACGATTATGGCTGAAATATACGTCAAAATGCATGCTAGAATAGGTATTTTCGTATGGAATAAAAGGAATTATTGAAATCTGGAACTAGGACTATAAAATGAGGATATTTTATGTGTAAATAATGTATTTTTGATAATATGTTTGATTCTTGGTGATTGGATGCATTACCTTACGTTTTAGGCTTAACTAGTCGTAAGAACGTCAACTTTTGGCATGAAAATTTGGCATAATATGGGTCTGAGTTTAATCAGTAGTTATGGACTTGTTATATGTATTATTTACAACCTTATGAAGTACAATTAGTTCATAAAGTGATACGTACGTTTGAACATGTTTTATGATGCCTAAATAGTCATTTATGCGAAGAAATTGCCATGAATTAGTGATTTTTATATCAAGTTGTTAAAGCTGTTTGATTCATGAAAATATGATTTAGGATTTATGTATGTATATTAATATGAGTGTTTATGTGCTATTTGGCTATAGTTTTTACATTTTGGTTGTTAATTAGTACGTGCCTAAGTAAGGCGTGGTCCATCGTTTTCGCTAAGATCTTCGCCGAGTGTTATAATCACCAACTACTCGCGTAAATAAACATTTTCTAAGAAAATAATATAAGTCTATTAGATTGGATGAACAACTAGCTTGTAAGACTTGAGTATCGATTCTTAAAAAGTGTCTATCGTATTTAGGGCACTAATAGGGTTGACTGGACGTCTGTTGGTGTGATTGCACGTATTATCAATCTCGTTGATCAAGGTGAGTTTCTACGGCCCCTTTTTAACTTGTTATTGTTTTACAAAATTGTGGGGGAAATACATGGCTTTCGTTCGTTGTATCAGGATTATGTGGCTTACTCGTATGTGTTCATATGATAGTCTTGAGTATGGGTGGTTCGTTATTGTGTTCATGTAGGTCGTTCATGAATACCCCCTTTCCCGTATAATCAATAGCCTTGGGGTAGGCCACAGTGTATATTGGTAGATCTATTTGGGTTTGACAGCCCACACTCAGGATCAGTAGCTCTGATCAGGCGTTTTGGATGCGAGTGAATATATGTTGAATTCGTTTCGTGGGGATTGCTTACCTTGTGTAAAGCCTTCGTGTTTTGGTTTGATTATAGCTCCGGGTGCTATCATTTAGTTGTATTCCTAGCTAGTTTACAACTTACCACATTGTTTGTCACTGATATCTGATACAGTTGTATGTAATGTTTTTGTAAAACCCGTGAAACTCGCTCAACTTTATGTTGACTTTTTAAGCGTGTATTTCAGGTACATAGCAGCATGGATGGTGGTATGAACTGGGCGTGGGCAAACGTGGAAGTTGGCATCCTTTGGGATTCATTTTGACTATTTATGCAAAAACACTATCTTTATGTATGATCGATGTTAAACAAACTGAATTTTACTTATTTTGAATTGATGTGACAAAATCCTGTGGTTGTAATTTTAAAACTTATGTTTTAACGTTTGCCTATATATCATGTTGGTTTCCAACTATGTCATCACCATGCTTAACGCATATACAATTCCGCTGCGATATTCAACGTCGTTTTCGGGGTGTGACACGTATGTAGTCAAGATGGAATTTGTTCCTCTTATTCGTTGAGAGCAAGATGTCTAAGGCCTGATTAAGTCATGCGTATTAAGGGTAGTAAACCGTTGTTAGGCGGTATTTACTGCTTGTATCAATCTTCTATGAATCTTGGGCAAGTGGGAGATTGTAGGATTCTATATGCCCAAGACACGTAGAATATTGATGCGGTTAGTACGTTATGATCCAAGTCGGGTTATACCCAATAACAAGCTTAGCAAACACCAATTAATATTTAATTAATGATATGATCATGCAATTAAATATTTACACCAATTTAGAAAATGGGTTTTCTAAATAAGTTGTATATGAGAGGGAACAACTTATTAGAATATTTTGTTCAATAATATTATTTGAAGTGTTATTTAAATAAGTTAGATAACACCAAATAATAATGAGAAATTATAACTTATAAGTTAAATGGTTAATTATATAAGTTATATAACTTGTACATACAATTAAATGGTTAATTGTATGTCTAGTTACAAGACCATTTTAATGTGTTTGTGTGTGTGTTTTGTTTAAAGGGGGAATACCCCTTTTGAATTGGGAATTCGGCCGCCCCCTCCTCTTGTTCTTATTGGACCATTTTGCTTTGTAAAGACACACACATTAACTTGTCTTGGATACTCCTTTTCTCACTCTATCTCATTTTTGCATGCAAACTTGAAAAGCTCTCTTACTTTCTCTCAAAACTCATGGCTCCAGCAGCTTTCATTTGAGGGTATTTGAAGCTTTTTGGTGGTGAATCTACCTAACAAGAAGGTGCTTTGCAAGGAGGCTTGGGGTATACAAGCTTGAGGACCTCTAATCTTGAAGTCTTGGCCGAAATTTCAGCATCTCATCTACTCTTTCTGTCGACTTTTGAAGCTTGCTGAAAGGTAGTTATGGCAGCCCCTTGTGGCTGTCATATTATGTTGATTTATGCATACATAGCATGCTTATTCATACAAAAATGATCCTTTGATATATGGGTTTGTTTCATACATAAATATGGTCACTTAAGAACATGTTTTTCAGCTTTATAATCAAGTTTATAAAGTAATTATTCCGCTGCGTTTTTCGTAAGTTTAAGAGGTTAAACTATGTTTCGTGTTCTTACAAACCCTTCAATATATATATATATATACATATATATATAGATATATATATATATACATATATATAGGTATATATATATATATACACATATATATAGGTATTTATGTATATATTCATATATATATATAGGTATATATATATACATACATATATATATATATATATATATATATATACACGACATTCATACACACATTAAATCCATCAAAATCCTTCAACAAAACATTGAAATATTCTGTTCTAAAACATCCGTAACATTATCCATACTTGCATGTTCAAATTTAGTCATAAACCTTCACTTTTTGCAAGAAGAAACAACCAAACACACACTCACTTACACGACACACATACACACACTTAATCCATGAAAAACTTTATTCAAAATGTCACAATAGATGATCCATAACAGATTTCACGCTTTAGTTCAATTGCATGGACGATCTATCAACAACAAGGCATTATTAAGTAACAATCTAGCACCCAAACATCAACATACACACATACACGCATACGGTCACACATACACACTCATGCATACTCAAAATACTCCATTTTTTACCATCATTTTCAGATTTCAACCCATCTTTCACTAAATTTCTACTTGGATGAACAATCTATAGCTTTTAGGTAGCCATTTTCAATTAAAAACGTAACTAAAATGAAAGTTTAAGGATACCTTAGTCTTAGAAAGTTATTCACATGAAAAAGTTGTAAGATGATGTTTTTTCTTCTTGCTTCACCACCATCGAGCTCTCCTTTTTGTTATGAACACTTCCAACTTGGGATTCCAAGCCTTAATCTTCAAGAGCTTGAAACGAAAATGAAAATGGTGATGGTGGTGGGGTGTTGGCCGTAGATAGCAAGAGAAGAGAGGGAGAGAGTGTTTTTTTTGTAAGTTGTAAGAAGTGAAAATGAAAATGAGAGAAGAGAAGGGTTTTTAAAGGGGAGGAGAGGGGAGGGGTTTGAGGGCGGCCGAATGCAGGGGGGAGGAGGGGTAGCCGAACGGTATTTTTCATTTTTCTTCCGTCTCGACCCGACTTTCAAAAACAGAACATGTTAAATTCTAGTTCCTTGCGAAATTCTAGTCCAAAACTACTATTTACATGCCCCATATCTTGCTTTTATCGTCCACTTGGGCATTTTATTGTTTATCCGCAAGATTGAGCCATCTCGTCGCACTAAGGCTCGTATATGCTGTTATCGGGTTTTCTCGTTGCGATAGTCGTTTCCTCACATAATAACATTAATATTAGTGTAACTAAGATTAAATTAGGCCAAATTCTCATTTTTATCTATGATGTTAATATTTATTTCCCGGTCGGTTCGTAGTGGCGTTTATTTCAGACATTCATCATCTCGGGTTTTCATGATTGAACACACACGAAATAGAAACGTAAGCACACGTAGGACTCTAATCAATCTTTAGATTAGTTTTTTTAGTGCTATATATTCTAAAACTAGGCTGAGCATAGAAATCAAGATCTAGGGTTTCTAGGGAAATTACCCGGAAATCGAGGGTTGTCACAATACCACAACCTAAGTGTTGGAGTACCCTTCAGATAACAAAAGATCCTCTTTACCCCAAATAGTTGATTTACTATAGGTTTTGCCTGATATCTGGAACAGTGACATGTGCCGTACATAATATCAGGACGAGAAGCTGTGAGCTACATGAGAAATCCGATCATCCCTCGATACATGGTGGCATCCACCAGATCACCATTTTCGTCGGGTGCCACATCGTGGTTCATGTCAAGTGGAGTCCCAGCAACCGTAGCATTCTCCATGTCAAACCGACTAAGGATATCTCCTACATATTTAGTCTGATGCAGGAAGATACCATTTGGTGTCTGATCTATTTGTAAACCGAGAATGAACTTCATCTCTCCCATAGCACTCATTTCAAACTCGGCTTTCATCACAGACTCAAAATCTTTACATAATGCTTCGTTCTTGGAACCGAAGATTATGTCATCCACGTATATCTGCACCAGTAGTAAGTCACCGTCCTTTTCCTTGATGAACAACATGCAGTCGATGACCCCTCTGCGAAAACCATGTTTCAGCAGATGAGTAGAGAGTTTCTCATATCAGGCTCGAGGGGCTTGATGAAACCCGTACAAAGCCTTGTCCAGTTTATAAACTCTATCCCAATGATAAGGATACTCGAATCCTTCAAGTTGACTGACATACACTGTTTCACGGATTTCACCATGAAGGAATACACTTTTCACATCCAGTTGATAGACTTTAATCTGCATATAGGATGCATAGGCTAAGAAGATATGAATTGCTTCCATCCTTGCCATAGGTGCAAACACTTCATTGTAGTCGATGCCTTCGCCTTGCCTAAACCCTTGAATGACAAGCCAAGCCTTGTTTCTGATGATGACCCTGATCATCTTTCTTACACTGAAGAACCCATTTTGTGCTAATTACTTTCGCACCTTTTGGTCTATCCACAAGTGTCCAAACTCCTAACTTCTTGAACTGAAGGAGTTCTTCTTGAATAGCACTAACCCATGCCTCATCTTTTAAAGCCTCGCTGACATGCTTTGGCTCAACTTGAGACACAAAGCATCGATAATCACCATCGTGTAAGTATCCATTTTCCATGACTGTAGCATAATCATCTGAGTATAGCTGATTTCTTGTCTGAACTCCCAATAGAATATCCCCGATGATAAGGATCCTCGATGATAAGGATCCTTGAATGGGAAGGTGGTGGTGGGAAGCTGTTCCTCCTGTTCCACATTTGTGGTTTCAACTACTTCATCATCAGAGGAAGAATCACTTACCTCAAGCTCTTCTCCTAAAGGGCTAGAAGTATCATCTAATGGAACTGATGATGTTGAGTCTAGTGTAGGAGTATTCAGAACATCATAGATCATTCGAGCAAATAAAGTCATCATCAGAATAGGAAGGAGGTAGATTGAAGGATTTAAAAAATCCATCATAGTCGAAGAAAAAGGAAGGTCCTTTTACTGCAAGGGGGTGGTGTATCTTTGAACATCAACGTTACACCACACTTCTACCTGACCAGTTGAGTTATTGTAAACCCGTTTGTCTAGTATACTGTATCCAAGGAAGATACCTTCTTCTGCCTTCTCGCAGAACTTCTCTATCTGATTCATCTTTAGCAGCATGCAGGGTGCACCAAATTGTTCCAGATACTCTGAATTGGGTTTACGTTGTTGGAGCAACTCATAAAAAGTTTTTCCATGACGTTTGACTACCAAGACCTGGTTTAGAGTGTAACATGCATTAGCCACTGCCTCGTTCCAGAATTGAACTGGAAGTTTGGAGTCAGCTAGCATTGTCCTTGTTGTCTCTATCAAGCTCTGATTCTTCCTTTCAGCAATGCCATTCATTTGTGGAGTGTAGGCAGAGGTAAACTAATGAACAATTCCTTTCTCTCGACAGAAGGCCTCCATCCACTGATTCTTGAATTTTGTTCCGTTGTCTGATCGAATCCTTCTTACTTTCAGCTTGTAGAGAGACTCAAATGTGGTAACAAGATGTTTGAATGATTCAAAGGTCTCTGATTTAGCTTTCAGAAACATCACCCAAGAGAATCTTAAGTAATCATCCATCACCACAAAGCAGTACCAATCCTCGGCTATGCTTTTTGTGCTGACTGGGCCAAACAGATCCATGTGTAAAAGCTCGAGAGGAATGTCGATGGAATTAACTTTCTTTGCTTTATGAGACTTCTTGGTCTGTTTCCTTTTCTTGCAAGCGACACAGAAATCTGGGAGCTGGAAATTCTTGACTGTAACTCCATCTACCAGGTCGTTTTGAACCAGATGATTCATCTCCCTGGTATTGATGTGTCCTATTCTTCTATGCCAGGAGACTGAATCTCTTTCTGTTGCTTTTGACAAGAAGCACTGAGCAGTAGACTCAGTTGTGGAGGCTTTTGATAGGTCCAAGACATACAGGTCGTTGTATCTTGATGCTGACATTAGCACTTGCTCCTTCGGAATGACATACTCCTTATTCCAGTATGTAGCACCTCTTGTTGTCAAACACAACCTTGAACCCCTTATCACAGATTTAGGAGACAGAAAGCAAGTTGTTCTGTAATTGCTGAACATAGTTGACCTTGTCAAACTTCACTTTCTAGTTTCTCACTTTGCCTTGCACGGTGATGTAACCTCCTTTATTCCCAGCGAATGATACATGTCCCCCTTTAATTTGCTTGATGTTGAAAAGGAGGGACGAATTCCAGGTCATGTGCCTGGAAGCCCCACTATCAATAATCTAGGTATTAGTGATAGCGCTGTAGCGGACACCCTGCACATACAATGGAAATGATTAGTTCAGGTTTGGGACCCAAGCCTTAACTAGTTTGGGTGTCCTAGAGGTATCACACATCATGAACTCAACCCACTGACCTTCAGAGGATGAGGGCACATCTTTCTTTTCTTTGTTTTCACTATCAGACACAATACTTGATTTTCCTTCCATAAACCAATCCTGTGTAAGGCCTGTTTATGGTAAACAGACGACTGGCTTATGGTTTGAACTTTAGGTTCACTAATAATCCTAGATTTAACCTTAGGTGGCACAACTTCGCTTATAGCTTGTCTGTGTTGGCTTTGGTGTTTTGGACAAGTATTAGATCTGATTTTAGAAAATCTTGGTTTTTCATCATCAAAAAGTTCAATTTTCTTTTTAGGTGTCTGATAGTAAGGACAATATGGAGAGATGTGTCCTCATTTTCCACAACTGTAGCAAGATTTCCCTTTGACAGTGTGAGGAAAGCGTTGATGTGGGGTTGAGTTTGGTTGGGGTTTGGGTAGTTTCTTTTCCCTTTTAAATGTTTCACCTTCTTTAACAATATTAATTGTTTTGACATTTGGAACATCTTTTGATTTCATTTTATTTAGATTTTGATGACTTACTGGTTTAGGGTTTGTTGACTTAGATTGTTTAGGTTCTGAAATAGATATTTTTGAACCTGACCCTAAGTTAACCTTTTCACTTTTATCAGTTAAGTCCTCAACAGGCATCTTATCTTTAGATCTTTTAGTAGTATTCTTCTGTTCAGTGACAGACTTCACAGGTTTACCGGTAGAATCTGGATCACTGACCAGAGGAGTAGACACCACATGATCCTTTACCGGGTTATTATTGATTGGTCTACATTTAGTGTTCAAAAGGATAGCATGTGGTGGCGGTACTACTTTATAACCCAGACCTTCCTTGCCATTTCGTTCTTTCACCAAGTTTTGAACTATGTGAGAAGAACTTGCCAAACTTTCTATTTTTTGTTTTAAAGATTCAACTTCGACTTGCGAAACTGCTTTCTTTTTTTTAGTTTCTTCTAAAGAATTTAAATAGAACTTAATATCGTTAGATTGATTTAAAGCAACAACCTCGGTTTCCCTTAGTTGTTTCCCTAACAGTTCTATCTTTTCTTTGAAGCTGCACTCATTTTGTTTTAACACACGATTTCCTTCAGTGCAAAGTTGTAAGTCATTTACTAGATTATCATTGTGTTCTAATAACCTAGCAAATTTTATATCAATCCTTTCTCTAAATTTTACACATTCAGAACAAGCATGTTTATCAAATAATTCGTCTTTAGAATATACATGAGAAGTACCAGACGAATCAGCCATTACGTAGCGTCAGACTCTTCAGTGACTGGAGAATCTAAGTTTGAAGCACTTAGCTCTTCTTCAACCAAATAATCAATGACATCCCTAGCTTCTTCGATATCTAAACTAGCATGATCAGCTATGATGTCTCCCTCACCTGCAGATCCATCATCCAAGGTATCAACTAATGCAACATTAGATTCACCCTCAGATATGAATCGGAAGGACCAGTCTTGTCCTTCGTCACCATGAGCAACCAAAGCTTTAGAATCTTTACTTGACAATGCTCCAACCTTCTCCTTATCTTGACGGTTGAATGTGGGAAAAGGATTTCCATTCCCAGTCTTCTTTGGCTTTATGCACTCATGTTTGAAATGCCCTTTCTCTCCACAATTGAAGCACGTGACCTTTGTTTTGTCAAATCCAAATGTCATGTCTTTAGTTGCTACCAGGTTTTGCCCCGTCTTCTTGACAAACTTCATGGCTCTTCTACCAGCACTAGCCAAGGCCCACATAATATCCATGCGTTCCAGCTCAGTTTCATCAACTTGCTCGCAGTCCTCGTCAGCAAAATGACACTTCCCAATCTTACCAGCAACTAACCCATCATAAGATTGAACAGCAGTAGCTAGAAGGTCCATATGTTCTTTACTAACTTCCACGGTGACATTTACGAGATTCTCGGTCTTTAACTTGGTAGTATTTGCCTCAGGAACAATGTATTGGGTACTAGTTGACCCTGACATTTCGGTTCCTGATGAGCTGCTTTAGGAAGGAGCAGAAGAGTTAAAACGCAGTTTGAAGTGGTGCGTCTGATGAGGCATGAGTTTGAACTGAGTTGTATAGTGCAGGATTCTGAGCATAGGATCCTTTCTTTGACTTGTATTTCTGACGCAGCTCTTCCTTCCTTAACTTCAGAATGAAATCATTTATGTCTAATGTGGCAAGAATGTCGTTTTGTCTCAAATTAGACACAAATGGATCCCATTTGTCTAGGAGACCATGAGCAAAGCTAGAGACTTTATCTTCCATAGAGGTGGTCACGCCATGAGTGTGTAACTCACTCATCAGATGATAGAATCAGTCAATAATATCATCTAAGCTCTCTTTTCCAATTGGTGAGAAATTGTCAAATTCCTTTTTAAGAGCTTTTGCCTTCAGTGCTTTCAGAGTTGCATTGCCTTTGTATCTCTTTTCTTAGGCTTCCCATAATTTCTTTGACTGCTTGTTCCCAGAAAACTGATGAAATAAGTCCTTAGGTGTCACAACCCGGGCCCAGAGAGGCGGGACGTCACGATTAGTATACAACAGCCAGAATGCAGCGGAAACTAAATAGTTTATTACAAAGTGTCACATGGTGTTTACATTAAAATATTGGCTTTGCTACCAATTCAAAAGATGCTTCAACCTACAATCTATAGGTGTCGTGATCAATCTCTCGGGAAATATTTCTTGAAGCTTCAGTAACTAAGGCTTCTAGGCTCAACCTTTGTCTTTAACCTCTACCCTCGTATCTTGCTTCGGATTTGGGTAACTTCTATAGCTCAACTATTCTCCCTAGCTGTACCTGAAGACATGCTCAAAAGAAAATTGTGTCAACATAAAGTTGGTGAGTTCAAGTGGTTAAAGTTTCAGAAAACAAAAGGGACTCTTAGAGTCCACACGTTAGAGTTTTTGTATCTATAATAGCGGTTGTGGGGTCACAATCAACCCTGCACTTGGTCCCCGGTTGGCCTCTTCTAAACTTGTGTTTAACCGGACATTCCCGTAGGAAAGAACCAAGCCTCAGAACAGTGAACCATTCCTGCTAGGATGGTTCACCATAGTATCTTATTCAAAACCTGTTACATGCCACAAATGACCCCTCAGGATCTCAGTGGGGTACCTCCCTGTAGCGGGAGCCACTGTGTGTGGGGGATTCCCCAAATAGATCTATTCACATAAAACAAGCGGTTCACAAAACAATTAATGATCATGACAAAAGTATCAGCAGGTATCCAAAAAGTCCCACATACAAGCATCAAATGAAGCACAATCATAGTTCATAAACAAAAGAGCATGTTTCATCCCCAAAACCAAAGTAAAAAGGGGAACACGAGAACTCAACTGGTGTCCTTATATAAATTCAAAGCTCGATAAAGAAAAGTGATGACCATCAACAAAGCAATCCTAACTAGAACATATCAGATTCACGTTTAGAATTAGCATGATGTTATTGCATGCGTGCGGTTGAGCTCTTTAGTTAAATTTAAGTTGGTGATTAGTATCCTTAATGTATCTTAGCTTCTTGTGTATTTGTTAATTGTTATGAATTAACTCGTGTACATTGGATTAATTAATGCATTTAATCAAGAGTTGTGTCTTAGTATGAAGAATGTCGAAAAATCAACTTATATCATGAATTCCAAATCTTTATAAATAACTTGCATTGACAATGTAGGTAATATATAATGTTTCAAACGATGTTTATCATGCTTGCGTTCATATCGTATTTGTTAACTTGATTGACGATAATTTGTATAAATCGTGTGTTACCATTAATATTTATGTCAATAACAATGAGATGACCGTCAATCAATATCAACACGATGATGGGTCATTATAGCATTTTAGGTCTTTTACCTTAAATAAAACGTATGGATGTCGGTTAACCTAAATGTTCATTGTATAAATATTTAAATGCACAATCGTAATTGTAAGAATTAACTCTCAAGTCCAAACCATCCATTTAAAATCAGATAATTATAACAAGTGACGTTCATTTTCGTTTATAATTAACGTATTTTATAATTTAATCCTTTAATTAATTAGAGCTCAAATAACACGTATGCAAATTGTAATTCAATTTCAAAGCGTTGCGCGTGCGATATTACCTTCCACTCGGTTATGTATTCTAACCCACTCGTTTACAACGGGATTTAATTGCGTTCTTGTTCCGTTGACTGCCCGTTGACCATGTTTGACCAGCTTTGACTAAGGTTTAACCATCACCACAACCGTTAACACCACCAACATCACCATAACCGCAGCCACAATCAACAACAACCATCACCCACATCTATAACTCAACAGTCACAACTAGCACAACAACCAGCAACATTCACAACCATCACAACAACTAGCACAACAACCACATCTAGCACAACAGCCACAACTATAACTCAACATCTATAACTCAACAGCCACAACTAGCACAACTACCTGCAACATTCACATTTACGCTTACAGCCACAACTATCACCATAACCAGCAACATTCACTACTAATCACCATCAATCCCCACCTACAACATCACAACCACAAGATTGTCACAAACCATCTCACCATTGTCGCCTCTGCCACTTACCTACAGCAACCAAAACCGACTTTGAGGTCGGCTGCCACCACCGAAACCACGACCGACAATCACCACAACCACAACCAACAGCCCTTGGTAAACATCGCAGTAGCCTAACACCCTTGTCACAGCCACCTCGGGCAGCCTTTGGGTGCCCTAAATCGTCCACAACCATCAACACCTACTGCCACATTCGTCCTCTGCCCTCAACTACAGCCAACAACAACCATCGCCACCATCACGGACCATCACCACTGCAGCATCACCTGCAGCCACCCGAACAGCACCATCACCATCATACAACTTAACTAGCACCACCATAACCTAAAGCTATACCTCGAAATCGCCCTCGACTGCCACCAACACTCGACAGCCAAAAAAAACCAACCACAATTACAGCCAAATCCTAAGGATCTCATCTAGAACCCAACATGCAACCACATGAACAATATCAAACTGCTCTAATTTTACCTCAAACAGCAACATCCACCAATCACCCCTGTCAATGAACATTCTGCAGAAGAATCGATTGAACTCTTGTTTCCCCAAATCATATTCGATCCACCACCAATGATGCCGACACCTGAACCACACCATCGGCCTCGTGACCACAGCCTAAAGACCAACAATAACATAGGAACCGTATTCGGAATTCCGACCAGAGGCCTCTCTGGTTCTGTGAAGCTCTCTCTCCGGCGATCTTGAAGCACCAGCAGCACATCAGGGTGTTTCCCGAGGTCGGAGGTGTGTGACGGCGCGATTGAGGCAGAGAAACCGTTGGAAACGATGTCGTATACGTGGAGGATGGTGGTGGGTTCAGCGAACTCCGATGAGTACCATTGGTAGTGAGTGGAGAAGATGGAGGGCTTGGATTCACCGGCGGTGAGGAGGAGGGAGATGAGGGTACAGAGGAGCAAAGCCATTGGAACTGGCCGACTCTCGCCGGAAGGGGGTCGCCGGTTGCCGGAGAACCGGAGGTTGACCGAGAGAGGAGGGGGAGAGGGGGAGAAGGTCGCGGCTGCCCCTTTCTCTTTTTTCTCTGACTTTGTTTTAAACCCTAAAATGGAGTTTAGGTTGTTTATATACTAGGTTAGAGAAACGGGTTCGTAAAACGGTTCGCACACGCTCGATCGAGTTTTTCACGTAACATTTAAATTCATTTCTCGTTAGTCTTAATTTATACAAAACGTTATAAGTGTTCCAAGATTATGTATTTAAAACATGCTGGATAATCAAACGAGTTTGTAACTTATCGCGTATTTAACACGTTCCATGGTTTTACGCGTTTTTATCGAATGAGCATTAATATTATTATCTTTCTATCAACATATATGTATTTTGAGCGTTAACTTCCTATGTTAGTCGCGTTAAAGCGATATCTGACGAATTCTCGGGTTTGACCTGATCGTAACCCGGTTCGCGTCACGGTTGCGTTTCGGCACGCATTTATTCCGGACAACGTATCACTCACCAAATCTACTATGTTATGATAATAAACAATAGTTATATGAATATTTACGAAGCTACGAGGCTCGATCGACGTATCGGATGACATTTAAATGCCGGTGAAAACCGGTATTCGCGTTTCAGTTACGAAATTCTGTTGTTTATGTATGTTTGATGAAAAATCTTTTATAGAGCCTTATTTATGGTATTAGTTGAGATTAACAATGATTTAGATTGGATGACAAGCCCCTATAAGAATTCTTGATGGAATTCAGACGTAGTACGCGGTAAATTGCTGGATTTTACCCGGCATGGGTTTTGAATCTGTTTTTAGTTTGGATCTTTCCATAGTTATTTCAAATCACCTAATAATTCATTGTTTCATGGTTTCTTGTTTAATTAGTTCCTAAACGTGTATTTGGGCCTTAAATGGGCCTTTTTATAAGTCCGGACCCTTATTGGGCTTATTGGGCCCAAAAAGGCTAGTTTCATTTTCTGAGTTTTCTTTGATAAGCCCAACTCAATTCAGACTTTTATTGAGTTTTATAACATTTATGGGTTTTCAATTGGGTCATATTTCCGAGGTGTTACATTAGGTATAGACTGAGTCAACAAGGCATACGCTTTCTTTTTAGCATTATGCATAGTCTTCTATGATTCACTCATTCCTCCCAAAGTCAACTTTACCCCATTAGCACTGACTGGTACCACATAACCAGTCTCAATAGACGTCCACAGATTGGGGTCAACTCTATTCAGGTAGATTTCAAACCGTTGTTTCCACTGTGGGTATTCATCCAATGTTAACAGCTTTGGCAGTTTGTTGTGGTTCCCAATCTCACTTTCCTGAAGTAGAAGATTCTGGATGCGTGAGTCCTTTCCAGCAGTAAACATAGAGAACTGATCTTCCATTGCTTTGAACTTGATGAGCTAAGAACAGGACAGATTGACTTATGTGATTGGACAAGACGACTGGTTCAATCGTGCGATTGAAAGATGCGAATGACTTCAATCGTGCGATTAGATTCAGTCGTGCGAATGAACAGGACGAATGAGGTCAACCGTATGGAATAACTCAACTGTGCGAATGAACTATTCAAATGAGTCTAGTCGTGCGATTGAACTATGCAAATGGGATTCAGTCGTGCGATTGAGCTAATCGTACGACTAAAGCTGCTGCTGCGGGAAAAAATCAAATTTTTGAACACTTGTCTCAAAATTACGAATTTTTACGAACCCTAATCAGCCGTATGGAAAAAGGTCGAAACTTTGACACAGAGACTTGTCAAAAACCAGTTTTGAAGTGTAAAAGTGAATCTTTTGAATGAAAACGTTAGTTTTCACACCAAAACTAATTGAATCCATGCAAAATCACGAACCTGGATCTGATACCACTTGTTAGGACCGTGTACGTACGGAGTACTAACGGATTCTGCGTGAAGCCAAATCAAATAGAGCTGAATTTTTAATTGATTGGCGATCCAATCAGTGAGAACGAATAACCCAATCGATCTAACGATGTAACAAACGTTAAGAACAAATTCGAATCGATCAGGAACAAACTATGAATTGGATTTGCGACTTGGGATGTTGTGGACGGCTAGCATATGAATTATTCGAAGTGTTATTTTTTTCATGAATTATGTGGTATTTATAGGTTATCAATGTTCAATCGTACGACTGAACCATTAGCATGGTTCATGTAGGATTATATGTGCCCAAGACACTTAGAATATTGATGTGGTTAGTACGTTATGATCCAAGTCGGGTTATACCCAATAACAAGCTTAGCAAACACCAATTAAATATTTAATTGATGATATGATCATGCAATTAAATATTTACACCAATTTAGAAAATGGGTTTTCTAAATAAGTTGCATATGAGATGGAACAATTTATTAAGATATCTTGTTCCATAATATTATTTGAAGTGTTATTTAAATTAGTTGTATAACACCAAATAATAATGAGAGTATACTACTTATACAATTAAATGGTTAATTGTTACAAGACTAGATATATGTGTGTATGTTTAATTAGAAGAAAAACCTTCTTATTAAACAAGAAAAACCGTCCCCTTTGGGGTCTTCATATGGGAGACACACATGGGAGACACACATGCATTGTTCTCCACTAAGATATTCTCTTGGAGAAACACACATGCATTTGGTTGACCATCTCCACTAACTAGCATATAGTGACTCTCACATTCTCATCAAGACACACATGCAAGACAACACAAATTTTCAGCTCCTCTCTCTCTCTCTATTTACGGAATAGGCAGCAGCATTGAGAGGTTTTAGAGCTGAATTTAGAGCTGAATTTTGAGCTGATTTCATGTTGTTCTTGGTGTGAGGTTCTTGCACTCAATGATTATGATTCATACATGCAACTAACACAAAACAATCAGCTCTCTTTCCCTCTCTAACTTACGGTTTCCAGCAGCAAGAAAAGAGGGTTTTCTAGCTGAGTTTTGAGCTGCATTTTGGTGTATTCTACCTAACAAGAAGGTGTGTTTGCAAGGAGCTTGGGGTATACTAGCTTGAGGGCTTCTATCCTTGAAGTCTTGGCTGCATTTTGGGCATCTCCATCTTCATCAAACATCTTATTTTGATTGATTTTTGCTGCTGCAGTAAGGTATTTCACAGCTCACTGAAGCTGTGACTTTATGTGCATTTACATATGTTCATAGCTTGCATATTCACATAAATGATCCTTTGTTCTTTGGGTTTGTTTTATGCATCAATATGGTCATCTAATGAACATAATTTTCAGCTTATAAACATGGTTATAATGCTATACTTCCACTGCGTTTTCAGAAAGTTTAAGAGGTTAAACTATGATTTTATGTTCTAACAAACCCAACAATGGCATCAAGAGTCGGTTATGTGAATAGCTTGCTTGTTCTTGTCATTTAAAAATTAGTTTTAAAGGATGATATAAACTTAGTATAGGCTGATTTTGGGCTGCTATGTTTTGTTTGAATGATTCCCCAAACTTTCAAGGTCATATCACACATGCTAGTGATTAGACCTTGAAAGAAATATATTATGAAATGTTGATTGTTTGGACAATGTTTAAAACCCAAAATTTTAGTTTATGTTGGCTGAAATTTGGTGGTTTTAAGTGGGGTTTCATTATTTAATTGGATGATATGATCATTGGATGTTAGTATGCATAACCTAGCCATTGGCCTTGTGTTGTTTGGATGCTTGCAATGTTTGTTTTGGTTGTTTTCAATTGGGTTGTAATATTATTCTTTTGTGCTTTGTTTAAAAATGTAATTTGTCTATTTATTCATTGGGATGTAATAATAGATTAGGAGTGTTTTTCTTTTACTAGAAAATATGTATTAGGATATATATTTGTAAAAAGAAGATGCTCGGGAAGGAAGCACAAGAAGAAGACACAAAAGAAGGACTTGAAGCATATGGATGCAAGTTCAAGTGGGAGTAAATGAAGACCTCTATTTTGTGTTGTATTCAACCCTTAGGAAAGACCAAATTACCACACTTGTGATGGCAAACAAGTGTGGTCACAATAGTAGCTATGGTTATGCACATTGTGGTTGTTTATATTATGCTTGTTTGGTTATTTGTTGTATGATTGTTGTTTGATATTTGGATATGAATAACAAACTCATTAGCAAACTTAACAAGCTGAAAATTTATGGTTTCTAATCATTAAGTAGTTAATAAAAATAAACCATAGGATACCTTACATTTGAAAGCATGCAAATACAAGGTATATAGAGTTTTCAAAACTAGAATTAATGAAAACCAAAAATCCCTTTTTGAAACAAGTTTAACGCCATCCTTTTCATGACACTCGAATCACTTGAGAACTATTTGTGGGATAAAGTTCACCTAACCACTTATAGGGAACTTGTGTGTTTGAGGTGAGTCTAACATACTTGTGGGATAAAGGTCACCTAACCGCTTGTATGTGAAAACTCATACGTGTGTGTAAGTAGGATGACTTGAATTGGAAACCATGTGCATAGGGTCACCGAAGCATGGCGTACAATGGTGTTGATGGGATTAAACATGCCAACCAAACATAAGATGTTTAACCGATCCCATAAAGGCTAGAAGTTGCAAAAGGTTGCAATTGTCAAATATTGACTACCTTGTTAAATTAAATAATGGGATAAAGGTCACCTAACCATTATTTGAGTGTAACGTTGGATTCTAGATTTTAATTATTAATTGTCTATGAGACAAAAAAGGGTATTAATAATTAAAATAAAATTTTAAGAAATACTAATAAGAACTTTGTAAATTTTATAGAATGGCCGCAAACAATAATGCTACCACCCCGACCGTCCATACCCTATCACCGAGAATCGTTATCAAAATGAGTAAAGACCTATGTCCTTGACGATCCCATGTCTCACCAACCAACGTTGTTGATGTTAAGGCCTTTTGACGATTGGCTTAAGCACATTAAGGATTCTGTGCAAGTTTCCTACCTCATGTTGGGAATATGATTCCCGAACTCCAAAAGGGTTTGGAACATCATAGGGCATATGACATGATAATCTAGTTGAAGGAAATGTTCCTTCAACAAACTTTAATAAGATTGTTTCGAAATGGTTCAAGCACTTTATGCATGTCACATGGAAGAAACCCAATCGATATCAACTTAAATATTCTTAAGATGAAAAGCCACATTGATAACCTCAAGATGCTTAAATGTCCTGTCTCAAAGTAGTTGGCCAAGGATTTGATCCTTGATTGCCCAACTAAAGGTTTGAGACATTCATAATAAACTGTAATATGAACGGGTGGGACGAGAGCATCGGTGAAATTCACGCAATGCTCAAAGCAACCGAGGCAGGGATGGATAGAGAGGTTCTACCCATTCTCTCGATCAATGAGGGAGACTATAAGAAATGGCCAATCTCGATCCTAAGGCAATTATTGCCAAAAGAAAGGAATACATCAAAGCAAGGGTTAAAGCGAAACCTCAACAACCTAAGCTTATGAAGCCTATAGTAAAGGAGAGTGATCCATGCTTTGAGTATGGAGAGATAGGACAATAAAAGGGAATTGTTCCTCCTATCTCAAGGAGTTGAAAAATAAGAGGGATGCTAGGCAAACCTCGAATACAATTTTCATGATTCATATTGTATTAAATGTCATTTCTTCAAACACATGGGTATTGGATACCGGATGTGAGACTCATACTTGTAATTGTTGCAAAGGGGTTCAAAAGAAATGTGCACTTCAAAAAGGGAAACTCTATTTTGAGACTTACAAATGGTTTGGAAGTTGTTCTGAAAACCTTTTGTATGCACCTAGTTTGACTAGGAACATAATTAAAGTTTCCTATTAAAACAATATGGTCATAATTTAAAGTTTGTATATAATGGTATTAAGTTTTATGGATGATGTATTTCATTTTAAGGATATGCCTTTTAATGATATTCATGAATTAGTTCATGATAATTCATCCTATAATAACTCAGTATAAAACATTAAGCACCAAGAAACTTAAAATCGGTTTAAGTTATTATTATCTTTGACATTGACATCTTAGTCACATAAATAAGAATTGGATTCAAACACTTCAAAAGAATGGTCTTTTGGAAACAAATGAAAATGTTTCATTTGATAAGTGTGAACCAAAAGACTTGTTAGGAATGATACATTTGGATGTATATGATCCTTTTAAGACAATGACAAAGATTGGTGAAAAGACACTTCATTATTGTTACCGATGATTACAGTCGCTATTATTGTGTGCACTTGATGACACATAAGAATGAAGCTTTTGAAGTGTTCAAAATCTTCAATAATGAAGTAAAAAATCAACTCTACATAACTGTGACCTCCGTCACCAAAGGTCCGTCTATCGACGTAATCTGTTAGTATTGTTGTCGGTCATTCCTCACCCTTATAACCCATCTATGTGGATATTATGCCTGTTTAGTTGCTTAGTTAACCTTATGCGGGTGCTATCGTAGCTTAAATCACTGTCGTCTTGAAATCTTGACTGAGATTTGCCCCGTTAACACTAAACGCGCCATTTTTATAAAAACTATTGTCATGTATAAAACCATTTTAAATTTAAAGATCATTAACAACATTCTATCATTAATAAAAACAAGACCAATAAATAACGTTTTCAACCGAAACAAAATTTAGGAACTCGGGGCAAAGTACAGGGACTAAAAGTGACATTTTGGCAAACCTGGGATGGGTATAAAAACCCCATTCCCATACCTTCTTCACCATCTTCATCTTCATCGCTTCTTCTCTTCTTCTTCATCTCCACCTCGATCTTGCACCAAAAATCGACCCGTTTGTTGCGTATTCGTCGTCAAATCTTGGTTATCATCGTGAATACTCACTCCTAGCAGGTAGATAACCTCGTTTGACCCGTATTTAGCTCGATTTAGCTGCTGCGTTTTCTAGGGTTTCGGGTGCTCGGGTTCATCCGACCACATGAGGTCGTGTGGGCTTGCATGTTGTATTTTTGAGTGTGCTTCTTGTTTAGACATGTTAGGATAAGTGTTCTGGAGGTTCTTGGTGCGTGAAACCCATGCTCGGAGCAGCTGGATGCTGCTCGATGGTCTGTGCAGTCGCGACCTGCTGTGCAGGGCGACTGGGCCATTCGGCCGACTGAACCGTTCGACTGGGGCGCGTCGTGCGACTGGGTTAGGCGTATGAGTGCGTCGTGCGACTGAGCCGTGCGGTTGGGCAAATCGCACGACTGAGTCATGCGAATGAGTCTGTGCGAACGACTGAGTCATGCGAATGAGTCTGTGCGAACGAATGAGTCATGCGAGTGAGTCAGTGCGAATGAGATTGTGTGCGATTGTGCGTGAGTCGTACGACTGAAAGTCCAATCGCACGAATGAATGTTCAATCGCACGAATGAAGCTGATTCGTGCGAATGAAGGTCCAATCGTGTGTATGGAGGTTGGGTCGTATGACTGGGTCTTGCATGGTACGACTGAATGCTTAGTCGCACGAATGGAGGTTCAATCGTACGAAAGTAGCTAATTCGTACGACTGAAAGTCCACTCGTGTGAATGGAGCGTCAGTCGTGCATCCGGTCCTATTGTATGACTAATGATGTGTGTGTGCGTATGGATCCCCTCTTCGGAGATCTCACGACGATAATGTAATATTAATAAAGTGTCATAGCTTGACCACAAAGATTAAAGTCAACGCTATCAACAGGCACATACTATTTAAAATAATCTAGTCTAAGATGTGTATGACTGCTTGTGTGTGTACTACCCACGACCGAACCGAAACTGCCCGAATCTATTGTTATCACCTTATGCTTTATGCTCGTTATTAATACTTGTCAGTAACTGTCAATAGGTGTTTGACTGTTCGTAGCATCCTACCGTTGGAATCTTTCATCATACGTGCCTATCATCCGTTCAGTGAGTTTCGTGGCCCCTTTTTACTCTTATAAAACCTTTTCAAATATCTTTAACTTGGGGGAAAAGAATGCTCACCTAGTTAACTTGTTTTCAGGCTCCTTCCCTAGTGGAAGTTGGCTACTACTTCTATAAGTATCTTAACTTGCTTATCTTGTGATTGCTGCTATGTGAACTTGAACTATGTGCTATGTTACCCCTATGTATGACTTAGTGGTATCACCCTACTATGCACTACTACTTGATGTTATGTGTTGATTGATGCTATATGTGGATGCCATTGACCTTGGATGCTCTTGGCTGTGTGGTTCTTCTGTGTGGTTCTTCTGTGTGGTTCTTCTAAGCCGATCATCCACTACAACCATTAATCCCGGTAATGGGACCTAAAGATTGGTTTGGTTGTAACCTAAACGTATGCGCTGTGTGGATCTTCCTACGTCATATTAACTTATTATGCTATGGAAAACTTTTTCATATAACCATTAATCCCGGTAATGGGACATAAGGATTGGCTTGGTTATAAACTATACGTACACGCTGTGTGGATCTTGCTACGTCTTAATAAACTATTTAAACTTTGGGAATGTTTCTTTACAGCCATCAATTCCTGTGAGGAACCAAACATTAGGTTTGGCTGTAGCTATTTATAACTAGTAAAACCGCCTATACATAAGTGTAGTCGCGGTAACTTTTATTAAACTTACTCACTGTTTTCATCTTAACGTCTTTTATTACTTAAAACCTGCGAAGCTCACCAACAATTATGTTGACCTTTTTGAGCATTTCTTTTCAGTTGATCAGGGTAATTGAAGATCTAGGAGTGCTGCCTTTTAGAGGAGACCCTAGGATGCATTTTGTAATTATTACCCTTGTAAAGCTTGAACATGACTTTTTGTACACTTGTTCCCGAGTTGTGGGAATTTACATTACAAGTTGACCTTAATGCTTATGTGATCATTATGTTGCGCTTATGACTATGCTGTCGTGAACATTGATTATACACGACACAAGTCTCCATTTGTGTTCGGGTGTCGTCATGACACGCTTGTCATCATATTTTTATTGCTACTCTATCATATACCATGTGTTATGACGATCCCGTCTAGCTCACATTCCCCGTGTTTCCGCTATTAGCGGGGGTGTGACAATAACTATCTAAGTTCTTCATTCTGATAAAGGAGAAACTGAACCCTATTTGGATATGGTTCAATTCATTAAGGCTATGAGCTTACCACCTTTATTATCTTGGGTTTTCGCACTAATCTCCATGGCTCGAATTTTGAATATGGCCCAAATCAAGAAAGTGGATTCGACGCCTTTTGAGATATAGCATGGAAAGAGTTCCATCACTATCATGTTTAAAAGGTATGGGTAGTAAAGCTTATGCTAAGCTTAACACCCAAAACAAATTTGAAAGTCGATCCACTAAGTGTATATTTGTTGGATATCCCAAAGACTGTATAGGATACTACTTCTTTGATCCAATAGAGCAAAAGAAATTTATTGCTCGAAGGGCAGAGTTCTTGGAAGCCAAGTTCCTTATGGATGGAGTGACGCATAGAACAATGGAATTTGATGAAGGTCAAGATCCACAAGCCGATACACGTTTGGTTGACACTAGCTGTCAACAAGAGGTTGTTGATGATGATCAAGAGGTTGATCAATACACACAAAACGTTCACAGATCTGATAGAGTTAGCATTCCACCTGAAATATATGGATTTTTCATGGATGGATGCTATGAGGATTGACTCCGATAAGCCAACTACATACCATGATGCTATATCCAATTCGGATTGTGACAAATGGCTGGAAGCCATGAATGCGGAGGTGCAATCCATGTATAACAACCAAGTTTGGGAATTGGTTGACCCTCCACTTAACTCCAAACCGGTTGGATGCAAGTGAGTTTTGGAGAAGAAGAACAAATATGCATGGAAACTTGGATACTTACAAGACAAGACTTGTAGCAAAAGGTTTCACTCAAACTCAAGGGGTTGACTATGATGAAACCTTCTCACCTGTTGTGATGCTAAAGTCTATAAGGATATTGTTTGCCATAGCTGCTCATTATGATTATGAGATCTGGCAAATGGATGTCAAAACCGCTTTCCTAAATGGATATCTTGAGGAAGGTGTCTATATGGTTTAGCCTGAAGGTTTTGTCAATCCAAAACATCCTAATAAAGTATGCAAGTTAAAGAAATCAATCTATGGATTCAAACAAGCATCGAGAAGTTGGAATCAACGTTTTGATGAAGAGATCAAGAAATTGGACTTCATCAAGAATGCTGACAAGGCTTGTGTGTATAAAAAGGCTAGTGGGAGTGTAATCACATTCTTAGTATTGTATGTTGATGACATAATACTATATGGAAAAGACATTCCAACCATGGAAGGTGTTAAAACCTGGCTTGGAAATTATTTTTCCATGAAAGATCTCGGTGAAACTGCCTATATTTTGGGAATAAAGATCTATAGGGATAGATTGAGGTGGTTGATAGGTCTAAACCAAAGTGCATATACTGATAAAATCTTGAAAAGGTTTAAGATGGAAAACTCTAAGAAAGGTATGGTACCTGTTCAAAGAAGGACAATATTGAGTGCATCTCAATGTCCAAGCTCAAAGGATGAGCAAGATTGTATAAAGGACATCCCATATGCGTCTGCTATAGGATCCATCATATATGCGATGATATGCACTAAGACCGGACGTGTCATGCGCGTTAAGCATGAAAAGAAGATATCAGCAGAATCCAGGTAATAGCCATTGGATGGCTGTTAAGAGTATTTGGAAATACCTTAGAAACACTAAGGATATGTTCTTAATATATGGATCTGGTGAAGAGGAACTCGTTGTAAAGGGTTACACGGATGCGAGTTTCCAAACTGATCGAGATGATCCTCAATCATAATCGGGGTATGTCTCCATTATGAATATGGTAACATTGTCCACTACAAACAGAATACATAGCCGCCTCATTAGCAGCTTTGGAAGCTGCATGAGTAAAAGGTTTATCACCGATCTAAGGGTGGTCTCTACCATTCAAGACCCCTTAGAAATCTTTTGTGATAACGAGGGTATGATTGCTCAAATCAAGGAACCCCGTGCACATCAAAAGATTAGGCACAATGAGCGGAGATTCAACTACATAAAGGATGATGTTTAAAAGGGAAAGATATGTATTCGCAAAGTTCACTTTGATCAAAAGATTGCGGATCCACTCACGAAGCTCCTCGAAAGGTCAAAGCATTAGTCATACTTGTGCCTTAGGACTTCGATATTCTAGTGATTGGACTTGATCAAATTTTGTATTTGAATATGTGGAATTTTTACTATTTGAATAAAATTATTTGGTTATAATCTTTCAATTAATGTTCCAAATTAGCATGTTTAATCCATGAGTAAATTATTTTACTCTAAATGTCCGTAGTCGTTCATACTTGTGGGAACAAGTGTGAGGGTAAGATTATTATGAACTTGGATTGGTTGATATTCATAAGGATGAATATAGAGCAATGGGTTGCTACCAAGGTTCATAGATATTTGTGGGATACAAATATTGGACTAACCCGCATCTCAAATTTTACTACATGGAATCTTATCGATTGATCATAAGTAAATTTGAGTAAAGGCGAATATCATTTGGTATCCTCCGACCTGAGATACATATTGGGTTTTGATATTCACCAAATATTATACCTTGAGCTAATTCTTCACTGTCCTGAAATAATGGACAGTACATAAGGGTATGTTAGGTATAATACGAGGTGTTTGTGAGAAACGTATGTAGTCAAGATGGAATTTGTTCCTCTTATCCATTGAGAGTTAGATGTCTAAGGCCTGATTAAGTTAAGTCAACAAGAAATGATCATTCTATGTTCTTGGATTTAACATGAAATCTGTAACAAAAGGATAAATGATTGATTCACCTAAATCATTTCAAGTAAGGTACTTGAATGGGATGATGTTATTGAATGGCCATAAGTCATGCGTATTAAGGGTAGTAAACCATTGTTAGGCGTCATTTACTGCTTGCATCAATCTTCTATGAATCTTGGGCAAGTAGGAGATTGTAGGATTCTATGTGCCCAAGACACTTAGAATATTGATGTGGTTAGTACGTTATGATCCAAGTCGGGTTATACCCAATAACAAGCTTAGCAAACACCAATTAAATATTTAATTGATGATATGATCATGCAATTAAATATTTACACCAATTTAGAAAATGGGCTTTCTAAATAAGTTGCATATGAGATGGAACAATTTATTAAGATATTTTGTTCAATAATATTATTTGAAGTGTTATTTAAATTAGTTGTATAACATCAAATAATAATGAGAGTATACTACTTATACAATTAAATGGTTAATTGTTACAAGACTAGATATATGTGTGTATGTTTAATTAGAAGAAAAACCTTCTTATTAAACAAGAAAAACCGTCCCCTTTGGGGTCTTCACATGGGAGACACACATGGGAGACACACATGCATTGTTCTCCACTAAGATATTCTCTTGGAGAAACACACATGCATTTGGTTGACCATCTCCACTAACTAGCATATAGTGACTCTCACATTCTCATCAAGACACACATGCAAGACAACACAAATTTTCAGCTCCTCTCTCTCTCTCTATTTACGGAATAGGCAGCAGCATTGAGAGGTTTTAGAGCTGAATTTAGAGCTGAATTTTGAGCTGATTTCATGTTGTTCTTGGTGTGAGGTTCTTGCACTCCATGATTATGATTCATACATGCAACTAACACAAAACAATCAGCTCTCTTTCCCTCTCTAACTTACGATTTCCAGCAGCAAGAAAAGAGGGTTTTCTAGCTGAGTTTTGAGCTGCATTTTGGTGTATTCTACCTAACAAGAAGGTGTGTTTGCAAGGAGCTTGGGGTATACTAGCTTGAGGACTTCTATCCTTGAAGTCTTGGCTGCATTTTGGGCATCTCCATCTTCATCAAACATCTTATTTTGATTGATTTTTGCTGCTGCAGTAAGGTATTTCACAGCTCACTGAAGCTGTGATTTTATGTGCATTTACATATGTTCATAGCTTGCATATTCACATAAATGATCCTTTGTTCTTTGGGTTTGTTTTATGCATCAATATGGTCATCTAATGAACATAATTTTCTGCTTATAAACATGGTTATAATGCTATACTTCTGCTGCGTTTTTAGAAAGTTTAAGAGGTTAGACTATGATTTTATGTTCTAACAAACCCAACAGTTCAGTCGTGCGAGTGACTCATGCGGTTGACTCATACGCACGACTGAAGGTTCAGTCGTGCGACTGAATCAATCTTATGTCTCAATCATATGACTGATCCAGTCACCTGGTTCAATCGTGCGACTGGTCCATAAGCTTAGTTCATTCATGCGTATAGACCATAAGTATGGTCCATTAGCATGAACAATCACATGACTAACTTAAACACACTTCTAAGTTCTTATTGACTTAGAACTATGTAAAACAACATCAAACTTATATATTTAGTTCATACATGTGAATTACATTCAATATAATGATAACATGACATAATCAATCACACATAAACATCACAATGCATTTCATATATCATTCAATCATTACATTACATTGGATTACATAAGTGTAAGACATGAAAGACTTAAACATCACAATGCATTTCATATGTCATTCAATCATTACATTACATTGGATTACATAAGTGTAAGACATGAAAGACTTTTACATTTGAGAACATAAACTGGGTACATCTAGATGTATCAACAGAATCATCAAAACATCAGTTTAACTCAAGAGATGAACCAGTTGCAAGACAAAATGGTTCAACAACAAATCAAGCTTGAAGAGTTAACTGTTGAGCTTGCAAAAGCCACAAACATCAACAACACATACATTCCTCCATTGCCTGAAATTCCTGAAGACAGAAAGATCAATCTATGCTCATCAGCATGTATAGATGAAGTTCAGGCTTATTGAAAACATTGCAACAATCTATCATACATGATAAAGGAGGAAAGAGCTTCACATGCAGAGGAATTACAAACTTTTGCAAAACAAATCAGTTCACTAGAGAAAGAATTTGATAACTTGCTTAAAGAAAATCACAAGCTAAATGCTCATTCAACTCAACTCTCTATGAAGTTAACAAACATAAAGGCTGAATTTGAAACCAAAATTTCAAAAGCAAGTACAACTAAAACAATCATTAACTTGCAACATTACATTGAGAGTCTAAAACAAGCAATCAATACAGAAAAGGTTATAAATGTAGAATTAAAGATACATCATAAAGCCTTTGAAGATAAAATCAATTCTCTACTAAAGGATGTAGACAAACTCCTTGGAGAAAGATTTAGTCTTCAAGCTCAAGTTACAAGACTCACAGAGTCTTTAACAAAGACAAAATCAGATCATGCATCAACAGAAGTTGGACTCGAAAATTTAAAGCTGACTGCCAGTAAGTTGGAAGAACTACTTAATGCACAAACAGATCAGAAGAAGAGTGATGGAACTACATATCATGTTGTTCCTCCATCTTACAATGATAACTACACAGAAATGCCAACTTCAGTGACAAGTCCAATTAAAGAAGATTTAAAGATGCATGATCATCATCAAACATACAAACCATCCAACATCACTCAAATCACTTCTCATGAAACAGCACCAACGCTATACTTCAAACCAGAATCACCACAGAATGAAACCTTTCATTCTAGTGATGATCAAGATGGAGCAACTGCAAGTGATAATAGTGATGAAGAAACCCACCAATCAAACAATCAAACATTGACATGTATTGTCACACCCCAGCCTTGACGGCGGAATCGTCGAAGTGTGAGAGTTAAGATCGTTCACAGCCACATAACGCTATTTATTAAATCCAAATATATTAATCATAAGTTCTAATTGTATCATTACAATCATAAGTCTCAAAGAAATTAAAATAAATATAACAAGTCATTTTATTTCATTTATTTATCTAGGTCCATTCCTAGATGTGTAAGCTTCAAAGAGTAGAAATCAAGCTTGAGTATTTCCTGAAACATGTTAAAAATAAAAGGTCAACATAAAAATGTTGGTGAGCATTCCATAGTTTTCAATACATAGAATATATAATAGTTGGCAATTCAAGTCATAAGTTAGTGAATAAAATGTTTAGGGATGTTATGAACAATGCAACAATCAAACCTTGACAAAGTTTTACAAGTCTCAAACGTTTACAAGATTATACGATTAGCTAAGTGTACTTGGATCAACCAAGCAGGCTTGTCTGGCCCATAGATCTATGACCTCGCTAGGTTAGCAATAGTTAATGATTGTACATATAACGCCATAACATGGTAACCACAAAAGTTCAACTAACCACAACTTTACATGATGAATTGCCATAAAGTTTACAAGTCTCAAACAAGTTTACAAGTGCAATAATATAAGCTAACATGTTTCACCCCAAAGTGTGAAAATAAGAAAAAGGGGTATGAAAATACTCACATGATCAAATGTATAAAAATGATGATTAATAAGAAATGTAATAAGCAGTGATCCAATGTAGTTCTTCACAAGACACCTAAAATTATATATATATTACAAGGTTAAAGTTTAATTATAATAAGTTTAGCAAATTAACGTGACTAAAGTTCAATTTGATGTTTGGGGCTTTGTCAATTATATTAATGAATGGATATCAATTATATTTTCTTGGGAACAATACATTTGTATTTTATATAAAGATGTGAAATAAGATTAACATTTATAATAATTTTGTAATATTTATATAAAAATAAAGTCTCATAGCTAAATAAAATATGCACGATTTAAACAATAATTTATACCTGTTATTTGAACAAATAATGATTTAGTGAGTTATAACGATATTTAAAATCTATTTTATAAGCAATTGAACTAACTATGTCATTTTATAACAAATTAGCAAATAAGTTAAACAATATTTAAAATTAGTATCATTTGTTTAAAACAAATAAATTTCCAGTAAATTAGTTAGATGGTTTGAAAAATATTTGATGTTTTAAATGAATTTAGTATCTTTGTTAATAATTTTCTAGAAATTATTTTGGGCTAAAACCCTTTAAAAAATAAGATGGTGGTGCCAGGGTTCGAACCCGGGACCTCATGTATGTGAGGCTAGTGCCTTAACCGGTGAACCAGGGTCGTGGCCTTGGTATCACTTGGTTTTAATTCTTTAAAACACCATATAAACAGAACCCCCAACATTTTAGAACCCTAGAATCGATTGGAACCCAAATTGAACTTCAATTCGTACGATTTAATCCAATTAACGTTGGGGCTTTGTTTCCCGATGTTGAAAAGAGTATCATGATATGTATAACTTACATGATTGTTTTCGAATTGATGATGAACCATAAGAAGATTGCCGCGACTGATGGTTTGTCAAAAATCCGTAATAACAATGCTGATATGGTTCAATTAATGAATGAAAAAGCTTCCAAGGTTGATGAGGAACAGAAGCCCTTTATCAATTGTATTCGAAGATGCTCCGAAGATGGATTTCGACAATGATGCAGGTCGCGATGACGTTGATGATCGGAATTCAAGGTTTGTGTTTGTTTCAGGTGCAATTGAGAGTGGTGAACGCTTAAGATTAGTTAGAGGATGGTTTATGTTCGTTTGATTAGATTATTACTAGGAGTTAAGGATCAAACAGTTATGAAGTTTAATGGGTTTCAGTTATTCAATCATTCGAGGTTGTAACTGGTGTTTGAAGGTGATTAATTGATGTGTCCAAGTTCGAAACGTATATACGAACCGATTGGGATGATTTGGTACCAAAATTTAAGGGTTTCGGGTGGACTTGGGGGTTACCGGCGCCGCGCCGGACTTGGCCGGCCGGCGGCCGGAAATACGGGGAGAGAGAAAGGGGGTGGGGTTTGGGTTTAGATAATTTACACAATTAGTCCCTGTGGTTTCCAATTTGTTATTTCATGCTCAAACTTTATTTTCAAAGTTTCCAAATTGACAAAAAGGCCCCTTGAACTTAATTAAGTTTTAACTTGTAAATTTTCATATCTAATTATTATCATTACAATTATTATTATAGCTCAATTTAATAGTTAAGTTATTAACTTTTACATTAGAACTTAAAGACAAATTATAATTTTAACATAAATAACCCATAAGTTTCTTGTAGGCAATAAAGGCCCTTGCAAGAATAAACGACATTAACTAATAATAGTTAACAAGAAAATACGAGATTTTACATGTATTAATCATGTCATTGAAGAAAGCAATCGAAAACAAACACAACCACACAAATCCAAAACAGCAAAGTCTAACAACAAATAAAAGGCTATGGTTCTCAATGAGAAATTCAAATCAACAGGATTTCTTGAACTAGAATTGCCTAAGGCCGAACTGAAGGCAAAGATCAAGATGGAGTTGAAGAACAAATAGAAACCTGAGGTACCGGTCATCAAAGAAAAAATCAAGAGGAAGAAGACTAGATCTAAAAGAAAGAAGAAAAGTCAGACCAAGTCTTCTACACCTGAGCCAAACCAACCATCAACCTCAAAGGCTACCTTAGAAACTCCAAAACAACAACCATTTCTCTATGAGAAATGTAATTCAGATTCTCACAACACTATTAAGTGTAAAAACACTAAGAGTGATACATATATATGTCCTCATAAAAGAAAGCAACAAAAACAAACAAAACAAAAGGCTGTGAAGTTCCAATCAAATCCAACTTCATCATTTAAGCCTAAGGAAAGAAGATCCAAACCTATTCCCTAGTGCTTACATTGTGACATGGAGAGTCATACCACTTCAGAGTGTTCATACAATAACTCTCCAACATCACAACACAGAAGAGGTCAGAGATCTTATCATCCATCATAGTCGTACTCACCAAGATTGGAGCATGAGTACTACAACAGACATCATAGCTACTCTTTTCCTCGATCGCATCAACATGGGTATGATTTTAAACATTATGATATTCAAGATTATTGGGCACCAAGACATTATCCTAGGTCATACTCACAACTGAAGTATGGTAGATATATGAATATTGATTGGTATAATGAATATTATAGACGATCACATCCATCAAATTATTATAATCATGATTATAATTGTTATGATGAATATGATCACATGCCCAGAAGAAACAAACATAATCAAGGACAAAGATCCTTTGCTACACCTCCACAAAACTTTCAAAAGAAAAATAGATTTTCTAAACCAACCAAAAGATTTTCAAAAACCAAACAAACTCCTTTTGTAAAACAAGCTAAAGTTTAGTCAGTTGGTTTAAAATCAAAACAATGTTGGAGAAAGAAAACAATTTCAGGAGGTGAATGTGATACATCATCAGATAAATCAAAATCATACACATACGAGCAAGTCACATGTAAAAATACTAATCGACAGCTCAGGACAGTAATGGCCTGGGTTGAAATGTCTAACTGATTTGCTAGTATGATAGGGGCAGTTATGGAGGCATGCCAATCCAAGAAAAGTTAGCAGTAGCTGATCCCTTCCCATGACAGGAACGTTCTTCCTGCTCATGATGTTTATGATGCAACTGAGCCAAATGGAGCAGAAATTAACGACAATTCAATGCAGGATATATATCACTCACAGATCAATGATGGCAATGCAAGAATCAACCGATGTTTCATTCCATCTGCTTAGTCTGAGTACATTGCTACATGGACTAACTGTTTATGGTCTCTATTGAATTGATAACACATATGCTATTTCTTTACTTTTTCAAAACCAAAAATCCTAAAAATTAGAATATCAAGAAAAGTCTAAAAATATTACTTTTGAATCTTCCTGCATTTACATGAGAAATGGTAGTACACTTATCTACTATCTTCTGCATCTATTTTTCATGTCAATAAAGACTGACAAGACTTTGTCTGATATGTCAGTAGGCTCAGCTTGGATTGAAGATATGCATATTTGTGATGAATTCAATCAATATGCATTGTGGACCAAAACCATCTTAGGGTATTGGTAAGCAATGACTTTTCCAAGTGTTTACTTGTGTGGTTACCTAAACACACCATGCGAAAATGGTTTATAAATTTCTCATTGATACAAGTGTCTGTTTCTCCTTTGTTGTATGTAAATACAGACCTGGAGTAAACATGAGGACAACTTCTATTGTGCTAAGCACGGACCTAGTTGTACTTGCACTAAAAGTGTTGTTACTAAAAAGAATCCCAACGTGGATCAATGCTAAAAGAATCCCAATGAGGATCAACTTCCAATGTAAAGTATAAAAGAATCCCAATGCGGATCAAATATAAAAGAATCCCAAAGTGGATCAAAGCATGAGAATTTATACTCTATGTAGTCTGGTTCAAGTTATGATAAAGTGCCATCTTGCATTTCATGGGGAGGGTCATGCTTCCATACTTCTGAGTGTGGGGTACTCAAGGAGCATACCTAATCAAATCTAAACATGATAAATATCACAAAGTGTTTAAATAGATCCTTGCATGAGTTTAAGTGGACAAACATACTTACAATCAACTTTGTTCTTTGTCTATGACTATTTTAAACTTTAAACATTCTTAGATGTAGAAGATTTTGGATTAGTATGATCTCATTGCAGTTGAAGGATTCATGCTTGTAAATATCTTAATTTTGAAAAAAAATCTAAAATACCAAAAAGATTTGTCATTTTTTTAGTATTTTTCTTAGTTTTGGCAGATTTACATGTGTTATTGATTTAGGAGTGAAACTTCCATGCAATACCTCTACCGAGAGGATTTAGACTTTTGCAGGTGATGAATTGCACGACATGCCTGAGTTTCTTATTCAGTTCAAGATGTCAAAAGAACACTCCTGCTTCGTTCAAAGATCTTCTGCCAGTTGCTGAGAACTAAGAATCCTCCTCTTGGTGTCTTATACACAAAAGTCCCTCACCCTCCAAAGCTTTTGTTGATGGAGCGTATATGTTAAGTCTGAAGAATTTCTGATGCTTCTCCTTCACTTTTGAAGTTGAGATAAAGCTGTTGATATTGCTACCTGTGCAATCCACAGTGTGTGCACGTAGGTATATCTTCAAGTCTTCAAAATAAGACTTGAAGATCAAGCTGATAAAACATACATCAAGTGCCGCACCAAAGTCTTTATGTGCCGAAACAAAGTCATTTTCTCAATACCTTTTTATGAAGCTTCTAAGAAGATGCTTACCAAAAAGGGGGAGCAGACTGCACTACAAGACTGCACATCAATCAACATACAAGGTTTTGATAATCATGAGGTTTTGGGAGCATCATCTTAGGGGGAGTACTATTGGAATATTTAAAGATGATACTTACCAAAACCTAAGTGCCAAATCTCATGATGATTACCAAAACCGACATGGTGAAGATATGCTAAAGATATGATCAAAACGAAGAAAATTGACCGAAGTCAAACTTGGTCAAACTTAATCAACCGTGGTCAAAATCAACAGTCAACATCAGCGGTCGCCCCGAATGATGTCAGCACCCAGCAGTCACGCATCAGTAACAAAGAATTTATCAGACTTAAAACTATTTTTGTGTAATCGTTTTGTGCTTAATGTAATTTTCTTATTTTTGTAAAGAGTATAAATGACTCAGTGTAGTCATTTATACTTAACAATTAACCAACAAGTAAGAATATTGTTTTAGAGAGGATAACACAAACAAAAGGTGTAATCACTAACAATCGGAGAATCAAGGTTGAGTGTGTGTGAGAGAGTGTTCTTGCAAACTCCTTTGTAATCCTCTTGTATCAAACACATGAATGAATGAAATACTTCTGAATTTGTGTTCTTGTTTGTTCATCATTCATTCATCATCATCATACATGTTCATCTCTTGCATATAGATCTTCACGAAATCATCAATAGATCTGTGAGATTCCGCATCACAGATCTGATAAACGGCAACAATACGATTGCAATATTTGATCCATCATGTGTATCGGATTCCACAATGCATTGTTGTGATGGTGATTGCGGCTCTTAAGGTTTGATTGATGTTTCTGATCCATAGTAGTCGTAGGCAATCGATGCTTTAACTTGTGCACCTAAGCCTCGTATTTATAGGCTTAAGGTTTACTGATATGGTAACAGTAACTTCTTATCGATGTAAGAAAGTTACTCAGAGAATATTCTGATTTGACATTCTCTGAATAAAGTGAAAGTCATCCATAGATGTTGACTTTTTAGTTTAGTGTTGACTGTTGTTGACTTGATCAAGTGTTGGTCTTTCAGAGGGACTTTGTCTTCCGCAGGAGTTATGTTCTTCCACAGGAACATTGTTCTTCCGAAGGAGATTTACTCTTCCATAGGAAATCTTGTCTTTCATTGTTGTTTTACTTGTTCATCCGCAGCAAGTCAGTCTTCCTCAAGAGATGCATTAACCTAAAGGGTGATGTTGTAAAGCTTTTGCAAGAGTCCCACGGATTACTTGATTTGTTCCAGAGGATCTACGGAGGAACATTTTGTTCAGCAGTAGATGTTTCCAACACTTGGTCAATTTCTTGAAATTGACCAAGACTAATGATAGCCATGCACATATATATATAGAGCAACACATAATAGATGGTTAACCTATAAACATATATTGCATACATAATAATGAAAAAAATACAAGAGTTATTACAATGATTGATTCAAGAACTAAACTAATATAAAATTCTAGACCTAACAATACTCCCCCTTAGGTTTAGCTTATCCTAATCAATGCCTCAGGCTTTGTAGCTCTTTAACTCTTGACATCATCTTTTTATTGAAGTTTGATATAGCATCCTCTTGCTCATCGTATTTGTACTTGATCTCTATTCTACTCATCTTACTTAGAGTATCATACTTTATTCCAAGGATGTATTCTTCAGTAGTTAAAGTTGCAACAACACTGTTGTTGTTGACAACTTCTAGTTCATCTTTTCTGAGATTCTTAGCTCTGTAATAGCAGGGATTTCAAATCCCATAAGCTAGCCTTCCTTAAATTTTCTTCTTTTCCTGGCTGTGGCATTCAGCTTGTCAATTACTTGAATCATATGCAGATATAAACATAAGTTGTTTTGTGCCTGTTCATTGTTGAGGTCTGGGAAAAATTTGTCATGCAGATAAGCAGTGTAGCTTGGGTGAAGGAGTTTGATCTCCAATGGATAAAATATTCTAATACTTTCAGCTTCCTTCTTATCCATAGTTCTCTTTAGCACGAGCTCCTTTGTTTTCTCAACGTACCCCCACTAAATGATTGGGTGTGAGAACTGGTGTCATTCTAATTTCTTGATAGATGCATTTCTTTTGTTTGCATGACGCACCCATATCAAGAACTCACTTTCTATAGAGATTGAGGAGCTTAACTATGACCTTCTTACCTTCTCTTTCCTTTTCATGTGCTCCTTATATCTCTTATGGCTTCTTGAAGGACATCATCCTTGAATCTTGACAATAACCTTTCAATCATCCCTGAGAAATCTCTTCCTCTTGGATGAATTGGATAGTTGGTGATCTGTAAGCTCTGGAATTTTTTGATATCGGCATCTGGGACTGAGATGACTATTTCAATCAGAGGAAAATATTGAATCATCCCTGATGCCCTTTTGATAATTGCACTATCCCAGTCAGTATCGTATTTCCAAGCAATGACCTAGTATTCTTCAGCTAACATGGGAGTAGTGATATGATCAAAGAGTTGGAACAATGTTGACTTCTTCTCAGTTATCTCTCTCACCGTAGTTCCAAGGGGCCATAATTTGCCTGGAGTGACTGCCCTAGGCTCTCTGGTCATTTTATCCTTTCCCTTGTGCATATCTTTGCTCTCCATAATGATGGGCTCTAAAGGAGTTGTTTCATGAGCATGGCTTGGTTGGAGCTTCAGTTCTAAATCTAACTCTAGTTTGTTGCTCAATCATCATCATATATTCCATCATTTGTCTCAGTTCTTTTATCAACCTGTCTCTTAGCTCATAGAACTTGTGGTTGTGATTCTGCAACCAATAAATAATGTTGTTTCTATTTAGCTTCTTGGTGTCATAATGACCCAATTCTTTTTTCAGTTTTTCTATTTCTTGGAATTTGATGAGGTATCATAGTTGCAATCTGGAATCATTAGCCTAGCCACTGTGAAATCCTTGATAGCCTGCTTCATCTCATTTGAGTTCATCCCTTCTACCAAGTCATAAGGAAAACCCTTTGTTAATGAGTTCCATGAACATAGTAGAGTCGGGTCTCTCTTCAAGTGTGTCTTGAGTTGTGAGCAGCACCTCAAATGTTTTTGTTTTGGCTTTCTTAGGAGTTTCTTCTCTAGTCAACTCCTCCTACTCAGCATCACTTTCATCATTTGGCTCACTAGGTTCTAATGTTAATAGTTTAGCTGATGGGGTGTGCTTAGGTGAAACTATTTTTGCTCTTTATGGGGAGTCTTGCACCTCTATTATCTCCTTCTCTATCTCCCCAAGTACCTCCTCTTTCTGTTGTAATAGATTAGTGGGGCCTGTTTTTGTGACTGAGCATTCTTTGATGATGATTTTTCAATTGCAGCATGTAGTACTAGTTGAGAAGTTTGGGCAGATTCAAGCTCACTAATTCTTTTTCTCAACATCTCACTCTCATCATCTTTAGCTGTCAGGAGTTTAGCTTGTTCAGAAATGGTGATTTTAGCCTTTTTCATTTCTAATACACTCTGCTCCTCTATTTTCTCTTTCTCTATAACTTCTTTTAACTCTCTTACTAATTCATGTAAGGCATCTATCACTTCATGATCTGTTTGGCATTCTCTCTCAATCTTCGAATAGATCCTTCTTGCAGAGTTAAAATAGCATCCTTCTTCTTCACCTCCTCCTTCAACTTAAAATAGCATCCTTCTTCTTCACCTCCTCCTTCAACTCTCTCAGTCTCTCCTTTCTTTTATCGGATTTGATGGACAGATTGTTATATTTAGCAACAAGAAAACTCTTACTGACATCAATCTCTTCATCATTCAGATCATCTTCATGATAAGTAATAACATCAACAAGCTGATCTTCACTTTCATTTGAGACTCATCATGATGTACGACTTGATGTAACTCCTGTTCCTCCTTATTTTCAACCTCTAAATTTACTTCTTCAGTATCCTCAACTAGTACTTCATCATAATCATCTTCTATGTTCATCACTTCAGTGGGGGAATGACATTCAGAAGCTGGGTTAGATTCAACCACTGGAGAGATTGGGCTTTGAGGATGTTCTTATTATGGTGATGGTTGGTTAGAAGAGAGACATTCTGGTGTAGAAGGCTGAAAGGGTGAAATTGGTTCTGTAGCTACAGAGATTGGTTGTGTTTATTCACTGGCTGGTGAAACTGGTTCAGTTTCAGTAGTGTTAATGGAGGTTGGTGATTGATTGAGTGAGATAGATTGGGTTTGTTCACTCTGTGGTGATGATGGTTGTACTGGTCAAGGTGATTGTGATAGTGGTAGAACTGGTGATGGTTGTTAAGAAGGTGGTGAATGTGAATCTTGCTCAGTTTTAGCAGGGGATTCTTCAGCTTGTTCTTGGTGTTCTATGAAGATCAATTCTTATGGAATATTTGCATTCGCATCCACAACATAAGGAAACATCTCCATCTCCTGTCCTTCATATCATCCACTAATCTTGTTCAACACTGTGACAACCCTCGATTTCCGGGTAATTTCTCTAGAAACCCTAGATCTTGATTTCTATGCTCAGTATGGTTTTAGAATATATAGCACTAAATAAACTAATCTAAAGATTTATTAGAGTCCTACGTGTGCTTACGTTTCTATTTCGTGCGTGTTCGTCCATGAAACCCCGAGACCAGCGAATGTCTGAAATAAACGCCACTACGCACCGACCGGGAAATAAATATTAACGTCATAGGTAAAAATAAGAATTTGGCCTAATTTAATCTTAGTTACACTAATATTAATGTTATTATGTGAGGAAACGACTATCGTAACGAGAAAACCCGATAACAGCATCTACGCGCCTTAGTGCGACGAGATGGCTCAATCTAGCGGATAAACAATAAAATGCCTAAGTGGACGATAAAACCAAGATATGGGGAATGTAAATAGTCGTTTTGGACTAGAATTTTGCAAGGAATTAGAATTTAACATGTTCGGGTTTTGAAAGTCGGGTCGAGACGGAAGAAAAATGAAAATGACCGTTCGACTAACCCTCCCCCCTTGCAATCGGCCGCCCCTCCCCTCTTCCCTCTCCTCCCCTATATAAACCCCTCTCCCCCTCAATTCATTTTCCTTTACTTCATTTCAAAAGGAAAAAAAACCTCTCTCCCTCTCTTCTCTTACAACCTACGGCCAATACCACCACACCACCACCATTTTCGTTTTTGTTCCATTTTCCTTGAAGATCTTCACTTGGAACTCGAGGTGCAAGCATATTAGAGCAAAAGAAGGCTTGTTGGTGGTGAATCTAGAAGAAAAACTGCCATCCTACGTTTCTTTTTCGTGAAAATAGCTTGCTAAGACTAAGGTAACCTTAATCTTTTGTTTTAGTTACGTTTTTATATGAAAATGACTACCTAAAAGCTGTAGATTGTTCATCCAAGTAAGATTTCGGGAAAAGCTGTTTTGAAACAGAAAATATGGAATAAAAATGAGTTGTGTAAGTGTGTATATGTGTATGTATGTGTCCGTACGTGTGCATGTATATGTGTTGAAGTTTGGATGCTAGATTGTTACTTGATGATGCGTTGTTGATGTTGAATCGTCCATGCAAGTAGATTAAAGTATGAAATCTGTTATAAATCATCTATTGTGACATTTTGATGAAGGTTTACATGGATTAAGTGTGTGTATGTGTGTCGTGTAAGTGAGTGTGTTTTTGGGTGTTTGTTCTTGCAAAAAAGTGAAGGTTTATGACTAGATTTGAACATGAAGTATGGATAATGTTACGGATGGTTTAGAACAGAATATTTCAGTGTTTTATTGAAAGATTTTGATGGATTTAATGTGTGTATGAATGTGTATATATATATATATATATATATATATATATATATATATATATATATATATATATATATATATATATATATATATATATATATATATATATGCATGTATTGGTTCATATCTTGTGAAATGTGAGGAAATAAGACTTGATCTTTGACATGCAATAAGTTGTTTTGTTATGGATAGTTTAGAACAGTAATTTGGGGTATAATGTGGCATGAAAACATGATAGATTGTGGAAGGATCATTGTTTGGTTGATTTGAATGTTTATGGTTGAAATTTACGTCGAAATGCATGCTACACTAGGTGTTTTTGTATGGAATAAAAGGAACTATTGAAATCTGGAACTATGACTGTAATGTGATGATATTTTATGTCCAAATAATGTATTTTGATAATATGTATGATTCTTGGTGATTGGATGCATTATATTACGTTTTAGGCTTAACTAGTCGTAAAAACGTTGACTTTTGGCATGAAGATTAGGCATAATATGGGTCTGAGTTTAATCAGTAGTTATGGACTTGTTGTATGTATTATTTATGGACTTGTTGTATGTATTATTTACGGCCATATGATGTATAATTGGTTCATAAAGTGATATGTGCGTTTGAACATGTTTTATGATGCCTAAATGGTCACTTATGCGTAGAAATTGCCATGATTTAGAGACTTTTATACCAAGTTGGTTAAAGTTGTTTGATTCATGAAATGTGATTTAGGATTTATGTACGTATATATATATATATATGAGTGTTTATGTGTATTTGGTTACAATTTTCACATTTTGGTTGTTAATTAGTACTTGTCTAAGTAATGCGTAATTCACCGTTTTCGTTAAGATCTTAACCGAGTGTTATAATCACCAACTACTCGCGTAAATAAATATTTTCTTAAAATTAATATAAGTCTAGTAGGTTGGATGAACAACTTGCTTGTAAGATTTGATTATCAATTCTTAAAGTGTCTATCGTATTTAGGGCACTATTAGGATTGACTGGACGTTCGTTGGTGTAATTGCACGTACTTTCAATTTCATTGATCAAGGTGAGTTTTCACGGCCCCTTTTAAACTTGTTATCATTTTACAAAATCATGGGGGAAATACATGGCTTCGTTCATTGTATCATGATCATGTGGCTTACTCGTATGTGTTCGTATGATAGTCTCGAGTATGGGTGTTTCGTTATTGTGTTCATGTGAGTCGTTCATGAATACCCCCTTTTCCCATATAATCATTAGCCTTGGGTTAGGCCACAGTGTATATTGGTAGATCTATTTGGGTTTGACAGCTCGCACTCGCGATCAGTAGCTCTGATCAAGCATTTTGGATGCGAGTGAATGTATGTTGAATTCGTTTCATGGGGATTGCTTACTTTATGTAAAGTTTTCGTGTCTTGGTTTCATTATAGCTCCAGGTACTATCATTAGTTGTTCCCTAGCTAGTTTACAACTTACCACATTGTTTGTCAATTATATCTGATACTGTTGTATGTAATGTTTTCGTAAACCCGTGAAACTCGCTCAACTTTATGTTGACTTTTTAAGCATGTATTTCAGGTACATAGGAGCATGGATGGTGGTATGAACTGGGCTTGGGCAAACGTGGATGTGGCATCTTTTGGTTAATTTAAAAATACGATCTTTGTGTATGATCGTGGTTAAACAATTTGAACTTTTTCTTATTTTGGAATGTTGTGACAAAAATCCTGTGGTTTGTAATTTAAAACTTATGTTTTAACGTTAGCCTATATATCATGCTGGTTTCCAACATTGTCATCGCCATGCTTAACACATATACAATTCCGCTGCAATATTCAATGTTGTTTTTGGGGTGTGACAAACACTGATCTTCCCATATGTACTTGAACAAATACATCACCTCCCCGTTGTATGTGAGGCATGGAATCATTGATGATGAGTTGGAGAAATCTTGGGAACATGTACATCTTGTCAGCTTTTTGTACTTCTATTTGATCACAGAGGCATCCAAGGATGTACTTTTATATAATTGTAAGTCCTTCCTTCAAAGATTCCAATAATCCCAGAGGAGATATGTCTTGAAAATCTATGTAGACCAGACTTCCAATTTGAAATATATTTAAGATAAGTATGACAAAGGAATCTATACGGCTTGCATAATCTTCTTTTCTTGATTTCCCCATTCCTGTAATCTCCATCATATCCCATCAGAACAAAAACCTGCTGAATGTATTCCTGATCAAATACATCAGGGTGAGCTGCTTCTTGTTCATCAAGCTCCAACACCCTTCTGATGATTTGCTCATCCACTCTCAGAACTTCATGTCTAATCAAAGCATAAATTACTTTTTCACCATTCTCCTCAGCTACTCTTGCAGTATTCCTGTTGGTCCATTGATGATCGACAACAGTGCAAATGTTGATAAATGACAATCAAATCCCACTGAAACAACGATCCAAACACAAATCTATGAAAGAGTTTCAATATAATACCATTTTAATCAAAGAAGAATCCAACAAACAAGGCTCTAAGATAAGAAATGATGATTCCAGTCAACAAACACAAATGAATAGTAATGCAAAAGTATATTCTTAAATTAGGGTTGTGCAAAACTTGCAAAAACATATTACAAAGTTTCAAATATATAGATAACATAGTTTCGCTGACAGTTTCGCTGGGCAGCGAAATTGTCCTGACCAATACATTAGATTCACCCGGCTGCAAAACAGTTTCGCCGGGTGATTTAAGTCAGCTGACTTCCAGCGAAACTATAGTTTCGCTGGTAGTTTCGCTGGGTCAGTTGAAACTATTACAAAACTAAAACTAACTACTATTTACATACAATAATCAAACAAACATAAATCCTATTACGATTAAAGCAAAAGAACAAACAAACTAACTAAGGTGAGTCCAACCTATACTTGATCTTCAATATTCCCCCTAGGTTGGACCTCACTGGCTTCATCTTAATTCTCCTCCTCAGCTCCAGCCTTGTCTCCCCCTTCACCTTCATCTCCTTTGGCTTTCTCTGATTCTTGCTGTTCAGCTCCAGCCTTTTCCACTACATCATCTGCATTTTTGCTTGGATCAAACAATCCGATCTCCTGATCACCGTTAATCCTTATCACAGCTTCCCAGGTATTATTGTCATAAAACCACTTGACAAAATCTTTTAGCATCGGGGCAAGTGGATTGGGCACACGTACTCTATTAATAGTCTTTGCAGGCTTTAATTTTAACACAATCTTTCCTTTGCCTGTGGCCCAATCCAAGTCCTTCTTGGACCTCCTTCTCTCAGGCTTCATATAACCAAAAGCTTCAAAATTGTCGTTCAGCCCTTTCTTAATCTCCTTCTCCAACATCATAGCCCTGTCACTGGCATCGGTATCTATCAAAGGGATCTCAGCTAACCTCTTTAAATCCCACCTAGGCAAGGTCTTAAATGCCTTCCTCTTGTTCAGATAATAGATCTTTCCACCCCTCCTCTTAATCATAAACAATTTGAGCTCAACATTGTATTTCCAGCTTATGATTTTCTTGTCAGCATCCTTCTTACTGGCCTCTTGAATGTTTTGAAATAGGGGAGTTACCTCCTCTAGTTCCTACTCTTTTCAAACCAATCCTGCTGATCTAGCTCAATCACATCACTTCTGTCGACCCTCGTTGAGCCACATATGTTACATGCCTCTCATCCACCTTATAATACTTGGGCTCTGAACTGTAGTCAACAAGTTGCTCATCATCCTCTTATTCTTCATCAACTAGCCTTATTTCAGGCTCTTTTCCTTTATCTTTTTCACCCAAGTTCATGTGCACTTTCTCTCCAGTCAGATCTTTACCAATATCAAACCTCAAGTTAAATTCAGCCTCAGATATTCTGACTTCACCAACATCCACCTCTTTCTCTACACTACTTCCTCCAGCACCTATATCAATATCACCACCCCTTTCACCTATATCAAAATCACCAGCATCTTCACCTACATCCTTAGTACCAGCTTCATTGGTGTCAACATCAAAGTTTGTGTCTGTAGCTCCACTTGGGCCCTATCCTACCTTTGATGAACCTCCAACAATGAGTAATTCATACTTTGAAGTAACAGTTAGATCGTTCGGCTCTGCTTCAGAACTTTGATTTGGTAGGCCAGCCGCTACTTTCAACTCGTTCAGCTCTTTGAATATTGTCTTAATCAATTCCTGCTAGTCTGCTGCCATTTTCATCAAACCATCAATCACTACATCCTTTTCCTTCTCCCGTATCTCTTGATTCGCCAACTTGGTCTTTATAATGCTTAGTTCATTTGCTAGTGAAGCATTGACATTTTTTGATCACATCTTGATCAAGATCAGACCTGGCATCTTTCCTACCTGCTTGTTCTGAGAAAGCCTGCTGTTTGTGCTTTGTTCTTCTTATGGACACGTTTGCAGGTTCACTTTCCTCAGCCCTCCTCTTACTCCTCCTTTCCTTTGGTGCTCTCACCTCTTCAGCCACTTTATTAACTTCCTTTTCAAAATCATACTCTTTTTCTTTCGCATACCGTTTCCTCTTCTTTATAGATTCTTCTTGTCTCACCCTATTCTCTTTAGCATTCTTGTTCTCAGACTCAATCACCTTCTAATGTAGTTCTACCTCTCAGGTGGATACATGTTTTCCCATAAATGAGTGATCTCTCCACTGAAATCATGTCTGATTGCAGAACAATCAGCAAAAATCCTTGTATTCATTTGTGCCAATCTTTTGATTTCTCCATGTCTTGGCACATTTGGGATTAGATCATCAATCAACATTTGGATGAATCTCGGGTATGGCAACCACTTATCTTTTTTAGGGCCATGATATTTTCAGTCATGCAGTCAAAGATTAGTTTTGCAATATTGGTGTTTTGACCTCTGCAAAATATGATCATTGCCCTAGCCTAGTGTATGTTCAGCCCGTCTGGTCCTCCCTTTCTGTGATCCAAACACATGATAAATACATGGGCTATATATCTCCATTCTTTAGACAGAAGAGATTTCTTTATTTCTTTCTTAGAGCCAAACGGGGGCCCTTCATACCCAATACTTCTGTAAGCCTCTAGAACATGGCTATCAGAAAGCACCACTTCTGGACCATAATCTTCTTTGAGATGAAGTATCCAGGCAACAGTTTCTACAGTGATCACTATGTGATGACCCTGAATACTTGCAACTATCTGGGGCGGCACGGTTCCAACATCATGCTCAGCTGATCTCCGAAAGTCTCGCACGTGAAGGTCATAGATGGTAGGCATATGTGAGATAGCATAGAAAATGGGAGATTGCCTTAACCATCTGATACAATCTCTGAATCCCACAGCTTTTAGATTCCCGTCATCAAGAATAGCCACAATGTTGAACTTGTCATCAAACTTTAAGTTTAGTATGTCAACTGAAATAGAAACACATAATGATTAGTGAAAAGGATATACATAGTGAAAGACGAAAAAAATAATGAAAAGTAAGATTTTTGGCTAGTTTTGCTAGCAGCGAAACTGTAATTTCGCTCGGTGAAACAGTTAGTTTCACTGTCAAGAAACCACAGATTCGCTGATAATAAAGCATAGATTCGCTGAGTCTTAGGCATTGAGTTATGACCATTAGTTGTAAATTAATTTTGCTGACAACTTATTTAGTAAGTTCGCCTAAGAGAAACTATATTTCGCTATTAGTTCCGCTCACTATTAAACTCAGGAAGCTATACGGGGCGAATCTATAGTTTCGTTGACAGTTTCCGAGGGGAACTGTCACTTGTACTTGGACAGCACAACTTTACAGTTTCGCTCGAAACTATGAACTTTCGTTCAGTTTCGCTGAAGTATCTCGCAGTTTCGCTGGTCAAAACTACGGCTCTCTAACTACAGCGAAACAACAATCAGTGACTTAAACAAGCGAAATCAAACCAACTAAAGCTAAGACCAAGGTCGCCCAACACACCTAATCATAAAACAACGGTTTATTTTAACCAACAGGAACAATGTAAGATTTGACCAAGATATTGCCGAGAGAAACTAAGTTGGGGTAAATTCGCACTTATGAGACTCGGATCTCAAACTGTGCAATATATACCACCTAGTTTCGCTGGCAGCAAAACTATAGTTTCGCTGGGAGCGAAACTATAGGTTTGCCCGTGTATGTGAGTTGCTAAAACTATAGTTTCGCCCTTTTTTCTTTTTTTCATGTTTATACGAACATTTGTTAAAATTAATTTCCTCACCCCACAATTTCAACTTAAAAGGTAAACAAATAAGTAAACGATTATAATATGAACAATTAGAATAAAGTAAAATGAAATAAAATATCAAAAAGGATATAGTTTGCATTCTTTTCTTGAAGTTTTTCTGAAAATCAAGTCTTGGCGAGATTGCTGATATGTTTGTCCCCTTAAACCCATGCCTTATTCTTTTCAACGTGTGACCTGCAACTGATTTTATCATGTTTTAGTTTCAATTAGAGAAGCTCAAGTAGCTTGGTTCCCACAGACATCTGGCAAAAAACTTATCTCGTCATCAAGGTTTATTAAGTGTAATCATTGATTTTGCTTGAGTAGTTCATAATTGACACAGATGCATGCATATGATAGTATGATCTTTTGACGAGACATAATAATAGACAGACTCTAATATCTCCAGGTCTATACTTATGTATAAAAGAGGAGATGTACATCTAATCCAAAAGATGAGAGCTTCAGGTCAATGCTTCCACATAGCAGAGAAGATCATCTTAGGGTGTTGATGAGAGCTTCAGGTTAATGATTTTGCATAGCAAAGAAGAACATCACTCCAGGTCAATGCTCATACATAGCAGTGGAGATAAACACGCATTTTTTATTATACATAATATATAATTTGGGCTAAGAGATGTTAGACCCAACACAGACTAAGAACTGACTTAAGACAAAAATGAGCCACTCTCAACCAAGTTTTGACGAGACCTGTATCTTTGTGCAGGCCAAAATGTCATAAAAATAATCCTTATCACTGTGTTCTTGATCTTTAGTTTAGCTACACGATCATTGTCTACTTCGTTTTCAGGCTGAGTCTACCATGCATATCCCATCACAAGTCGTTGACCTCTTTTTAACTTCTTTTTCTGGGGGTTCCTGAGAGAACAAAATTGGAAAACACTTTAAAAGTATATTCCCCACCTAAATTTCTATTTACCCTCATGGGGATAGAAATTTATTTTGTTTCCCATATATAAAAGTAGATAAAAATAAAGATAAAATAAATAAAAAAATAAAATAAAATAATAAGGAATATGGAATATCGGAAATTAACTGACAAATGTAAAAAAAAATATTTACTAAAGCAGGACATGTTATTGGAAAAGAGATTTTCAAAAAGATATTAGACCCAACATAGAGATCAGTTGGTAAAAACAAGGTTTGTCAAATGTTTTAGTGAAACGATATGCTCTGTGACATTTAGTGTCAATTGGAATAATATCAATAAACCCCTTTTCCTGAGCATCTAGGATTACATGAACCCTTGTTTTAATGTTCTTGGTCCGAGTGTGATGAATTGGATTTTTGGCAATTCCAATGGAAACTTCATTATCACAAAAGAGTGGTGTATGAAGAAAACTGATGCCATAATCCATCATCTGATGTTGGATCCAAAGCACTTGACAGCAGCAGCTTGAGGCAGCATGTAAGGCCCCGCTCACCGGGCACCTTACTGTTGGTTCTTCAATGCACATAATACATACATATAGTATATGATCATAAAATAACGCAGCAGAATTCATAAAAATATACTTTCACATTCGTTCATAAAAGCTTTTACATCATTGTCTTGATTACAAAATACAAGCTTTCTTTACATTGCCTAACTTTACTATGGCTGCCGCTGAAGCATATGAAACCTAAAAAATATACTTTCACATTCATTCATAAAAGCTTTTACATCATTGTCTTGATTACATCATACATACTGCTGGTGCTTGACCTGTGGTAATCAACCACGAACGTTGTGCACAAATGCTGATCCAGTCACCTGGGGTAGGTACATGCACCACTTATCTTTTCACTTTACTTCTGGATCAATGCCATATGCTATACCCCAAACGTTGTGCACAAATGCGGGTGCTGGACCTGTGATGATCAATCACGAACGTTGTGCACTAATGCTGATCCAGTCACCTAGGGTAAGCGGCAAGGATCCCATACATACTTCTGGTCAATCACAAAGACTGACCCCGATGTGCATCCTTCGGGGTAGCTAACCCGCACACCGTTGAGCTAACACCTGCCAGGGGTGTGCACCTCCTTTCATTTGCTTGCAAGCCTTACTTACATTCATTCATTCATTCGATAATGCATGCATTCATTCGTTAATGCATGCATTCATTCATCATGTTCCTTCTTTCATTATCTTTCACTTTACGTTCTTAATACACTCGTTGCATTCTTTCATTCATTCACGTAAAGTTATTAAAAGATAAGACATATTTACATAAGGAACATAATTATTTACAATTCATCAGTATTCACCATCTATCATGACGACATCATACTTAACATACCTACATGATACATACACTTCTCTATTCATTCACATCAGCCCTATTCGGGCGACTGAACCTATCTCAGTTGCATGTCCTCCATGCGACTGGACCGTGCGATTGGGCTGTCATGCGAATAGGCATACAATCGTGCGACTGGACTTCCTTCCGTATGACTAGACACTATGCGACTGGGATTTATGCGACTGAGGTTCAACCGCATGCTATTCGGTCGATTGAAGCCCAACCGTACGATTGGAGTTCAACCGCCCGAATGAAGGACGAACCGCATGGAACACATGCGACTGGGGTCCAATCGCATGGTGTACATGCGACTGAAGGTCCAGTCGCCCCTGGACCAGACGCGACTGAGCTGTGGGTATAAAAGAGGAGCAGCTCTCTTCTCCTTCCCAACACTTGCATATTTTCAGTCGGGAAGAGCAGAGGGCGAACGAGAGAAGAGAAAGAAAGAGGGAAATTGTTGACCGAGCTCCGGATTTGTCAAGAAGCTAGCCAAATCGAAGGTCATCAACTCCTCCCTGTTATTGTGAGTTCTAGAACCCCTCATTTACACGTTTTCTAACGATTTTGGGGCTGGAATCACATAGAAACCCTATTTTTGAAATAGTATAAATTTGACCCATTTGGGGTGAATCTTGATTAATGTGTTCATGGTAAGTATTAGGACTTGTATATGTTTGTATGATGTCTTAGTATGAATCCCTGAGACCTGGGAGGGTCGATTTGGGCTGAAAATGGGTTTATGATGAGTTTGAGTGCGTTGGTTCGCGACTGCTGCTCATGAAGAACTCTAGTCGCTGCCCAGTTAGGGTTATGCGACTGAAGGGCCATTCGGCCGAATGAGGATTAGTTGGTGTCCAATCGTGCGATTGAGGCTCAGACGCACGATTGAGCTTCAGTCGCACGATAGGAGGTGCGATTGAGTGTTTCGGTCGCATAGGTCCAATCGCAGGGTAGTACAACATATTCAGCTTCACATGTAGATAAAGATACAGTTGTCTGCTTCTTGCTTTGCCATGAAACAAGACAATCCCCAAGATATTGGCATCCACCGGTGACTGATTTCCTGTTCATCTTGCAACCTCCGTGATCACTGTCAGAATAGGCATGCAAATCAAAGTTTCCTCCTTTGGAATACCAAAAGCCTAAATGGGAGGATCCTTTCAGATTTGCTTGACAACGGGCACAGTAGCACACAGCGAAAGTAATGTCCGGATGACTCGCAGTGAGATACATGATAGACCCAATCACAGAACGACAATGATGAGCATCGACGGGTTTCCCATTATCATCCGGAGTTAAGCAGTTTGAGCAGTGAATGGGGTAAGTTCAGGAGAAGCATCATACATCTTGAATTTCATAAGAATCTCCAGAACATACTTTTCTTGATGAATCAGAATGCCATCAGGCTTTTGTTCAAACTATAATCCCAAGAAAAAGCATAACTCCCTCGTCATACTCATTTCAAAGCGATCGTTCATCACTTCTTCAAATTCTCCACAGAGTTTCTCATTGGTTGACCCAAAAATGATGTCGTCAATGTACACTTGAACGATTAGCATTTCACCATCAACTTCTTTCATGAATAGTGATGGTGAGCAGATATTGTGTCAAGGTTTCATACCAGATACGAGGTGCTTGATGTAATCCGTATAAGGATTTATCAAGCTTGTACACTTTATCTGGAAAATTTAGATCCTCAAAACCTAGAGGTTGACAGACATATATCTCCTCATCAATGTTTCTATAGAGAAATGCACACTTCATGTCCACTTGAAAGACCTTAAAGTTCTTGTGAGCGGCGTGACCAAAAAAGATTCTGATAGCTTTAATGCGAGCAACCGGAGCAAACACTTCAGTATAATCAATACTTTCCTCTTGAGCAAATCCTTGAACAACCAGCCTAGATTTGTTCCTGATAATGACTCCTCGATCATCTTGTTTGTTCCGGAAGACCCATTTATTCCTGATGGGAAACTTATTTGGAGGAAGATCGACCAGTTGCCAAACCTTCAGTTTTCTGAATTGCTGAAGCTCCATTTGCATAGATTCGACCCAACTTAGGTCCTGAAGTGCTGCTGTGACATTTTTAGGTACAACTTGAGATAAGAAACATGCATAGAGACATTCATTTATCGATCTAGATTGACTCCGTGTCCTCACACCATCAGTAATGGAACCAATGATGTAGTCATGTGGGTGGTCTTTTAGAGTTTTGAAATTGGTGTAGGTTAAAGGATTTGATTGAGTTGAAGAGTTAGTCTAGGATGGTTAGGAAGGGGAAGATGGTCGTGATTGAGAAATTGGTTGTGGTGGAGGTGTGAATGGGATATCAAATGGAGATGGAGAGTCATTTGGTGGTGGGGGTTGAGGTTCGCGTTATGGGGGTGTTTGTGGCTGTGGTTGTGGTTCAGGTGGAGGAATGATTTGCACACTAGGTTTAAGAACAACATCATTGTCAAAGAATGGAAGATTGAATGATTTGAAGACAGTGTTAGAGTCATAAAATCATTCTGGGTCCGACCCCATGTTTGGTGAATTTGACTCTGGCCAATCAATATAGAAGGATTCCTGCACAATGCATGTCCTTTTATTGTACACACGATACGCCTTTTGTGAGGAAGAATAGCCAACAAAGAAACATTTGTCAGAAACAACACCAAACTTTGACTCCTGTGCTTACGTATTTAACAAGGTACATGAGCAACATAGAAGGATTCCTGCACAATGCATGTCCTTTTATTGTACACACGATACGCCTTATATATTTAACAAGGTACATGAGCAACATAGAAGGACAATGCATGAAGACACCAACAGTACATCTTCAATTAACAATAAGCACCCTGTTCAGTACATAAGATGCACAATTAACTGCTTCCGCCCAGAAAATAATTAGAAGCTTTGACTCAATCAGTATAGTTCTTGCTGCTTCGGTAAGTGTATGATTCTTTCTTTCAGTGACACCATTTTGCTGAGGGGTCCTTGCAGCACTAAACTACCTGAGAATGCTCTTGCTTGCATAGAATGAGTCGAAGATGTGGTTTCTGAATTCGGTTCCATTGTCACTTCTGATGGCCATAACCTTCCGTTTGATGATGGTTTCAATTGACAGGATCAGCTGCTGCAACTCCTCTACGGTGTCACTTTTATTTGCAGGAAATCTCACCCATGAATATCGAGAGAAATCATCTGTTACAACCAAATAATAAGATTTCTTAGTGATAGATTCAACACTTATAGGACCAAGTAAATCAATATGTAACAATTCAAGGGGATGTGAAATTGTGTTTTCAAGCTTAAGCTTATGTGGCTTTTTATGCTGCTTTCCTTTAGCACAAGCCATGCGTTTTTCTACCACTGAAATATCTTTGAGTGGTAGCCCCCTGACAAGATTGTTTTGAACCAACTTATTTATTATTTTAAAATTAAAGTGTCCTAAATGCATATGCCATAAAAATGATTCAGATGATGAAGCCTTTGACAGAAGACATGTCAGTCGAGGTAGATTCTATTGATCCCAAATCCAGTAGGTATGTATCATTCCTCCTTGGAACTCGCATGATTATTAAATAATTTAGAAAAGTGAACTGGGTTTTTAGGAACAACCATTCATTGGTCATAAACAATACTGGGATGCCTTTATCACATGTCTGCGATACACTCCATAAGTTGAATGCCAGTTCTGGAATGTAGTTCACTTTCTCCAGAGTCAATGAACCATTTGAGACTTCACCTTGACCAATCATCTTTCCACCTTTCTAGTCTCCAGCAAATGCAATATATCCTCCATTTATTGTCCTATAGTTGGTGAGAAGATCCTTCAACCCGGTCATATGCCTGGAACATCTGCTATCAACATGCCATAAGCTATTGACAACTTTTCATGAATGATCCTAGCATTAGAACACAATGATTGTTAGGTTTTGGAAATCGGAACCCAAGTTTTGACTAACTTAGGTTTTGAATCAAAAGAATTTTCACAAAAGAAATTATTTACAAAGTGATTTAATATACTTCCCAAAGAAAGATTATGTACATTCTTATCAACATATTTAGGACAATTTTAAATCATGTGATCATCCTTCCCACATTTAAAACAATGGGATTTCAAACTTTCTTTTTGCAGTGAGAAACAGGACTGTGATAAACTGCACTATCTTCCTCAGAATCAGTTGTATATGAATCAGAATTACTGCATGTATCATATGATTCTTTTACATTTTCTTTTGAGACCTTAATTTTGGCAGATTTGGATTCATTTTCATTAATGATTTTAATTTCTAAGGAAGTTGTTCCTGTTTCTTTTGGTTTAGAAATCCGAATTGGGGTAAAAGACGGGATAATTTGAGAGAGGAACTTTTTAAAATAGTTTGAGTCTATAATTCTAACTGAAGCTTCATTAGAACATTCATAATTTTCATTAACACAAGCATTGATAATATTTGAAAATGAGCTAGAAACAACTGATGATGAATGAGATGGACTAAAACTAGAACTACAAAAGCCATTGTCTGAAACAGACTGGGATGCAAAACTACTTAAACTAGTTTCTTTCAAAGACTTTTTGGAATCACAAAAGCTATGACTAGAGCTGCCCAAACCACTACTGCTACCGTAACCATAATCCTCTCGAATATCCTTATGATTCACTCCTTCTAGACCTTCATGCAAACTGTTAGTATCATTCTGAATCAAATCATTCATTAGATGAGGTGTAGGCATAGGTGAATAATAGTAAGTACTTGGAGGAGGATAAACATGAGTGGTTTCATCAAATCCCAACCCTGTTTTAAGTCTAGCCCCTCTTTGCTTCTTGCAATGATCCTCAAGTTTCATCCCAGATATTGTTTATTTTTCAAGCTTGGCTTTTAATTTGCTTGTTTCAAACTCAGTAAGAGCTACACGTTCAGTTAATGACTCAATTTCAACATTTCTTTCTAAAAGATTTCTCTCTAAATGTTCATTTTCTTTTAAAGCCTCATTTAATTTGATAAAATATTTTGACTCATTTATTTTAAGTTCCTTATTTATATGTTTAGCTTGTTTTCGTTTTATAATAATAACCTATTGGTTTTATAAACTCCAAATAATCTAATTTTACATGAAGAAGAACACATATCCTGAATTACCTCATAAGGAAGATCTATGACCGCTTTCTCGGCAGCTAGAGCCTTTTCACACTGACAAACTGGGGTGTTCTTCTTCCTCTATTCTTCCTCCTTCTTCTCAGCTTTCATGTTGGCTCTCTGATCTTCACCTGCTTCCTCTTTCAACTATTCCTTTGTCTCAAGCTTAACCACCTTTTTCTCAACCCACTCTTGCTTTCCACATTCTTCAGCTTCATCAACCTTTCGTTCTTTACTTCCTCAACATCCCTTTCTTTATCCTTACCTTGTTCCCTGACACTACCTTGCTCCCTGACTCCTCCTCTATCCTCACCACCTCAGCTACTAACGCTTGATTGTTCTCTTCCTCTGTTTCTGTAATCTCTGCACTCCAATCGAAGTTAGAAATCAAGGCTGTTTCTTTTTTTGCTTGGCTTCTTCCTTTTCAGCAATTGGGATAACCTTTGAAGTTCCAGTCATTCCTGGTTCAGTGACGATTGGGGATGGACATTCTCTTTTAAAATGTCCCAATTTTTTGCAATTAAAACATCTTAACTTTGATTTATCAAAACCAAGTTTGGAATTTTGATTATGATTGCCAAAGTTCCTGCTTCCAGTACACTCCATAAATCTCCTTGCACGCAGTGTGAGCATTGCCATTTGCTACTGAATATAAGTTTCCTCTAAATCATCAAGCTCCACTTGATATATGTCCTCAACCGTCATTCCCTTACTCTTGAGCTCTCGAGCAACTAAGGCTTCATAACTATGAACGAACACCCTAAACAGTGCCATGGCATCTGAAGGAATTTGAGTGGTGGCAGATGCTTTGAGCTTGAACCAACACTTGTAGATCCACCACTTGCCTTGTCTAGCGTACCGATTTCTGTAGATCCACTATAAGCTGCACTATACATAGTCGAGTTTGCAGCGGATGAAATCAATGCAGCATTTTATGGATATTCTGTGGCTGGCACCAAGGATTGATTGTATTCCCTTCTCTTCAAATCCAATTCAAAAGATTTTAGCTTGTTGATTACATTCGTAAGCTTGTAATCAGCAAAGTTTCTCTCCTGCTTCAGCATCCTCACTTATAAGGTCCAATGGGTTGGGAGAGAGTCTAAGAGCTTGGTCACCTGCTCATGATTACCCAACTGCTCATCATATTTCTTCAGAGTGCTTGAGACTGACAAAAATCGATGGCAAGATCAACAAGGCTTTCATTCTTATGTCCAACAAATGAATTAAACTCCTTCTCAGCTTGGGCTTTCTTGTCCTTCTTTAGATCTTCATTTCCATCATAGAATTCATATAAGGCATCATACAAAAGCTTTTTGATCACGATCGATTAGCTTAATATCTCTTTCAGAGAAGGTTGAGGAGTTAGTGTTCATGTCACCGCAGTCAGAACTTTAATTAAGATTCCCATTGATTATGGTTAAAAGAAAAAGGCCTTAGCCTCGGTGGCCTATTTGGTGTCCAAATTAGAGATGGTAATGTTGGTTGTGTCATTTTCAAGGTATAGATTCCCTAAATTCCATAGATTTGCTGGTAGAAGGATCAAATAGGCCAGTTTCGCTAGGGAAAGCTTTTCTAGAGTTTCGAAACTAGTAGAAACTTTCATTCTAAAACAAAATCGCCAACAATTTCGCTTGGTTGCATGGTTAAGTAATGGTGAACTTTTGTTCAAATTGTGTAGATTCACTGGAATCCACTAAAAATTCAGTAAATCTCTGAAGATGGTAGTTTCGCTAGAAACAGAGCTAGTTTCGCTGGATGCAAAACTAGTTTTGCTAGAAGCACAGAAAAGACTGTTCGAACTGTAATTCAATCTAAAATCACCTAAATCACTATGAATTGGTGATTGGATGATTAGGATAGCTTCCTATACTCAACCAAAGTATTTTTGAAAAGGTTTTCAAGCCAAAACAACACTCTAATGATCTGAAATGGATGAAACAGTGATTTCTATAAAAAACCCTTTTAAATCCCCATCAATAAACACATCAAGAGCACTAAGGCTCTGATACCATATTTCCATTAATGATCGACAACTGTGACAACCCTCGATTTCCGGGTAATTTCTCTAGTCACCCTAGATCTTGATTTCTATGCTCAGTCTTGTTTTAGAATATATAGCACTAAATAAAATAATCTAATGATTGATTAGAGTCCTACGTGTGCTTACGTTTCTACTTCATACGTGTTCGACCATGAAAATCCGAGACCGGCGAATGTCTGAAATAAACGCCACTACGAACCGACCGGGAAATAAATATTAACGTCATGGGTAAAAATGAGAATTTGGCCTAATTAAATCTTAGTTACACTAATATGTTATTATGTGAGGAAACGACTATGTAACGAGAAACCCGATAACAGCTTCTACGCGTCTTAGTGCGACGAGATGGCTTAATCTAGCGGATAAACAATAAAATGCCCAAGTGGACGATAAAACTAAGATATGGGGCGTGTAAATAGTCGTTTTGGACTAGAATTTCACAAGGAATTAGAATTTAACATGTTCGGGTTTTGAAAATCGGGTCGAGACGGGAGAAAAATGAAAAGATCATTCGGCTACCCCCTTGTCCCCCCCTTGCCTTATGGCCGCCCCTCCCCCTCTCCCTCCACTCCCCTTATATAAACCCCTCTCCCCCTCATTTGTCATCCTCTTGATTCATTTCAAAAGAAAATCACCCTCTCCCTCTCTTCTCTCTACAACCTACGACCAACACCACCACACCACCACCTATTTCGTTTTTGTTCCAATTTCATTGAAGATCTACAATTGGAACTCGAGATGCAAGCATACAAGAGCGTAAGAAGGCTTGTTGGTGGAGATAATCGAAGGAAAAACACAAGAAAATAATCATTTCTTACTCTCTTAGTAGTTTCGGATACTAGAGCAAAGGTATCATCAAAAACATTCGTATTATGTTGGTTTTTGTTAGAAGTAGTTACAGGTTGTTCATCCAAGTAAGGATTTAGTAAAAAGAAAGTTTGAATCTGGAAATGATGATCAAAAGTGGAGTATTTTGAGTATGCATGTGTATGTGTGTGTCTGTACATGTGCATGTATGTATGTTAAAGTTTAGATGCTAGATTGTTACTTGATGATGTGTTATTGATGTTGAATCGTCCATGCAAGTAGATTAAAGTGTGAAATCTGTTATGGATCATCTATGGTGACATTTTGATGAAGTTTTACATGTATTAAATGTGTGTATGGGTGACCGTATGCATGCATGTGTGTATGTTGATGTTTGGGTGTTTGTTCTTGCAAAAAGTGTTGTTTTAGGGTTAGATCATCACATGCAAACGGATTATTGAGTGAAAAATAGTTAGAACAGATGTTAAATGATGAAAAATGTGTGGATTCATGCTATTTTGTGTATGGATTGTTGTTTGGATTGTTTGAATGATAGTTGACCGTTTGGATGCTCAAAAAGACGTAAATTTAGGAAGAAAACGTAAGTAATAAACAAGATTTCATGTAATCTGGAAACTTGATGTTAAATATGATGTATTATGATGTAGGAACTTGATATATGGTTGAATATTAGCTAGTAATGGTCGCTAAAAAGGCGTAAAACGAGGATTTTCGAAGTTAAACAAAAGATATTTTGAAAACTGTTTTTAGGGTAGATTATAAATGGGATTTTATGTTCAAAATGCTTAAGTATAGTTAAATTCGTGAAACTTGGTGCTTGGACGCGAATTGTGGTCATTTGGACTAGACTAGTCACTAATTCGGCTTGATTTCGGTTTTAAAATGCATGATTTATAGATCTGAATTTGAGAAGTAAGTTTTAAGCTATTTTATGACTTATAAACAGCCCCTAATGTATGTTAGGAGTTATGAATGTTAACTATGAGTTATCTTGCTCAGTTTGACGGTTTGTTTGACAAACTTGAGTAAAAATTGCCATGATTTAGAGACTTTTATACCAAGTTGGTTAAAGTTGTTTGATTAGTGAAATGTGATTTAGGATTTATGTACGTATATAAATATGAGTGTTTATGTGTTAGTTGGTTATAATTTTCACATTTTGGTTGTTAATTAATACTTGTCTAAGTAATGCGTAATTCACCGTTTTCGTTAAGATCTTAACTGAGTGTTATAATCACCAACTACTCGCGTAAATAAATATTTCTTAAAAATAATATAAGTCTAGTAGGTTGGATGAACAACTTGCTTGTAAGACTTGAGTATCAATTCTTAAAGTGTCTATCGTATTTAGGGCGCTATTAGGATTGGCTGGACGTTCGTTGGTGTAATTGCACGTACTTTCAATTTCGTTAATCAAGTTGAGTTTCCATGACCCCCTTTTAACTTGTTATCGTTTTACAAAATCATGGGGAAATACATGGCTTTCGTTCATTTTATCATGATCATGTGGCTTACTCGTATGTGTTCGTATGATAGTCTCGAGTATGGGTGTTTCGTTATTGGGTTCATGTGAGTCGTTCATGAATACCCCCTTTTCCCGTATAATCATTAGACTTGGGTTAGGTCACATTGTATATTGGTAGATCTATTTGGGTTTGACAGCCCGCACTCGCGATCAGTAGCTCTGATCAAGTGTTTTGGATGCGAGTGAATGTATGTTGAATTCTTTTCATGGGGATTGCTTACTTTATGTAAAGTTTTCGTGTCTTGGTTTGATTATAGCTCCAGGTACCGTCATTAAGTTGTATTCCTAGCTAGTTTACAACTTACCACATTGTTTGTCAATGATATCTGATACTGTTGTATGTAATGTTTTTGTAAACCCGTGAAACTCGCTTAACTTTATGTTGACTTTTTAAGCATGTATTTCAGGTACATAGGAGCATGGATGGTGGTATGAACTGGGCCAGGGCCAAACGTGGATGTGACATCTTTTGGTTTATTTTGGCTATTAATTTAAAAATACGATCTTTGTGTATGATCGTTGTTAAACAATTTGAACTTTTCTTATTTTGAAATGTTGTGACTAAAATCCTGTGGTTTGTTATTTAAAACTTATGTTTTAACGTTTGCCTATATATCACGTTGGTTTCCAACTTTGTCATCGCCATGCTTAACGCATATAAAATTCCGTTGCGATATTCAACGTCGTTTTTGGGTGTGACAACAACAGTGCTAATGATGATAAATGACAATCAAATCCCACTGAAACAACGATCCAAACACTAATCTATGAAAGAGTTTCAATATAAAATCATTTTAATCAACAAAGAATCAAACAAAGAAGGCACTAAGATAAGAAATGATGATTCAAACCAACAAACACAATAAGAACAGTAATGCAAAAGTGTATTCTCAAACTAGGGTTGTACAAAACTTGCAACAACAGATTACAAAGTTTCATATATATAGATAACATAGTTTCGCTGATAGTTTTGCTGGGTAGCGAAATTGTCCTTGCCAATACATTAGATTTACCCGGCTGCGAAACACAGTTTCGCCGGGTGATCTAAGTCAGCTGGCTTCCAGCAAAACTATAGTTTCACTGGTAATTTCGTTGGGTCAGTTGAAACTATTACAAAACTAAAACTAACTACTATTTACAAACAATAATCAAACTAACATAAATCCTATTACAATTAAAGCAAAAGAACAAACAAACTAACTAAGGTGAGTCCAACATATGCTTGATCTTCAATTCCAGAAATCTACCACATGATTTTGATAGATCACCGGGTCAGCATTTACGGCATAGAATATCCTCGATCGGCGTAGGCGTCGGATAATCTCTGGGCATCCTTCAGTCATAGGGTCATCCGGATTGAGGAAAGCACATACATTATGCTCCTTTGCGAATCGATCAGCCATGTGCAATACACAAGAACACTAGAAAACAATGATTTAAGAATTTAGAATTGAAATTAGAATTTAATAAAAATTATGAAGTACAACGATGACATTTCAGCAATAATCTGCGATGTTGAAGTTATGATCAATGATTGACCTTGCGGTTAATGTTCTAACAATGAACAGAAGCTTAGAAAACTGAATGATTTGTTGTTTTGGAGTAGTAATTTTGAATATCAGTGGAAGAAAGGTTTTAAGGTTTTACGAACGATTTTCTAGATCATAAAAGTGCTATGAGAAAAGTAAATGAAAACGACAAGTCATATGTATGTTTTATATGCTTTTTCGGAAACATAATTAATAACCTTTTATTATTATAGGACCCAAAACCTTATTACCCTTCCGTGGTTAATTTTGTTTCCACAAATATTATATCTTCCATAGCTATTTAAAGCTTCCGCAGAAGATTAACTCTTCCGAAGGAAAATAACCATCCAAAGGAACATAAGTCTTCCGTAGGAAATTACATCTTCTGTGGGAAATAAATCTTCCGAAGGAAATCTACGGATGACCTAGCCTTAATTTCCTGAACTAAAACTACGAAAGTATAATTTGTATTTCTATAGTTTACCAATCTACGAAAATCAAATATACTTTGTTAAAACATTCACATCCATAGGTTACCAATCTACGGATGGTCAAATTATAACACTAATAATTTTACACTGTAGCATTTGCTGATAAGCAATGTTACACTATAACTTCTGTTGCAGGATAAAAGTTTATCCTTATGGATGTATGAATGTATTATATCATTAGATCATTTATTGTTGTTGGACCTTGTTGACTTGTTCCATGGCAATTGTGTAGAGATTTTCACAGGACAGATATCCAATAGCCAAAGTAGGTGCTCAAGATCCAATTTTCTCAATACTTTTGTTAAACTCATTTTTCATGCACATTTATTACTACTCCCCCTGAATTGTGCTTAATAATGAACTTTTTAGCATAAATTTGAGTAGAGAATAACATGAAAAGCAATGATCTCCCATACTATTTTAAATAACAAAATAAACATAACTTAATATATGTACATGCATTTGAAACTGGGATCATACTATGACACTAAGTTACCTCCTAATGGTTTTAGTTTAAGTGAAGTAGACAATGATCTAATGTTGATTGCAAGTATGTTGATCCACTTAAATTCAAATAAGAGTATATGTTCAACTAGACATGCTGATTATCATGTTTTTGTCTTGATTAAAGATAGACTGATATGGACTCCACATTCAATTCACATTATAGGTTATCCTCCATTTATGAGTCATCTTATCACTTTTTCACACTTAAAACTGTGTTCCTTTAAATATAAGTTATATCGTAAGACTTTTGTGAAATCTTATTAATGCAAATTGTTGTTTAAGCTTTTTTAATTTAATATACAGTTCATCACATTGGATTCTTTTAGATCTTGATATATGATCATCCTCAGGTCACTAGATCTTTACTCACGTAAAATAGAGGTGCCTTTAACCCAGGTCTTTGTTTACACAAAACAGAGGGATGATGATGGTCATAATCATATCACCGGGCGTTTATCTGCATAAAAAAAGGTGTTCATGATCCAAGGTCTATGCTTATACAAAGCAGAGGGAAAATGAATTGCAAAGATAGAAATTATATGATGTCAAAACATAGTGTGTTTTGTGAGTAATATGGTCACATCAGGATAAGAATCACTTGGTTGGTCCTCAAAGTGGAATATCCCACAATCACTTGGTTCTACTCAAGCTGAACCTACCCACACATGAAAGCACATCTAATTAGTCTTTATGTAAGATTGAGGTTGAGGAAATTAAACAAAGTCATAGTGTACTGTCATTGATTCATTTCCCAATATACAAATGCTAGGAACAAACGAACATATAAACAATACATTCCTTTTGTATTTTTATTGTTTTTATGAATGTTTTTGGGTTTTCCATGAGGATAGTCATGCTTTCAGTAATGATGAAGAGATAGTTAATCCAAGTTGATCATGCCTAATGATTCAATTAAGAAATTAAATATTACTGAATCAAAGGCCTTAGTGAATAAATCAGTGTAAGGCCCCGTTCCCGATACGCTTACAGTCGGACATTCATCACATAAAACATTTAAAATACAACATTTGCAGCGGAATTTAAACCTTTCATTAATAACAAAATCGTGTTAACATATCATATCATTTCATTATACATCCCATAAGTTTCATGAACACGATATGTTTTCCCAAAATATGGGTGCCGGTTTTCAAACATATCCCAGTAGCTTATGCATCCACACCTGCACCTCCTCAGCATCAAACTTTACCTACCAACTATTATGCGTACAAAAAGTCAGTGACGCTAAGTGAGTTCTAGTTTTATAATAAAAAATACTTTACTTCCTTTGGAAACCAAAACTTTACATTCGTTCGTGATCATACATCATACGTGCACATTGATAATAATTATTATTATCTTCATCATCGTTCGTTCATTCATTCATTCATTAATTCCTTCATTCGTTCATTATTATCGCACGTTATCTTATGGCATCCGTCACATGCGATACCCCCGTCTCCTACTGAAGACAAAACCAGGGTACGTGACAAGGAATCCCTTTCGAGTCAATCCCAAGGATTGAACTCCTTTTGAGTCAATCTCAACGATTGAACTCCCTTCGAGTCAATCTCAATGATTGAACTCCCTTCGAGCCAATCTTAACGATTGAACTCCCTTCGAGTATACAATAGAATCCCTTTGAGTCTATCTCAAGGATAGACTCCTCGGGTGCATCCTTCGGGTTAGCTAAACCACACACAGTTGAGCTAATGACAACTGGTCTTGCACCTCCCTTCGTTTACTTGCAAGCCTTTCATTCTTTCATTACGTCCACTTTTCCTTATTGTTATCTTTCACTTCATTACATAATACTTTACTTATTCATTCGCATGTTTTTAGTAAAGTCACATCATAAAATACATAGTTTTGAAAACTGTTATATCGTAGAAAGATAACAAATCACAAACATCACAGCATACCATGCGAGAACTTACATACATCAACATTAACATCTTGCGCGAAAACTTAACATTTCACGTGAGAAAAATGCATCACTCAAAACCTGTGTTTTTAAATATCAAATCATCTCGCACAAAGGCTGCAACGTAAGAACTTCTTGTCGTGCGACAACATCATCTCGCGCGAGAACCCTTCTTTCACGCGAATCCTGCAGATTTGAATTTCCTAACGTACAACTTCAACTACTCACGTGAAAACTACATGTTTCCCACCCATTTCTCTAACGTTTCACGTCTAAGGCTACCTAAGATGTCTAACATCATAAACCTCATCATACTAGGCATAAACAAGCATTTTCGCACGTATAGTATGCATAATAGCCCCAATGTAACACCCGGATATTTCTAAAGCAATAAATAAAGGGACAAAAGGGAAATAAAAGGATGGAAATGAAAGTCAGCCCAAAGTTGAGGGGTCAAAAGTGTCAAGTGGACAAAAGGTAATAAAGTTGGTGAAAAAGGTGGTATGGCCGCCCATTTGGCCCTGCACAACATCTTCATTCGGTTTTAGAAAGAGAAAGAGCAGGGGATTCGAGTTTTAGAGAGAGAAAGAAGAAGAATTCAAAGTTTTAAGGTAAGATTACGTGTTTAAGTTGTTTTTGGTCGATCTAGTCTCGGTTATATGCTCATATGTGTTATTGCATGTTCGGGTTGTGTGTTTTAGTGTGTTTTAGGTGTTAAAAATATCCGAGGAGTTTAAAGGGAGGGTTTAGACTCGAACACAACCAAGGTGAGTTTCTAGAACCCCTTTCTAAACATGTTTTATACGATTTTTGGGGCTGGAAATACATGTAAAATGCTTTTAAAGAATTTAAATATGCAACCGTATGTGCTCACGTATATATGATGATGTTTACGGGTGTTTGGTGTTATGTTCATGCTTAGCATAGGAGGTGTAAGCTTAGAACCGGGTAATATGATGTTTGGGACTGGCAACGACTTAGAAACATAGTTAACAGGATGATAATGCGCCTATATAAGGCTCATACGCCTGAATAGTCTTCATGCTCCCAGGATCTTGACCAGGAGCCTAAGTGTTGGGGCTCATGCTCCCCAACAGTGCTCATGCGCCGGAAATTATGTCTTAGAAAACTAAGTACAGGATAATGTGCCTAAACAGTACTCCTACGCTTAGAAACTTCCTTAGAAAAACCAAGTGCATGTTGATGTGCCTGAACAGTAGCTCATGTGCCAAGTTTTTTGCTAAAAACGTCTAAGTACTGGGGTGATGTGCCCCAACAGTGCTCATGCACCCAGACAGGGCTCATGCGCCTGGACGGTGTTGATGCGCCCAACACTTAGAATAAAATGTAGAATTTTCATGGGAGTCTGTACTTCTAGGGTTTCGGTCTGATGTTGACCAGGGATTAATTAATGCACATGATTATGCTTGATTTCCATTATGACCATTATTATTATTATTATTACCATTAGGGTTATTATTATTGTTATCATAATTATTAATAATATTACTGATATTATTATTGTGTGACTCTACATGGTATAATCATGATCAAGAAAGGAAATTATTATCATTAATAAAGTGAAAGATTAATGATAAAGAAAAGTGGAACGTAAACGAATGAACGAAAGTCTTGCAAGCAAATGTAAAGAGGTGCACGGCCTTGTTGTCGTTAGCTCAACTGTGATGCGGGTTAGCTACCCCGAAGGATGCACACAGGGTCAATCTTTGAGATTGATAATGGGGTGAGCAACTCTGTGTTGCAAAAGACCGAAAGACTTGCAATCCTTGAGATTGCTAATGGGTGAGCGACTCTATGTTGCAAAAGACCAAAAGTCTTGCAATCCTTGAGATTGCTAATGGGTGAGCAACTCTGTGTTGCAAAAGACCAGAAGAATAATGGTAAAAGTATGAATTGAACGATGATGAAGATAATAATGATATTACCTATGTGTATGTATGATGTGTGATCACCTACGAAAGTAATGAACGGTTTGAAATGAAAAGTGAAGTATTTTATTTATAAAAACTAGAACTCACTCAGCAATGCTGACTTTTATGTATTTTCCAGTTGGAAGGTAAAACGTTGCTGAGGATGGCACGCGGGGATGGCTACTTAGCGGGGCAAGACTGGCATCCATTCATGTCTTGACAATACTGTTGTTTTGTAATTCATTCAACTAATCATTTTGTGACTCACGAACTACAATGTATTGCTTAACAACAATGTTTATAACGAATGAATGGTTTTTGTTAAATTAATTCCACTGCTTAAATTTATAATATGTAATGTTTTATGCTGTGAATGACCAACTATGAGGTGCCCGGGAATGGGGCCTTACAACTTGGTATCAGAGCTAAAGTTTAAGTGAAATGTGTAAATTTTTCAAAAGAAACCTAAACTTAAACTGAAAATGGGATAGAAGGAGGGATGTCAGCCCGAGTAGCTACGTGCCATCAGGTATTTCTTTTCATAAAGTTAATCGGAATTATGTGCGTGTGCTATTTGACTTATGTGATCTTAGTAGATTTAAATACTGATGTAGCCAGGATAGGAAATGCTTGGGGTGTGAAGAGTAAAGTAAGTGGTTAATCACAACTGGCCACTGTCATTAAGGACTCACTATACTTGACATAAACTGAGCTATTACCTTGAATGACTGTGTTAGTGCTTGAATCTTATAGCGCTTAGGAAATGACTGGGAAGAAATCTTCCAAGGCTTCTAGAGGCAGAGGTCGACCGCGTGTGACTAGGAGCAGTGCAAAAGCTCCTGAGACCACCCATGAGAACCCTGAGGTTCATGACCGGACTGAAGGAAACGAGAATGCCAGCCTGAACACCTCAGCTCGGGAGGCGATTGCAGATGAGGTGCACCAGGTCATGCAGGCAGTCCTACCGTCTGTAGTGACTGAAGTTATTCGAGCTATGAGGAATGAGGAGAGAAAGGAGAATGAGGACAGGAAAGGGTCGACTGGGAAGGAAAGCAAGGGAGAGGAGGAACGACCGGAGCCTGAGATAGTAGTTTCCGACAAGGAAGAGGAGGATGCAGTAGAGGTAATGACCAAGGGATGCAGCTATGGGGCATTCCAGAGGTGCAAGCCCCCGACTTTTGATGGCAATGGCAATGTTGCTGCTGCTCACCGCTGGGTAAGGGAGATGGAGGCAGTGTTGGAGATTAGTGAGTGTTGCGAAGATCAAAGGGTGAAGTTCGCGACTCACTCTTTTGTCTACTCGACATTGTGTTGGTGGGACAATATTGTCCAAGCTGAAGGTTCTAGGGCCATCGGGAAAATGCGATGGAACGAGTTGAAGAAGCTGGTGATTGAGGAATTTTTTCCTCACAGGGAACTCGATAAGATCGAGAGGGAGTTCCTACAACTCGAGGCGGGAACCATGACCCACCAGCAGTACACCACCAAATTCAATGAGATGGCGAGGCTGGTGCAGGATCAAGTGACGCCGCTATCTCGAAAGATTAACCGGTACATTCAGGGACGACCAGCTGACATTCGTAGGCACTTGATTGCTGCTCGACCAAGCACTTTTAGGTCGGCAGTGGATTTGGCTGGGAGACTCTATGATGAGAGGGAGGTAACAGAGGTGGAGGTAAGGAAGGCTGGTGGTGGTGATCGAAACTGGAACGGGAAACAGTTCGGGCGTGGTGGTTTTACCCCGAACAACAAGAAGATGAGAATGGATGACCGTAGGGTGGGGTCATCAAGCTCGGGGCCCTAAAGGTGTGGCAAGTGCGGGAAGGAGCATACGGGTGAGTGCAGGCTGGGGCTCAACGTGTGTTTCAAGTGCGGAAAACCAGGCCACATCTACAAAGACTGTAAGGCGTTGAGGTGTTACACCTGTGGGGAAGCGGGCCATATGAGTAAGGACTGCAAGAAGCTGAGGGCGGAGGGTTCCGGACCAAAGAAGACAACCGGAACTGAAGGGCAGAAGGCGAGCGCCAGAGCTTTCACCATGACCAGGGTGGAGGCTAGGACGGACCCTGATGTTGTGTCAGGTACGTTTCTAGTAGATCAAACTCTTGCTTCTGTGTTATTTGATTCTGGCGCTAGTAGGAGTTTTATTTCTGCTACTTTCTGTGCTAAACTGCCCGTTAGTAGTAAATGCATTGATGAGCCCTTTGACATAGAAACTGCTACTGGTAAGTCCACTAGATTTACTGATGTGATAGAGGACTGTGCCATAGAATTAGAAGGTCATAGGTTTGCTGCTAGGTTACAGGTGATGCCCCTAGGTGGATTTGATGTGGTACTAGGGATGGATTGGTTAGCAACCTATGAAACGAATATCGTGTGTTGTAAGAAGATGATTAGACTGACGACGCCTGACAGAAGTCCGGTGACGATATACGGCGATCGGGTTACGATGATTCCGAAAGTGATTTCGATGGCGGTGGCAGGAAAGTGCCTAAGGCGTGGATGTAGCGCTTATTTAGCCTACGTGAAAGATGTGGACACGTCAACCAATTGTCCGATGTACCGGTGGTGTGTGACTTTCCTGATGTATTTCTAGAAGACCTATCGAGTGTGCCACCGGATCGCGAAATCGAATTTCAAATTGACTTGATACCCGGTGCCCAACCTGTCGCCAAGGCACCGTACCGATTAGCTCCGACTGAGATGAAGGAGTTAATGGAGCAACTGTAAGAGTTACTCGATAAGGGTTTCATCAGACCGAGTATCTCTCCTTGGGGTGCTCCGGTCTTATTCGTGAAAAAGAAGGACGGTAGCATGAGAATGTGTATCGACTACCGTGAGTTGAACAAATTGATGATAAAGAATCGGTATCCATTACCGAGGATTGACGACTTGTTCGACCAGCTCCAAGTGCCAGTTGGTTCTCGAGGATAGATCTTCGATCTGGCTACCATCAATTGAAAGTGAATGAGCAGGACATTCCTAAAACAGCTTTTCGTACGCGTTTATGGACACTATGAGTTTCTCGTTATGTCCTTTGGTTTAACCAACGTGCCGGCTGCTTTTATGGATTTGATGAATCGAGTGTGTCGGCCAATGTTAGGTAAATCAGTGATTATGTTCATCGATGATATCCTGATTTATTCAAGGAGCAAGGAAGAGCATGCCGGTCTCATTCGGGAAGTGTTAGAGACTTTGAGAAAGGAGAAACTGTATGAAAAATTCTCCAAGTGTGCTTTTTTGCTACGCGAGGTGCAATTTCTGGGTCATGTGGTAAATGCGAAGGGAATCATGGTGGACCCAGCAAAGGTTGAGGCCGTGATGCAATGGAAGTCTCCTAATACGCCATCCAAAATTCATAGCTTCTTGGGATTGGTGGGTTACTATAGACGACTTATTCATGACTTCTCCAAGATAGCCTCACCTTTGACTAAGCTGACTCACAAGGACGTAAAGTTCATGTGGGGTCGAGAGCAGGAGGGTGCCTTTGAGGAGTTGAAGACGAGACTAACACAAGCTCCTGTCTTGACATTGCCCGAGGGAAATGAAGACATAGTGGTCTATTCGGATGCATCTTATTCTAGGCTAGGTTGTGTATTGATGCAACGTGGAAGGGTGATAGCCTACGCATCCCGACAGCTGAAAACCCACGAAGTCAACTATCCCACGCACGATCTAGAACTAGCCGCGGTGGTTTTTGCGTTGAAGATTTGGGGGCACTATCTATACGGGACGAAGTGCACCATCTTCACAGACCACAAAAGATTGAAGTACTTCTTCGAGCATAAAGATATGAACATGAGGCAGAGGCGATGGTTGGAGCTCATAAAGGATTATGATTGCGAAATCCATTACCATCCGGGCAAGGCCAACGTGGTGGCAGACGCACTTAGCCGAAAGGAAAGGCCCGAGCCGATCCGGGTGAAGGCTTATCAGTTAATCATGACATCCGACGTGATGACACAGGTTAAGGAGTTTCAAGACGAGACTTTGAAAGAAGATCGTCTTAACTCCAAAAGGATGAGAGGTCTCGTTACGGAATTGGGTGAGAACACTCTTGGTGTTAAGACCCGATTCGGGCGAATGTGGATACCTCGATACAGGAATCTACGTGGAAAGATTATGGACGAGGCCCATAAAACTCGGTACTCCATTCACTCCGGTGCATGAAACGCGACGTGGCGGAGTACGTGAGTAAGTGCCTGACTTGTTTGCAAGTGAAGGCAGAACACAAGAAACCGTATGAGAAGATCCAACCGTTGGATATACCTGAGTGGAAGTGGGAGCATATCACCATGGACTTCATTACTAAGCTACCTCGCACGTCAAGGGGATGTGATACTATTTGGGTGATTGTCGACCGACTAACAAAGAGTGCCCACTTCCTACCGATCCGCGAGACGTATTCATCCGAAAGATTGGCGGACCTGTTCATCAAGGAAATCGTAGCTCGTCATGGCGTGCCGGTGTCTATTGTGTTGGATCGTGACACCCGGTTTACATCGAAGTTTTGGAGAAGATTCCATGATGCAATGGGGACGAGGCTACACATTAGTACAGCCTGTCATCCTCAGACGGACGGTCAGTCTGAGAGGACGATACAGATGCTCGAAGATATGCTTCGAGCATGCGTGATCGATTTTGGAGGAAGTTGGGACGACCACCTGCCGTTAGCAGAATTCTCATACAATAATAGCTATCATGCCAGTATTGGCATGCCACCCTACGAGATGCTATTTGGTAGGAGATGTAGGACGCCTGTATGTTGGGGGACATTGGGAAGAAAGACCTGGGAGGTGTCGAGGTGATCGAAGCTACGACTGAGAAGTTGGAAAAGATCAAAGCCTTCAGGAAGGCGGCGAAAGATAGACAAAAGTCGTATGCTAACAAGAGGCGAAGACCAATAGAGTTCAAGGTTGGCGACCGAGTCATGTTGAAGGTCTCACCTTGGAAAGGAATTATCCGATTCAAGAAACGAGGTAAGTTAAGCCCGAGATATATAGGACCTTTCCAAATCGTCGCACGAGTAGGGGAAGTAGCCTATCGACTCGAATTGCCAGATGAGTTAAGTGGAATTCATCCCACATTCCATGTATCTCATCTGAGAAAGCGCTTAACTGATGAAGATATGATTGTCCTACTGGAGGACATTGTGTTGGGTTTGTTAGAACATAAAATCATAGTTTAACCTCTTAAACTTTCTGAAAACGCAGCGGAAGTAAAGCATTATAACCATGTTTATAAGCTGAAAAATATGTTCATTAGATGACCATATTGATGTATAAAACAAACCCAAAGAACAAATGATCATTTATGTGAATTAGCAAGCTATGAACATATGTAAAACTACATAAAATCACAGCTTCATTGAGCTGTGAAACTACCTTACTGCAGCAGCCAAAATCGACCAAAAGTAGTGTTTGATGAAGATGGAGATGTCAAAAATCAGCCATGACTTCAAGATTAGAAGTCCTCAAGCTAGTATACCCCAAGCTCCTTGCAAACACACCTACTTGTTAGGTAGAAATCACCAAGAACAACATGAAAACCCTCCAATTTTTCTGCTGAAAACCCTCTTTTTTGGCTGAAAAATCCGTAGCATGTGAGAGAGGATGAGAGGAGTTTTGTTGTGTTGCATGCAAATGAGAATCATAATCATAAAGTGCAAGAACCTCACACCAAGAAAAACATGAAATCAGCTCAAAATCAGCTCTAATAACTCTCTTGAACAGCTGCTGGAATCCGTAGCATTTGAGAGAAAAAGAGAAGATGCTAGTTGTTATTTTCATGTCTTGGAAGGATGATCAAGAGTTAGTGGACTAGTCATATACTTTTGTAGTTCACAAGTGAGTGGAAAACCCTCATTGGGAAAGGAGGGGACGGATGAATGCTCTCTTCAAAAGATTCCCACCCAAAATTTTCTTTTACAAATTTGTTATACTAGTCCCTTTTATTTGTAAAAGTTTCATCCACTAATTTTTATAGACTAGTCCCTTATAAGTTGTACAATTAACTTTTAATTGTATAACTTATACACTCTTCTATTATTTAATGTTATCTAACTAACTTAAATAACACTAAGTAATATTTTGAACAAAATATCCTAATAAGTTGTTCCATCTCATATGCAACTTATTTAGAAAACTCATTTTCTAAATTGGTGTAAATATTTAATTGCATGATCATATCATCACTTAAATATTAATTGGTGTTTGCTAAGCTTGTTATTGGGTATAACCCGACTTGGATCATAACGTACTAACCACATCAATATTCTAAGTGTCTTGGGCACATAGAATCCTACAATCTCCCACTTGCCCAAGATTCATAGAAGATTGATGCAAGCAGTAAATAACGCCTAACAACGGTTTACTACCCTTAATACGCATGACTTATGGCCATTCAATAAAATCATCCCATTCAAGTGCCCTACTTAAAATGATTTAGGTGAATCAATCATCTATCCTTTTGTTACAGATGTCATGTTAAATCCAAGGACACAGAATGATCATTCCTTGTTGATTTAACTTAATCAGGCCTTAGACATCTAACTCTCAATGAATAAGAGGAACAAATTTCATCTTGACTACATGTGTTTCTCACAAACACCTTGTGTTATACCTGAACATACCCTTATGTACTGTCCACTATTTCAGGACAGTGAAGAATTAGCTCAAGGTATAATACTTGGTCAATATCAAAACCCAATATGTATCTCAGGTCGGAGGATACCAAATGATATTCGCCTTTACTCAAATTTACTTATGATCAATCGATAAGATTCCATGTAGTAAAATTTGAGATGCGGGTTAGTCCAATATTTGTATCCCACAAATATCTATGAACCTTGGTAGCAACCCATTGCTCTATGTTCATCCTTATGAATATCAACCAATCCAAGTTCATAATAATCTTACCCTCACACTTGTTCTGTGACACCCCATAATTTAAGATTTACATTATTTAAACCGTTGTCGTTAACATTGACCAGTACTCGCTAATACTCGAAACGTATACAAACACCGCCACCGACATCGCTAAACAAATTATGATAAATACTAACGCGGGTGTTTGTAGAGGATTCACATAAACGAGATTACCTAAGGAATCCTATTAATTAATAGAGCTCGCTCATCTACGTCGTTATCAACCGAAACAAATTCGGGAACTCGGTACCTAAGTACAGGGACCAAACCTGACAATTGCCAAACTGGGGCTGGGTATAAATACCCACCCACCAGCCAAACACACCTCATTTCTGCTCTCTTTCTCTCCTACGCTCTCTACACACCCGATTGTTCACCCTAGCACCAAATCCCACCCGATTGAGCTCGTTTTTGTCAGATTAGACCACCCAACAGCTGAGAAATCACGATCCCAGTAGGTAGGCGACCTTGTTCATCCGTTTTAATGCTCGTTTCACTGCTGCAAATATGGGGTTCGGGTTCAACCCGAATGCATGTGGTCATGGGGGTGCGTGTGAGGTCAATCAGAGTATGCATTCCACTTAGACATGTTAGGAGAGTGTTTCTGGAAGTCCTGATTGTGAGAAAACCAAGCACGGAATAGCCAAAGGCAGTTCGACCCACCCTGCAGTCACGACCTGCTGCAGTCCGCGACTGGGCCAACCGCGCGACTGAGTTATGCGACTGGGTCCTTCGCGCGATTGATCGGGGTGACTGGGTTGAGACGTGCGAATGAAACCGTGCGACTGAGTCAACCGAATGAATGTGTGTGATTGAGTCGACCGAATGAATGCATGCGACTGAGTATCACCCGACTGAAGGTCCAACCGCACGAATGAAGGTTCATTCGTGCGATTGGTTATTGATTCGGGTGAATGGGTGATGTGTGGTACGACTGAAGGCTGAGTCGCATGAATGAGGGTTCAATCGTACGAGGGAAGTTGATTCGTACGATTGAAGGTCCATTCGTGCGAATGAAGTGTCCAGTCGTGCGTCTAGCCTTGTTATGCGATTGGAGTCATTTTGAGTGAATCCTTCTGGTGTGCGAAGTGTCTATCGTGTGATTTTATGTTCACATCAATAAAAATGTCATTTCTTGACCACAAATATTAAAGTCAACGCAATCAACAGAGATATACTTTTCAACCCGAAACAACCTAACTGTTTACAAATATCAACAACCCATTTGAAATCTACATGAAGTCTAATACGTCTATGACCGCTTGTGTGTGTGACACCCACGACCGAACCCATGCGACCCGACCTGATTAAACATGTCTATTGACGCTAAACACAACATTAACGCTTAACACAACTGTCAATAGGTGTTTGACAGCGCATCGTGAACAACACTTGGGAGACTTACATCCTACATACTAGTTACATCATCTGTGAGTTTCACGGTCCCTATTTTACATCTCTTTCCTTTTGGGGGAGAAAACATGCAAACAGATTTACATTTACTTAAATGGTTGTAGTAATATTGATATCGCTTGTTACGTTATTGCAAACACACACATGTCCTCACACACTCGAACCGTTAGTAATGGGATTAGCGAGGTAATTTTAAGTAGTACTACTGGGTCTGACAAACCCCGCCCGGGCTAGTCACGCTAGCTTGATTGGAGGTCAAACGGGTGCTAAATTGACCTAACATACGATTGCCACGGTCGGTTAAGACGTGGTTGAAACACATTGTCATGGTCTGATGAGACATGACGGGATACACGATTGCCACGGTCGGTTAAGACGTGGTGGAAACACAAATAAGACGTAAACAGTCAGCTTCGGTTCGAAACGCTAAGTAACAAGAACATAGGCTAGCTACCTAACGATATGCTTTATGTACTAAACCATTGAAACACAAAACATGGAAACGCTTACGAATACATTTCTTATCGATTAAACCTGTGAACTCACCAACTTTACGTTGACACAATTTAGCATGTTTTCTCACGTCACAGGAACGCATAGGCTCATGATGCACGCTACAGGAATCGCACTCAGGACATGCATTCATCTAGTTTATTTTCAGCATTGAACATTTTGTCTAAACATGACTATTGTAACAGTATTGTAATGGATTTACAACTTTTGTACATGCTTCCGCACTATTGAAAACTCTGCTTTTGTTCGCGTGAATAAAGTCAATGTTTATTTCAAAATTCATATAGTATCGTTTGATATGACTGTGTCTGAGATCCTGGTATGTCACACGCCTAACGGTAAAACCCCGTTCGTGGAAATTGAGGGTGTGACAGATTGGTATCAGAGCCACAGGTTATAGAGAACTAGGATTGCATTGCATCTAGACTATAGCCTTAGACACGACACTAGCATTGCACAGACACTTTTACATGGTTACCACTGTTGTGCAAACAACCTTCTAGTGTACTGACATTACACTGCTGAGCAAACATAACACTATGGGTATGACATGTGTGTCACTACCGGCTGACAGAGGGGCGGAGAATCCCGCTCACTCACAACCAACGCTTACACTTGATCCTTCACTCGCGGAGTGAAAGCAACAACGAATTGAATCAAACATTTCCATGATTGGAACACGAAACTCTTTTCTAACACACGCGATAAGCTTAACGATGACAAACAAAAAAACAATACCTCACTCTTCCAACTCTCTCACACTTGTTACTATTCCCAACATATCCTATCCTCTACGCTAGTCCGAGCAGTAAATGAGGGACAACTAAGATATTCAAGTCGATTAGAGAATCGGACTTTGACATCCAATTCACTTGTACAACCTTAGTACAACCCTAGTTATTTGACTCTTGGTATAACAAATATATCTTTGATGCTTCCATCATTGATAACACTCGGTACTGGACAAGGTATGTTATCTCGAATAGGAGGAACCATGTGTGACCATGCAAAGCAAATTAGAATCACGGGTGCACACGTAATTGTAATTTGTCGTGCATGATAACTCTGGCAACTCTATTGGGTGATAACGGATACGGTCGGTACAAATTCTCAATTCCACGTTTAGAGGCATGAGGCCTCGAAATCAACACAAAGCCACACTATCGATATGAACCAAACTCTTCATCCTTGCCTAGCATGATACCATTTATTATTGTCAATAATTATTAATCGGTTGTTGACTAATGTGTGTTGTAAATTGAAGAAGTCATGTCTGGAAGAAGAGCGGGACGCCCAGGTGGACGAGGAAATATCACCCTGACTCAAGCCGAGCTGAATGCTATCATCAACGAGCGCGTGGCTGATGCGCTTGCAGCATATGAGCAGGCTCGTAATCAGGACCAGAACGACCAGAATCCGAATCAAGGAGGTCCAACAGTCTGTACCTTCAAGATGTTTCTGGATTGCAAGCCTCTTTCTTTTAGCGGCTCTGAGGGTGCTGTCACTTTGCTTCGCTGGCTGGAGAAACTCGAGTCAGTGTTTGCCATGTGCAGCTGTCCGGATGGAAATCGCGTCAAGTACGCCTCCGGCACACTGGAGGGACCAGCCTTGACGTGGTGGAACTCACAAGTCCAAACCTTATGGCTTGGTGCTGTAAATGGTATGCCATGGGATGACTTCAAGATTCTGATGAAAGAAGAGTACTGCCCCAGGAGCGAAGTCCAGAAATTGGAAGCAGAATTTTGGAATTTAAAGATGATTGGTTCTGATATCGAGGAGTACACGACTCGTTCACACGAGTTGGCAGCATTATGTCCTCAGATGGTGACTCCGACCTACAAACGGATCGAAAAGTACATTGATGGCTTGGCTCCTCAAATCCAGGCTAGTGTGATGGCTGCTGATCCTGTCACTATCCAGCAGGCCATCCGACTGGCTCACAAACTCACCGACCAGGCAATGGCACAGGGCACTTTGCCTAAACGATGCGCTGCTTCTGGTTCATCAGATCACAAAAGGAAATGGGAGGGTGACAACAGCAAGTCTTCAAGCAACAACAACCCTCAGCAACAACCGACCAAAAGGTTCGACCCATCAAGGAACTTCACCAATAACAATCAGAACAGCAACAACAACAACTATGGTCAGGGTTCGAGCAGCTACGCGGGCAAGAACCCTAGGTGTAACCGGTGCAACCTCCATCATCATGGCCCATGTGATCGACTCCGTTGTCAGAGATGTGGAAAGATGGGACACACAGCCAAAGACTGCCGGGGTGAACTAATGACTCAGCAACAACAACCCCAACACCAACGATAGGGTGGAGTGACTAGAGGCTGCTATGAATGTGGAAAGGAGGGACACTACAGGAAGGATTGCCCATAGCTGAAGGGCGGAAACAAGGGTAATAATGGGGGCAACGCCAAGGGTCGTGCATTCGTAATCGGGTCCGGCGAGGCAAGGGATGACCAGAATGTGGTTACTAGTACGTTTCCCCTGAATGGTTGTTTCGCTTCTATACTATTTGATACTGGAGCTGATAGGAGCTTCGTTTCCAACCAGTTCATTAAGTTCTTAGATGTAACCCTAGCTGTCATGGAACCTAGTTATGTTGTAGAGTTAGCTGACGGAAAACTAATTGAGGCGACTCATATCGTTAAGGGGGGCCGACTAGGATTATGTGGTCATGAGATAGATATAGACCTGATGCCTGTCGCACTTGGTAGTTTTGACGTAGTTGTGGGTATGGACTGGCTATCTAAGAATCAAGCTAAAATCATCTGTGGAGAGAAAATCGTTCGCATACCACTTCCTAGTGGTGAAATTCTATCAGTTCAGGGCGAAAGGAGTGGCATGGTCTCTGGAATCATCTCCTACATGAAAGCTCAGAAGTGTATGCATAAGGGTCACACCGCTTTCCTAGCCATGGTCACTGAAAAAGAAACCGGCGAAAAGAAAATTGAAGACATCCCTGTCGTACGCGATTATCCTGAGGTTTTCCCTGAAGACCTACCCGGTCTCCCTCCGCATCGCCAAATCGAGTTCCAAATCGATTTGGTACCGGGAGCTGCCCCTATCGCGAGAGCACCATACAGATTAGCTCCAAGGGAACTGCAAGAGCTGTCTACGCAATTGCAGGAACTATTGGGTAAGGGTTTTATCAGACCTAGCTCATCACCGTGGGGAGCCCCAGTCCTGTTTGTCAAGAAGAAGGACGGAACTTTCCGCATGTGATCGACTACAGGGAATTGAACAAGGCAACAGTAAAGAATCGTTATCCTCTCCCGCGCATTGATGATGTGTTTGATCAACTACAAGGGTCGAGTTACTATTCCAAGATAGACCTAAGATCGGGTTATCATCAACTAAGGATACGAGATGAAGACATTTCAAAGACCACCTTCAGAACAAGGTATGGCCACTACGAGTTCTTGGTTATGCCGTTCGGGTTGACCAATGCACCAGCGGTTTTCATGGACCTAATGAACCGAGTGTGCAAACCCTATCTAGACAAGTTCGTCATTGTCTTCATCGATGACATCCTTATTTACTCAAGGAATAAGGAAGAACACGAAGCACACCTTAGACTGATTCTGGAGCTGTTGAGACGAGAACAGTTGTATGCAAAATTTACAAAGTGCGACTTCTGGATACGAGAGGTCCATTTCTTGGGCCATGTGGTCAATGAGAATGGGATACACGTTGACCCGGCAAAGATAGCAGCTATCAAGAACTGGGCTACGCCTAAGACTCCGACCGAGGTACGATAGTTTCTCGGGTTGGCTGGCTATTATCGACGGTTCATCGAAGGGTTCTCGAAGATTGCTCAACCTCTCACCGCATTGACTCATAAAGGCACTATGTACGATTGGGGTGATAAACAAGAATCTGCATTTCAGATTCTGAAGCAAAAACTCTATACAGCGTCAATTCTATCCCTGCCTGAGGGAACCGATGATTCTGTTGTTTACTGTGATGCTTCTATACAAGGCCTCGGTTGCGTACTAATGCAACGCAATAAGGTGATTGCCTATGCATCACGACAACTGAAGATACATGAGAGAAACTACACGACACACGACCTAGAGCTTGGAGCAGTCGTGTTTGCACTAAAGATATGGAGACATTACTTGTACGGTACCAAGCGCACCATTTACACCGATCACAAGAGTCTCCAGCACATCTTCGAACAGAAGGACCTAAATATGAGACAATGTCGTTGGGTCGAGTTGTTAAACGACTATGACTGTACGATCAAGTATCATCCGGGCAAGGCCAACGTAGTTGCGGACGCACTGAGTCGGAAGGAAACACCCAAGCCAAGACGAGTTTGAGCATTGCAACTCACCATACACACTGGTTTACCCGACCAAATCCGCAATGCTCAACTTGAGGTGTTAAAAGACGAGAATTTGAAAGCCGAATCGCTACGAGGTATGGAGAAGCAACTGGAAACCAAGTCGGACGGAATCCGCTACTTCATGGATCGAACATGGATCCCCTCGTATGGAAACCTACGAGAATTAGTAATGGACGAAGCTCAGAAATCATGGTACTCAATCCACCCAGGTTCAGACAAGATGTACCACGACCTGAAGGTTCTTTACTGGTGGCCAAACATGAAAGCAGATATCGCCACCTACGTGAGCAGATGTTTGACCTGTTCTAAGGTTAAAGTAGAGTATCAACGACCGTCTGGTTTACTCGAACAGCCAGAAATACCAGTATGGAAGTGGGAGCAGATATCTATGGACTTCATCACCAAACTCCCTCGGACTCCCAGCGGATGCGATGCCATTGGGTGATCGTGGATCGCTTGACGAAATCCGCACACTTTCTGGCAATCCGGGAGACTGATCGTATGGAAAGTTAACACGTATCTACCTAAGGGAGGTAGTCTCTCGGCACGGCGTGCCAATTTCCATTATCTCTGATCGTGACGCTCGATTCACTTCACACTTCTGGCAATCCTTACAACGAGCACTAGGAACGCGGCTGGATATGAGCACCGCGTACCACCCTCAAACCGATGGCCAAAGTGAGCGTACGATTCAGACCCCAGAAGACATGTTACGTGCCTGCTCATAGATTTTGGCAGCAGTTAGGAAACTCACTTACTGCTAGTTGAGTTTTCTTACAACAATAGCTATCACACATCGATCAAAGCTGCCCCATTTGAGGCACTGTACGGGCGTAAGTGCCGATCACCTATCTGTTGGGCGGAAGTTGGAGAAAGTCAACTTACCGGCCCTGAACTTGTGCACGAGACGACTGAGAAGATTGTGCAGATCCGTAACCGTATGGCAGCAGCCCGTGATCGATAGAAAAGTTACGCTGATAAGCGTCGCCGGCCGTTGGAATTCCAAATAGGTGACAGGGTGCTTTTGAAAGTGTCACCTTGGAGGGTGTAATTCGTTTCGGGAAACGCGGGAAACTAAGCCCTAGGTACGTGGGACCGTTTGAGGTTGTCAAACGGGTTGGCCCCGTGGCCTACCAATTGAACCTACCCGAAGAACTCCGTGGAGTACACAATGTGTTCCACGTCTCCAACTTGAGAAAATGCCTGGCAGACGAGACTCTTATCGTTCCGTTAGACGAGATACATGTGGACGAACAGCTACATTTCGTCGAGGAACCAGTGGAAGTCATGGATCGAGAGGTCAAAACGCTCAAACATAGTCGTATCCCTATCGTCAAAATCCGTTGGAACACAAAGCGTGGACCAGAATTTACCTGGGAACGCGAAGATCAGATGAAGAAGAAGTACCCTCAACTGTTCCAAAATCAGGCATCTACCTCTTAGATACGCAGGTACTCTATTCAACATGCGTCACAAACCGTTGAGCCTTGTACTTCCCCGTAAAAACCACGTAACAAGATGTACTAATTTTCGGGACGAAAATTCCTCCAACAAGGGGACGATGTGACACCACGTAATTTCAGATTTACATTATTTAAACCGTTGTCGTTAACATTTACCAGTACTCACTAATACTCGAAACGTATACAAACACCGCCACCGACATCGCTAATCAAATTATGATAAATACTAACGCGGGTATTTGTTGAGGATTCACATAAACGAGATTACCTAAGGAATCCTATTAATTAATAGAGCTCGCTCATCTACGTCGTTATCAACCGAAACAAATTCGGGAACTCGGGTACCTAAGTACAGGGACCAAACCTGACAATTGCCAAACTGGGGCTGGGTATAAATATCCACACACCAGCCAAACACACCCTATTTCTGCTCTCTTTCTCTCCTACGCTCTCTACACCCCCGATTGTTCATCCTAGCACCAAATCCCACCCGATTGAGCTTGTTTTTGTCGGATTAGACCACCCAACAGCTGAGAAATTACGATCCCAGCAGGTAGGCGACCTCGTTCATCCGTTTTAATGCTCGTTTCACTGCTGCAAATATGGGGTTCGGGTGTTCGGGTTCAACCCGAATGCATGTGGTCGTGGGGGTGCGTGTGAGGTCAATCAGAGTATGCATTCCACTTAGACATGTTAGGAGAGTGTTTCTGGAAGTCCTGATTGTGAGAAAACCGAGCACGGAACAGCCGAAGGCAGTTCGACCCACCCTGCAGTCGCGACCTGCTGCAGTTTGCGATTGGGCCAATCGCGCGACTGAGTTATGCGACTGGGTCCTTCACACGATTGATCGGGGCGACTGGGTTGAGACGTGCGAATGAACCCGTGCGACTGAGTCAACCGAATGAATGTGTGCGATTGAGTCGACCGAATGAATGCATGCGACTGAGTATCACCCGACTGAAGGTCCAACCGCATGAATGAACGTTCATTCGTGCGATTGGTTATTGATTCGGGTGAATGGGTGATGTGTGGTACGACTGAAGGCTAAGTCTCATGAATGAGGGTTCAATCGTACGAGGGAAGTTGATTTGTACGATTGAAGGTCCATTCGTGCGAATGAAGTGTCCAGTCGTGCGTCTAGCCTTGTTATGCGATTGGAGTCATTTTGAGTGAATCCTTCTGGTGTGCGAAGTGTCTATCGTGTGATGATAAGTTCACATCAATAAAAATGTCATTTCTTGACCACAAAGATTAAAGTCCACGCAATCAACAGACATATACTTTTCAACCCGAAACAACCTAACTGTTTACAAATATCAACAACCCATTTGAAATCTACGTGAAGTCTAATACGTCTATGACCGCTTGTGTGTGTGACACCCACGACCGAACCCATGCGACCCGACCTGATTAAACATGTCTATTGACGCTAAACACAACATTAATGCTTAACACAACTGTCAATAGGTGTTTGACAGCGCATCGTGAACAACACTTGGGAGACTTACATCCTACATACTAGTTACATCATCTGTGAGTTTCACGGCCCCTATTTTACATCTCTTTCCTTTTGGGGGAGAAAACATGCAAACAGATTTACATTTACTTAAATGGTTGTAGTAATATTGATATCGCTTGTTACGTTAGTGCAAACACACACATGTCCTCACACACTCGAACCGTTAGTAATGGGATTAGCGAGGTAATTTTGAGTAGTACTACTGGGTCTGACAAACCCCGCCCGGGCTAGTCGCGCTAGCTTGATTGGAGGTCAAACGGGTGCTAAATTGACCTAACATACGATTGCCACGGTCGGTTAAGACGTGGTGGAAACACATTGTCATGGTCTGATGAGACATGACGGGATACACGATTGCCACGGTCGGCTAAGACGTGGTGGAAACACAAATAGGACGTAAACAGTCAGCTTCGGTTCGAAACGCTAAGTAACAAGAACATAGGCTAGCTACCTAACGATATGCTTTATGTACTAAACCATTGAAACGCAAAACATGGAAACGCTTACGAATACATTTCTTATCGATTAAACCTGTGAACTCACCAACTTTATGTTGACACATTTTAGCATGTTTTCTCAGGTCACAGGAACGCATAGGCTCATGATGCACGCTACAGGAATCGCACTCAGGACATGCATTCATCTAGTTTATTTTCAGCATTGAACATTTTGTCTAAACATGACTATTGTAACAGTATTGTAATGGATTTACAACTTTTGTACATGCTTCCGCACTATTGAAAACTCTGCTTATGTTCGCGTGAATGAAGTCAATGTTTATTTCAAAATTCATATAGTGTCGTTCGATATGACTGTGTCTGAGATCCTGGTATGTCACACGCCTAACGGTAAAACCCTGTTCGTGGAAATTGAGGGTGTGACATGTTTCCACAAGTATGAACGACTACGGACATTTAGAGTAAATAATTTACTCATGGATTAAACATGCTAAATTGGAACATTAATTGAAACATTATAACCAGATAATTTTACTCAAATAATAAAGAGTTCCACATATTCAAATACAAAATTTGATCAAGTCCAATCACTAGAATATCGAAGTCCTAAGGCACCAGTATGACTTTCATGCTTTGCCCTTTCGAGGAGCTTCGTGAGTGGATCCGCAATCTTTTGATCAAATTGAACTTTGTGAATACATTTTTTACCTTTTCAACTTCATCTCTTATGTAGTTAAATCTCCGCTCATTGTGCCTAATATTTTGATGTGCACGGGGTTCCTTGATTTGAGTAATCACACCCTCGTTATCACAAAAGATTTCTAAGGGGTCTTGAATGGTAGAGACCACCCTTAGATCGGCGATAAACCCTTTATTCATGCAGCTTCCAAAGTTGCTAATGAGGCGGCTATGTATTCGTATTTTGTAGTGGACAATGTTACCCTATTCATAATGGAGACAAACCCCGATTGTGATCGAGGATCATCTCGATCAGTTTGGAAACTCGCATTCATGTAACCCTTTACAACGAGTTCCTCTTTCTCAGATCCGTATATTAGAAACATATCCTTAGTCCTCCTAAGGTATTTAAATATACTTTTAACAGCCATCCAATGGCTATTACTTGGATTCTACTGATATTTTCTTGTCATGCTTAACGCGCATGACACGTCCGGTCTTAGTGCATATCATCGCATATATGATGGATCCTATAGCAGACGCATATGGGATGTCCTTTATACAATCTTGCTCATCCTTTGAGCTTGGACATTGAGATGCACTCAATATTGTCTTTCTTTGAACAGGTACCATACCTTTCTTAGAGTTTTCCATCTTGAAACTTTTTCAAGATTTTATCAATATATGCACTTTGGTTTAGACCTATCAACCGCCTCGATCTATCCCTATAGATCTTTATTCCCAAAATATAGGCGGCTTCACCGAGGTCTTTCATGGAAAAACAATTTCTAAGCCAGGTTTTAACACCTTCCACGGTTGGAATGCCTTTTCCATATAGTACTATGTCATCAACATACAATACTAATAATGTGATTACACTCCCACTAGCCTTTTTATACACACAAGCCTTGTCAGCGTTCTTGATGAAACCAAATTTCTTGATCTCTTCATCAAAACATTGATTCCAACTTCTCGATGCTTGTTTCAATCCATAGATTGATTTCTTTAACTTGCAACTTTATTAGGATGCTTTGGATCGACAAAACCTTCAGGCTGAACCATATAGACATCTTCCTCAAGATATCTATTTAGGAAAGCGGTTTTGACATCCATTTGCCAAATCTCATAATCATAATGAGCAGCTATGGCAAACAATATCCTTATAGACTTTACCATCGCAACAGGTGAGAAGGTTTCATCATAATCAACCCCTTGAGTTTGAGTGAAACCTTTTGCTACAAGTCTTGCCTTGTAAGTATCCAAATTTTCCATGCATATCTGTTTTCATCTCGAAAACGCACTTGTATCCAACCGGTTTGGAGTTAAGTGGAGGGTCAACCAATTCCTAGACTTGGTTGTCATACATGGATTGCATCTCTATATTCATGCTTCCAGCCATTTGTCAGAATCCGAATTGGATATAGCATCATGGTATGTAGTTGGCTCATCAGAGTCAACCTCATAGCATCCATCCATGAAAAATCCATATATTTCAGGTGGAATACTAACTCTACCAGATCTGTGAACGTTTTGTGCGTATTGATCAACCTCTTGATCGTCATCAACAACCTCTTTTTGATAGCCAGTGTCAACCAAACGTGTATCCGCTTGTGGATCTTTATTTTCATCAAATTCCATTGTTCTATGCGTCACTCCTTCCATAAGGAAATTGGCTTCCAAGAACTCTGCCCTTCGAGCAATAAATTCCTTTTGCTCTGTTGGATCAAAGAAGTAGTATCCTATACAGTCTTTGGGATATCCTAAAAGAATTGATCTGCCTAAGATACATATTAAATTGATGTGGCTAATGTGATATGATCCAAGTCGGGTCATACCCAATAACAAGCTAGACAAACACCTGCAATATTTGTTTATTGATTTGATCAATTAAATAAATATCAACACTATATACATTTAGAGAATGGTTTTCTAAATGCAAGATGCATTTGAGAAATGAATAAATAACATAGGTTTATTTATTTAAGAGAGTACTTTGTATTGTTATTTAATAGATTAAATAACATTATTTAGTTAATATAGCATGTCTTGTTATTTGCCAAAAAATACAAGTTTATTTAAAGGGGTTTAATTAAACTTGTTAAAAACAAATTGTGTGGAAGAATTAAAAAGGGAAGCCCCTCATTGGACCCCTTTAATTCTCGGCCCTATGGCTGGCAAATACACACCACCAAATGTTGGTGGTTACTTAATGCATACACAAGACCACATGCAAGATCATCACTTTCTCATTTCTCAAAACAAGACTTCTTCTCTCCCTTCTTTCTCTCTTGAATTCGGACCAAAGAAGGCAGAAAAAAGGGGTGAAAACTCAGCTGTGAAAAGGGGTTCAAAGCTGTGAAATGGTGTTGAGAATCCTAGCTTTCAAAGGTGCTTTGTTGGTGGCTTGGGGTATGCTTACTTGAGGTCTTCTCCCTTGAAGATTCAGCCACATTTTCATCTTCTTTCACCTCAAGAATTTGATTTTTGAGCAGCTACAAAGGTTGTAGTTTCATCATCTTATGTTTATCTTATTGTATGCATTTTCGTATAATGATCCATGGCTTTGGGGTTTGTTTATTAAATGGGTTTAATAATCATGACATTAACATGTTTTAAAACAAAAATCAGTTGCGTTTTCATATAAACAAAGTTATATGAGCTTTGATAAACATGTTAAAACCCCTACAATGGCATCAAGAGCCACTTATACGATTGCATACATGTATTATACATACTAGTTCACGGTTTTGTGGTGCTTGACACCACAAATCCGAGAGTTAGAAGGCTGTTTTTTGGTCACCCCTTTTTGTTTAAAAGATGTTACTTTATGCATGTAAGGATCTTTAAAAATATAAATCATTAGATGATTGTTTGTTAGGACTAAACCCATTTGTTCTTGGTTTATGTTGGCCAAGAAAATGGGTTAAAAAGGGGCTGCCAAAATCGTGACATTAGGATATGTTTGAATATGTTGTTTGTTGATTATGCATAACAAAGCCTTGACCTTATGGATTATGGATGATTGATTGGTTGTCATGTTATATTCATTTGGGCATGTAATAATTTAATTTTTGTTTCAAGTCTTGTTTTGTAATCTATTCATTCATATGGTTTGTAATAAATAGATTAGGAGTTTTTCTTTACTAGAAAAAATGTATTAGGATACATATTTTGTAAGGATGCTCAAGATCAAGACTTGAAGAAAAGATGGACAAAGAGGATGCTTGAAGATGTGGATTCAAGTGGGAGTTCTTTTTGTCAACCATGTGTCATGTTCTTAACCCTTAGGACAAGACCTTTTGACACACTTGTTTTGGCTAAACAAGTGTGCTCAACTTAGTATGCTTTGTTATGCATATGTGAATGTTTTGGTTATGCTTGGTTGAATGCTTATGATGTTGTTTGTTTTGAATATTTGGATGTGATTAACAAACCATCAATTAAAACAAGCTATAACAAGAAATTGGTTCTCAAATCATTAAGCAAAATAGAATGGTTCTATAAAAGGAGTTAATGGTTTGCAAAATAAAATGGGTTTTATTTAAAAGAACCAATAGGGTACCATATGGTTGAATGCATACAATCATATGGCACATAGACTTTTCTACACAAGAATTGTGAAATTGTAAATCCCTTTTGAAAACAAGTTAAACACCGTCCTTTTACACAACACTTAAGTGCAAACTCTTAGTGGGATAAAGGTCACCTAACCACTTTGAGGGAACTTGTAACTTGAGGTGAGAATACCATGTTTGTGGGATAAAGGTCACCTAACCACTTATGTAGTAAACTCACACGTGTGTGGAAGTAGGATGACTTGATTTGTAAAATATATTGAATGGATCACCTAAAATATGTTTTACAAAAGGTGTTGATGGGATAAACATGCCGTTATAAACATAAGATGTTCAAATGATCCCATACCACTAGAAGTTGCAATAGGTTGCAATTGTCATTTATGACTACCTTGTTTATTTAAATAATGGGATAAAGGTCACCTAACCAATAAATATAACGTTGGATTCTAAAATTTTATTTATTAATGGTCTATGAGACATAAAGGGTATTGATAAATGAAATATAATTATATCAACGATTACTAATGGAAATTTGTAAAATCTTGTAGATGGCCGACAACAACAACTCTAATAACGATGTACCAAACCAAAACAACCAATCCCTAAGGGCGATCCTTCAAAGGGATCGTCTAACACCTAACAATTTCATGGATTGGTACCGCAACTTAAGAATCGTTCTCAAGCAAGAAAAGTGGGCCTACATCCTTGATGATCCCATCCCCGATGAACCTAACGAGGAGGATGTGGAAGCCTATAATGATTGGGTTAGATATGTGGAAGACTCCATCCAAGTTTCTTTCCTAATGTTAGCAAGTATGACACCCGAACTCCAAAAGGAGTATGAGCTCCATGGAGCTTATGACATGATCACTCAGTTGCGGGAAACGTTCCAGCAATAAGCTAGAGTGGAGTGCTACGAAACGGTTCAAGCGCTTCATGCATGTCGGATGGAGGAATCCCAATCAGTTTCATCTTATGTTCTTAAGATGAAAAGCCACATCGACCGTCTTCAAAGGCTAAACTGTCCTGTCTCAAAAGAGTTGGCCACGGATTTGATCCTTAACGGCCTAACTAAAAAGTTTGAGGCATTTGTCATGAACTACAACATGAACGGATGGGACAAGAGCATAAATGAACTTCATTCAATTCTCAAATCAGCCGAGGAGGGAATGGGTAAAAGGGTTTTACCCGTTCTCACCATTAATGAAGGTGGGAGAAGGAGAAGGTCTCTACCCCCTCCTAAGGCAACTGTTGCCAAAGGAAAGGGGCACGTTGGGGGAAAAGGGAAGATGGTTGTTAGGGCGCAACCTTCGAAGCCCAAGGAGAAGAAGCAAAAGGTTGCTGTCAACGACCCATGCTTCAAATGTGGTGAGATAGGGCATTGGATGAGAAATTATCCAGTCTATCTCAAAGAGTTGAGAGAAAAGAGGGATGCGGGCAAACCTCGGGTATAATTTACATGATACATGTTGAGCTAAATGTTATTTCTTCTAACACATGGGTATTAGATACCGGATGTGGAACTCACATTTGCAATTTATTGCAGGGGTTCAAAAGAAATAAGCATTATGCAAAAGGGGAAATAAGTCTCTTCATGGGCAGTGGTGCAAAGGTTCACGTGGAAGCCCAAGGAGACTACATTTTGAACCTTCCAAGTGGTTTGGAAGTTATTTTAAATAATGTATTATATGCTCCTAGCTTGACTAGGAACATAATTTCTGTTTCCCGTTTAAGACAATATGATTATGATTTCAAGTTTGTTGACAATGATATTCATGTTTCTTTAAATCATGTATTTTATTTTAAAGCTATACCTTGTAATGGTATTTATGAATTGGTTCATGAAAACGCAACATATGATAGCTCGATATACCAAGCAACCACCAAAAGACTCAAATTAGATTTGAGTGATACCTACCTTTGGCATTGTCGTCTTGGTCATATAAACAAGAAACGTATACAAACACTTCAAAAGAATGGTCTTTTAAAAACAAATGAATGTGATTCATTTGATGTATGTGAATCTTGTTTACAAGGAAAAATGACTAAGGCACCCTTTAGTGGAACTAACGAAAGGGCAAAAGATTTATTAGGTATCATACATTCGGATGTATGTGGTCCTTTTAAGCCAATGACTAGGAATGGTGAAAGATACTTCATTACCTTTATCGACGATTATAGTCGCTATGGGTATGTGTACTTATTAAGGCACAAAGATGAAGCTTTTGAAATGTTCAAAATCTTCAAGAATGAAGTAGAAAATCAACTCAACAAGTCAATTAAAGTTCTCCGCACCGATAGAGGTGGTGAATACCTAAGTGATGTTTTTCAAGATCATCTTAGGAGTTGTGGGATTGTCTCACAACTCACTCCACCTGGAACACCACAACATAATGGTGTGTCTGAGAGGAGGAATCAAACCTTATTGGATATGGTTCGATCTATGATGGCTAAAAGCACATTGCCTCTATCATTTTGGGGTTTCGCTTTGCTCTCCGCGGCCCGTATTCTGAATATGGCCCCAACCAAAAAGGTGGAAAAGACACCTTTTGAAATATGGCATGGAAGAGTTCCATCCCTATCATACTTAAGGGTCTGGGGTTGTGAGGCTTATGTTAAGACTCCCACCCCAAACAAATTAGTTGTCCGATCCACAAAGTGTATCTTTGTTGGATATCCTAGAGATTCTTTGGGATATTATTTCTATGATCCACTGGAACAAAAGGAGTTTGTTGCCAGAAAGGGTGAGTTCTTAGAAACAAAATTCCTTATGGAAGGAACTAGTAGTAGAACAGTGGATCTTGAGGAGGATCAAGAACCACAGCCCGATACACGTTTGGTTGAAACTAGCACTCAACATGAGGATGTTGAGGATGATCAAGCGGTTGATCAATACACACAAAACATTCACAGAAGTGGTAGAATTAGTAATCCACCTGAAAGATACGGATTTTTTATGGATGGATGCTATGTGGTAGATTCAGATGAACCAACCACATATCATGATGCAGTGTCCAATTTGGACTGTGACAAATGGCTTGAAGCCATGAACGTTGAGATACAATCCATGTATGACAATCAAGTTTGGGAATTGTTATACCACCTCTTAATTCCAAAGTAGTTGGAAGTAAGTGGGTTTTCAAGAAGAAAACCGATATGCATGGAAACTTGGATACTTACAAAGCTAGACTTGTAGCAAAGGGTTTCACTCAAACTCAAGGGGTTGACTATGATGAAACCTTCTCACCTGTTATGATGCTAAAGTCTATAAGGATATTGTTTGCCATAGCTGCTCATTATGACTATGAGATTTGGCAAATGGATGTCAATACCGCCTTCCTAAATGGATATCTTGAGGAAGATAGCTATATGGTTCAGTCTGAAGGTTTTGTCGATCCAAAACATCCTGATAAAGTATGCAAGTTAAAGAAATCAATCTTTGGATTGAAACAAGCATCGAGAAGCTGGAATCACCGTTTTGATGAGGAGGTAAAGAAATTTGGCTTCATCAGAAACGCTGATGAGGCTTGTGTGTACAGGAAGGCTAGTGGGAGCATAATAACCTTCCTAGTATTGTATGTTGATGACATACTACTATTTGGAAATGACATTCCAACCTTGGAAGGTGTAAAAACCTGGCTTGGAAGTTGTTTTTCCATCAAGGATCTTGGTGAAGCAGCCTATATTCTGGGAATAAAGATCTATAGAGATAGATCAAGGCGGCTTATTGGTTTGAATCAAAGTGCATACATTGACAAAATCTTGAAAAGGTTCAAGATGGGAAACTCTAAGAAAGGTAGTGTACCTATTCAGAGAGGGACAATATTGAGTATGACTCAATGTCCAAGCTCAAAGGTGGAGCAAAATAGAATGAAGGCAATCCCATATGCATCTGCTATAGGATCCATCATGTATGCAATGATATGCACTAGACCAGATGTGTCATGCGCTTTAAGCATGACAAGTAGATACCAGCAAAACCCTGGTGATAGTCATTGGATGGCTGTCAAGAATGACGGGTTTGCTAGAACACAAAATCCATGTTTAACCTTTTAAACATTCTGAAAACGCAGCGGATATATGGCTTTTAAAAACGATTTTTAAAGCTGAAATTTCATGTTCTTTATGTTCATTTAATATGAAAAAAACAAACCCAAACAATAAGGATCATATATGTGAATGATCAAGCTATGAATATATGCTAAACTACACATAAAAGCACATAATATGACAGCCACAAAGGGCTGTCAAGCTACCTCCTTCCAGCAGCAAAAACGACCAAAATTGAGAGATTTGGGATGCTAAAATCGGCCAAGAACTCAAGTGTAGAGGTCCTCAAGTGTCTATACCCCAAGCCCTTGCAATGCACCTTCTTGTTAGGTAGATTATCACCAAGAACACAACAAAGCTTGCTCTTCAAAAACTCCTAAAGAAGCTGCCAGGTTCGAGATTTTGAGAGAGAAAGAGAGAAAGTTTTTTGTTGCATGCTAAATGAGAGTGGGCAGTGAGAAGTTGAGTTACCTAGACCACTTAATGTGTGTTGTTGTCCAAGACCAATTTGGTCCAATAGGAAATAAGGGGGGGACGGCCAAAGGGTTTTAAATTTTGGGTTCCCTCCTTCAAATATCACACATTAAAAGTCTTGCCAACTAGACATACAAATAACAATTTAATTTGTATGTACAAGTTATATACAACTTATACAATTAACTATTTAACTTATAAGTTGTAGTTTCTCATTATTATTTGGTGTCATCTAACTAATTTAAATAACACTTCAAATAATATTATTCAACAAAATATCCTAATAAGTTGTTCTCTCTCATATGCAATTTATTTAGAAAACCCATTTTCTAAGTTGGTGTAAATATTTAATTGCATGATCTTATCATCAATTAAATATTAATTGATGATTGCTAAGCTTGTTATTGGGTATAACCCGACTTGGATCATAACGTACTAACCACATCAATATTCTAAGTGTCTTGGGCACACAGAATCCTACAATCTCCCACTTGCCCAAGATTCATAGAAGATTGATGCAAGCAGTAAATACCGCCTAACAACGGTTTACTACCTTAATACGTATGACTTATAGCCATTCAATAACATCATCCCTTTCAAGTACCCTACTTGAAATGATTTAGGTGAATTAATCATCTATCCTTTTGTTTCAGATGTCATGTTAAATCCAAGAACATAGAATGATCATTTCTTGTTGATTTAACTTAATCAGGCCTTAGACATCTAACTCTCAACGAATAAGAGGAACAAATTCCATCTTGACTACATACGTTTCTCACAAACACCTCGTGTTATACCTGAACATATCCTTATGTACTGTCCACTACTTCAGGACAGTGAAGAACAGGCTCAAGGTATAATACTTTGTGAATATCAAAACCCAATATGTATCTCAGGTCGGAGGATACCAAATGATATTCGCCTTTACTCAAATTTACTTATGATCAATCAATAAGATTCCATGTAGTAAAATTTGAGATGCGGGTTAGTCCAATATTTGTATCCCACAAATATCTATGAACCTTGGTAGCAACCCATTGCTCTATATTCATCCTTATGAATATCAACCAATCCAAGTTCATAATAGTCTTACCTTCAAACTTGTTCCCACAAGTGTGAACGACTACGGACATTTAGAGTAAACATTTTACTCATGGATTAAACATGCTAAATTGGAATATTATTTGAAAGATTATAACCAAATAATTTTATTCAAATAATAGAAAGTTCCACATATCCAAATACAAAATTTACAGATCAAATCCAATCACTAGAATATCGAAGTCCCATGGCACAAGTATGACCTTCATGCTTTGCCTTTTCAAGGAGCTTCGTGAGAGGATCCGTAATGTTTTGATCCGTGTGAACTTTGCGAATACATATCTTTCCCTTTTCAACTTCATCTCGTATGTAGTTGAATCTCCGCTCAATGTGCCTAGTCTTTTGATGAGCACGGGGTTCCTTTATTTGTGCAATCGCACCCTCGTTATCACAAAAGATCTCTAGGGGGTCCTGAATGGAAGGGACAACCCCTAGATCGGCAATGAATTTCTTCAACCATGCAGCTTCTTGAGCTGCCAATGAGGCGGCGACGTATTCTGATTCTGTAGTTGATAGAGCCACCACGTCCTGCTTGGAGCTCTTCCAAGAAACCGCTCCTCTATTCAGAATGAAAATGTATCCCGATTGTGACCGAGAATCATCACGATCGGTTTGGAAACTCGCATCCGTGTAACCTTTTACAGCGAGTTCCTCGTCACCAGATCCATAGATTATGAACATATCTCTTGTCCTCCTTAGGTACTTAAGTATGTTCTTAACAACCATCCAATGACTGTTTCCAGGATTTTGCTGGTAACGGCTTGTCATGCTTAAGGCGCATGACACGTCCGGTCGAGTGCATATCATTGCATACATGATGGATCCAATAGCAGATGCGTATGGGATTGCCTTCATTTTATCTTGCTCATCCTTTGAGCTTGGACATTGAGTCGTACTCAACATCGTTCCTCTTTGAATAGGTACGGTACCTTTCTTAGAGTTTTCCATCTTGAACCTTTTCAAGATTTTATCAATGTATGCACTTTGATTCAAACCAATCAACCGCCTTGATCTATCCCTATAGAACTTTATTCCCAGAATATAGGCGGCTTCACCAAGATCCTTAATGGAAAAACAACTTCCAAGCCAGGTTTTTACACCTTCCAAGGTTGGAATGTCAAATAGTAGTATGTCATCAACATACAATACTAGGAAGGTTATTGAGCTCCCACTAGCCTTCTTATACACACAAGCTTCATCAGCGTTTTTGATGAAGCCAAATTTCTTGACCTCCTCATCAAAACGATGATTCCAGCTTCTCGATGCTTGTATCAATCCATAGATTGATTTCTTTAACTTGCATACTTTATTAGGATGTTTTGGATCAACAAAACCTTCAGGCTGAACCATATAGACATCTTCCTCAAGATATCCATTTAGGAAAGCGGTTTTGACATCCATTTGCCAAATCTCATAATCATAATGAGCAGCTATGGCAAACAATATCCTTATAGACTTTAGCATCGCAACAGGTGAGAAGGTTTCATCATAATCATCCCCTTGAGTTTGAGTGAAACCCTTTGCTACAAGTCTAGCTTTATAAGTATCCAAGTTTCATGCATATCGGTTTTCTTCTTGAAAACCCACTTACTTCCAACTACCTTGGAATTAAGAGGTGGTACAACAAGTTCCCAAACTTGGTTGTCATACATGGATTGCATCTCAACGTTCATGGCTTCTAGCCATTTATCACAATCCGAATTGGACATTGCATTATGGTATGTGGTCGGTTCATCTGAATCTACCACATAGCATCCATCCATGAAAAATCCATATCTTTCAGGTGGATTACTAGTTCTACCACTTCTGCGAACGTCTTGTGTGTATTGATCAACCCCTTGATCATCCTCAACATCCTCATGTTGAGTGCTAGTTTCAACCAAACGTGCATCGGGTTGTGGTTCTTGATCCTCTTCAAGATCCACTGTTCTACTGCAAGTTCCTTCCATAAAGAACTTTGCTTCTAAGAACTCACCCTTTCTGGCAACAAACACTTTTTGTTCCAGTGGATCATAGAAATAATATCCCATAGAATCTCTAGGATATCCAACAAAGATACACTTGGTGGATCGGACTTCCAATTTGTTTGGGGTGGGAGTCTTAACATAAGCCTCACATCCCCAAACCCTTAAGTATGATAGGGATGGAACTCTTCCATGCCATATCTCAAAAGGTGTCCTTTCCACCTTTTTGGTTGGGGCCATATTTAAAATACGGGCCGCAGAGAGCAAAGCGAAACCCCAAAATGACAGAGGTAATGTGCTTCTAGCCATCATAGATCGGACCATATCCAATAAGGTTCGATTCCTCCTCTCAGACACACCATTATGTTGTGGTGTTCCAGGTGGAGTGAGTTGTGAGACAATCCCACAACTCCTAAGATGATCTTGAAAAGCATCACTAAGGTATTCACCTCCTCTATCGGTACGAAGAACTTTAATTGACTTATTGAGTTGATTTTCTACTTCATTCTTGAAGATTTTGAACATTTCAAAAGCTTCATCTTTGTGCCTTAATAAGTACACATACCCATAGCGACTATAATCATCGGTAAAGGTAATGAAGTATCTTTCACCATTCCTAGACATTGGTTTAAAAGGACCACATACATCCGAATGTATGATTCCTAATAAATCTTTTGCCCTTTCGGAAGTTCCACTAAAGGGTGCCTTAGTCATCTTACCTTGTAAACAAGATTCACAAACATCAAATGAATCACATTCATTTGTTTTTAAAAGACCATTCTTTTGAAGTGTTTGTAAATGTTTCTTGTTTATATGACCAAGACGACAATGCCAAAGATAGGTATCACTCAAGTCCAACTTGAGTTTCTTGGTGTTAGTTTGGTACAATGAACTATTTAAAGTATTTTCATGAACCAATTCATAAATACCATTAATTGGAATAGCTTTAAAATAGAACATACCATTTAAAGAAACATGAATACCATTTTCAATAAAAGATAATACATAATCATAATGTCTTAATTGGGATACAGAAATAATGTTCCTAGTCAAACTAGGAGCATACAAAACATTCTTCAAAATAACTTCCAAACCACTTGGAAGTCTTAGGTTGTAGTCCCCACGAGCTTCAACTAAGACTTTAGTTCCATTGCCCAGGAAGAGGCTTACATCCCCTTGTTTGAAGTCCCTACTTCTTGTGAACCCCTGCAACAAATTGCAAATGTGAGTTCCACATCGGTATCCAATACCCATGTGTTAGAAGATGTAACATTAAGATCAATATGAATCATGTATATTGTACCCGAGGTCTGCCCGGCATCCCTCTTTGCTTTCAACTCTTGGAGATGGACAGGACAATTCCTTACCCAATGTCCTATCTCCCCACACTTGAAGCATGGGTCATTAGTAGCAACCTTTTGCTTCTTCACTTGTGGTTTGGGCGGTACCCTTACCACCCCTTTCCCTTTCCCCAAACCGGGTCCCTTACCCTTGGCAACCTTTGCCTTGGGTGCGGGATGAGGCCTTTTGATGTTCCCACCTTCATTGATTGTGAGAAAGGGTAAAACCCTTTTACCCATGGCCGCCTCGGCCGTTTTGAGCATTGAGTGAAGCTCACCAATGCTTTTGTCCCATGCATTCATGTTGTAGTTCAATACGAATGTCTCGAACTTCTTGGTTAGGCCATTTAGGATCAAATCCGTGGCCAACTCCTTCGAGACGGGACAATTTAGCCTCTCGAGGCGGTCAATATGACTTTTCATCTTAAGTACATAAGATGAAACAGATTGGTTGTCGTCCATACGACATGCATGGAGTGCTCGAACCGTTTCGAACCGCTCAACCCTTGCTTGCTGTTGGAACGTTTCCTTCAGCTGGGTTATCATGTCGTAAGCTCCGTGATGTTCATACTCCTTTTGGAGATCCGGATTCATGCTCGCTAGCATGAGACAAGACACTTGGACGGAGTCCTCAGTGTATTTCAGCCAACCGTTAAAGGCCTCCTCATCATCCTCGCTAGGTTGATCGGGGATAGGGTCGTCTAAAATATATGATCTTTTCTCTTGCTTGAGAACAATTCTCAAGTTTCGATACCAATCAATAAAGTTTTTATGATTTAGACGTTCCTTTTGGAGGATCGCTCGTAGTGATTGGTTTGACGCGGATGAGTTATCGTGATTTTCGTTATTGGTGGCCATCTACAAAATTTAACAAAGATCAATTTTAGTATTTTCGATATTGCTAATTTTAATATTTAATGCCTTTTAAGGTCAGTTTTATATTAAAATCTAGAACCCAACATTACATTTAAATTGTGGTTAGGTGACCTTTATCCCACTATTTAAATTAATAAGGTGGTCAACGATTGACGATTGCAACCATTTGCAACTTCTAGAGGTATGGGATCGACTTCAAACATCATATGCAAAGTCGGCATGTTAATCCCATCAACACCATTTGGAAACCATATATTAGGTGATCCCATCAACACCATTTGGAAACCATATTTTAGGTGATCCATTTAAGATGGTTTGCAAATCAAGTTACCCTACTTGCACACACATGTGAGTTTACCAACATAAGTGGTTAGGTGACCTTTATCCCACCAATGTGGTAATCCCACCTTAAGTCACAAGTTCCTTCAAAATGGTTAGGTGACCTTTATCCCATTAAGAGTTTCCAAATGACTTAAGTTTTGTGCAAAAGGACGGTGTTAAACTTGTTTGTTAAATGTTTAGAGGTTTCATAATTCTAGTTTAGAAAACTCTATGTACTTGTATTTGCATGCTTTCAAATACAAGGTACCTTATGGTTCTTTGATTAAAACCTATTTTAATCTTTAAAATCATTAAATCATTTTAATAACCATTTATTAACACTTAATGACTAAGAACCATTTTATATTAGCTTGTTAAGATCATTTTTATTTAGATTGTTCATCATATCCAAATATCATACAATCATTCATAAAATCATAATCAATCAAGCATAATATAACAACCACAATGAGCATATGTGCATAACCATAGCATCTAAAGTGGTCCACATGTTTGCCATCACAAGTGTGGTCCAGGTCTTTCCTAAGGGTCACAAACAATCATATGGAAAGCTTCCAAAAGCCTCCCACTTGAAACCGCATCCAAAATGCTCCATGTTTCTCTTGTGACCTTCCTTTGTGCTTCCAATGTGTATGTCTTCATATTACAAGATATAAAGTCCTAATACAAGATATCTAGTAAAATGAAAATACACCTAATCTATTTATTACACCCAATAATAAATAAATTACATTTGAAACAAAGCACAAACAAAAAATAATACAACCCAATTGAATGAATGAATACAACCAACACAAGCATCCAAACATCACACGGTCCATGGCTAGGTTATGCACACTATCATCCAATGATCATATCATCAAAACATATAATGAAACCCCTTTTAAAACCACCAAATTTCAGCCAACATAAACTGAAATTTTTGGTTTTAAATATTGTACAAACAATCAACATTTCATAATATGTATTTCTTTCAAGATTTCATCACAAGCATGTATGATATAATCTTGAAAGTTGGGGATTCATGAAAACAGAAATATAGCAGCCCATAATCAGCCTAAACTAAGTTTATAATCATGCTTTAAAACCTATTTTAAAGACTAAACAAGCAAGTCATCCACATAACCGGCTCTTGATGCCATTGACGGGTTTGCTAGAACACAAAATCCATGTTTAACCTTTTAAACATTCTGAAAACGCAGCGGATATATGGCTTTTAAAAACGATTTTTAAAGCTGAAATTTCATGTTCTTTATGTTCATTTAATATGAAAAAAACAAACCCAAACAATAAGGATCATATATGTGAATGATCAAGCTATGAATATATGCTAAACTACACATAAAAGCACATAATATGACAGCCACAAAGGGCTGTCAAGCTACCTCCTTCCAGCAGCAAAAACGACCAAAAGTGAGAGATTTGGGATGCTAAAATCGGCCAAGAACTCAAGTTTAGAGGTCCTCAAGTGTCTATACCCCAAGCCCTTGCAATGCATCTTCTTGTTAGGTAGATTATCACCAAGAACACAACAAAGCTTGCTCTTCAAAAACTCCCAAAGAAGCTGCCAGGTTCGAGATTTTGAGAGAGAAAGAGAGAAAGTTTTTTGTTGCATGCAAAATGAGAGTGGGGAGTGAGAAGTTGAGTTACCTAGACCACTTAATGTGTGTTGTTGTCCAAGACCAATTTGGTCCAATAGGAAATAAGGGGGGGACGGCCAAAGGGTTTTAAATTTTGGGTTCCCTCCTTCAAATATCACACATTAAAAGTCTTGCCAACTAGACATACAAATAACAATTTAATTTGTATGTACAAGTTATATACAACTTATACAATTAACTATTTAACTTATAAGTTGTAGTTTCTCATTATTATTTGGTGTCATCTAACTAATTTAAATAACACTTCAAATAATATTATTGAACAAAATATCCTAATAAGTTGTTCTCTCTCATATGCAATTTATTTAGAAAACCCATTTTCTAAATTGGTGTAAATATTTAATTGCATGATCTTATCATCAATTAAATATTAATTGGTGATTGCTAAGCTTGTTATTGGGTATAACCCGACTTGGATCATAACGTACTAACCACATCAATATTCTAAGTGTCTTGGGCACACAGAAACCTACAAAGAACATTCTGAAGTACTTAAGGAGGACTAAAGACATGTTCTGGATCTACGGATCTGGTGAAGAGGAACTCGTTGTAAAAGGTTACACGGATGCGAGTTTCCAAAACGATCGAGATGATTCACGATCTCAATCGGGGTACATCTTTATTCTGAATGGGGGAGCTGTTTCTTGGAAAAGCTCAAAGCAAGAAGTCGTAGCGTTGTCCACTACAGAGTCAGAATACGTCGCCGCTTCAATAGCAGCACAGGAAGCTACATGGCTGAAGAAATTCATAGCCGATCTAGGGGTAGTCCCTTCCATTCAGGATCTTCTAGAGATATTTTGTGACAACAAGGGTGCGATTGCTCAAATCAAGGAACCTCATGCTCATCAAAAGACTCGGCACATTGAACGGAGATTCAACTACATAAGGGATGAAGTTGAAAAAGGAAAGATATGTATTCGCAAAGTCCACACTGATAAAAACGTTGCGGATCCACTCACAAAGCTTCTTGAAAAGGCAAAGCATGAAGGTCATGTTTGTGCCATGGGACTTAGATATTCTAGTGACTGGGTTTGATTTTATATTTTGTATTTGGATATTGGAACTTATGTTATTTGACTTAATTATGTGGTTATAATTTTCATTTGTTCTTCTATTTTAGCATGTTTAAATCCGTGAATAAATGAGTTATTCTAAACGTCCGTAGTCAATCGTACTTGTGGGAACAATTATGAATGTAAGACTATAATGAACTTGGATTGATTGATATTCATAAGGTATGAATATAGAGCAAGAGGTTGCTACCAAGGTTCATTGATATCTATGGGATATAGATATTGGACCGACCCGCTCTCAATTATTTCTGCATGGAATCTTTGTGATTAGTCATAAGAGATATTGAGTAAAGGCGAATATCATTGTATCCTCAGACCTGAGATACATATTGGGTCTTGATATTCACCGAGTATTGTACTTTGACTTAGTACTTTGCTGTTCTGAAATATTGGCAGTACATAAGGCTGAGTTCAGGTATGATATGAGGTGATTGTGAGAGACGTATGTAGTCAAGATGGAATTTGTTCCTCTTATTTGTTGAGAGTTAGATGTCTAAGGCCTATTAAAGTTAAATCATCGGAGAATGACAATTCTGTGTCTCTTGGATTTAACATGACATCTGTAACAAAAGGATAAATGATTGATTCACCTAAAACATTTCAAGTAAGGTACTTGAAGAGGATGATGTTATTGAATGGCACTTAGTCATATACATTAGCGGTAGCAAACCGTTGCTAGGCGTCATTTGCTGCTTGCAACAATCTTCTATGAATCTTGTGCAAGTGGGAGATTGAAAGAATTGATCTGCCCAAGATACATATTAAATTGATGTGGCTAATGTGATATGATCCAAGTCGGGTCATACCCAATAACAAGCTAGACAAACACCTGCAATATTTGTTTATTGATTTGATCAATTAAATAAATATCAACACTATATACATTTAGAGAATGGTTTTCTAAATGCAAGATGCATTTGAGAAATGAATAAATAACATAGGTTTATTTATTTAAAAGAGTACTTTGTATTGTTATTTAATAGGTTAAATAACATTATTTAGTTAATATAGCATGTCTTGTTATTTGCCAAAAAATACAAGTTTATTTAAAGGGGTTTAATTAAACTTGTTAAAAACAAATTGTGTGGAAGAATTAAAAAGGGAAGCCCCTCATTGGACCCCTTTAATTCTCGGCCCTATGGCTGGCAAATACACACCACCAAATGTTGGTGGTTACTTAATGCATACACAAGACCACATGCAAGATCATCACTTTCTCATTTCTCAAAACAAGACTTCTTCTCTCCCTTCTTTCTCTCTTGAATTCGGACCAAAGAAGGCAGAAAAAAGGGGTGAAAACTCAGCTGTGAAAGGGGTTCAAAGCTGTGAAAAGGTGTTGAGAATCCTAGCTTTCAAAGGTGCTTTGTTGGTGGCTTGGGGTATGCTTACTTGAGGTCTTCTCCCTTGAAGATTCAGCCACATTTTCATCTTCTTTCACCTCAAGAATTCGATTTTTGAGCAGCTACAAAGGTTGTAGTTTCATCATCTTATGTTTATCTTATTGTTGTAAGGCCCCGTTCCCGGGCACCTCACAGTTGGCCGTCATCACCCATAAAACATACATTTAATATAACTTAATAAAAATCATGCAGCGGAAACTTTAAATTTTACTATAAATGCTTTTGTAAAGTAATACAACCCCTGTTACAAAATATCATTTGTTTGCATTACAATACAAAAACATTATCAAAAGAATGCCATCCCAAAAGAGCTGAGTAGCCGCCTCATGCCATCCTCAGCAACACTACCTGCCAACTGGAAAATACATAAAAGTCAGCGTTGCTGAGTGAGTTCTAGTTTTGTAATAAAACATACTTTTACTTATTTAAAAGTATCCTTTCGTTCATGCGTTCATACCTCATACGTACACATAGATAATATTCATTATTATCTTCATCATTCGTTATCCATCATTATCTTTAACATCTCGTATGGATTCTGTCAGACTTTACCCACTTCATAGCACTCGGCTATGATTACTGTGGTCGAATGACACAAATCCCGTTCATACTTACTTACACATTGGATATCCTTTGTACCACTACCATCTGCTATACCCCGAACGTTATTAGCTACCGGGCCGAAGTCATTAAATGAACAGCAAAACGTATGCCCGGTACTAGAGGTAAGCGGTAGGGGTTCCATACATATAAATACTTACTTGCACACATTGAAAGGTTAATTGTACCAATACCATATGCTACACCCCGAACGTTATTAGCTACCGGGCCGAAGTCAATCCATAGACAGCAAAACGTAGTGCCACAGTACGGGCCGAGGTCAACAAATGAACAACAAACATATGCCACGTACTGGGCCGAAGTCTATGGAGGGACAGCTAAACATGGTGCCACGGTACTAGAGGTAAGCGGTAGAGGTACCATGACCATGGTCAATCACATAGAAGGACCAATCGCGTTATTCAATGCTTGCAAGACATAATTCATTCGTTCATTAATGCATGTATTCATCATCATTCTTCATTTCGTTCATTCGTTAATACATGCATTCGTCATCATGTTCCTCTTTCATTATCTTTCACTTTACGATACATAATACTTCATTAATTCATTTCTCGTTATTCGTAAAGTTTCAGAAAGATAAACATACACAATCACAAGGAACATACACACATCATACATATTCATCATGCATTCATCATCATACATTGATCATCATACGTACATCATCATGCATAGCATCATACCTTACTTAACAATATTTCAATAATATTGTTAACAATAATATACTAATAATAATATTAGTAACAATTAGGGTTAATCATACTCATCATAATATGCATGAGACATCATCATTTATTAACCCTAGTCAACCCTGGTCAAACCTTGAACTTCGAACTTTACTGGAAATTCCTGAAAAATGCTAAGTGTTCTAGTCGTTTTAGCCCTGTTGGGCGTATAAGCCTCTGGTCGTATGAGCACTATTAGTCGTATGAGCACTGCTGGACTTTACACTTAACACTTAGAATTATCAACTGGTCATACGACCACACTGTTGGTCGTATGACCACAGCTGGTCGTACCACCCCTGGACTTAGGCACATATTTGGATCATATGACCACTGTTGGTCGTATGAGTCCACACTTAGAAAATTTCCACATGATCATACGACCACTGTTGGTCGTATGAGTCCTATTGGCCTCATACTTAGAAAATATCACATGTTCATACGACCACTGTTGGTCGTATGAGTCCTATTGGGCTCAACACTTAGAAATTTATTCTGGTCATACGACCACACTGTTGGTCGTATGACCACTAGTGGACTTACCAACTTTTGCTTATTTATTCTAAGTCCCATTTTCAGACACATTAGCATCCTACTCATATGTCTAATTCATATTTCAAGTCCAGAACATCAAAATGCCTATTTCTAAACATATGCACATGATTCTAAGCATGGATCTAACATAAACATAATCATCCATACAATCAATTCATACGGGTATCAACCCACAGTTTTATAAAAACATAATTACATGCATTTCCAGCCCTAAAACATTTAAAAACAGTAAAAACGGGGTCTAGAACTCACCTTAGTTGTCTTCTTCGAACTTACACTCTTCAACCCGAACCTTCTCAACTTGTTCTACCACCTAGAACACACACACAAAGCAACCCGAACACACTAGTCACATTTATATGCTCATGTATGGTTCTAGAATCGTCCTAACATCATGAATTCGGGATTTCTTACCAAAAAACCTTCGAATTTCTCAGATCCTTCTTCAAAAATCCGAGGGTTTTCTGCTCCTGCTATTTTCTCTCTCTAAAAAGTTCGAATGAAGTGAAAGTGCAGACAACGTGGGTGCCATACCACCTTTTGTACAAGGAATTAATAGAAGGTTTGTCAAATTGACACTTTTGGCCCTCAAACAAAAGTACCCTTTTGTTTTTCTTTCCTTTCTCCTTCTATTTTATTCTTTTAAATTCTTTACTACAAATTTACGGGTGTTACAAGTCCACCCCCCTTATATAGGTTTCGTCCCCGAAACCTGTTATTCCTCAAACAGATGTGGGTAGTGTTGTCTCATCTCTTCTTCAGTCTCCCACGTAGACTCGGATCCCTTCCTGTGCTTCCACTGTACACGCACAAGAGGAACCACTTTATTCCTCAACCTCTTTTCTTTACGATCAATGATTGCCACTGGTTGCTCCACGTAGTTGAGCCGTTCGTCTACTTCAATATCCTCCAGTGGTACAACCATGTCTTCATCAGCTAAGCACTTCCTTAGATGAGATACATGGAATGTGGGATGAATTCCACTTAACTCATCTGGCAATTCAAGTCGATAGGCCACCTCTCCTACTCGTGCGATAATTCGGAAAGGTCCTATGTACCTCGGGCTTAGCTTACCTCTTTTCCTGAATCTGATGATTCCTTTCCAAGGCGAGACCTTCAACATAACTCGGTCACCAACCTTGAACTCTATCGGTCTACGCCTCTTGTCAGCATACGACTTTTGCCTATCTTTCGCCGCCTTCATGAAGGCTTTGATCTTTTCTAACTTCTCAGTCGTTGCTTCAATTACCTCAACACCTCCCAACTCTTTCTGCCCAATGTCTCCCCAGCACACGGGCGTCCTACATCTCCTACCGTATAGCATTTCGTAGGGTGGCATGCCAATACTGGCATGATAGCTATTGTTATACGAGAATTCTGCTAACGGCAAGTGATCATCCCAACTTCCTCCAAAATCGATCACGCACGCCCGCAGCATATCTTCGAGTGTTTGGATCGTCCTCTCAGACTGACCGTCTGTCTGAGGGTGATATGCTGTACTAATGTGTAGTCTCGTCCCCATCGCATCATGAAATTTCTTCCAAAACTTGGAGGTAAACCGGGTGTCACGGTCAGACACAATAGACACCGGTACGCCATGACGAGCTACAATCTCTTTGATGAATAGATCCGCCAATCTTTCAGATGAATACGTCTCGCGGATCGGTAGAAAGTGGGCACTCTTCGTCAATCGGTCAACTATCACCCATATAGCATCATACCCTTTTGGGGTACGTGGTAGCTTCGTAATAAAGTCCATGGTGATGTGCTCCCACTTCCACTCGGGTATATCCAATGGTTGGATCTTCCCGTACGGTTTCTGGTGCTCGGCCTTTACTTGTGAACAAGTCAAGCACTTACTCACATATTCCACCACATCACGCTTCATGCCTGGCCACCAATAGTCTTTCTTCATGTCTTGGTACATCTTGGTAGCACCTGGGTGAATGGAATATCGAGTCTTATGGGCCTCATCCATGATTTTTCCACGTAGATCCCCATACCGAGGAATCCACACTCGCCCAAATCGGGTCTTAACACCTAGAGTGTTCTCACCCAATTCTGTAACTAGACCTCTCATCCTTTCGGAGTTTAGACGATCTTCCTTCAAGGCCTCGTCTTGAAACTCCTTAACCTGCGTCATCACGTCTGAGGTCATAATCAGCTGGCAAGCCTTCACCCGAATCGGTTCGGGCCTTTCCTTCCGGCTAAGGGCATCAGCCACCACGTTGGCCTTACCCGGGTGGTACCGGATCTCACAATCATAATCCTTTATCAGCTCCAACCACCGCCTCTGCCTCATGTTTAGATCTTTCTGCTCGAAGAAGTACTTCAAGCTCTTGTGGTCCGTGAAGATGGTGCACTTTGTCCCGTATAGATAGTGTCGCCAAATCTTCAACGCGAAAACCACCGCAGCTAGTTCTAGATCGTGTGTGGGATAGTTGACTTCGTGGGTCTTCAGCTGTCGAGATGCGTAGGCTATCACCTTTCCACGTTGCATCAACACACAACCTAGCCCAGAATAAGATGCATCCGAATAGACCACTAAGTCTTCACTTCCCTCAGGCAAAGTCAAGACAGGAGCTTGTGTTAGTCTTGCCTTCAATTCCTCAAAAGCCGTCTCCTGTTCTCGACCCCACACGAACTTCACGTCCTTACGAGTCAATCTTGTCAAAGGTGAGGCTATCTTTGAAAAGTCTTGAATAAATCTTCTATAATAGCCCGCCAATCCCAAGAAGCTACGAATCTCGGATGGCGTCTTTGGTGATTTCCATTGCATCACAGCCTCAACCTTTGCTGGGTCCACCATTATTCCTTCTGCATTCACTACGTGACCCAGAAATTGCACCTCGCGTAACCAAAAGGCGCACTTGGAGAACTTGGCGTACAATTTCTCCCTTCTCAACGTTTCCAACACTTCCCGAATATGCCCGGCATGCTCTTTTTCACTTCTTGAATAAATCAGAATATCATCGATGAATACAATTACTGATTTATCCAACATTGGTCGGCACACTCGGTTCATCAAATCCATAAAAGCAGCCGGCGCATTGGTCAACCCAAAAGACATGACAAGAAACTCGTAGTGACCATAGCGCGTACGAAAGGCTGTTTTAGGGATATCTTGTTCCTTCACCTTTAGTTGATGGTAGCCCGATCGAAGATCTATCCTCGAGAACCAGCTGGCACCCTGGAGCTGATCAAACAAGTCATCGATCCTTGGTAAGGGGTATCTGTTCTTCACCGTCAGCTTATTCAGCTCGCGGTAGTCAATGCACATTCTCATACTACCATCCTTCTTCTTTACGAACAGGACCGGAGCACCCCAAGGTGAGATACTCGGTCTGATAAACCCCTTATCCAGCAGCTCCTGCAACTGCTCCATCAACTCTTTCATTTCCGTCGGAGCCAAGCGATACGGTGCTTTTGCGACAGGTTGGGCACCCGGTATCAGGTCGATCTGGAATTCGATCTCTCGGTCAGGTGGCAAACCCGATAGGTCTTCGGGAAACACATCTGGAAAGTCACACACCACTGGCACATCGCATAGCTGTGGTGTTGGCGTCTCTACATTCTTTACATAACATAAGTAGGCGCTACATCCGCGCCTCATACACTTTCCCGCCACCGCCATCGAGATCACCTTCGGAATTTTCGTAACCCGATCGCCATAAACCGTCACCGGACTCCCGTCGGTCGCCGTCAGTCTAATCATTTTCTTTCGGCACACGATATTCGCTTCATAGGTTGCTAACCAGTCCATCCCTAACACTACATCAAATCCTCCTAGAGGCATCACATGTAACTTGGCAGCAAACCTATGACCTTCTAATTCTATGGTACAGTCCTCTATCACATCAGTAACTCTAGTGGACTTACCAATAGCGGTTTCTACATAAAAAGGCTCACTAATGCATTTGCTACTAACAGGCAATTTAGCACAGAAAGTAGCAGAAATGAAACTCCTACTAGCACCAGAGTCAAATAACACAGAAGCAAGAGTTTGGTTAGCTAGAAACGTACCTGACACCACATCGGGGTCCGTCCTAGCCTCTTCCTGCGTCATCGTGAACGCCCTAGCCTTTGCCCTCGGTGCTTCTCCTCCTGTCTTCTTCTCTCCCGAGCCCTCAGCCCTCGGCTTCTTGCAATCTTTGCTCATATGACCACTTTCCCCACAGTTAAAACACTTGCCCATCCGACAATCCTTGGCCCTATGTCCAGTCCTCCCACACTTGAAGCAGATGTTGTATCCCCACTTGCACTCCCCTGAGTGCTCCTTTCCACACTTACCACACTTCTTCACCCCAGCTCCGGACACGACCACTCGGCGGTCATCCACCCTTGCTTTCTTGTTGTTTGTCGAAGTATCACCCCGACCAAATCTCTTCCCCTGCCAGTTCTTTTCTCCACTTCCTTTCTTGCTTCCCTCAGCCTTCACCAAAGCAGCCCGTTCATCGAATAACCTTCCCGCCAAATCCACTGCCGACCTGAAAGTGCTTGGTCGAGCAGAAATCAAGTGCCAACGAATTTCGGCTGGCAGCCCTTGAATATACCGGTTGATCTTTCGAGACACCGGCGTCACCTGCTCCGGCACCAACAACGCCAATTCATTAAACTTGGTGGTATATTGTTGGTGGGTCATCGTCCCCGCCTCCAGCTGCAGGAACTCCCTTTCTATTCTATCCATTTCCCGACGAGGACTGAATTCCTCGATCACCAGCCTTTTCAACTCAGCCCATTTCATCTTCCCTATAGCCCTGCTACCCTCGGCTTGGACTATATTTTTCCACCAGCATAAAGCCGACCCTGTAAAAGAGTGGGTAGCAAACTTCACCTTCTTGTCCTCCTGGCAATCACTAATATCGAGGACAGCTTCCATTTCCATCACCCATTGGTGAGCATCAGTAGCAGTACCAGACCCATCAAAAGTTGGGGGTTTGCACCTCATGAATGCCCCGTAGTTACAACCCCGGGCGGTCTCCTGTAACTGTTCTTCTTCCTCTTCATCATCAGATAGTACCGTTTCTGTTTCCTCCTGTTGTTGTCTACCTGAGGACCGATTCCTCCCTCGTCTATCGTCTTCACGTACTGCCTTTATCACTTCAGTCACTACAGACGGTAAGATCGTCTGCATGACTTGGTGCACCTCCTCGATCACCGTCTCTTTCACCGAGGCTCTCACATTATCACTCTCATCCACTCCCCCCGAGGGAGTAGTATTAGGTCCTTCGGGAACCTTCTTCTCTTGTCTAGGCCTACCTCTTGTGGCTCGTGGTTCCACACCACTTCCGCCACTGCCTCCACCAATTGGGGCTTTAGATGATCTACCACCGACCATCTTCTATCACACTGAAAGATTTAAACACCAACGCGGTCATTCAAGGAAATAGCTCAGTTTATGTTAAGTATAGTAAGTCCCTAATTACAGTGGCCAGTTGTGATTAGCCACTTACTCTACTCTTCACACCCCGAGCATTACCTGTCCTGACTACATTAGTATCTAAGTCTAACAGTACACATAAACACATAACATGCACACGTAACACGGGTTATCTTTCAAGAAAATACCTGATGGCACGCAGCTACTCAGATGGCATTCCCATTTCCCCCTGTCCCATTCTCAGTTTAAGTCTTAGGTTTATTTTAAAAATTTACCCATTTCACTTAAACTTTGGCTCTGATACCAACTTGTAAGGCCCCGTTCCCAGGCACCTCACAGTTGGCCGTCATCACCCATAAAACATACATTTAATATAACTTAATAAAAATCATGCAGCGGAAACTTTAAATTTTACTATAAATGCTTTTGTAAAGTAATACAACCCCTGTTACAAAATATCATTTGTTTGCATTACAATACAAAAACATTATCAAAAGAATGCCATCCCAAAAGAGCTGAGTAGCCGCCTCATGCCATCCTCAGCAACACTACCTGCCAACTGGAAAATACATAAAAGTCAGCGTTGCTGAGTGAGTTCTAGTTTTGTAATAAAACATACTTTTACTTATTTAAAAGTATCCTTTCGTTCATGCGTTCATACCTCATACGTACACATAGATAATATTCATTATTATCTTCATCATTCGTTATCCATCATTATCTTTAACATCTCGTATGGATTCTGTCAGACTTTACCCACTTCATAGCACTCGGCTATGATTACTGTGGTCGAATGACACAAATCCCGTTCATACTTACTTACACATTGGATATCCTTTGTACCACTACCATCTGCTATACCCCGAACGTTATTAGCTACCGGGCCGAAGTCATTAAATGAACAGCAAAACGTATGCCCGGTACTAGAGGTAAGCGGTAGGGGTTCCATACATATAAATACTTACTTGCACACATTGAAAGGTTAATTGTACCAATACCATATGCTACACCCCGAACGTTATTAGCTACCGGGCCGAAGTCAATCCATAGACAGCAAAACGTAGTGCCACAGTACGGGCCGAGGTCAACAAATGAACAACAAACATATGCCACGTACTGGGCCGAAGTCTATGGAGGGACAGCTAAACATGGTGCCACGGTACTAGAGGTAAGCGGTAGAGGTACCATGACCATGGTCAATCACATAGAAGGACCAATCGCGTTATTCAATGCTTGCAAGACATAATTCATTCATTCATTAATGCATGTATTCATCATCATTCTTCATTTCGTTCATTCGTTAATACATGCATTCGTCATCATGTTCCTCTTTCATTATCTTTCACTTTACGATACATAATACTTCATTAATTCATTTCTCGTTATTCGTAAAGTTTCAGAAAGATAAACATGCACAATCACAAGGAACATACACACATCATACATATTCATCATGCATTCATCATCATACATTGATCATCATACGTACATCATCATGCATAGCATCATACCTTACTTAACAATATTTCAATAATATTGTTAACAATAATATACTAATAATAATATTAGTAACAATTAGGGTTAATCATACTCATCATAATATGCATGAGACATCATCATTTATTAACCCTAGTCAACCCTGTTCAAACCTTGAACTTCGAACTTTACTGGAAATTCCTGAAAAATGCTAAGTGTTCTAGTCGTTTTAGCCCTGTTGGGCGTATAAGCCTCTGGTCGTATGAGCACTATTAGTCGTATGAGCACTGCTGGACTTTACACTTAACACTTAGAATTATCAACTGGTCATACGACCACACTGTTGGTCGTATGACCACAGCTGGTCGTACCACCCCTGGACTTAGGCACATATTTGGATCATATGACCACTGTTGGTCGTATGAGTCCACACTTAGAAAATTTCCACATGATCATACGACCACTGTTGGTCGTATGAGTCCTATTGGCCTCATACTTAGAAAATATCACATGTTTATACGACCACTGTTGGTCGTATGAGTCCTATTGGGCTCAACACTTAGAAATTTATTCTGGTCATACGACCACACTGTTGGTCGTATGACCACTAGTGGACTTACCAACTTTTGCTTATTTATTCTAAGTCCCATTTTCAGACACATTAGCATCCTACTCATATGTCTAATTCATATTTCAAGTCCAGAACATCAAAATGCCTATTTCTAAACATATGCACATGATTCTAAGCATGGATCTAACATAAACATAATCATCCATACAATCAATTCATACGGGTATCAACCCACAGTTTTATAAAAACATAATTACATGCATTTCCAGCCCCAAAACATTTAAAAACAGTAAAAACGGGGTCTAGAACTCACCTTAGTTGTCTTCTTCGAACTTACACTCTTCAACCCGAACCTTCTCAACTTGTTCTACCACCTAGAACACACACACAAAGCAACCCGAACACACTAGTCACATTTATATGCTCATGTATGGTTCTAGAATCGTCCTAACATCATGAATTCGGGATTTCTTACCAAAAAACCTTCGAATTTCTCAGATCCTTCTTCAAAAATCCGAGGGTTTTCTGCTCCTGCTATTTTCTCTCTCTAAAAAGTTCGAATGAAGTGAAAGTGCAGACAACGTGGGTGCCATACCACCTTTTGTACAAGGAATTAATAGAAGGTTTGTCAAATTGACACTTTTGGCCCTCAAACAAAAGTACCCTTTTGTTTTTCTTTCCTTTCTCCTTCTATTTTATTCTTTTAAATTCTTTACTACAAATTTACGGGTGTTACAATTGTATGCATTTTCGTATAATGATCCATGGCTTTGGGGTTTGTTTATTAAATGGGTTTTTTAATCATGACATTAACATGTTTTAAAACTAAAATCCGCTGCGTTTTATTATAAACAAGGTTATATGAGCTTTGATAAACATATTAAAACCCCTACAATGGCATCAAGAGCCACTTATACGATTGCATACATGTATTATACATACTAGTTCACGGTTTTGTGGTGCTTGACACCACAAATCCGAGAGTTAGAAGGCTGTTTTTTGGTCACCCCTTTTTGTTTTAAAGATGTTACTTTATGCATGTAAGGATCTTTAAAAATATAAATCATTAGATGATTGTTTGTTAGGACTAAACCCATTTGTTCTTGGTTTATGTTGGCCAAGAAAATGGGTTAAAAAGGGGCTGCCAAAATCGTGAAATTAGGATATGTTTGAATATGTTGTTTGTTGATTATGCATAACAAAGCCTTGACCTTATGGATTATGGATGATTGATTGGTTGTCATGTTATATTCATTTGGGCATGTAATAATTTAATTTTTGTTTCAAGTCTTGTTTTGTAATCTATTCATTCATATGGTTTGTAATAAATAGATTAGGAGTTTTTCTTTACTAGAAAAAATGTATTAGGATACATATTTTGTAAGGATGCTCAAGATCAAGACTTGAAGAAAAGATGGACAAAGAGGATGCTTGAAGATGTGGATTCAAGTGGGAGTTCTTTTTTTCAACCATGTGTCATGTTCTTAACCCTTAGGACAAGACCTTTTGACACACTTGTTTTGGCTAAACAAGTGTGCTCAACTTAGTATGCTTTGTTATGCATATGTGAATGTTTTGGTTATGCTTGGTTGAATGCTTATGATGTTGTTTGTTTTGAATATTTGGATGTGATTAACAAACCATCAATTAAAACAAGCTATAACAAGAAATTGGTTCTCAAATCATTAAGCAAAATAGAATGGTTCTATAAAAGGAGTTAATGGTTTACAAAATAAAATGGGTTTTATTTAAAAGAACCAATAGGGTACCATATGGTTGAATGCATACAATCATATGGTACATAGACTTTTCTACACAAGAATTGTGAAATTGTAAATCCCTTTTGAAAACAAGTTAAACACCATCCTTTTACACAACACTTAAGTTACTTGCAAACTCTTAGTGGGATAAAGGTCACCTAACCACTTTGAGGGAACTTGTAACTTGAGGTGAGAATACCATGTTTGTGGGATAAAGGTCACCTAACCACGTATGTAGTAAACTCACACGTGTGTGTAAGTAGGACGACTTGATTTGTAAATATATTGAATGGATCACCTAAAATATGTTTTACAAAAGGTGTTGATGGGATAAACATACCGTTATAAACATAAGATGTTCAAATGATCCCATACCACTAGAAGTTGCAATAGGTTGCAATTGTCATTTATGACTACCTTGTTTATTTAAATAATGGGATAAAGGTCACCTAACCAATAAATATAACGTTGGATTCTAAAATTTTATTTATTAATGGTCTATGAGACATAAAGGGTATTGATAAATGAAATATAATTATATCAACGATTACTAATGGAAATTTGTAAAATCTTGTAGATGGCCGACAACAACAACGCTAATAACGATGTACCAAACCAAAACAACCAATCCCTAAGGGCGATCCTGCAAAGGGATCGTCTAACACCTAACAATTTCATGGATTGGTACCGCAACTTGAGAATCATTCTCAAGCAAGAAAAGTGGGCCTACATCCTTGATGATCCCATCCCCGATGAACCTAACGAGGAGGATGTGGAAGCCTATAATGATTGGGTTAGATATGTGGAAGACTCCATCCAAGTCTCTTGCCTAATGTTAGCAAGTATGACACCCGAACTCCAAAAGGAGTATGAGCTCCATGGAGCTTATGACATGATCACTCAGTTGCGGGAAACGTTCCAGCAATAAGCTAGAGTGGAGTGCTACGAAACGGTTCAAGCGCTTCATGCATGTCGGATGGAGGAATCCCGATCAGTTTCATCTTATGTTCTTAAGATGAAAAGCCACATCGACCGCCTTCAAAGGCTAAACTGTCCTGTCTCAAAAGAGTTAGCCACGGATTTGATCCTTAACGGCCTAACTAAAAAGTTTGAGGCATTTGTCATGAACTACAACATGAACGGATGGGACAAGAGCATAAATGAACTTCATTCAATTCTCAAGTCAGCCGAGGTGGGAATGGGTAAAAGGGTTTTACCCGTTCTCACCATTAATGAAGGTGGGAGAAGGAGAAGGTCTCTACCCCCTCCTAAGGCAACTGTTGCCAAAGGAAAGGGGCACGTTGGGGGAAAGGGGAAGATGGTTGTTAGGGCGCAACCTCCGAAGCCCAAGGAGAAGAAGCAAAAGGTTGCTGTCAACGACCCATGCTTCAAATGTGGTGAGATAGGGCATTGGATGAGAAATTATCCAGTCTATCTCAAAGAGTTGAGAGAAAAGAGGGATGCGGGCAAACCTCAGGTATAATTTACATGATACATGTTGAGCTAAATGTTATTTCTTCTAACACATGGGTATTAGATACCGGATGTGGAACTCACATTTGCAATTTGTTGCAGGGGTTCAAAAGAAATGAGCATTATGCAAAAGGGAAAATAAGTCTCTTCATGGGCAGTGGTGCAAAGGTTCACGTGGAAGCCCAAGGAGACTACATTTTGATGCTTCCAAGTGGTTTGGAAGTTATTTTAAATAATGTATTATATGCTCCTAGTTTGACTAGGAACATAATTTCTGTTTCCCGTTTAAGACAATATGATTATGATTTCAAGTTTGTTGACAATGATATTCATGTTTCTTTAAATCATGTATTTTATTTTAAAGCTATACCTTGTAATGGTATTTATGAATTGGTTCATGAAAACGCAACATATGATAGCTCAATATACCAAGCAACCACCAAAAGACTCAAATTAGATTTGAGTGATACCTACCTTTGGCATTGTCGTCTTGGTCATATAAACAAGAAACGTATACAAACACTTCAAAAGAATGGTCTTTTAAAAACAAATGAATGTGATTCATTTGATGTATGTGAATCTTGTTTACAAGGAAAAATGACTAAGGCACCCTTTAGTGGAACTAACGAAAGGGCAAAAGATTTATTAGGTATCATACATTCGGATGTATGTGGTCCTTTTAAGCCAATGACTAGGAATGGTGAAAGATACTTCGTTACCTTTACCGACGATTATAGTCGCTATGGGTATGTGTACTTATTAAGGCACAAAGATGAAGCTTTTGAAATGTTCAAAATCTTCAAGAATGAAGTAGAAAATCAACTCAACAAGTCAATTAAAGTTCTCCGCACCGATAGAGGTGGTGAATACCTAAGTGATGTTTTTCAAGATCATCTTAGGAGTTGTGGGATTGTCTGACAACTCACTCCACCTGGAACACCACAACATAGTGGTGTGTCTGAGAGGAGGAATCGAACCTTATTGGATATGGTTCGATCTATGATGGCTAGAAGCACATTGCCTCTATCATTTTGGGGTTTCGCTTTGCTCTCCGCGGCCCGTATTCTGAATATATCCCTAACCAAAAAGGTGGAAATGTGAGGCTTATGTTAAGACTCCCACCCCAAACAAATTAGTTGTCCGATCCACCAAGTATTGTACTTTGACTTAGTACTTTGCTGTTCTGAAATATTGGCAGTACATAAGGCTGAGTTCAGGTATGATATGAGGTGATTGTGAGAGACGTATGTAGTCAAGATGGAATTTGTTCCTCTTATTTGTTGAGAGTTAGATGTCTAAGGCCTATTAAAGTAAAATCATCGGAGAATGACAATTCTGTGTCTCTTGGATTTAACATGACATCTGTAACAATAGGATAAATGATTGATTCACCTAAAACATTTCAAGTAAGGTACTTGAAGAGGATGATGTTATTGAATGGCACTTAGTCATATATATTAGGGGTAGCAAACCGTTGCTAGGCGTCATTTGCTGCTTGCATCAATCTTCTATGAATCTTGTGCAAGTGGGAGATTGAAAGAATTGATCTGCCCAAGATACATATTAAATTGATGTGGCTAATGTGATATGATCCAAGTCGGGTCATACCCAATAACAAGCTAGACAAACACCTGCAATATTTGTTTATTGATTTGATCAATTAAATAAATATCAACACTATATACATTTAGAGAATGGTTTTCTAAATGCAAGATGCATTTGAGAAATGAATAAATAACATAGGTTTATTTATTTAAAAGGGTACTTTGTATTGTTATTTAATAGGTTAAATAACATTATTTAGTTAATATAGCATGTCTTGTTATTTGCCAAAAAATACAAGTTTATTTAAAGGGGTTTAATTAAACTTGTTAAAAACAAATTGTGTGGAAGAATTAAAAAGGGAAGCCCCTCATTGGACCCCTTTAATTCTCGGCCCTATGGCTGGCAAATACACACCACCAAATGTTGGTGGTTACTTAATGCATACACAAGACCACATGCAAGATCATCACTTTCTTATTTCTCAAAACAAGACTTCTTCTCTCCCTTCTTTCTCTCTTGAATTCGGACCAAAGAAGGCAGAAAAAAGGGGTGAAAACTCAGCTGTGAAAAGGGGTTCAAAGCTGTGAAAAGGTGTTGAGAATCCTAGCTTTCAAAGGTGCTTTGTTGGTGGCTTGGGGTATGTTTACTTGAGGTCTTCTCCCTTGAAGATTCAGCCACATTTTCATCTTCTTTCACCTCAAGAATTCGATTTTTGAGCAGCTACAAAGGTTGTAGTTTCATCATCTTATGTTTATCTTATTGTATGCATTTTCGTATAATGATCCATGGCTTTGGGGTTTGTTTATTAAATGGGTTTAATAATCATGACATTAACATGTTTTAAAACTAAAATCCGCTGCGTTTTCATATAAACAAGGTTATATGAGCTTTGATAAACATGTTAAAACCCTACAATATCCAACAAATATACACGTAGTGGATCGACTTTCAAATTTGTTTTGGGTGTTAAGCTTAACATAAGCTTCACTACCCCATACCTTTTAAATATGATAGCGATGGAACTCTTTCCATGCCATATTTCAAAAGGTGTCGAACCCACTTTCTTGGTTGGGGCCATATTTAAAATACAGGCCGTGGAGAGTAGTGCGAAAACCCAAGATGATAAAGGTGGTAAGCTCATAGCCTTAATGAATTGAACCATATCTTAATAGGATTCAGTTTCTCCTTTATCAGAATGAAGAACTTATTTAGTTATGTAGAGTTGATTTTCTACTTCATTATTGAAGATTTTGAACATTTCAAAAGCTTCATTCTTATGTGTCATCAAGTGCACACAATAATAGCGACTGTAATCGTCGGTAACAGTAATGAAGTATCTTTTCACCAATCTTTGTCATTGTCTTAAAAGGACCAAACACATCCAAATGTATCATTCCTAATAAGTCTTTTGGTTCACACTTATCAAATGAAACATTTTCATTTGTTTCCAAAAGACCATTCTTTTGAAGTGTTTGAATCCAATTCTCGTTTATGTGACCAAGATGACAATGTCAAAGATAATAATAACTTAAATGATTTTAAGTTTCTTGGTGCTTAATTTGTATAATGAGTTATTATAGGATGAATTATCATGAACTAATTCATGAATATCATTAAAAGGCATATCCTTAAAATGAAAACTTAATACCATTATATACAAACTTTAAATCATGGCCATATTGTTTTAATAGGAAACTTTAGTTATGTTCCTAGTCAAACTAGGTGCATACAAAAGGTTTTGAGAACAACTTCCAAACCATTTGTAAGTCTCAAAATAGAGTTTCCCTCTTTGAAGCGCACATTTCTTTTGAATTCCTTTTGCAACAATTGCAAGTATGAGTCTCACATCCGGTATCCAATACACATGTGTTTGAAGAAATGACATTTAATACAATGTGAATCATGAAAATTGTATTTGAGGTTTGCCTAGCATCCCTCTTATTTTTCAACTCCTTGAGATAGGAGGGACAATTCCCTTTATTGTCCTATCTCTCCATACTCAAAGCATGGATCGTTCTCCTTTACTTTAGGCTCATAAGCTTAGGTTTTTAAGGTTTCGCTTTAATTGCCTTAGGATCGAGATTGGCCATTTCTTATAGTCTCCCTCATTGATCGAGAGAATAGGTAGAACCTCTCTCTACCCGTCCCTTCCTTGGTTGCTTTGAGCATTGCGTGAATTTTCACCGATGCTCTTGTCCCATCCGTTCATATTACAGTTTATTATGAATGTCTCAAACCTTTAGTTGGGCAATCAAGGATCAAATCCTTGGCCAACTACTTTGAGAAAGGACAGTCAAGCATCTTGAGTCTATCAATGTGACTTTTCATCTTAAGAATATATAAGATGATATCGATTGGGTTTCTTCCATGTGACATGAAAAAAGTTCTTGAACCATTTCGAAGCAAACTTACTAAAGTTTGCTGAAGGAACATTTCCTTCAAATAGATTATCATGTCATATGCCCTATGATTTTCCAAACCCTTTTGGAGTTCGGGAAACATATTCACAACATGAGGTAGGAAATTTGCACAGAATCCTTAATGTGCTTAAGCCAATCGTCAAAAGGCCTTAACATCAACAGCATTGGTTGGTGAGACATGAGATCGTCAAGGACATAGGCCTTTACTCATTTTGATAACGATTCTCAGTGATAGGGTATGGACGGTCGGGGTGGTAGCATTATTGTTTGCGGCCATTCTACAAAATTTTACAAAGTTCTTATTAGTATTTCTTAAAATTTTATTTTAATTATTAATACCCTTTTATGTCTCATAGACAATTAATAATTAAAATCTAGAATCCAACGTTACATTCAAATAATGGTTAGGTGACCTTTATCCCATTATTTAATTTAACAAGGTAGTCAATATTTGACAATTGCAACCTTTTGCAACTTCTAGCCTTTATGGGATCGGTTAAACATCTAATGTTTGGTTGGCATGTTTAATCCCATCAACACCATTATACGCCATGCTTCGGTGACCCTATGCACATGGTTTCCAATTCAAGTCGTCCTACTTACACACACGTGTGAGTTTTCACATACAAGCGGTTAGGTGTCCTTTATCCCACAAGTATGTTAGACTCACCTCAAACACACAAGTTCCCTATAAGTGGTTAGGTGACCTTTATCCCACAAATAGTTCTCAAGTGATTCGAGTGTCGTGTAAAAGGATGGTGTTAAACTTGTTTCAAAAGGGATTTTTGGTTTTCATTAATTCTAGTTTTGAAAACTCTATATATACCTTGTATTTGCATGCTTTCAAATGCAAGGTATCCTATGGTTTATTTTTAATAAAACCTCTTTTATTAAATCATTAATCCTTTTAATAACGTTTTATTAACCACTTAATGATTAGAAACCATAAATTTTCAGCTTGTTAAGTTTGCTAATGAGTTTGTTATGTATATCCAAATATCAAACAACAATCATACAACAAACAACCAAACAAGCATAAAATAAACAACCACAATGTGCATAACCAGAGCTACTATTGTGACCACACTTGTTTGCCATCACAAGTGTGGTCATTTGGTCTTTCCTAAGGGTTGAATACAACACAAAATAGAGGTCTTCATAGACTTCCACTTGAACTTGCATCCATATGCTTCAAGTCCCTTTTTTGTGTCTTTGATGTCCATCTTTGGGTCTTCATCTTGTGCATCATCCTTTTACAAAAATTATATCCTAATACATTTTTCTAATAAAAGAAATGCACCTAATCTATTTATTACATAACCAAATGAATAGATAATTACAACCCAAATAATAAACATAAATATTACAACTCAATTGAATGAATTAAAACAACCATTCCAATCATCCAAGTAACATAGGGCCAAAGGCTAGGTTATGCATTATCATATGAACAATCATAAATATTATTCTATAAACAAAATAAACCCCATCAAACCCTAATTTTTCAGCCAACATAAACTGAAAATTTGGGTTTGTTTGTCCAAACAAACAACATCCAAATATATCAAACAATTGACACTCCTATCTTTCAAAGTTCATATGCATGAAGATATAACTTTGAAAGACATGGGATTTATTGAATCAACCAAAATCAACCTATTATGAGTTTATAATCATCCTCTGAAACTAATTTTTAAAGGACAAGAACAAGCAAGCTATTCACATAACCGGCTCTTGATGCCATTGTTGGGTTTGTTAGAACATAAAATCAGAGTTTAACCTCTTAAACTTTCTGAAAACGCAGCGGAAGTAAAGCATTATAACCATGTTTATAAGCTGAAAAATATGTTCATTAGATGACCATATTGATGTATAAAACAAACCCAAAGAACAAAGGATCATTTATGTGAATTAGCAAGCTATGAACATATGTAAAACTACATAAAATCACAGCTTCATTGAGTTGTGAATCTACCTTACAGCAGCAGCAAAAAGTCGACCAAAAGAAGTGTTTGATGAAGATGGAGATGCCCAAAATGCAGCCAAGACTTCAAGGATAGAAGTCCTCAAGCTAGTATACCCCAAGCTCCTTGCAAACACACCTTCTTGTTAGGTAGAATACACCAAGAACAACATGAAAACCCTCTTATTTTTCTGCTGAAATCCCTCTTTTCAGGCTGAAAAATCCGTAGCTTGTGAGAGATGATGAGAGGAGTTTTGTTGTGTTGCTTGCAAATGAGAATCATCATCATGGAGTGCAAGAACCTCACACCAAGAACAACATGAAATCAGCTCAAAAATCAGCTCTAATAAAGCCTTCAATGCTGCTGCCTATATCCGTAATAGAGAGAGAGAGAGGAGGAGCTGAAATTGTGTTGTCTTGCATGTCCATGTTAATGAGAAAATGAGAGTCTTTTGATTAGTTGTAGTGCTAGACAAGCATGTGTTTGTTCTTATCAAGGAGAGTAAGTGGAAGACATGCATGTGTTTGTTCTAATCAAGGGAATAAAAAAAACTCTTGCACATGCACATGTGGGACGGCCAAGAGGCTGAATTGAAGTGGTTTTGGCCTCTTTGATTAATATTTGAGATATATAAAATAGGTGGTTATATTTTATAAATGTCAAATACTAACACACACATATATTGTCTAGTCTTGTAACTAGTTTATGCAATTAACCATTTAATTGTATAAGTAGTATACTCTTATTATTATTTGGTGTTATACAACTAATTTAAATAACACTTCAAATAATATCATTGGACAAAATATCCTAATAAATTGTTCCATCTCATATGCAACTTATTTAGAAAACCCATTCTCTAAATTTGGTGTAAATATTTAATTGCATGATCATATCATCACTTAAATATTAATTGGTGTTTGCTAAGCTTGTTATTGGGTATAACCCGACTTGGATCATAACGTACTAACCACATCAATATTCTAAGTGTCTTGGGCACATAGAATCCTACATGGTGGTGATAATCCATTTGGGAATCTTGCTCTAATGGCCTTTGAGTCTGCTGATGGGTCATCATCCAATGCTTCATCACAGGTATCTTCTGAGGCTAAAGCCAAACTTTGTTCTGATTCATGCATAGCAGCATTTGCTTCTATTAGAGAGGCAAATGTGGCTTTAATTGATAAAATCTTTGAGCTAGAGCAAACCATTTCCAAAAGAAAAGCTGAATTTGAGGCTGTGATTAATGACAAAAATGATGAGATTTATAAGCTTAAATGCCAAATCAAAGAGGAAGAGGCTAGGGAAGAGGTACTTCTAAAGAAGTACAGAGACCTCAAGGAAACACTTGCAGTTACCCAGGTAGAGTGTGCTCGATGGATACAATCCTGCAAGGGTTTTGAAATGCTTTTGAGTAAGCAATCAACTTCCAATGTGAAGTTTGGAATTGGTTATAATCACACTGCTCCTCCAACAGATTATACTTCTAGAGCAGAAGTTGAATCTTATGGAGAGAGCAATAACCAATCTTTCTTATTATGTGACCTACTATCTTCTGACACAGCATCATCAGAGGTAGAAGTCAGCATTAATTCCACTCAAAACCAATCAGCTGATGCTACAACAGCTGATGGTTCAAATGCTGACTGTCACATGATCAAAAAGTTGATCAACTCAGGTGTTGTCTCTAGAAGTACTGAAAGTACTGGAGAGCAAGTGATAACACCTGAAGTTCAAACCTCAACTACTGCCAGCACTGAAGAGAAGAAAACTGACAGTAGAAAGGGTTTGAAGACAACTAAAGAGGATGTTAGGAAAGCAGGTACTACAAGGAAGAAAACTGCTAGTACTGACAGCAAACAGCTGAAGAACAAGTCTTCAGCAGTTTCATCCTCTTCAGTTGATGATCAACATAAGATGAAGAAGAAGCCATGTGAGATATATGGCTTGTTCAATCATCTTACTGATGACTGCTGGTACAAAAGGGGTTCCAAACTCAAACAAAAAGAGAAAATTAAAGAGCATATGAATACAATGAAAAATGAGTTTGAGACCAAGTTTGTACTAGCAACATCAAAGCCTGAAATCCCTAAGCCCAAAGCTAAATCTAAAAAGAAGGTAGGGTTACTCAGGAAACAGCTGAGGTTGCTCAAAAGAAGATGGTGCAACATGGGAATTCATCATCTGCAAGCCCCAATGTGTCTGAAGAGCTGAAAGCTTTATCACAAAGTCAAACACAACTTGTAATGATGGTTCAGCATCTAATGGGAAGAGTCAACCAAATAGATGCTCCTGTGTTGAAACCATAGAAAAGGAAATCCAAGCCAAATGGTTCCTCTTCTACACCATCTCTTTCACCTCAGGATGTCACACATAACACACCTGTTAGTGTTGCACCTGTTATTGAGAATAGACCCAAAACCAAAAAGGTTTGGGTCTCTAAAACTAACTAACTTATTGTTATGATTGCAGGGTTCTTCAACATGTCAAAGAAGCATCTGGTATGTAGACAGTGGAGGATCCATGCATATGACAGGAAGCAATTTCGTTCTTAATGACTACTCTAAAGGAAAGAAGGGATTTGTCTCCTTTGGCAATGATGCAAAGGGTTACATCATCGGAAAAAGCTTTGTTTCCAATGGGGAAATAAGGTTTGATGATGTTAACCATGTGGAGAAACTCAAGTACAATCTCTTGACTGTCAGTCAAATGTGTGATAAAGGCCATGTTGCCCTTTTCACAAGCCAGAACTGTCAGATTCTGTCATCCAAAGTTCTAAATTTGATTGACAAGGTGTTGGATGAATATACTCTCCTGAAGGCCAACAGGACAGGAAGAGTGTATGCCTTAGAAAAGGCCATCCTTGCCTATTCTCCAAGGCCTCTCCTCAAGAGTCTACTCTATGGCATAGAAGACTGGGGCATGTTAATTTCAAGAACATGAATCAGCTGATAAGCCATGGTTTAGTAAAAGGATTGCCTTTGAAGGAGTTCAAGTGTGAAGGCAACTGCACTACTTGCTTAAAGGGAGAACAACAAAGAGTTTCATTCCCTCCAATAGAAGAACCAAAGTCCACTGCATGCTTGCAACTCTTGCACATGGATCTCTTTGGTCCTGTCAGGGTGACGAGCATGGCAAAGAAGAAATACTATCTGGTAATTGTGGATGATTACTCCAAATATGTATGGACTTTCTTCTTGCACACCAAGGATGAAGCTACCGAGGCTATTATGAATTTTGTGTTATTTGTAGAGAAGCAGTATTCCCTGCAGGTCAAGTGTGTGAGGAGTGACAATGGAACAGAGTTTAGGAACCACACACTTGATGACTTCTACCTGTCAAAGGGAATTAAAAGGCAGTTTAGTATTCCTAGAACTCCTGAACAGAATGGAGTGGTTGAGAGAAAGAACATGACTCTTATTGAAGCTGCAAGGTCAATGCTGGCTGACTCAGGATTGCCACTGACCTTTTGGGCTGAAGCTGTCAACACAGCTTGCTATGTGCAGAATAGAGCATTAGTGAATAAGAGGTTGATGAAGACTCCTTATGAAGTACTTCATCATTTGGCCCCTCTGATTTCCTTCTTTAGAGCCTTTGGATGTCCATGTTTCATTCTCAACACTAGCAATCCACTCCAGAAGTTTGCTAGTAAGGTGGATGCAGGGTATTTTCTTGGTTATTCATCAACTTGCAAGGCATACAGAGTTTTCAACTGTAGGACAAAGATGGTTGAAGAAACTCTGCATGTCAAGTTCAATGAATCTCCAAAGGACAAGATTCCACAAAACCCTATGGAGTTGTTTGATCTGGACATACTGCAATATGTTCCTTATCAACCTCCAGCTGTTGTGCCTGTCAACAGTTCTCCACCTGGTGGTACTGATGATGATGTAGCCAGTACTCACCTTTTCAGGTTTAGTGACAACCTGCCTGAGTCCACTAAACCTGATGCTCCTGTAGTCTCAGCAGCCCCATCCACAACAAATGCTGATGAGATTTCTGCATGCTCTACTTCATTTGAGCTGCCATCTCCTACATGGTTTCAAGAATCTTCATCACCATCTGTTGCTGCTGAAAGTCCTACAAACACTTGCACTGATATTATAGTCTATCAAGAGCTGAAGAATCACCCCACATCTCAAATCAGTGGTGATATCAATGCTGGAGTTTCAACCAGGAATCAATTGTCCAACTTCTGCTTCTATGCTCTCTTCATCAGTCAGCAAGAGCCAAAGAACTATCATTTTGCCTTAAGAGACAATGGATGGGTGGAAGCAATACAGCTTGAGCTTCTTCAGTTCAGAAAACAGCAAGTGTGGGAGCTTGTTACTTTACCCCAAGGTAAGTGTGCAATAGGCACTAAGTGGGTGTTTAGGAACAAAACCGATGAAAAGGGCCAAATTGTCAAGAACAAGGCCAGGCTGGTTGTCCAGGGGTTTGCACAAGAGGAAGGCATCGATTATGATGAAACCTTTGCTCCTGTAGCCAGACTGGAGGCAATTAGATTGTTCTTAGCTTATGTTGCCTTTCATAGTCTTAAGGTGTATCAAATGGATGTCAAAAGTGCCTTCTTATATGGTAAAATAAAAGAGGAAGTTTATGTGTGTCAACCACCAGGTTTTGAGGACAATAAACATCCTGATTGGGTGTATAAGCTTGATAAGGCTCTTTATGGATTGAAACAAGCTCCTAGAGCCTGGTATGAGACACTCTTAACTTTTGTTCTAGAAAATAAGTTCACTAGAGGCACCATTGATAAAACCTTATTCATCAAGACTGTGGGACAGCATAAGCTCCTTGTTCAAATTTATGTAGATGACATAATTTTTGCATCCTCTGATCCACAATTGTGTGATGAATTCACAAAGCTCATGAAGCAAATGTTTGAAATGAGTGCTATGGGGGAATTACAGTTCTTTCTAGGTTTGCAAATCAAACAAAGGGCTGATGGAATCTTTATTCATCAGTCCAAATACACAAAAGAGTTGTTGAATAAGTTTGATTTAAAAACCTGTAAGCCCTGTTCTACTCCCATGAGCAGCATCACACAATTGGATGTTGATCAGAAAGGTAAAGTGGTTGATGAAACCCTTTACAGATGTATGATTGGGTCCTTGATGTACCTTACAGCTTCTAGACCAGACATCATGTTTGCAACATGTGCCTGTGCAAGATTTCAGGCTGCACCTAAAGAATCCCATTTGATTGCAGTCAAAAGGATCTTTACATATCTGCAGGGCACCCAATCACTAGGTCTTTGGTATTCAACTGGGCATTCTTGCAAATTAGTTGCTTTCTCTAATAGTGACTATGCAGGATGCAAAGTCACCAGAAAATCCACCTCTGGTGGTTGCAAATTCCTAGGCAATTGTTTAGTTTCTTGGCAGAGTAAGAAACAAACATCAATGCTACATCCACTGCTGAAGCTGAGTACATTGCTGCTGCAAGTTGTACTTCTCAGGTACTCTGGCTTCAGAACCAACTCTTGGATTATGGCATTACAGAGACTAAGACTCCATTACTAATGGATAGTGTTTCAGCTCTTTGCATTGTTAAAAATCCAGTCCAGCACTCTAGGACCAAACATATTGAGATCAGACATCATTTTATTAGGGATTGCTATGTAAAAGGTCTGATTGATCCAAAGTTTGTGCCTAGTGCTGATGAGCTTGCAGACATCTTTACTAAGCCTTTAGATAGTGCCACATTTCAAAATCTGGTACTAAGGCTTGGTATGCTGCAGCTAGAATAATTTGACTAATACTGATATTCTCAGTTCACGAGTACTGATGAGCATTAGTATGCAAAGGTCAAATATAAGTACTGATGAGTAATTTTGTCTTCGGCATTTTCACAACTACTGAAGACTAAATGCTTCAAAGTACTGAAGTACAATATTTGTTGAAAACAACTGATGTAGTTACAACTACTGATGTGGTTATAACTACTGATGAACAATTTTCAAACAAATAAGTGCTGAAGAACAAATTTTGTTCACAAGTACTGATGTGTAATCTTACACATAAGTACTGAAGATAATTTTTTCACCAGCTCTGAAGAATAAATTATCAGCACTTATGAACATCTGTTCACAAGAGCTGAAGAATAAATATTCACAAGAGCTGAAGGGCCAATGAAACAACTGAAAGTCAGCCAAAGAGCTGATGAGTAAATGTGGAGGTCAGAATGAAACAACTGAATGACGGAAACAGCTGATGAGTAACTTTACTCTTCAGCTGATACCAACATCTGCTGTTTCATACCCAAACAACTGAAGGACAAAACCATGTCTTCAGTAGTTTCATAACTACTGATGACTAACACCAAGTCCTCAGTTGTTTACAACAACTGAAGCAAAACCACGTCTTCAGTAGTTTACAACTACTGATGTCAGTAGTTTACAACTACTGAAGGCTAACACCAAGTCTTCAGTTGTTACAACGTCTGAAGATGAAATCCATGACTTCAGTAGTTTATAACTAGTGATGACTAACAACAAGTCTTCAGCCGTTTACAACATCTGAAGGACAAAACCAAGGTCTCAGTAGTTTCAACTACTGAAGACTAACACCAAGTCCTCACATGTTACAACCACTGAAGGTTCAAACCACATCATCAGTAGTTTCAACAACTGATGACTAACACCAACACCTTCAGTAGTTTTCTTTCAGCCTTTGCCCTACCCTATAAATACCCAACCTTCAGAGCTTTTCATTCTCACTTGACCTAAAATTTCAAAAACTCTGAAACTTCCCATACACCATTAATGGGGACCATGCAACTCAAACCTCGACACAACTGCGTCCCATATCTTACGAAATCGCCATTCTGGTCAAAATTCCACCATGCCGTTGATCTGATGACCGATTCACCTTACCAAATGGCCTTCCTTATCAACCCCACCATATACACCGATTCCCTATCGGAGTTCTGGACGAACATAACCGTTCAAACCGGAGAGAACGATGGCGAGGTCTCTCTCCAGTCGTCCGTGAACAACCACCCAGTGGTCATTACTCCAGCTACAATCCGACAAACCCTAAAGCTGCAGGATGCAACTTTCCCAACCTCTTACCCCAAAGGCACCCTTGATCTCTCTTTCACTGCCAATGACTATCAGGGTGACCTCGCTGCTTCTACTTTGTTGAAGAAACATTTCCTAGATCCTCAACGCCTTATATTTCATATGGTGAATGTTTGTCTGGCCCTGAAAACATCTTCATGGGACCAGATGTCCACAAGGTGGCAACAGGTATTGTACTCTATCTTTGAGAAATAGCCACTTAATTTTACTGAAATAATATTTTTGGAACTCAAAGACATGGCCTCAAAACCATTTGCAAACCGTTGGATTTTATATCCTCGGTTCATTATGGCCATGATAGAGAACCAGCTTAATGCTGAGGGACTTGTTGGCACTGGGGTCCCTGCCATGGCTGTTTTAGCTGAGGTATACTCTAGGCACAACACCGACCAAACCCTTAAAAAGCCTGCCAAGTTGCGAAAACCCACGCAGCTGGAACCCACAGCCTCCACTTCACAATCCAAAGTCCCCACCAAACCCAAACCCAAAAGAAAACCCAAAAAGGCTACTCAGGGAGATGAGTCCCCTGAGGATGCCCCTGCAACACAAATGCAGGAAGTGACTGCTGGCCAGATTCTCCCAACAGTCACCACGACTCCACCTACCACAACCGCACAGGTTTCCTCTCAACAGGAGCCTGATGCAACCATTTCAGGGGCTGCCACAAATTTGGAATCTTTCTCAATTGAGAAGATTGCCATTGAAGAGCACATTCCTCCCCATGTGCACTCTGCTTCTAGCCCATCACCCACTGAAATCGCCCCACAAAGCCCTACCCTAATAATCGCCAAAGTGTTGACCCATCTAAACACTCCACCCTCTCCCCAGAAACCAATTACAACTGGGGTATCTCCAACCATGGAGAGGGTGGAAGCAAGTGTTGATGGGAGCCCACAACACAGAGAATCACATATCTCATCTCCCAGTGTGGCTAGGAAGATAGGATATTCTGGTGAGGCTGCCACTTCCCCTGCATCAGCATATGAGCAGGGAGAAGCTGGTACCATCAATAAGACCTCACCAGAGGCAACTGCCGATGATGGATCTAATCCGGAGGCTGGAAGTCCCCAGAACCATGAAAAAGGGGCACATGCAACTACTGAGCCACACTCAGTGCATGTACATCCTGACACTGTCAGGAGGTCAGGTGATTCAGTGCAAACTGATGATGACCTGAGCTTCTTCTACGATGTAGTTGCTCAGAATACCATCCTAGAGGATGAGGTCAGCAGACTCAAAGAGCTGCCGGCCAAAATATCTCAGGATGTAAGTCCATCTGCCACCATTAACCCACAGACGGCACCTTCACCTGAAGGTCTCACAAATACTCATCCACTCCCACAAACTCAGCCGCCTGCCTCTGCTTCTGGCACTAGTTCTCAGGAACAGAACCCTCCTGAGCAACTAATTGCTATCTTCCAAAAATCCCTGCCTCTCATCACACCAATAATCACAGACATTGTGATGAAAACCCTTGATGAGAGGCTTCCCTCACAAATACAACCCATGGTGGAGGTCGCTGTTGCTTAGACGCTTGCTGATAGTGAAACCCCAACCGATGCACCCAAAAAGGGGGAGACATCAGTGCAAGCTAAGAGGAAGAGGGTAGAGGAAGAGAAAGAAGTAGGGAGAGAGGAGGAAAACGAGAGGGAGAGGACTGAGGAGACTGAGAAGGTGAAGGGGAAGGAGAAGGTGAGGGAGGAGAGAGCAGAACAGATAGAAGTGGCTGAAATCCAAAAAGATTTCAGTATCACTTACAAAAAGAAGAAAGGAGAGAAGGAGGGAGAGAAGGTGGTAAGAGATACTGATCTAGCAGCCCTGGTCAAGGAGGCTGATGCTGAGCATAGCCGATCAATGGACTCTATCATTGATCAGCTATTCAGGCAAGGCTTTGACAAGGACACTGCCATGCTAGATCAGGAAATCAGGAAGTTAGAAATAAAGGAGATTGAATACCGATGGACCAGTCATAGCAAAGAGGAGAGAAAGAGACTCGATGCTATGACTAGGTTTATTTCGAAGTATCTGGGGAGACCAGTCCTAGATGTGAGAGCTTGGACCAGGGACAGAATCTTGGCTATAGCCACCAAGATCTGTTCGGCTGGTGAATTTACCAAGGGACTGGTCGCAGAAGCCCTATCTGAAGCAGGTGCTGGGAACAGGACCTTGCTAGTCAAACAGACTAAACCTGCCCTTATCTCTAGGTTGCTAGCAAAGCCTGCCCAAATTCCCACACCAACAACCCAAACACAACCCACAAAACCAACCCTTCACCATCAAAACCTACAGCCGATGATCCACCCTTGCAGAAGAAGAGAAGGGTGTTGAGGCTGCAAGAGGAAGAAGAAGAGGAGGATGGGGAGGATAGACTGCCTCTTTCTGCAGTCATACCCTTACCTAAAGCCAATCCTAAACCCATCACTCCTACCTCATAAATGGATGCTGTGAGGGTCAAGATAGAAGAAGAAGAGCAGCAGAAACGTCATGATGAGGAGATGCTGAAAAGCATAGACAAAGCTTATGCTGCTTCTTCTTCTATAATGAACATGAAGAAGGAAGCTCTGAGACTCTTCACTCTCAAACAAACTTTCCAATATAATAAAGAGAGAGTGAGGACTTGGCCTGATCCTAGGGTGGCTCACAGGATCATTAAGAAAGACATTCCTGTGAGATACAAGAGCCAAGTTAAGAAGATCGTAGATGAAGTGATCTCAGTGGCTCTTGTAATAACACCCTGGGAGATTGTAGAAGATTTCAAGGAAGCCTATGAGACTAACCAGCCACCCCAATAAGAAAAGGGTTAGTCTACAAGAGGCTTGAGAACTTCAGAAAAGATGAGCTCAATCTGTTACTTGAGGGCATCCACCCAGATGAATTTGCCTACAGGCAGATTACTACAGTTGAGCTCATGAATGGTAAACAAGCCAAGTATGTCTCAGAGCTGTATGGCCATGAAGGATTATTTGAAGGTGAGCCTGAGGACCTATCCATAGAAGAACAAATTACATTCCTCAGAGCCTACACCCGAGAATCCTACAGGCTCATACATGGGAAGTAGGTCTTATGGATGGGACAACAACTCTGTGTCCAGTTCCCCAAAACAGAGTTCCCATCCATACTATGCCAAACAAATTCTTAAGATCTCTTCCCAGGCCAGTGCTTTTCAGGGTCAACTTCGGATCTGATCCAGAAGGAAATAGGCCAACATTTCTACCATCAATAAGTGGGACCAATAAATTGCTTAGAGGTTTTGGCTGCATTGGTTCAGGGGGAGATTGTTGGACCAAAAGAACCAATGAGCCAAGATCAGGAAAACCTCTAAGTCCCACATGATCACAACAACTGCTGAAGGCCTCATCAGCAGTTTGACAAAGACTGAAGACTCAACAACTGAAGATCAAATATCTGAAGAACAACAGCTGAAGATCCCAAGTACTGAAGACAAGTACTGAAGTGTGAAGTACTGAAGAATACAAGTACTGAAGACTTCAAGTACTGATGACTCAAGTGCTGAAGATCAACAACTAAAGAACTGAAGAACTGAAGATCTATAACTGATGCACAAAGTCTGAAGACAAAGACTGAAGACATCAGCTGATGACAACTACTGAAGTCATCAGCTGATGAAACATCTGAAGATCAAAGTCTGAAGACCAAGTGCTGAAGCTTCAGAGTTTGTCTCCACAGCTGAAGAAGTTGTCTTCAGTTGTTGTGATGGTTTTTCTCTTTCAGTAGTTTGTAATTTTCCTTTTCAGTAGTTTGTACAACAGCTGAAGAGTTTGTTCTTCAGTTGTTATAGTTCAGTAGTTGCAAACGACTGAAGAGTTTGTTCTTTAGTCGTTGTACCTTTTCAGTAGTTTCTTTTCAGTTCTTGTAATAGTTTGACACTTAGCATTTTGTAAGAAGATGTCAGCTGTTGTGACATCTTTAGTAGTTTAGTCTGTTATTAGTTTGTTAATAATAGTTAATGTCACTGTCAAGTGACATCAGCATTAGGTTATTCTTCCCTATATAAGGAAGAAGACCTAATTGTAGCCGCTGCTAATTACAGCCGTAGTCGAAGCATGTATTGAATGAAATATTCTTTTTTGCAGAAATTCCATCTTTCTCTATAACTTACTGTTTTATTGTTAGATCTATTGTGTTCTTGCTTGTTTGTTCTAATTCTTGTACTAAATCCGCTGCGAATACAACCTAATTGATCAAACAAGAGACTAAGATCCAGTCATAATGGGTGAGCGACTCTGTGTTGCAAAAGACCAAAAGTCTTGCAATCCTTGAGATTGCTAATGGGTGAGTAACTCTGTGTTGCAAAAGACCGGAATGAATTGAACGATGATGAAGATAATAATGATATTACCTAAAATGTGTGATCATACGAAAGTAATGAACGGTTTAAAATGAAAAGTGAAGTATTTTATTTATAAAAACGCGCAACGCTGACTTTTATGAGTTGGCAGGTAAAACGTTGCTGAGGATGGCACGCGGGGATGGCTACTCGGTGGGGCAAGACTGACATCCATTCATGTCTTGACAATACTGTTGTTTTGTAATTCTTTCAACTAATCATTTTGTGACTCATGAACTACAATGTATTGCTTAACAACAGTGTTTATAACGAATGAATGGTTTTGTTAAATTAATTCCGCTGCTTAAATTTATAATATGTAATGTTTTATGCTGTGAATGACCAACTGTGAGGTGCCCGGGAATGGGGCCTTACACCCAAAACATGAAAACTTACATTAAAAGGGGACTAGAAACTCACCTCGTGAAGTCTTAGCTCAAACACGACCTTCTCGAAGCCTTTAACGAACAAAAACTACATAACCATGTGTTATATACATCAATAATCGTTCCTTAGTACATAAAACGAGTTAATACACGATTTACATACCTTAACACCTCGTTTCTGCATCTCTCTAAACAGCAGCTTTCTCTCTCGAGCAGTAGCACTTTTCACATAAGTGAGTGCCAGACATAGAGGTTCGCAACTATTTATACCCCGGCTCCACTTTTTGCCGGCTTCTCGCGCGAGAACATCCTTTCACGCGAGAACTAAGCCTTTCGTACGAGAACAATCTTTCACGCGAAATCTTTTTAAGCCTCTCTTTTCTCTGAAATTTCCGGGTGTTAAAAGTCCACCCCCTTATTTAGGTTTCGTCCTTGAAATTTCCGGGTAATGCTGCCTCATCTCTCCCTCAGTTTCTCAAGTGGACTCTGACCCTTTCCTGTGTTTCCACTGTACTCGCACTAGTGGAACCACTTTGTTCCTCAGCCTCTTCTCCTTTAGATCAATGATAGCCACGGGTTGTTCCACATAATTGAGTCGCTCATCGATCTCGATATCCTCTAATAGCACAATCATATCCCCATCGGCTAAGCACTTCCTTAGATGAGATACATGAAACGTTGGGTGAATTCCACTCAACTCATTGGGTAATTCCAGTTCATATGCCACTTCACCTTCCTGAGCAATGATTTGGAATGACTCTCTACACCTTAGTTGCTTTACTCGCTTTCTAGATCGAATGATCCACTTTCCTAGGCGAGGCCTTCATCATTACTCCATCACCGTAGGTTGACACCGAACTCTTTTCGGGCGCGGTTGATCAAACCACCTTCTTGCGACACTCGGGGTTTGCCTCATAAGCTATTAGCCAATTCATCTTAAGGTGTACGCCTATCCACCAAAGTCTGTCTTGAACAATCTAGCAAGAACAAGCGTTCTCTTAATTCTATCGCATAATCCTCTAGGGCATTAGGTATCCTATTGGACTTACCAATAGCAATTCTAATATCGAAGGGCTCGTCGATCTTCTTACTCCTAACATGCAACTTATCACAGAAGGTAGCAGGAACGAAACTACTACTAGCACCGCAATCAAAGCATAGATGCAAAAATTTAGATTACTAGAAACGTACCTGAAGTCAAGTCGAAGTCCGCTCTAGCCTCCTCTTGGTTAAGGCAAATGCTCTAGCCATCATCCTCTGTTTTCCTTATTCTGAACCCCTTGCTTTGCCCTGGAGCCCTCAGCCATTGGCTTCCTACAGTCTCTGCTCCTGTGTCCACTCTCATCGCACCTGTAACATCTCATCGCACGACAATCCCTTGCCAGGTGACCCTCCTTCCCACACTGAAAGCAGAGATTCGATCCTTGCTTACATTCCCCCGCATGCTCCTTCCCACATTTCTTGCATGCCCTCACTTCCCTGGTCATCACCCGTTGATCATCTATCCTCACCTTCTTACCACTAGTCTTAAATCCACCATTATCATCCTGTCTTCCACTCCCATTTCTAACATAGCCCACTCCTCCTCTTTGTCTGTTATCGCCACCTCCTCATGCTCGTCGTACAACCACCCCGCCAAATCGACCACCAACCTAAACGTGCTTGGTCGGGCAGTGACCATATGTCTGCGGATTGTTGGGTTTGTTACATGTTTATCAAAAATTGTTAACTATTTAAACAAAAACGCAGTGGGTATATTGACATATATAACATGTTTTAGATGCTGAAAATAAGCCATATCATATTCAAGAAAACAAACCCAAGAACAAGGATCGTGTATGTGAAAAGAAATGCTATCAAACGAAATCAATCATAGGGTGTTCTTAGAATACTACCTTTCTAAGAACAAGCAGATGGAGATGGATAATAGATGAAAGAAGATGATGTTCTTGAATGGAAGCCTCCAAAGAAGAAGACCTCAAGCAAGTATACCCACAAGCTTCTTGCAAACACCCAACTTGTTAGGATGTTGAACACCAAACTCTTTTTCCTATGCCTTCTACCATAAATGAAAATTTCAGCCAAGAACACTTCTAAATCCAAAAATTTCAGCCAAGAAAGAGGAAGAGAGAGTTTTGCTTTGTGTGTGAGAGAGAGTGTGGTTGGAGTGGAGTGTGAAATAGTTTAAGTCTTGTAATAAATCAAGACATGGAATCCCAAGACACCACCAAAAGGGGGCAGCCGAATTTGAAGGGTTTCCCACCCATTTTATTCTTATAAAATCACACTCCTTAACCCTTAAGTTTGTAAAATTAAAACCCTTTTAATTTTATAACTTGAACGCACTTTTATTTGTTATTATTTAACCCACTTAAATAATAAAACAAATAATTTCTTATGAACAAATTATCCATATAATATTGTTCTATTTTAAAAGCAATGATTTAGAAAACCCATTTTCTAAATTGGTGTCAATATTTATTTGTTTGACCTTATCAACAAATAAATATTTATTGGCGTTTGTTTAGCTTGTTATTGGGTATGACCCGACTTGGATCATAACGTACTAACCACATCAATCTTGTATGTGTCTTGGGCATACAAGATCCAACAATCTCCCACTTGCACAAGATTGATAGAAGATTAATGCAAGCAGTAAATACCGCCTAACAATGGTTTACTACCCTTAATACGTATGACTAAGTGCCATTCAATAACATCATCCCCTTGAAGTACCTTACTCGAATTGTTTTAGGTGAATCAATCATCTATCCTTTTGTCGCAGATGTCATGTTAAATCCCTGAGAAACAGAGTGATCATTCTCCATTGATTTAACTTTATCAGGCCTTAGACATCTTACTCTCAATGAATAAGAGGGACAAATCCCATCTTGACTACATACGTCTCTCACAATCACCTCGTATTATACCTGAATTCAGCCTTATGTACTGCCATGTTTCAGAACAGCGAAGAATGTTTCAGCCTTATGTACTGCCATGTTTCAGAACAGCGAAGAACCAAGTCAAAGTATAACATTCGGTGAATATCAAGACCCAATATGTATCTCAGGTCAGAGGATACCAAATGATATTTACCTTTACTCAAAATTACTTATGATCAATCAGGAAGATTCAATGTAGTAATATTTGAGATGCGGGTCAGTCCAATATTTGCATCCCACAAATATCAATGAACCTTGGTAGCAACCCTTTGCTCTATATTCATCCATATGAATATCTACCAATCCAAGTTCATAATAGTCTTACCCTCATACTTGTTCCCACAAGTATGAACGACTACGGACGTTTTGAGTAAATGATTTACTCATGGATTTTAAACATGCAAAATAGAAACATTAGTTGAAACGTTATAACCAAATAATTTATTCAAGTACTGAAAGGTTCCGATATCCAAATACAAGATTAAAAATTCAAATCCAGTCACTAGAATATCGAAGTCCCATGGCACAAGTATGACCTTCATGCTTTGCCTTTTCATGGAGCTTCGTGAGTGGATCCGCAATGTTTTGATCCGTGTGAACTTTGCGAATACATATCTTTCCCTTTTCAACTTCATCCCTTATGTAGTTGAATCTCTGTTCAATGTGCCCAGTCTTTTGATGTGCACGGGGTTCCTTGATTTGAGCAATCTCACCCGCGTTATCACAAAGAATTTCTAGGGGTTCCTGAATGGAAGGGACCGCCCCTAGATCGGCATTGAATTTCTTCAACCATGCAGCATCCTCAGCTGCTAATGAAGTGGTGATGTATTCTGACTCTGTAGTTGATAATGCCACCACATCTTGCTTAGAGCTCTTCCAAGAGACCGCTCCTCTATTCAAGATGAAAATGTATCCCGATTGTGATCGTGAATCATCCCGATCAGTTTGGAAACTCACATCCGTGTAACCTTTTACTACAAGTTCCTCCTCAGCAGATCCATAGATTAGGAACATATCTTTAGTGTTCCTTTGGTACTTAAGTATGTTCTTAACAGCCATCCAATGACTATTTCCAGGATTTTGCTGGTATCGGCTTGTCATGCTCAAAGGGCATGACACGTCCGGCCTAGTGCATATCATTGCATACATGATGGATCCTATAGCAGACGCATACGGGATACCCTTCATTTTGTCTTGCTCATCCTTTGAGCTTGGACATTGAGTTGTACTCAGTATCCTTCCTCTTTGAATAGGTACGATACCTTTCTTAGAGTTTTCCATCTTGAACCTTTTTAAGATCTTATCAATGTATGCACTTTGATTCAAACCTATCAACCACCTTGATCTATCCCTATAGATCTTTATTCCCAAAATATAGGCGGCTTCACCAAGATCCTTAATGGAAAAACAGCTTCCAAGCCAGGTTTTTAGACCTTCCAAGGTTGGAATGTCATTTCCAAATAGTAGGATGTTATCGACATACAATACTAGGAAAGTGATGATGCTCCACTAGCTTTCTTATATACACATGCTTCATCAGCGTTTTGATGAACCCAAATTTGATTACCTCTTCATCAAAACGGTGATTCCAACTTCTTGATGCTTGCTTCAATCCATAGATTGATTTCTTTAACTTGCATACTTTGTTAGGATGTTTTGGATCGACAAAACCTTCAGGCTGAACCATATTGTTGATACATCTTGATGTACCTAGTTTATGATCTCAAATGTAAAAGTCTTTCATGTCTTACACTGGTGTAATATGATGTAATGATGATATTAATGATATAAAATATGCATTGTCATGTTTATTTGTGATTGATTATGTCATGTTATCATTATATTGAATGTGATTCACATATATGAACTTAATATATAGGTTTGATGTTGTTTTACATAAGTCTAAGTCAATAAGAACTTAGAAATATGTTTAACTTTGTCATGTGGACATTCATGCTACTGGACCATACTTATGGCCCATACACATGAATGAACCATACTTATGGACCAGTCGCACGAATGAACCAGGAGACTGGATCAGTCGTATGATTGAGACAAAATATTGATCGATCGGGTTATTCGTTCTCACTGATTGGATCGCCAATCAAATAGAATTCCGCGCTATTTGATCTGGTTTCATGCATAATCCGTTAGTACTCCGTACGTACACAGTCCTAACAAGTGTTATCAGAGCTTAGGCTCGTGATTTTGCATGGATTCAATTGGTTTTGGTGTCAAAACTAACATTTTCATTCAAAAGATTCACTTTTTCGCTTCAAAACGTGTTTTCGACGAGTCTCTGTGTTAAAAGTTTTGACCTTTTCCCATACGACAGATTAGGGTTCGTAAAAATTCGTAATTTTGAGTCAAGTGTTCAAAAATTCATTTTTTTTCCCACAGCAGCAGCTTCAGTCGCACGATTAGCTCAATCGCACGACTGAATCCCTTTCGCATAGTTCAATCGCACGACTGGACTCATTCGCACAGTTCATTTGCACGGTTGAGTTATTCCATACGGTTGACCTCATTCGTCCTGTTCATTCACATGACTGAATCTAATCGCACGATTGAAGTCATTCGCATCCTTCAATCGCACGGTTGACCCAATCGTGTTGTCCAATCGCATAAGCCAATCTGTCCTGTTAGGTTCATCAAGTTCAAAGCAATGTAACATCAGTTCTCTGCATTCACTGCTGGAAAGGACTCATGTATCCAGAATCTTCTACTTCTAGAAAGTGAGATCGGGAACCACAACAAACTGCCAAAGATGTTAACGTTGGATGAATACCCACAGTGGAAACAGCGGTTTGAAATCTACCTGAATGGAGTTGACCCCAATCTGTGGACATCTATTGAGACTGGTTATGTGGTACCAGTCAGTGCTAATGGGGTATAGTTGACTTTGGGAGGAATGTGTGAATCTCAGAAGACAATGCATAATACTGAAAAGAAAGCATATGCCTTGTTGACTCAGTCTATACCTAAGGACATATTTCATTAGTCATCTGAGTACAAGTAGTCAAATAAATTATGGGAGACCTTGGAAAAGAGATACGAAGGCAATGCAACTTTGAAAGCACTAAAGGCAAAAGCTCTTAAAAAGGAATTTGACAATTTCTCACCAATTGGAAAAGAGAGCTTGGATGATATCATTGATAGATTCTATCATCTGATGAGTGAGTTGCACACTCATGGTGTGACAACCTCCATGGAAGATAAAGTCTCTAGCTTTGCTGATGGTCTACCAGACAAATGGGATCCATTTGTGTCTAATTTAAGACAAAATGACATTCTTGCCACATTAGACATAAATAATTTCATTCTGAAGTTAAGGGAGGAAGAGCTGCGTCAGAAATACAAGTCAAAGAAAGGATCCTATGCTCAGAATCCTACACTATACAACTCAGTTCCAACCCCTGCTACATCAGACGCACCGCTTCAAACGACGTTTGTGTCTAACTCTTCTGCTCCTTCCCAAAGCTGTTCATCGGGAACCGAAACGTCAGGGTCATCCAGTACCCAATACATTGTTCCTGAGGCTAATACTACCAAGTTAAAGACCGAGAATCTCGGAAATGTCACCGTGGAAGTTGCTCAAGAACATATGGACCTTTTAACTGCTGTTGTTCAATCTTATGATGGGTTAGTTGCTGGTAAGATTGGGAACTGTCATCTTGCTAACAAGGAATACGAGCAAGTTGATAAAATTGAGCTGGAACGTATGGATATTATGTTTTCCTTGGCTAGTGCTATTAGAAGAGCCAAGAAGTTTGTCAAGAAGACGAGGCAAAATCTGGTTGCAACTAAAGACACGACATTTGGATTTGACAAAACCAAGGTCACGTGATTCAATTGTGGAGAGAAAGGGCACTTCAAACGTGAGTGTGTAAAGCCAAAGAAAACCGAAAATGGAAATCCTTTTCCCATATTCAACCGTCAAGAAAGGAGAAGGTTGGAGTATCATCAAGTAAAGATTCTATGGCTTTGGTTGCACAAGGTGATGAAGGACAAGACCGATCTTTCCGATTTGTATCCGAGGGTGAATCCAATGTTGCATTAGTTGATACCTTGGATGATGGATCTGCTAGTGAGGGGGACATCATAGCTGAGCATACACGTTCAGATATTGAAGAAGCTATGGATGTCGTTGATCATTTGGTTGAAGAAGAGTTAAGTGCTGCAAACTCTGCATCTCAAGTCACTGAAGAGTCTGACACTGCACTGATGGCTGATTCATCTAGTTCTATGCAGGTATATTCTAAAGACGAATTATCCGATAAACATGCTTGTTCTGAAGGTGAAAAATTTAGAGAAAGCATTGATTTAAAATTTGCTAGGTTATTAGAACACAATGATAATCTAGTAAATGATTTACAACTCTGCACTGAAGCAAATCGTGTGTTAAAACAAAATGAGTGCAGCTTCAAAGAAAAGATAGAACTATTAGGGGAAAAACTAAGGGAAACCGAGGTTGCTGCTTTAAATCAATCTAATGATATTAAGTTCTATTTAAACTCTTTAGAAGAAACTAAAAAGGGGAAAGCAGTTTTGCAAGTAGAAGTTGAATCTTTAAAACAAAAACTACACAGTTTGGCAAGTTCTTCACACATAGTTAAAAACTTAGTGAAAGAACGAAATGGCGAGGAAGGTCTGGGTTATAAAGTAGTACCATCACCACATGCTATCCTTTTGAACACTAAATGTAGACCAATCAATAATAACCCGGTAAAGGATCATGTAGTGTCTACTCCTCTGGTCAGTGATCCAGATTCTACTGGTAAACCGATGATGTCTTCACTGAACAGAAGAATACTACTTTGGAATCTAAAGATAAGATGCATGTTGAGGACTTAACTGATAAAGGTTAACTTAAGGTTAGGTTCAAAAACGTCAATTGCAGAACCTAAACAATCCAAGTCAACAAACCCTAAACCAGTTAGTCATCAAAATCTAAATAAAATGAAAGCAAAAGATGTTCCAAATGTTAAAACAATTAATTTTGTTAAAGAAGGTGAAACATCTAAAAGGGAAAATAAACTACCTAGCCCCCGACCAAACTCAACCCCACATCAACGCTTTCCTCATACTGTCGAAGGGAGATCCAGCTACAGTTGTGGAAAACGAGGACACATCTCTTCAAATTGTCCTTATTATCAGGCACCTAAAAAGAAATTGAACTTTTTGATGATGAAAAACCAAGATTTTCTAAAATCAGATCTAATACTCCTATAAAACACCAAAGTCAACATAGACAAGCTAAAAGCAAAGCTGTTCCACCTAAGGTCAAATCTAGGATTATTAGTGAACCGAAAGTTCAAACCATAAGCCAGTCGTCTGTTTACCACAAACACGCCTTACACAAAACTGGTTTATGGAAAGGAAAATAAAGTATTGTGTCTGATAGTGAGTATAAGAAAGAGAAAGATGCGCCCTCATCCTTTGAAGGTTAGTGGGTTGAGTTCATGAAGTGTGATACCTCTGGGACACCCAAGCCAGTTAAGGCTTGGGTCCCAAACCTGAACTAATCGTTTCCACTGTATGTGCAGGGTGTCCGTTACAGCGCAATCACTAATACCTAGATTATTGATAGTGGGGCGTCCAGGCACATGAAGTGGGAAATGAAAAAGTGAAGTTTGACAAGGTCAAATATGTTAAGCAATTGCAAAACAACTTGCTTTCAGTCTCCCAAATATGTGATAAAGGATTTGAGGTTGTATTTGACAACAAGAAGTGCTACATACTGAAGAAGGAGTGTATGTCATCCCGAAGGAGCATGTTCTAATTTCGGCTTCAAGATATAATGACCTTTATGTCTTGGACTTATCAAAGCCTCCACAACTGAGTCTATTGCTCAGTGCTTCTTGTCGAAAGAAACAGAAAGAGATTCAGTATCCTGGCACAGGAGAATGGGACACATCAATCACAGGAAGATGAATCATCTGGTTCAAAACGATCTAGTAGATGGAGTTACAGTCAAGAATTTCCAGCTCCCAGATTTCTGTATCACTTGCAAGAAAGGGAAACAGACCAAAAAGTCTCACAAAGCAAAGAAAGTTAATTCTATCGACATTCCTCTCGAGATTCTATACATAGATCTGTGTTGGTACACATGTCCCCAGTTCTAGTCTAGTGAGCTTAAATGTAATAGAACTTCTTCTTGTAACACATATGTAACGTTGATCAATATAATGAGAATCTCTTCTATATATGTCTGTTGGTTGTGTAATGTTATATCTATTTATATTATTTGTTGTTACACGCATATATGACCATGTTATAAAGGTTTACAGTTGTTAGACATAGTTCTGAATCATTAAAGGTTCAAGAATGTGTTTAACTAAGTATCCTGATTCAGTTGCACGACTGGACCATGCGAATGGTCCAATCGCATGACTGAACCAGGTGATTGACTCAATCGCACGATTGAGTCATAAGACTGACTCAGTCGTACGAATGAACCAATCGTATGATTCAGTCGCACGATTGAGCCAGTCGCTTGACTCAGTCGTACGAATGAGAGCTGTAACCTATAAATACCACTTAATTCGTGGAAAAACAAAACACTTCGAATACTTGCAACCCTAGTCGACCCAGAGCGTCCTGTTCGTCCATTCCAAGTTCATAGAACGTCCCAGATCATTCCTAGTCCGTTCTTAACGTTTACTAATCGTTAGGTTTGATATTGTTAACGTTCTCCCTGATTTGATCGCCAATCAAATAGGATTCCGTACTATTTGATCCGGTTTAACAAAGAATCAGTTAGTACTCCGCACGTACACGGTCCTAACAAGTGGTATCAGAGCATTGGCTCTTGATTCTTCGTTGATTCAATCAAGTTTTATTAAAGTCAACGTTTTTACGCGAAAAATTCAATCTTTCTGCTAAAAATCAAGTTTTTACGTGTGCATGTTCTGCAAAATCAATATTTTTCGACTTACAGCCATCTAGGGTGTCAACACTTGCGTTTTATGTCAAAAGTTGCGAAAAACCTCGATTTCAGCAGTCTCAGTCGCACGATTATCTCAATCGTACGACTGAAGTCAGTCGCCTAGTCCAATCGATCGATTGAGTCAGCCGCCCAGTTCAGTCGCCTAGTTGAGTCAGTCGGTCTGCTCAGTCACCCAAGTGTCTCAGTCGCCTGTTCAATCGCACGGTTGAGTTCAATCGCATATTGTTAGTGTCAATCGCATCCCAGTCGTACTCCCCAATCGCATTAACAGTTTCTTTTCAAGTTTAAGCTCACATTCATTATGGACTCCAAAAATTTCGCGTTCTCAGCAGGGAAAGACTCAAGGATCCAGAACTTACTGCTACTGGAGAATGAGATTGGTAACCACAATAAGCCACCTAAGCTTCTGTCAATTGATGAGTTCCCGCAGTAGAAGCAGAGGTTTGAGATTCATCTCAATGGCGTGGATACTAATCTTTGGAATGCTATTGAAACTGGTTACACCATGCCAGTGGGTGCTGATGGTATACCCTTAACGTTGAGTTGACTGACTGATGCTCAAAAGACTGCCTACAATGCTGAAAAGAAAGCTTACGCGATGCTCACTCAATCTATTCCTAAAGAGATCTTCCATCAGTATTCTGAGCATAAACAAAGTAAGAAATTCTGGAAAGCTCTCGAGAAAAGATATGAAGGGAGCTCAACTCTGAAGTCATTGAAGGCCAAAGCACTTAAGAAAGAATTTGATAATTTTTCTGCTATTGGGAATGAGAGTTTGGACGACATAATTGACCGCTTCTCTCATCTGATGAGTGAACTTCACACTCATGGGGTAACCACGTCTAAAGAAGAAAAGGTCTCCAGTTTGGCTGATGGACTCCCAGAAAAGTGGGATTTGTTTATTTCCCCCTTGAGATACAATTCAGTTCTTGAGACATTGGATATAAATGACTTTATCCTGAAAGTGCGAGAGGAAGAAGTCAGACACAAGTACAAGGCAAAGAAGGGTTCTTATGTTCAGGATCCTACACTCTACAATGTTACTCCTTCTTCTACTTCTACAACCAAAACTTCCAGCGCTCCTCTGCAGATTGCTTTTGTGTCAAATGCATCACCATCTGCTGATCAAGGCTCATCATCAGCTAGTGAGTCACATGGTGCATCTGGGGTTCTACAAAGTTCAACAGTTACTCAATCAACGAAGTTGATGACTGAAAATTTGGGAAAAGTAACTGTGGAAGTTGCAAACGAGCACATGGATCTACTTGCTGCGGTAGTTCATTCCTATGATGGTTTAGTGTCTAGAAAGATTGGAAACTGCCACCTGGCCGATGAAGACTATGAACAGGTAGATGAGAACGAGCTGGAACGTATGGATATTATGTGGGCTCTTGCAAGTGCTGTGCGAAGAGCTAAGAAGTTTGTGAAAAAGACAGGACAGAATCTCGTGGCTACAAAAATACTACATTTGGTTTTGACAAGTCCAAAGTCACGTGTTTCAACTGTGGAGAAAAAGTCCACTTCAAAAGAGAATGTGTGAAACCAAAGAAGACTGGCAACGGGAATCCATTCTCATCTTTCAAAAGGCAAGACAAAGAGAAGAAGACAGCTCCCACAAGCAGTGACTCCAAAGCTATGGTTGCACAAGGTGATGAAGGACAGGATTTGTCCTTCCGTTTCTTATCTGACAGTGAAGCCAACATAGCATCTGTGGATGATCTAAATGAAGACTCAGCGAGTGAGGGGGAGTGCTCAGCTGAGATAGATACTGCTGAAATGGAAGAGACTTTAGCTGCTGTTAATCAAATTGTTGAGAACGAGCTGAACGCTGAATCTGAAGCACAGCCAGAGTCTCAGAATGCTTTCATGGCCGGAACGTCCACATCTGCACAGGTAGAATCGAAAGATGAACTTTATGCTAAACATGCTTGTGTTAATTGTGAAAAATTTAGGGAAAGCATTGACTTAAAATTTGCTAGGTTATTAGATCATAATGATAACTTAGTAAATGACTTAAAATTGTGCTCAGAGGCTAACAGAGTGTTAAAACAAAATGAGAGCGGTTATAAGGAAAAGATTGAGGCTTTAAAGAAACAATTAAAAGAGACTGAAGTTGTTGCATTCAACCAAGAAAATGATAATAAATTCTATTTAAAGACCATTGAAGAAACTAAAAAGGATAAAGCAGTTTTACAAGTTGAAAATGAGTCTGTAAAACAAAAACTTCATAGTCTTGCTAGCTCCTCGCATATTTGGAAAACTTGGTTAAAGAGCGCAACAACGGGGAAGGTTTGGGATACAAAGTTGTGCCTCCACCACATGAGATCCTCTTGAACACCAAACAACGTCCAATTAATGATAACCCCGTAAAGGATCATATAGTGACAACTCCTCTGGTCATCGATCCGGACACAACAGTTAACTCTGCCCCTCCGGTTTCTGACCAGAAAGCATCATCATCAGGCACAACTGGCACACAAGTCACTGGAAACCGGATGGACAAGAATGTTCCAGCATCCTTTGGGTTGGGTCAAAAATCGACTACCACACAACCTAAGATTTCCAAACCACTCAATCTAAATGTGACTCGATAGAATTGGAAAGTGATAGTACACAGGCATCAAGTTGCTTGGAACACCAAAATGATTTTCTGTTCAGCAAGGTTAATTAAATCACAGAAAATTATAAATCAGAGAAGTCTAGGTCTAATATATTGGGAAAATGATATTAAGCTTGGTTGGTACTGTAACTACCTGGAGAAAGTAGATCTAGGGTGGTGCAAGTGCATTAGATGATGTGTAGGTAGATTCAACACAATAGATCAGTAGACAACATCAGTGATTTGGCTTAAGCTTAAATAATTCAACAAGTTGTGGGTTTTCATGGTATTTCTGGTTTGCACAATCAATCAATTTCCAATAAGGGGTGAGGAGCAAGTAAATGCCACAAATATGGGCAAAGACCTGAAAAACAGAGCAAAAGATGACAAAAGTCACTGAAAAACAATGTATATTTAAATATACTGCTCTAAGAAGAAAAATAGGTATTGCGCCTCTCTACTGTGTGATGACACTGACCTAAGGCTTAACATCTCTCTGTAAATTCTTAGAACCAAATCTTCTAAGTCCCTAGACCGCTCAAACATCTCCTGAGGAAGATTGATTACCATATACCTGTGGAACACACAAATATTTGTTGACCTAATTCATCTAATTAATTCATGATGTTTGTCAATGTCACACCCCGGGCCCAGAGAGGCGGGACGTCACGATTAGTAAACAACAACCAAAATGCAGCGGAAACTAAATGGTTTAATACAATACAACTTTCAACATTTACATCAGAATATTGGCTTTGTTTCAATTCACAAGGTGCCTAAATCTACAGTCTATAGGTGTTATGATCAATCCTTTGGTAAAGGTTTCTTGATGCTTCAGTAACTAAAGCTTCTAGGCTCGACTTTTGTCTTCAACACCTACCCTCGTATCTTGCTTCGGATTTGGGTAACTTCTATAGCTCAACTATTTCTCCCTATCTGTACCTGAAGACATGCTCAAAAAGAAAATTATGTCAACATAAAGTTGGTGAGTTCAAGTGGTTAATGTTTCAGAAAACAAAAGTCTCTTCAGGGTCCATTAGTAAAATTTTCAAATCATATGTGCTTTAAGTCTTAAACACAAGGAACTCTAAAAGTTCGCATCATTATAGTATCAATCATCATGGGGTATCACAATCAACCCTGCACTTGGTCCCCGGTTGGCCTCTTCTAAACATGTGTTTAACCGGATATTCCCGTAGGAAAGAACCAAGCCTCAGAACAGTGAACCATTACTGCTAGGATGGTTCACCATAGTATCTTATTCAAAACCTGTTACATGCCACAAACGACCCCTCAGGATCTCAGTGGGGTACCTCCCTGTGGCGGGAGCCACTGTGCGTGGGGGATTCCCCAAATAGATCTATTCACGTAAAAACAAGCGGTTCACAAAAGAATTAATGATCATGACAAAAGTATCAGCAGGTATCCAAAAAGTCCCACATACAAATATCAAATAAAGCACAATCATAGTTCATTAACAAAAGAGCATGCTTCATCCCCAAAAACAGTAAGTAAAAAGGGGAACACGAGAACTCACCTGGTATCCTTGTATAATTTCAGAGCTTGATAAAGAAAAGTAATGATCACCAACAAAGCAATCCTAACTAAACATATAAGATTCACATTTAGATTTAGCACGATGTTATTACATGCGTGCAGTTGAGCTCTTTAGTTAAATTAATGTTGGTGATTAGTATCCTTAGCTTCTTGTGTATTTGTTAAGTGTCATGAATTAACTCCGGTACATTAGGTTAACTAATGCATTTAATCAAGAATTGAGTCTTAGCTTAAATAATGTAGAAAAATCAATTTATGTTATGGGTTCCAAGTCTTTAGGAATAACTCGCATTAACAATGTAGGTAATATATAATGTTTCAAACAATGTTTATAATGTTCACGTTCCCATCATATTAGTTAACTTGATTGACGCTAACTAATCCAATTATTGATGATAGTTAACGATGTTTTATAAAAAGGGTGTTACAATTAATATTTATTTCAAAAATACAATGAGATGACCAACAATTAATAACAATAAGATGATAGATCATTATAGCGTTTTAGGTCTTTTATCTTAAATAAAACGTGTAGATGTCGGTTAACCTAAATATTCATTGCATAAATATACAAATGTACAATCGTTATTTGTATGAATTACATCTCTAAGTCTTGTATGATTATATGTTACACGATATAAACTTATTTGTATCGTCCATGACATGTTATAACCATTTCTCAAAAATATAATGTTTCATATATCTTATCTAGGTTGGTTTCTAATAGCTAGCATTGTTGTTTAAATCTCGGATCCAAACCATCCATTTAAATCAAACATTTATAACAAGTGACGTTCATTTTCGTTTATAATTCGCGTATTTTATAATTTAATCCTTTAATTAATTAGAGCTCAAATAACACGTATGCAAATTATAATTAAATTTCAATGCGTTGCGCGTGCGATTTTACCTTCCACTCGATTCACGTTCACTAACCCACTCGTATTGTTCTTGATCCCATCATGTTCTTGTTGTTGACGACCAGTTAGCCTCAGTTGGCCATGCTTGACCGACACCCGACATGCCATCATATCATTCTAAGACCACAACTACCATTATCAACTACAACAACCACAGTCACACCATCGATCAACACCACTATACCCACCAACGACCTCACCAAACAGCCAGATTACCATGACCAACAACAACATCACCACAATCATAGTCAACAATCAACAACAGCCACAACTGTCACATGCACGACTATTAACTACAATTCCAAACACAACCATAACCACAACCGTCAACACCTTCACCATTATTGACACTTACAGCCCTAATCTACACCAAACCATCCTTTTTGACAGCTTCTAACCAACTCAGCAGCCTAACACCCGTGTCACAGCCACCTCTGCCCTCAACTACAGCCAACAACAACTATCGCCACCATCACGGACCATCACCACGGCAGCATCACCTGCAGCCACCCGAACAGCACCATCACCACGGCCATCAACAGCCCCAAATCACAACCACAACAACATGCATACTGTTCCACGGTCATCAACAGCCCCAAAACCACAACCACAGCAACATGCATACTGTTCCACGGTCATCAACAGCCCCAAAACCATCGATCTCCAACGTCGCAGCTACCCTTCACCACCATCGAACCGATCCATTCACCCCGCGGCCCTGTACCGTAGATCCATCGATCATGACCCGCACCATCCATAGCATTGCCAGCTGAACTGCACTCAACATCGCGACCCCGCAAACGATCGAGCTCCACATCCACAACATCCACCATCAACCGTCACAACCCCAATCCTCAACCACAGCCATCAACACTAAGACCGCGGCCACAACCGGGGTCGGCCTGCACAATCTCGACATTCACGGCCGAGACCAACAACATTAGCCCCCGAAATCACGTTGTAGGTCGAGGACTTACCTGCGACCAACACCATCGCCTGTGAACCAACCTGCAACCATCTCTTTCGTCTCCGATTCCCGTCACTAGGTTGCGTTTCGCGAGAAATTGAGGCCACCACAGTGATCAGAGAGTCGTGGGGGCTCGATGGAGGCGTGTCACACGCCGGCACTCGCCGGAGGCCGGAGGTTTGGCCGGAGTTCGAAGAAAGGGGAGAAGGGGAGGTCGCGGCTTGTCCGCCTCTTTCTTTCTCAAATGGGTTTTGAAACCCTAAAATGAATTAAAAATAGTTTATATAGTAGGGGTTAAGGGAACGGGTTCGTTAACGGGTTAGTTCGCGTCACGTCTGAAACCGTCTCTTGAAGCTTTTAAATTTCATTTCATGTTGGTTCTAATTATTAAATGTAATAATATTTTAAGATTATAAGTTTTATCATATTAAAACATACCGAATAGTTGAACGGGTTGTAAATTAACGCGTATTTACCACGTTTAACGATTTTACGCGTTTTTATCAAATGAGCGCTTTTATTATCATTTTGCTATCAAAATACATGAAATTAAGTACTAAACTAATATTTTGTGCGTTAACTTCCTACGTTGATTACGTTAAACCTTATCTGTCAAATTCTCGGGTTTTGACCTAATTCTAGATCCGGTTCACATCATGATCGCGTTTCGAAACGCATTTATTCCGGACAACGTATCACTAACCAAATTTATATATGATATGAAAATAAACAATGTTAGACGAATATTTACGAAGTTACGAGGCTCGGTCGACGTATCGGATGACATTTAAATGCCGGTGAAAACCGGTATTCGCGTTTCTGTCATGAAATTCCGTTGTTTATGCATGATTGATGAAAAATCTTTTAGCAAGCATTATTTATGATATTAGTTAAGGTTAAAAATGATTTAGATTGGATAAAACCCATTTAAGGATTTCTGATGGAATTCAGACGTAGTACGCCGTAATCTGCCGGATTTTACCCGGTATGGGTTCTGAATTTGTTTTTAGCTTGGATCATTCCATAGTTATTTCAAATCAATCTGCTGCATGTTTATCACTTCGTTGTACTTGGATCTAAAGTGTTTTAACACATGAGATTTCTTGTAGCTGATCTTCTATGCTTCTTAATACATCTTTCGAGTAATACCATCCTTTAAGTTCGACCATGAGTCTTCCCCATGAATTCTTCATTATTATCGACCGCATCGATTCGAACAAGTTTAGGACTTTATCAAGGTGCTCGCTAGCACAAGAAAGTTAACTACCACTCTAATAACTTATCGTATAGTTCGAGATCGCATTCTACTTCAGATCTTGCGCTCGTATCACGAACTTATCACTCAAGTAGTAGAGATCTCCAAGTAAGGATAACTTACAAGGTTTTAAAGTTTTCCGCATCGGCTATCACGCGTTTCCAAAGATGAGGGTTATGCTATAGGGCTCAAGGTAAGTAGCACTACTCGTTAAGAGAATAAATTGGGAACAGAGGGTGAGTGGAAAAATCAGGGATCCACTGAAGTTGTACATTCATATTTTTGTTTTGAAATCTCGAAGGTTAGTTTTTTTTTCTCGGTAAATATCCATGGCACTTGAGCATTTACCTTCGGAGAATCTGAATTTTAAAAGGAGGTTTCATTTCCAATATATTCTGGCGCTCAGAACTTTATCAACAGCACGGTCAGTTAAAAGCAGGGTCAAAATAGTTCAACCTAAGTTTCATGTGAGGATTGTCATTAGATGACTAACGGTTTAAGATGATGGAAGATTTCACGAGCGTAGTATTAAGAAAGGTGATTATCAATCACAATCGGAGCTGATATTAAGAATATTCCTTTGAGTTAGGTGGTGCCATTACAATGAATAGGTAGAGAGAAGTCATATTCCTCAAAGACTTTAAGAAAATGATCAGAGGAATTCTAGAATCCGGAAGATCCTACGAAGTGTGAACTACTAAGAAAGAAAGAAGTGGCAAGTCTTCTATGTCATTGACCACAAGAGACGTGTCTGGGAAATTTATTACTCTGGTATGTTCTCCGATGCACAAGCCTTGTTAGAGAGTCTTCCACTATGTTGAGGAAGTTTTGACGAATTCAATGTTAGGTAGGAAGAAATTTTTAGGCATCGCTAAAAATAGTATGGCTAAAGCACACGCACAACGAGGTGGAGTGCCATACTCAGCACGAGACCAGTTAAGTTTGAGAACATCATCTAATGATCTTCAGAGTCTGAGGGTCTTATCATCATAATTCCAATATGAGAGTAGAATAAAAGAAAAGAGAAGAAGAAGAAAAGGAATAGTTACTGCAACATCATCCTTGGTAGCTCTTCCAGTGTCAAATGGTTTTTGCCCAGCATGAAAGTTTTGAACCTGAAATTATTGAATACATTCCAAATATTTGTGTTTATTCTTGTATTTATTGTTTCTTTAAGTGTTTTACATTGATATTAGTTTACATGACAGGGCCCACTAGAATTCAAGTGTACCTGTAAATTCACCATTACGTGTGCACCCGTAATCGTCATTTTACCTTACACTATCATTCTAGTCATTCCCATCATAAGTTCCAAGTTTGTGTATTTAGGTCCTAGAGTTAATGATTTTCATTTAGTCATCATCTACAATTAAGCACACTTAGATTCCAACTATGCTAATCATCCAAGTTAACCCAGAAATTGTCTCGAAGTAAGTTTTCAGCAATTCAAGCAATAAATGAGCATTCAGGTACATGCTATCCTAGGGAGCAGAACAAACAAAAAGGCATCATGGTTAATATCTTATCGTTAAATTCCAACATGTATCATCTTACAGTTAAGGCATAATAGCAAGTATCATCATTTCAAACAAGTATCAGTATAACAGTTGTCTCAGGTAACGACGCAAGTCGTATCAAGTGTATAGCTAACAGCAGTTGTTTTATATAGTGACAAAAGTCAACTATGCAATCAGATAAGTGTCTTTCCAGGATTTAAGTCCTGATATATGTGCACATCTTTGGTTTCTAACGTTCTTAGTACTTGAAATTTAGTAGTCCTAAGAGTCAACTCCAAGAGGTTCCATACCTTCATGGTTTACTCGGGTGCACCTATCATAGGTAATACCCTAATGTATCAAGGTTTCTTATAGGGTAGAGAATTCTTAATAGGATATATGAAATCCTTAAGGTATCCACGTTAAAGAAGGGTGTTCTTAGGGAAACCTATTCTTGCTACAAACGTTGGATCACTGTATCGCGGAATACAACCTACTAGGCTGGTCCTATTTATGGTTACACCTTAGGTATTGCAAAGCAAACCCGTATTTCTACACCATTGGTTCAGCAAAGCTCAGAAGAGTCATCTTACTAAGGTGGTCCTATGAGGTTCATATGGTTGTAGTTTAGGTCTCGCGAAGCAGACCTACCTCGCTACATCCTTTGGCTCTGATACCAATCTGTCACACCCCGCGCCCAGAGAGGCGGGACGTCACGATTAGTAACAACAACCAAAATGCAGCGGAATCTAAATGGTTTAATACAATACAACTTTCAACATTTACATCAGAATATTGGCTTTGTTTCAATTCATAAGGTGCCTAAATCTGCAGTCTATAGGTGTTATGATCAATCCTTTGGTAAAGGTTTCTTGATGCTTCAGTAACTAAAGCTTCTAGGCTCGACTTTTGTCTTCAACACCTACCCTCGTATCTTGCTTCGGATTTGGGTAACTTCTATAGCTCAACTATTTCTCCCTATCTGTACCTGAAGACATGCTCAAAAAGAAAATTGTGTCAACATAAAGTTGGTGAGTTCAAGTGGTTAATGTTTCAGAAAACAAAAGTCTCTTTAGGGTCCATTAGTAAAATTTTCAAATCATATGTGCTTTAAGTCTTAAACACAAGGAACTCTAAAAGTTCGCATCATTATAGTATCAATCATCGTGGGGTATCACAATCAACCCTGCACTTGGTCCCCGGTTGGCCTCTTCTAAACTTGTGTTTAACCGGATATTCCCGTAGGAAATAACCAAGCCTCAGAACAGTGAACCATTCCTGCTAGGATGGTTCACCATAGTATCTTATTCAAAACTTGTTACATGCCACAAACGACCCCTCAGGATCTCAGTGGGGTACCTCCCTGTGGCGGGAGCCACTGTGCGTGCGGGATTCCCCAAATAGATCTATTCACGTAAAAACAAGCGGTTTACAAAAGAATTAATGATCATGACAAAAGTATCAGCAGGTATCCAAAAAGTCCCACATACAAATATCAAATAAAGCACAGTCATAGTTCATTAACAAAAGAGCATGCTTCATCCCTAAAAACAGTAAGTAAAAAGGGGAACACGAGAACTCACCTGGTATCCTTGTATAATTTCAGAGCTTGATAAAGAAAAAGTGATGATCACCAACAAAGCAATCCTAACTAAACATATAAGAATCACATTTAGATTTAGCACGATGTTATTACATGCGTGCAGTTGAGCTCTTTACTTAAATTAATGTTGGTGATTAGTATCCTTAGCTTCTTGTGTATTTGTTAAGTGTCATGAATTAACTCGGGTACATTAGGTTAACTAATGCATTTAATCAAGAATTGAGTCTTAGCTTAAATAATGTAGAAAAATCAATTTATGTTATGGGTTCCAAGTCTTTAGGAATAACTCGCATTAACAATGTAGGTAATATATAATGTTTCAAACAATGTTTATAATGTTCACGTTCCCATCATATTAGTTAACTTGATTGACGCTAACTAATCCAATTATTGATGATAGTTAACGATGTTTTATAAAAAGGGTGTTACAATTAATATTTATTTCAAAAATACAATGAGATGACCAACAATTAATAACAACAAGATGATAGATCATTATAGCGTTTTAGGTCTTTTATCTTAAATAAAACGTGTAGATGTCGGTTAACCTAAATATTCATTGCATAAATATACAAATGTACAATCGTTATTTGTATGAATTACATCTCTAAGTCTTGTATGATTATATGTTACACGATATAAACTTATTTGTATCGTCCATGACATGTTATAACCATTTCTCAAAAATATAATGTTTCATATATCTTATCTAGGTTGGTTTCTAATAGCTAGCGTTGTTGTTTAAATCTCGGATCCAAACCATCCATTTAAATCAAACATTTATAACAAGTGACGTTCATTTTCGTTTATAATTCACGTATTTTATAATTTAATCCTTTAATTAATTAGAGCTCAAATAACACGTGTGCAAATTATAATTAAATTTCAATGCGTTGCGCGTGCGATTTTACCTTCCACTCGATTCACGTTCGCTAACCCACTCGAGTTCTTGATCCCATCATGTTCTTGTTGTTGACGACCAGTTAGCCTCAGTTGGCCATGCTTGACCGACACCCGACATGCCATCATATCATTCTAATACCACAACTACCATTATCAACTACAACAACCACAGTCACACCATCGATCAACACCACTATACCCACCAACGACCTCACCAAACAGCCAGATTACCATGACCAACAACAACCATCACCACAATCATAGTCAACAATCAACAACAGCCACAACTGTCACATGCACGACTATTAACTACAATTCCAAACACAACCATAACCACAACCGTCAACACCTTTACCATTATTGACACTTACAGCCCTAATCTACACCAAACCATCCTTTTTGATAGCTTCTAACCAACTCAGCAGCCTAACACCCATGTCACAGCCACCTCTGCCCTCAACTACAGCCAACAACAACCATCGCCACCATCACGGACCATCACCACTGCAGCATCACCTGCAGCCACCCGAACAGCACCATCACCACGGCCATCAACAGCCCCAAATCACAACCGCAGCAACATGCATACTGTTCCACGGTCATCAACAGCCCTAAAACCGCAACCACAGCAACATGCATACTGTTCCACGGTCATCAACAGCCCCAAAACCATCGGTCTCCAACATCGCAGCTACCCTGCACCACCATCGAACCGATCCATTCACCCCGCGGCCCTGTACCGTAGATCTATCGATCGTGACCCGCACCATCCACAGCATCGCCAGCTGAACTGCACTCAACATCGCGACCCCGCAAACGATCGGGCTCCACATCCACAACATCCACCATCAACCGTCACAGCCCCAATCCTCAACCACGGCCGACAACACTAAGACCGCGGCCACAACCGGGGTCGGCCTGCACAATCTCGACATTCACGGCCGAGACCAACAACATTAGCCCCCGAAATCACGTTGTAGGTCGAGGACTTACCTGCGACCAACACCACCGCCTGTGAACCAACCTGCAACCATCTCTTTCGTCTCCGATTCCCGTCACTAGGTTGCGTTTCGCGAGAAATTAAGGCCACCACAGGGAGTCGTGGGGGCTCGATGGAGGCGTCTCACACGCCAGCACTCGCCGGAGGCCGTCGCCGGGGCCGGAGGTTTGGCCGGAGTTCGAAGAAAGGGGAGAAGGGGAGGTCGCGGCTTGTCCACCTCTTTCTTTCTCAAATGGGTTTTGAAACCCTAAAATGGATTAAAAATAGTTTATATAGTAGGGGTTAAGAGAACGGGTTCGTTAACGGGTTAGTTCGCGTCACGTCTGAACCGTCTCTTGAAGCTTTTAAATTTCATTTCATGTTGGTTCTAATTATTAAATGTAATAATATTTTAAGATTATAAGTTTTATCGTATTAAAACATACCGAATAGTTGAATGGGTTGTAAATTAACGCGTATTTACCACGTTTAACGATTTTACGTGTTTTTATCAAATGAGCGCTTTTATTATCATTTTGCTATCAAAATACATGAAATTAAGTACTAAACTAATATTCTGTGCGTTAACTTCCTACGTTGATCACGTTAAACCTTATCTGTCAAATTCTCGGGTTTTGACCTAATTCTAGATCCGGTTGACGTCACGATCGCGTTTCGAAACGCATTTATTCCGGACAACGTATCACTAACAAAATTTAATATGATATGAAAATAAACAATGGTTAGAAGAATATTTACGGAGTTACGAGGCTCGGTCGACGTATCGGATGACATTTAAATGCCGGTGAAAACCGGTATTCGCGTTTCAGTCATGAAATTCCGTTGTTTATGCATGATTGATGAAAAATCTTTTAGCAAGCATTATTTATGATATTAGTTAAGGTTAAAAATGATTTAGATTGGATAAAACCCATTTTAAGGATTTCTGATGGAATTCAGACGTAGTACGCGGTAATCTGCCGGATTTTACCCGGTATGGGTTCTGAATTTGTTTTTAGCTTGGATCTTTCCATAGTTTTTTCAAATCAACTATTAATTCATTGTTTAATGGTTTCTTGTTTAATTAGTTTCTAAACGTGTATTTGGGCCTTAAATGGGCCTTTTTATAAGTTCGGGCCCTTATTGGGCTTATTGGGCCCAAAAAGGCTAGTTTTATTTTCTGAGTTTTCTTTGATAAGCCCAACTCAATTCAGACTTTTATTGAGTTTTATAACATTTATAGGTTTTCAATTGGGTCATATTTCAGAGGTGTTACAGTCAAAAATCTGTGTATGGATTTAAGTGGACAAGTATACTGACAATCGTCGTGACTGCATTGCCTGATGCTCAAAATCAATGGGTGTTACTTATCACATCAAGTATGATTCCTAGTTAGATCTTAGAAGTCTTAGATGAGTGAAAAACTGTGATATGTAATTTATGCATGTGTTTAAAGTTAATTACAGATAAAAGGTTCCAAGTAATGGTGTTTATGTCTGTCTGATTCCATATTAGTCTGTCCTTGATATAATGTCAATGCTAATAGGCTACACTAACCTGCCCTAACCAAAAATCACAAAAATATGTCTATTTTGTTTCGTACGTTTAAACTTTTCTAGTTAGTTGTATAGTGTGTCAGTGTCGGACTGTGCAAATTGTTCTCTGTTAACGTCACCAAATGAGCTTAACGTTTATCTAAACAAATTGTTTCTGAAAGGTTAAAAGGATCATGTCTGAGATGATCAGGTGGATATATGGATCATGTCTGAGGTGATCAGGTGGATAAATGGATCACATCTGAGGTGATCAATCTGTGGTATTAAAATGATCATGTCTGAGATGACCAAATTGTTCATAAAAACTTATCTACTGTAAAATGGAACTAAATGTCATATGGCAAGATGATTAAAATGTCACAAGTATGGCCATTCGCACGACTGAATCATAAGTATGATCCAGTCGTCCGATTGGAACACACGATTGAGTCGAGTTGTATGAATGGACAGTGCGAATGAATCCAATCGCACGATTGGAGGTGACCGACTATGACAGTCGTTTGGATGAACCTCAATCGCCCGATTGGAGATGAACGATTGGGTAAATCGCACGACTGAGACTCAGTCGCACTACTGACCTATACGACTAGGCTCAGTCGCACGACTGACCTAAGCGACTAGGCTCAGTCGCCCGACTGGGATTTGCCCTAGTATAAATACAGGTCGAATCAGCATCAGTCGCTCATTCACCCAAATCGCCCCCTTATTCGCACGACCTAGACGAACCACTGCCAAAATTTTGTTTGATCCATATCTTCATCTATCTATGTGTTTTAACGTTCAAGTGTACTTATACAGGTAATGTGCTAGATGGTTCGTCAATAACACCAATCAATGACGTCTTAAATCTCTCGAATTTCAACTAAACAGTACCCGAGGACATAATGAACTAATAGACTGTCCACACTAAGCTAAAAGTTCAAACATATCTTAAAATATGCTTAATCGGTCGTTTCTGAATGTAATGAGCCTAAGTTCGACGTTTAACATCAAGTAAAGCTCAAAACAAGAATTTGAATGGACAAACTGTCGAGTAGGCGACTGGACACACTGATGAACTTCAATCGCTCGACTGAGAAGACGACTAGTCTTAGTCGCACGACTGAGATGGACGAATGGTTCAGTCACACGAATAAGTCCATTTGCTTGACTTAGTCGCACGTATGAACCCATTCGCACATATAGAGCTCAGTCGTCCTACTCAGTCGCATGACTTTGTTCATTCGTTTGCTCAATAGCACGACTTAACCAAGGTGTAAAGTTCATTGACTATAATTTGCTATCTTCAACAAGCTCTAACGTTTACTTACATTGTGTGACAGATGGCAAGTCGATGGGTAACGAGCACGAAGCATGTGACACCCCGTAATTTCAGGCTAACACTATTCAAAACGTTGTCGTTATCATTGCCACATACACGTTAATACACGAAACGTATACAAACACCGCCACCGACATCGTTAAATAAATTATGATAAAATACTAACACGGGTGTTTGTAGAGGATTCACATAAACGAGATTTCCTAAAGAATCCTCTTAATTAACATAGCTCGCTCATCTACGTCGTTATCAACTGAAACAAATTCGGGAACTCGTGCCTAAGTGTAGGGACTAAACTTGTGAATTGGCAAACTGAGGCTGGGTATAAATACCCATCCACCAGCCCAAACACCCTCACACTCTGCTCTTTCTCTCTTACGCTCTCTTCTTCTCCATGTCTTCATCCTAGCACCAAAACCACCCCGATTGAGCCCGTTTTCACCGGCTAAACCACGCAACAGCTGAGAAATCACGTTCCCAGCAGGTAGGCGACCTTGTTCATCCGTTTTATTGCTCGTTTCACTGCTGCAAGTATGGGGTTTGGGTGTTCGGGTTCAGCCCGAATGCATGTGGTCGTGGGGGTGCGTGTGAGGTCATTCAGCGTGTGCATTTCACTTAGACATGTTAGGAGAGTGTTTCTGGAAGTCCTGATTGTGTGAAAATCGAGCACGGGATAGCCGAAGGCTGTTCAGCCCGTCCAGCAGTCGCGATCTGCTGCAGTTCGCGACTGGGCCAGTCATGCGACTGAGTCATGCGACTGGGCCCATCGGGCGACTGGGTGGTGCGACTAGGTTGGGACGTGCGAATGAGTGCATGTGATTGGGGGTGTGTGCGACTGAGTCAACCGAATGAATGTGTGCGACTGAGAAACACCCGACTGAAGGTTCAACCGCCGAATGAAGGTTCATTCGTGAGATTGGTTGTTGATTCGGGTGAATGGGTGATGTGTGGTACGACTGAATGCTGAGTCGCATGAATGAGGGTTCAATCGTACGAGTGAAGTTGATTCGTACGATTGAAGGCCCATTCGTGCGAATGAAGTGTCCAGTCGTGCGTCTAGCCTTGTTATGCGATTCGAGTCATTGTTAGCGAATTCTTCTGGTGTGCGAGGTGTCTATCCTGTGATGATAAGTTAACATCAATAAAATGTCATTCTTGACCACAAAGATTAAAGTCAACGCAATCAACAAGCACATACTTATACGATCTAAAACTACCTAACTGTTTACAACTAACAACAACCCGTTTGGGATCTACATAAGATCTGATATGCGTATGCCTGCATGTGTGTGTGTGTGTCACCCACGACCGAACCCATGCGACCCGACCCGACTAAACATGTCTATTAACGCTGAACACAACATTAACGCTTAACATAACTGTCAATAGGTGTTTGACAGCACATTGTAAACAACACTTGGGAGACCTTCATCCTACATACCTATTACATCATCCATGAGTTTCACGGCCCCTATTTTACTCTCTTTCCTTTTGGGGGAGAAAACATGCAAAACAGATTTACTTAAATGGTTGTAGTATTATTGATATCGCTTGTTACGTTAGTGCAAACACACAACATGTCCTGACACACTCGAACCGTTAGTAATGGGATTAGCGAGGTAATTTTGAGTAGTACTACTGGGTCTGACAAACCCCGCCCGGGCTTCTCGCGCTAGCTTGATTGGAGGTCAAACGGGTGCTTGATTGACCTAACATTTGTCACGGTCTTGCGAGACGTGACGGGGATACAACAAACACATATAGGACGTAAACAGTCAGCTTCGGTTCGAAACGCTAAGTAACAAGAACATAGGCTAGCTACCTAACGATATGCTCTATATACTAAACCATTGAAACGCAAACTACTGAACGCTTACGAACACATTTATTGTTGAATAAACCTGTGAACTCACCAACTTTATGTTGACATATTTTAGCATGTTTTCTCAGGTCACAGGAATGCATAAGCTCAAGATGCACGCTAAGGAAACGCACTCAGGACATGCATTCATCTATTATATTTTCAGCATTGAACATTTTGTCTAAACATGGCTATTGTAACTGTGCTGTAATGGATTTACTGATTATGTACTCGCTTCCGCACTAATGTAAACTTTGTTTATGCTCTTTTGAATGAAGTCAAATGTTTATTTTAAATTCATATAGTGTTGTTCGATATGACTGTGTCTGAGATCCTGGTATGTCACACGCCTAACGGTAAAACCCGTTCGTGGAAATTGAGGGTGTGACAAAGCACAACATCTGTGCTCATATAGATTTGACATCCAGGAATGCAGCCGAGTTCTCTGGCAATATCACATTTTTGAAGATATTCCGAGCGATCTCTGCACAGTGTACACCATACAGGTCGATACAGCAGTCGTTTTGGGAAAACGCTGTGGTCAACAGATCCAGGGAGCCTTATACTATTAGAAGCTCTATCTTTGGACAAGATATCGAGCTATCTGAGGAAGATATATGGACAGTACTGGAGCTTGGGGACGATGCAGAATACCCAACTAGACTGCATCCCTTTATTGTCCGAGGTTGTTTTATGATGGCAAAGTACTCGGGGGACATCAACTCGGGTATGCTTAACAAAAGCAACTTGTGGCCCCAATTCAAGTACCTTGCCCATGTGCTTCTACGGTGTATAGCCTCAATGAAGGGCGGGTTTGATGAGCTATCAGACCAGATGCAGAATGCATTCGCTGCTCTGGTACTGAACTTCCCGTTCAGCTTCTCTAGGATGATCTTCACCTATCTGGTGGAGAACGTCGAAGCAAAAGGAAAAGAGAGCTTCTGTATGTACCCGAGGTTCATCCAGATGATTATAGACCAGAAGCTCCCCCAGCTCCCAAAAGTTCAAGATGATGCTGTCGTCCTGGAGATCATGGACGACACTCCATTGGGAAGAATGAAAGTATACCGGGGCAAGCAGGTCAAGCCCCCAGTGAAAAGATTGTTTGGGCATCTGGCCCGTGTGGATTACGTGGCGCCAGCTAGGAGAAAGTGGCGTCACGATGATAGTGACTCGGATGTGGAGCAGATTGCTCTTCCCTCCGATGACTCCGACGATGATGATAACGATACTGATCAGGGAGGAGATGGTCAGGGAGGACCTGAACCAGCTCCAATACACCCTGATTTCCATATGCAGGAGGAGGAGGAATCTGAGGATGAGCCACTTACCCGGACTGTGGGCAGTCGGGTAGTGGCAACAGAGCAGGGATTACGGGCGGTTGGCGGACGCCCGGGAGAGACTGGGAGCTCTTCAGCCGATCCATCTTCCTCTCCAGCCTCTCCCAGCAACCGAGGGGGAGCCTCTGTGTCTAGGGGGACACGGAGGAAACGCATGGCTCATCCTCATGGGCTGAAGCCGAAACGCAGGAGGATTACTCTCATTACTACCTCCTCTGTTACCACCACTACCACTACACCATCCACTACCACTCCACCACCCACTACCTCTACACCACCCACTACCACTACACCACCCACCACCACCATTCCACCTTTCACAACCACTACTCAAACACCACCACCAATCTTCACCACAACCACCACAACCACCGCTACTCACCAAACAGGACCTTCCAAATTCCCAACCGGCTCATACAGACCTCCCATTTCTGTGAAAGAGCAGCTTGCAGGATTAAACAGCATGGTGCTCAAACTGCTCGCTTCTGATAAGGCAAAGACAGCTCAGATACATCAGTTGAGGGAGTTAAGTACTTCCCAAGCTCAGCTGATCTCCCAACAAACTGATCAGATCACCAAACTCCTAGAGCACCGAGATGAGACTGCTAAGAAGCTAAAGGAGTTAGAAGCTGCCAATAAGACGATCATGCTGAAGCTCAAAGGGACACAAAGTGAGCCTCTAAAGATTGGAGAAGGCCAAGATGATAATGAGGATGATGATGATGAGGAAGATGATGAAGATGATGATAGTGATGAGGATGATGATGGAGGTGATGATGAGGAAAAAGACAGGGAAGGTGACGACGAAGATGGAGATGCAGCTACTTCTCCCTCTGATCCTATGAAAGAACACCGAACTAAAAGAAAAGAAGATCAGAGGGCCTCTTCTTCTGCTCCGTCTACCTCTCACTCTACAGATGAAACAACTCAGATTCAAGGCAAAGCTCAAGAATAGACGTCTATTTATTATTTAAACTTTGTACTTGAATATTTGTATCAAATTTTGTGCTTTATAAATAAAATGAAAAGGTTTAACCAACTTCATTTATGTGCTTAATGTATACTTACTTGTGTTGTAATTGGTTGTTAAACAAGTTCAGCTAAACAAGTAGATGAACACGATGTAGTGCCCCTCCGTCACATTGATTCTAAATTGACGATGATCCTCGATCTCCAAGGGATTGTTCAACGATCAGTTAGCTACACTGCTGAGGAAGGGGAGATTATTCACGACTTAACAGATGATCAAATTGCAGAACTGTTTAGTCTAAATCCTGACGAGCTGGTGAAAGACGCTCCAGAGGTCGACATAGTCAGTGATGATGAATTACGAGACGTCGAAGAAGTGGAGATTGAGGACGTGACTGCTGATGACTATCCTTAGTATACTAACGCCGAAGGCGAAGTTCTCCCAGATATGTGGGAAACATTTGACAACAACATCTTCGATAAGGTAGAAGAGATGACTACTGCGAAAGCAGCTACAGCAGAAGCTCCTCAGGCAAATGGTGCTGATCTGGCAGTCAAAAAGGCTGAATGGATAGCCTGCCTGGAGGAGATGAAGAAACAGCATGCGCCAAACAAGTCAAATTCCTACACCAAGCTTTACAAGATAAAGAAACATCAGAAGGTGTCTAGCAAAATTATTAGTTGGGCATACCTTGAGGATCTCAAGGTGTATGCTATCAAGAAGGAGAAGGGAATTGAATATTTCAGATTCCCACACGATCTGAAAACTCTCCCTGGATTTGAGCTTAACCGTCTAGCCAACTTGAACCTCCTGTATGCTGTTCCAGGAAAGTTGTCAGGATGGTTTGAGCAGGCACTGAAGAAAGAGTATCATACAAGGTGGGTAAACTTTAAACCTCAACAGCCCAGAAGGTTAATTCATAAGACAGAGGTTGATCCCACCTCAGGAAGACCAAAGGTGGTCTTGAGATGGCACCCTCCGCGCACAATGTCGCGTATTCCATTGAGGGAAATGCCACAGGATTTTGCACCCCATTTTAAATGGTGGTACTATGACTGGCTCACTGGTGAGGCAGTCATTGTTTTGGAGAAAGAAGGGAAGGTCGAGTCAGTTAGGGTATTTGACCCTATGTGGCTAACTAACTTGTCTGCTTCAGATGTATACATCTTGTACAAGTGGCCACTGTTTTTTGACACTCAAGATATCGTGCAAGCACTTCAGTTCCAACACGTCATACGTTTATGCTTCGCACTCGATATTCACTCTGGGGTTTCTAGAGAAGATATGAAGAAGAGATTTGAAGAATTCAAGAAAGAAGTCAAAGTCTAGATAGAACTAGGTCCAAGGGGGAGTTTGTTAGTACACATGTCCCCAGTTCTAGTCTAGTGAGCTTAAATGTAATAGAACTTCTTGTAACACATATGTAACGTTGATCAATATAATGAGAATCTTTTCTATATATGTCTGTTGGTTGTGTAATGTTATATCTATTTATATTATTTGTTGTTACACGCATATATGACCATGTTATAAAGGTTTACAGTTGTTAGAAATAGTTCTGAATCATTAAAGGTTCAAGAATGTGTTTAACTAAGTATCCTGATTCAGTCGCACGACTGGACCATGCGAATGGTCCAATCGCATGACTGAACCAGGTGATTGAGTCAATCGCACGGTTGAGTCATAAGACTGACTCAATCGTACGAATGAACCAATCGTATGATTCAGTCGCACGACTGAGCCAGTCGCTTGACTCAGTCGTACAAATGAGAGCTGTAACCTATAAATACCACTTAATTCGTGGAAAAACAAAACACTTCGAATACTTGCAACCCTAGTCGACCCAGAGCGTCCTGTTCGTCCATTCCAAGTTCATAGAACGTCCCAGATCATTCCTAGTCCGTTCTTAACGTTTACTAATCGTTTGGTTTGATCTTGTTAACGTTCTCCCTGTTTGGATCGCCAATCAAATAGGATTCCGCACTATTTGATCCGGTTTAACGAAGAATCAGTTAGTACTCCATATGTACACAGTCCTAACAATCTGTTTGGCCTAGTCAGCAAAAAAAGCATAGCCGGGAACTGGTACTGCTTTGTGGTGACGGATGATTACTCAAGATTCTCATGGGTGATGTTTTTGAAAGCTAAATCGGAGACCTTTGAATCATTCAAACATCTTGTTACCACATTGGAGTCTCTCTACAAGCTGAAGGTCGGAAAGATTCGATCAGACAACGGGACAGAGTTCAAGAATCAGTCGATGGAGGCGTTCTATAGAGAGAAAGGAATTGTTCACCAGTTTACCTCTACCTACACTCCACAAATGAATGGTGTTGCTGAAAGGAAGAATCGAAGCTTGATAGAGACAGCAAGGACAATGCTAGCTGACTCCAAACTGCCAGTTCAATTCTGGAACGAGGCAGTTGTTAATGCATGTTACACTCTAAATCGGGTCTTGGTAGTCAAACGTCATGGAAAAACTTGTTATGAGTTGCTCCAACAACGTAAACCCAATTTAGAATATCTGGAACCATTTGGTGTACCCTGCGTGCTACTAAAGAAGAATCAGACTGGGAAGTTCTACAAGAAGGCAGAAGAAGGTATCTTCCTTGGATACAATATACCAGACAAACGGGTTTACAATAACTCAACTGGTCAGGTAGAAGTGTGGTGCAATGTTGATGTACAAAGATACACCACCCCCCCTTGTGGGAAAAGGACCTTCCTTTTTCTTCGACAATGATGGATTTTTTAAATCCTTCAATCTACCTCCTTCCCATTCTGATGATGACTTAGCTGCAAGAATGATGTACGATGTTCTGAATGCTCCAACACTAGACTAGACATCATCAGTTCCATTAGATGATACTTCTAGCCCTATAGGGGGAGAGCTTGAGGTAAATGATTCTTCCTCCAATGATGAGGCCGTTGAAACTGAGACTGCAAACCAGGAGGAACAGGTTCCCACTACCGAAAGTACTCCAACATCTGATCATGATGCAGCTGAAACTTCTGAACCGCATACTCCATTAGTTTAGAATCTAGACACTAAAGTTGCAGTACCCACCACTCCCGGAACTCGAGTTAATGTATATCATCCCTGGACAACATCATCGTGGATATTCTATCGGCAGTTCAAACAAGAAATCAGCTATACTTAGCTCATTATGCTGTAGTCATGGAAAAGGGATATCTACACGATGGTGCTTATCGATGCTTTGTGTCTCAAGTTGAGCCAAAGCATGTCAGCGTGGCTTTAAAAGATGAGGTATGGGTAAGTGCTATGCAAGAAGAACTCCTTCAGTTCAAGAAGTTAGGAGTCTGGACACTTGTGGACAGACCAAAAGGTGCAAAGGTGATTGGCACAAAATGGGTTCTTTGGTGTAAGAAAGATGACCAAGGGGTCATAATCAGAAACAAGGCTCGGCTTATCGTTCAAGGGTTTAGGCAAGTCGAAGGCATTGACTACAACGAAGTGTTTGCACCTGTGGCAAGGATGGAAGCAATTCGTATCTTCTTAGCCTATGCATCCTATATGCAGATTAAAGTCTATCAATTGGATGTGAAAAGTGCATTCCTTCATGGTGAAATCCGTGAAACGGTGTATGTCAGTCAACCCGAAGGATTTGAGGATCCTTATCATCGGGATAGAGGTTATAAACTGCACAAGGCTTTGTACGGGCTTCATCAAGCCCCTCGAGCCTGGTACGAGAAACTCTCTACTCATCTGCTGAAACATGGTTTCGCAAAGGGGTCATTGACTACACGTTGTTCATCAAGGAAAAGGACGGTGATTTACTACCGGTGCAGATATACATGGATGACATAATCTTCGGTTCCAAGAACGAAGCATTATGTAAAGAATTTGAGTCTGTGATGAAAGCTGAGTTCGAAATGAGTGCCAGGGGAGAAATGAATTTCATTCTCGGTTTACAAGTAGATCAGACACCAAACGGTATCTTCCTGCATCAGACTAAATATGTAGGAGATATCCTGAGTCGGTTCGACATGGAGAATGCAACAATTGCAGGTACTCCACTTGCCACGAACCATGATATGGCACCCGACGAAAATGGTGATCTGGTTGATGCCACTATGTATCGAGGAATGATCGGATCTCTCATGTACCTCACAGGTTCTCGTCTAGATATTATGTATGCCACGTGTCTCTGTTCCAGATATCAGGCAAAACCTAAAGTAAATCATCTAATTGGGGTAAAGAGGATATTTTGTTATCTGAAGGGCACTCTAACACTTGGGTTGTGGTATCCTTATGATGATGACTTTAAGCTTACAGCATATAGCGACTTGGATTACGGTGGTTACAAGATGAATTACAAGTCAACATCAGCGGGATGTCAGTTCTTTGGAAGAAGCTTAGTCACCTGGCAGTGTAGGAAGCAGACGGTGGTTGCTCTATCGACATGTGAAGCCGAATATGTTGCTGCTGCAAGTTGCTGTTCTCAAATCATCTGGATTCAACAGCAAATGCGAGACTATGGTTTGCAATTTTCTAACACCCCTATCTTTGTTGGTAATTCTGCTGCAATTGTTGTCACTGAAAATCCGGTCCAAAACCTAAAGACTAAACACATCGGTATTAAATATCACTTTATACGTGACTGTTTTGAAAAGAAATTAATCGATGTTAATAAAATTAATAAAGATTTTCAACGGGCCGACCTCTACACAAAAGCGTTTGATAAACCACGGTTTTTATATCTCTTAGAGGTCAATGGCGTTAAAAAGAAAAGTAAAGTGATTCCAGAAGATTCTAGTTCTTAGTCCGTCTTTATTTTTTTTATTTTTTATTTTAATTTTCCTTTATTTTATTTTCCTGTCTTTAAAAATCAAAAACACAAAAAAGATTTTCGGTTTTAGAATTTTAGGGGGAGAATAGTTTAGTTTCAGTATTTAATTACTTAAAAAAAACAAGGGCGGGCAGAAAAGCTAAAAAGCAAAGACATCAAATCTGTGAGATTGATTCAAAATTATGGAAAATGATAGTACACCGGAAACTAATTGTTTGGGACATCAAAAAGACTTAAATGTTCAAAATGTCATATTTAAACTTCAAGTCTGAGAAGAATAAGCCAAATAAAGGAAAAACGATACTAAACTAGTCTGTTACTCACGTTACATAGAGAAAGTAGGCCTAGGGGTTGCTAGTCCATTATATGATGTGTCGGTAGATTCAACACAATACATTAGTGAAACAAATTAAAACTAAATTGTTCAACTAGCTATGGGCTTCAATCTTATCCCTGGTTAACACAATCAACGCATTTCCAGTAAGGGGTGACGAGCAAAATAAACGCCACAAATGTGTGCGGGTGACCATAAAAATGAGCAAAGCACATGAAAAAATGTTAAACGCAATCAAGCTAATGACTAATGTTGTTGGTGCGTAATGTGTAAAAGAAAAGTGCTCAAACAAGAAGATAGGGTGTGTCTCTCTGCTATACATGACACTGACCTGAGGATAAGCATAACCTAAATATTCTAGAATTCATTGTTGTTTGCGCCTCTCTACTGTGCAATGGCACTGACCTGAGGCTTGGCATCTCTTTGAAAGCTCTTAGAATAGTTTCTTCTTGTCTAAACCCGTAGACCGCTCAAAAATCTCCTGAGGAATGTTGATTACCATATAAGCGTGGGATCCATAAATGCTTGTTGAAATAACAAAACCTAACTAATCACCAATGTGAGTCAAAAATCTATGTATGGATTTAAGTGGATAAATATACTGCCAATCATCGTGGCAGCAATCCTCAACAGTCAAAATCATTATGTGCTTCTTACAGTTCTAGTATGATTTCCTGTAAGTGCTTTTGACTTTCAGACAAATAAGAATAATTTAAACAAACATATGCAAAAGGGTCCCAAATGATTATGTTTATGCCTGTATGATTCCATAAGAGTCTTTCTAGATAAGATGTAAATGCTTGATGCTATTCTGTTCAGGGAGAGAAATCTTTTAAAGAAAACTAAAATGTTTTCAACCCACCTCAAATATCTATGAACTTTTAAGATGCAGGTCAGTCCAATATTTGCATCCCACAAATATCTATGAACTTTTGCAGCAACCTTTTCCTCTATATTCATCCATATGAATATCTACCAATCCATGTCATAATAGTTTTACCCTCATACTTGTTCCCACAAGTATGAACAACTACGGACATTCTGAGTAAATAATTTACTCATGGATTTCAAAACATGTAAAGTAGGAATATTAGTTGAATCATTATAACCAAGTAATTCATTCAAGTAATGAAGGGTTACAATATCTCAATACAGAAATTAAAGATCATATGCTAAAATATTGAAGTCCCATGGCACAAGTATGACTTTCATGCTTTGCCTTTTCAAGAAGCTTCGTGAGTGGATCCGCAATGTTTTGATCCGTGTGAACTTTACGAATACATATTTTTCCCTTTTCAACTTCATCCCTTATGTAGTTGAATCTTCGTTCAATGTGCCTAGTCTTTTGTTGTGCACGGGGTTCCTTGAATGGAAGCGACTACCCCTAGATCGGCAATGAATTTCTTTAACCATGCAGCTTCCTGAACTGCTAACGAAGCGGCGATGTATTCTGACTTTGTAGTTGATAATGCCACCACATCTTGCTTAGAGCTCTTCCAAGAGATTGCTCCTCCATTCAAGATGAAAATGTACCCCGATTGTGATCGTGAATCATCCCAATTAGTTTGGAAACTCGCATCCGTGTAACCCTTTACAACGAGTTCCTCCTCACCAGATCCATAGATTCGGAACATATATTTAGTCCTCCTCAGGTAATTAAGTATGTTTTTAACAGCCATCCAATGACTGCTTCCAGGTTTTTATTGGTATCGTCTTGTCATGCTTAAAGCGCATGACACGTCCGGTCTTGTGCATATCATTGCATACATGATGGATCCTATAGCAGACGCATATGGGATTCCCTTCATTTTGTCTTACTCATCCATTGAGCTTAGACATTAAGTCTTACTCAATATCGTTCCTCTTTGAATAGGTACAGTACCTTTCTTAGAGTTTTCCATCTTTAACCTTTTCAAGATCTTGTCAATATAAGCACTTTGATTTAAACCTATCAACCACCTTGACCTATCCCTATAGATCTTTATTCCTAAAATATAGGCGGCTTCACCAATATCCTTAATGGAGAAACAGTTTCCAAGCCAGGCTTTTACACCTTCGATGGTTGGAAAGTCATTTCCAAATAGTAAAATGTCATCGACATATAATACTAGGAAAGTGATGATGCTCCCACTAGCTTTCTTATATACACATGCTTCATCAGCGGTTTTGATGAACCCAAATTTGACTATTTCTTCATCAAAACGGTGATTCCAACATCTTGATGCTTGTTTCAATCCATAGATTGATTTATTTAATTTGCATACTTTGTTAGGATGTTTTTGATCGACAAAACCTTCAGGCTGAACCATATAGACATCTTCCTCAAGATATCCATTTAGAAAAGCGGTTTTGACATCCATTTGCCAAATCTCGTAATCAAAATGAGCAGCTATGGAAAATAATATCCTAATAGACTTTAGCGTGGTTACTGGTGAGAAGGTCTCATCATAATCAACCCTTTGAGTTGAGTGAAACCTTTTGCTACAAGTCTAGCTTTATAAGTATCCAAGTTCCCATGCATATCGGTTTTCTTCTTGAAAACCCACTTACTTCCAACTATCTTAGAGTTAAGAGGTGGTTCAACCAAGTCCCATACTTGGTTGTCATACATGGATTGTATCTCAACGTTCATGGCTTCAATTCATTTGTCACAATCCAAATTGGACATTGCATCACGATAGGTGGTTGGTTCATCGGAATCTACCACATAGCATCCATCTACGAAAAATCCATATCTTTCAGGTGGATTACTAATTCTACCAGATCTGCGAACGTTTTATGTATATTGATCAACCGCTTGATCATTTTCTACATCCTCATGTTGAGTGCTGTAGGGATTTAACATGTTTATCAAAGTTCATATAAGCTTGTTTATATGAAAAACGCAGCGGATTATTAGTTTTAAAACATGTTAATAAGATGGTTATTAAACCCATTTAATAAGCAACCCCAAACCATGGATCATTATACAAATGCATACAATGAAATGAACATAAGATATTTGAAGTATACAACCTTTGTAGCTGCTCAAAAATCGAACTTGGTGAGGTGAGGAAGATGAGTTTTGTGGCTGAAACTTCAAGCTAGAAGTCCTCAAGAGGTGATACCCCAAGCTTGTACAAACACCCTCTTTCAACATCAACTTGTAGAACTCTCCTTTTGGTGAACCTTTTCAGCCAAGAACACTTCTTGAAAGCTGAAAATTTCTTGTTCTTCTTGCTCTAAAAACCGAGATTAGAGAGAGAGATGAGAGAACTTTGCTCTTGTGTGTGTGTGAGAGAAAATGCAAATGCAAGAGTGTTCAAGTGGGTGTGTCTTGCGTCCTTGGAACTAAAAATATGGACTTCCTAAGACCCAAAAGGGGCGGCCGAAAATTGGTCTCCCTTTTGTTTTCCCTCTCATTTTAGAGTTTATAAAATTATACACTCTTGCACTCTTGTTTTATAAAATTTAACCATTTTAATTTTATATCACTAACACACACTATTATTTGTCATTGTTTAACTAATTTAAGTAATGAACAAATAATCCCTTATGAACAAATTATATATATAATCTTGTTCATTTGCAAAAGCAATGATTTAGAAAACCCGGTTTCTAAATTGGTGCTAATATTTATTTGTATGATCTTATCAACGAATAAATATTTATCGGTGTTTGTTTAGCTTGTTATTGGGTATGACCCGACTTGGATCATATCACACTAGCCACATCAATTTAATATGTATCTTGGGCAGATCAATTCCTTCAATCTCCCACTTGCACAAGATTCATATAGGATTGATGCAAGCAACAAATAACGCCTAGCAACGGTTTGCTACCCCTAATGTATATGACTAAGTGCCATTCAATAACATCATCCTTTTCAAGTACCTTACTTGAATATGATTTAGGTGAATTAATCATCTATCCTTTTGTTGTAGATGTCATGTTAAATCCAAGAGACACAGAATTGTCATTCTCCAATTATTTAACTTTAACCGGCCTTAGACATCTAACTCTCAACGAATAAGAGGAACAAATTCCATCTTGACTACATACATCTCTCACAATCACCTCATATCATAACTGAGCTCAGCCTTATGTACTGCCATTTTTCAGAACAGCAAAGTACTAAGTCAAAGTACAATACTTGGTGAATATCAAGACCCAATATGTATCTCAGGTCTGAGGATAAAATGATATTCGCCTTTACTCAATATCTCTTATGACTAATCACAAAGATTCCATGCAGAAATAATTGAGAGCGGGTCAGTCCAATACCTATATCCCATAGATATCAATGAACCTTGGTAGCAACCTCTTGCTCTATATTCATACCTTATGAATATCACCCAATCCAAGTTCATTATAGTCTTACATTCATAGTTGTTCCCACAAGTATGATCGACTGCGGACGTTTAGAATAACTTATTTATTCATGGATTTAAACATGCTAAAATAGTAGAACAAATGAAAATTATAACCATATAATTAAGTCAAATAACATAAGTTCCAACATACAAATACAAAATACAAAATCAAACCCAGTCACTAGAATATCAAAGTCCCATGGCACAAGTATGACCTTCATGCTTTGCCTTTTCAAGGAGCGTTGTGAGTGGATCCGCAATGTTTTTATCAGTGTGGACTTTACGAATACATATCTTTCCTTTTTCAACTTCATCCCTTATGTAGTTGAATCCCCGTTCAATGTGCTGAGTTTTTTGATGAGCACGAGGTTCCTTGATTTGAGCAATCGCACCCTCGTTGTCACAAAAGATCTCTAGGGGATCCTGAATGGAAGGGACTACCCCTAGATCGGACATGAATTTCTTCAGCCATGCAGTTTCCTGTGCTGCCATTGAAGCGGCGATGTATTGTGACTCTGTAGTGGACAACGCTACGACTTCTTGCTTTGAGCTTTACCAAGAAACAGCTCCCCCATTCAGAATAAAGATGTACCCCGATTGAGATCGTGAATCATCTCGATCGGTTTGGAAACTCGCATCCGTGTAACCTTTTACAACGAGTTCCTCTTCACCAGACCCGTAGATCAAGAACATGTCCTTAGTCCTCCTTAGGTACTTCAGAATGTTCTTGACAGCCATCCAATGACTATCACCAGGATTTTGCTGGTATCTACTTGTCATGCTTAAAGCGCATGACACGTCCGGTCTAGTGCATATCATTGCATACATGATGGATCCTATAGCAGATGCATATGGGATTGCCTTCATTCTATTTTGCTCCTCCTTTGAGCTTGGACATTGAGTCGCACTCAATATTGTCCCTCTTTGAATAGGTACAGTACCTTTCTTAGAGTTTTCCATCTTGAACCTTTTCAAGATTTTGTCAATGTATGCACTTTGATTCAAACCAATTAGCCGCCTTGATCTATCCCTATAGATCTTTATTCCCAGAATATAGGTGGCTTCACCAAGATCCTTGATGGAAAAACAACTACCAAGCCAGGTTTTTACGCCTTCCATGGTTGGAATGTCGTTTCCAAATAGTAGTATGTCATCAACATACAATACTAGGAAGGTTATTATGCTCCCACTAGCCTTCTTATACACACAAGCCTCATCAACATTTTTGATGAAGCCAAATTTCTTACCTCCTCATCAAAACGGTGATTCCAGCTTCTCGATGCTTGTTTCAATCCATAGATTAGTTTCTTTAACTTGCATACTATATTAGGATGTTTTGAATCGACAAAACCTTCAGGCTGAACCATATAGACATCTTCCTCAAGATATCCATTTAGGAAAGCGGTTTTGACATCCATTTGCCAAATCTCATAGTCATAATGGGCAGATATGGCAAACAATATCCTTATAGACTTTAGCATCGCAACAGGTGAGAAGGTTTCATCATAATCAACCCCTTGAGTTTGAGTGAAACCCTTTGCTACAAGTCTAGCTTTGTAAGTATCCAAGTTTCCATGCATGTTGGTTTTCTTCTTGAAAACCCAATTACTTCCAACTACTTTGGAATTAAGAGGTGGTATAACAAGTTCCCAAACTTGATTATCATACATGGATTGCATCTCAACGTTCATGGCCTCAAGCCATTTGTCACAATCCAAATTAGACAATGCATCATGGTATGTGGTTGGTTCATTTGAATCTACCACATAGCATCCATCCATGAAAAATCCGTATCTTTCAGGTGGATTACTAGTTCTACCACTTCTGCGAACGTTTTGTGTGTACTGATCACCCACTTGATCATCCTTAACATCCTCATGTTGAGTGCTAGTTTCAACCAAGCGTGCATCGGGCTGTGGTTCTTGATCTTCCTCAAGATCCACTGTTCTATTGCTAGTTCCTTCCATAAGGAACTTTGTTTCTAAGAACTCACCCTTTCTGGCAACAAACACCTTTTGTTCCAGTGGATCATAGAAATAATATCCCATAGAATCTCTAGGATATCCAATAAAGATACACTTGGTGGATCGGACTTCCAATTTGTTTGGGGTTGGAGTCTTAACATAAGCCTCACAACCCCAGACCCTTAAGTATGATAGGGATGGAACTCTTCCATGCCATATCTCAAAGGGTGTCTTTTCCACCTTTTTGGTTGGGGCCATATTCAGAATACGAGCCGCGGAGAGCAAAGCGAAACCCCAAAATGATAGAGGCAATGTGCTTCTAGCCATCATAGATCAAACCATATCCAATAAGGTTCGATTCCTCCTCTCAGACACACCATTATGTTGTGGTGTTCCAGGTGGAGTGAGTTGTGAGACAACCCCACAACTCCTAAGATGATCTTGAAAAACATCACTTAGGTATTCACCACCTCTATCAGTGCGGAGAACTTTAATTGACTTGTTGAGTTGATTTTCTACTTCATTCTTGAAGATTTTGAACATTTCAAAAGCTTCATCTTTGTGCCTTAATAAGTACACATACCCATAGCGACTATAATCGTTGGTAAAGGTAACGAAGTATCTTTCACCATTCCTAGTCATTGGCTTAAAAGGACCACATACATCCGAATGTATGATACCTAATAAATCTTTTGCCCTTTCTTAGTTCCACTAAAGGGTGCCTTAGTCATTTTTCCTTGTAAACAAGATTCACCTACATCAAATGAATCACATTCATTTGTTTTTAAAGGACCATTCTTTTGAAGTGTTTGTATACGTTTCTTGTTTATATGACCAAGACGACAATGCCAAAGGTAGGTATCACTCAAATCTAATTTGAGCCTTTTGGTGGTTGCTTGGTATATTGAGCTATCATATGTTGCGTTTTCATGAACCAATTCATAAATACCATTACAAGGTATAGCCTTAAAATAAAACATATGATTTAAAGAAACATGAATATCATTGTCAACAAACTTGAAATCATAATCATATTGTCTTAAACAGGAAATAGAAATAATGTTCCTAGTCAAACTAGGAGCATATAATATATTATTTAAAATGACTTCCAAACCACTTGGAAGCTTCAAAATGTAGTCTACTTGGGCTTCCACGTGAACCTTTGCACCATTGCCCATGAAGAGACTTATTTCCCCTTTTGCATAATGCTCATTTCTTTTGAACCCCTGTAACAAATTGCAAATGTGAGTTCCACATCCGGTATCTAATACCCATGTGTTAGAAGAAATAACATTTAGCTCAACATGTATCATGTAAATTATACCTGAGGTTTGCCCCGCATCCCTCTTTTCTCTCAACTCTTTGAGATAGGCTGGACAATTTCTCATCCAATGCCCTATCTCACCACATTTGAAGCATGGGTCGTTTACAGCAACCTTTTGCTTCTTCTCCTTGGGCCTCGGAGGTTCCGCCCTAACAACCATCTTCCCCTTTCCCCCAACGTGTCCCTTTCCTTTGGCAACAGTTGCCTTAGGAGGGGGTAGAGACCTTCTCCTTCTCCCACCTTCATTAATGGTGAGAACGGGTAAAACCCTTTTACCCCTTCCCGTCTCGGCTGATTTGAGCATTGAATGAAGTTCATTTATGCTCTTCTCCCATCCGTTCATGTTGTAATTCATGACAAACGCCTCAAACTTTTTGGTTAGGCCATTAAGGATCAAATCAGTGGCCAACTCCTTTGAGACAGGACAATTTAGCCTTTGAAGGCGGTCGATGTGGCTTTTCATCTTAAGAACATAAGATGAAACCGATTGGGATTCCTCCATCCGACATGCATGAAGCGCTCGAACCGTTTCGAAACGCTCCACTCTAGCTTGTTGCTGGAACGTTTCCCGCAACTGAGCGATCATGTCATAAGCTCCATGGAGCTTATACTCCTTTTGGAGGTCGGGTGTCATACTTGCTAACATTAGGCAAGAGACTTGGATGGAGTCTTCCACATATTTAACCCAATCATTATAGGCCTCTACATCCTCCTCGTTAGGTTTATCGGGGATGGGATCATCAAGGATGTAGGCTCGCTTTTCTTGCTTGAGAACGATTCTCAAGTTGCGGTACCAATCCATGAAGTTGTTAGGTGTTAGACAATCCCTTTGAGGGATCGCCCTTAGGGATTGGTTGTTTTGGTTTGGTACATCATTATTAGCGTTGTTGTTGTCGGCCATCTACAAGATTTTACAAAGTTCCATTTTAGTAATCGTTGATATAATTATAGTTCATTTATTAATACCCTTTATGTCTTATAGACTATTAATAAATAAAATTTTAGAATCCAACGTCATATTTAAATATTGGTTAGGTGACCTTTATCCCATTATTTAAATAAACAAGGTAGTCATGAATGACAATTGCAACCTATTGCAACTTCTAGTGGTATGGGATCGTTTGAACATCTTATGTTTATAACGGCATGTTTATCCCATCAACACCTTTTGTAAAACATATTTTAGGTGATCCATTCAATATATTTTACAAATCAAGTCGTCCTACTTACACACACGTGTGAGTTTACTACATAAGTGGTTAGGTGACCTTTATCCCATAAACATGTTATTCTCACCTCAAGTTACAAGTTCCCTCAAAGTGGTTAGGTGACCTTTATCCCACTAAGAGTTTGCAAGTAACCTAAGTGTTGTGTAAAAGGATGGTGTTTAACTTGTTTTCAAAAGGGATTTACATTTTCACAACTCTTATTTAGAAAAGTCTATGTACCATATGATTGTATGCATTCAACCATATGGTACCCTATTGGTTCTTTTAAATAAAACCAATTTTATTTTGCAAACCATTAACTCCTTTTATAGAACCATTCTATTTATGCTTAATGATTTGAGAACCAGTTTCTTGTTATAGCTTGTTTTAATTGACGGTTTGTTAATCACATCCAAATATTCAAAACAAACATCATCATAAGCATTCAACCAAGCATAAACAAACAATTCACATATGCATAACAAAGCATACTAAATTGAGCACACTTGTTTAGCCAAAACAAGTGTGTCAAAAGGTCTTGTCCTAAGGGTTAAGAACATGACACAAGGTTGACAAAAGGACTCCCACTTGAATCCACATCTTCAAGCATCCTCTTTGTCCATCTTTTCTTCAAATCTTGATCTTGAGCATCCTTACAAAATATGTATCCTAATACAATTTTTCTAGTAAATGAAAAACTCCTAATCTATTTATTACAAACCATATGAAAAAATAAATTACAAAACAAGACTTGAAAAATAAAATTAAATTATTACATACCCAAATGAATATAACATGACAACCAATCAATCAATCCACATGGTCTAGGCTTTGTTATGCATAACCAAAACAACATATCCAAATATTTCCTTATGTCATGATTTTTTGGGCAGCCCCTTTTTAACCCATTTTCTTGGCCAACATAAACCAAGAACAAATGGGTTTTGTCCAAACAAACAATCATCTTATGATCTAGATTTATAAAGATCCTTACATGCATAAAGTAACATCTTTAAAATCAAAAGGGGTGAACATTTCAGCCCTCTAACTCTCGGCCATATGTTACACACCACAAAACCGAGAGTTAGTATGTATTATACATGTATGCATTCGTATAAGTGGCTCTTGATGCCATTGTAGGGATTTAACATGTTTATCAAAGTTCATATAAGCTAGTTTATATGAAAAATGCAGCGGATTATTAGTTTTAAAACATGTTAATAAGATGGTTATTAAACCCATTTAATAAGCAACCCCAAACAATGGATCATTATACAAATGCATACAATGAAATGAACATAAGATAAGTATACAACCTTTGTAGCTGCTCAAAAATCGAACTTGGTGAGGCGAGTAGGATGAGTTTATGGTTGAAACTTCAAGATAGAAGTCCTCAAGAGGTGATACCCCAAGCTTGTACAAACACCCTCTTGCTAGGTCTTTCAACACCAACTTGTAGAACTCTCCTTTTGGTGAACCTTTTCAGCCAAGAACACTTCTTGAAAGCTGAAAATTTCTTGTTCTTCTTGCTCTAAAAACCAAGATTATAGAAAGAGATGAGAGAACTTTGCTCTTTTGTGTGTGTGAGAGAAAATGCAAATGCAAGAGTGTTCAAGTGGGTGTGTCTTGCATGTCCTTGGAACTAAAAATATGGACTTCCCAAGACCCAAAAGGGCGGCCGAAAATTGGTCTCCCTTTTGTTTTTTCTCTCATTTTAAAGTTTATAAAATTATACACTCTTGCACTCTTGTTTTATAAAATTAAACCATTTTAATTTTATATCACTAACACACACTATTATTTGTCATTGTTTAGCTAATTTAAGTAATGAACAAATAATCCCTTATGAACAAATTATATATATATATAATCTTGTTCATTTGCAAAAGCAATGATTTAGAAAACTTGGTTTCTAAATTGGTGCTAATATTTATTTGTATGATCTTATCAACGAATAAATATTTATCGGTGTTTGTTTGGCTTGTTATTGGGTATGACCCGACTTGGATCATATCACACTGGCACATCAATTTAATATGTATCTTGGGCAGATCAATTCCTTCAAGTGCTAGTGTCAACCAAACGTGTATCGGTTTGTGGTTCTTGATCCTCCTCAGATCCACAGTTCTACTGCTAGTTCCTTCCTTAAGGAACTTAGCTTCTAAGAACTCAGCTTTCTTGGCAACAAACTCCTTTTGTGCCAATGGATCATAGAAATAGTATCCCATAGAATCTCTAGGATATCCAATGAAAATACACTTAGTGGAACGACTTTCTAGCTTGTTTGAGGTGGGTGTCTTAACATAAGCCTCACAACCCCATACTTTTAAATATGAAAGCGATGGAACCCTTCCATGCCATATTTCAAAAGGTGTCATTTCCACTTTCTTGGTTGGGGCCATATTCAAAATACGGGCCGCTGAGAACAAAGTGAAATCCCAAAATGATAGAGGCAATGAGCTTCTAGCCATCATAGATCAAACCATATCCAATAGAGTTCGATTTTTCCGCTCGGACAAAACATTATGTTGTGATGTTCCAAGTGGAGATAGTTGTGAGACAATACCACAACTTCTAAGATGATCTGTAAAAGCATCACTTAGGTATTCACCTCCTCTATCCGTGCGGAGAATTTTTATTTTCTTGTTGAGTTGATTTTCTACTTCATTTTGGAAGATTTTGAACATTTCAAAAGCTTCATCTTTGTGTCTTAGTAAGTACACATAACCATATCGACTATAGTCATGGTAAAGGTAATGAAGTATCTTTCATGGTACCTAGTCATTGGCTTAAAAGGACCACATACATCCAAATGTATGATGCCTAATAAATCTTTTGCCCTTTCAGATTTGCCACTAAAAGGTGCCTTAGTCATTTTACCATGTAAACAAGATTCACATACATCAAATGAACCATTTTCATTTGTTTTTAAAAGACCGTTCTTTTGAAGTGTTTGTATGCGCTTCTTGTTTATATGACCAAGACGGCAATGCCAAAGATAGGTATCACTCAAATCCAATTTGAGTTTCTTAGGGTGGTTTGGTACAATGAGTTATCATATAATGTGTTTTCACGAACCAATTCATAAATACCATTAACAGGAATAGCTTTAAAATAAAACGTGCCATTTAAAGAAACATGAATTTAATTCTCAATAAATGACAAAACATAACCATATTGTCTTAATTGGGCAACAGAAATAATGTTCCTAGTCAAACTAGGAGCATACAAAATATTGTTCAAAATTGCTTCCAAACCATTTGGAAGCTTCAAGATGTAGTCTCCTCAGCCTTCAACTTGAACTTTCGCCCCACTCCCTATGTAGAGGCTAACATACCCTTTCTTGAAGTTCTTACTTCTTTTAAACCCCTGCAATAAATTGCAAATGTGAGTTCCACATCCGGTATCCAATACCCATGTGTTAGAGGATATTAAATTTAGATCAATATGAATCATGTAAATTGTACCTGAGGTTTGCCCAGCCTCCCTCTTAGCTTGCAACTCTTTGAGATGGACTGGACAATTCCTGGCCCAATGTCCAATCTCCCCACACTTAAAGCATGGGTCATTCGAATCAACCTTTTGTTTCTTGTCCGCTGGTTTTGGTGGTGGCGCTCTTACCACTCCCTTCCCCTTCCCCTAACGTACCCTTTGTCACACCCCGGGCCCAGGTAGGGAAATGGCAGTGGAAACAAACCAATACAAGAGCTCAATGGAGTGAATATCATATGGCATTTAAAGTTTTCAAAAGATACCGGGACTAGAAACAGATCTAGCCCCCAAATGAGTTATAAAACCAACATAGAGACGAATTGTATTGTTTAACAGAAATTTCCAATTGTTCAAATTGTTCCTTAAGTGAAATAAGCCAATGCCATGGTCATGGGGACAAGTCTAGGTCTTTAATAACAGCTAGGGTCTCTTCATGGATTACCTGAAACATGCTCAAAAAGAAATTGTGTCAACTAAAAAGTTGGTGAATTCCAGTGCTTAAAGTTTAGAAACAAATGTACTTAACAAAATTTTCATTTGATAAAAAGGAAAGAAACATAGTTTCAATATCATGGGAGTATCATAATCAACCCTGCACTCAGTCCCGGTTAGCTTCTTCTAAAGTTGTGTTTTACCGGTTATTCCCGAAGGAATAACTGAGCCCAAAACTAGTGCACCATACCTGCCCGAATGGTTCACCATAGTTTCTTAACAAAACCTGTCACATGCCACAAGCGACCCCTCAGGATCTCAGTGGGGTACCTCCCTATAGCGGGAGCCACTGTGTGGGGGATTCCCCAAATAGATCTATCTATATAAAACAAGCGGTTCACGAAAGAATTAATGATTATGATATAAGTATCAGCAGGTAACCATAAATCCCACATACAATCACCAAGTAAAGCACAATTATAGTTCATAAATAACAGAGCATGTTTCATCCCAAAGCAGTGGCAAAAAGGGATCACTAAAACTCACCTCGGATATTTAAGCAATATGATACTTCGTGTGCCGGGAATGTCTCAAGTCTAGCACCCTAACATCAATATTAACTGGTAAGCTACTGCTCTAAACTCAATCAAGGTGTATATAAAGTGTGCCAAAGAGTTAGTTGTCGGTTTCGGCTTTGATGCGATTAGGGTTTGTATAAAAAGTTTCCTTTTATGGAAAGTCATGGTTTCTTATGTAATTTAGGATGTTACACCATTAGATTAATGATATAGGCTAAATAATGTTGCACAAGTGATTATTAACCTCATATGAGTCGGTTATGAAACTTGCTAAAATTTACAATTTAGTCTCTCAAGTTTCAAGATTGACAGTTTCTACCCTCAAGTTTGGTTTCTTGTACTAGATGACTTTCATAGCCAAAAATCAGGTTCTTGAAGTTAAATTAACTTATTATTAAGTAATTTTACACAAATTTTAGATTATGGGTTCGGTTTAATACCTATGTGTTTAACGTTCCCGGTTACGGTAAAACCGAAGAGTTTTAACGGTTAATCAAGGGTTTCCATAATTTGTGTCTTAGACCAGTAGGTATCACTTTAAGACATTTTTATAAGTTCCAAGTCCTTTGGTTAGGAAATTTTTGCCCCTGATAGTTGAAAGCCTCATTTTTGCGTTTAACCCGTTAAAATGCGTTTTTAACCGAATTTGACCGTTTAAAAGCTCATTTGACCAATTTTTCTACTTTATAAGTTATTTTCCCACTTATCTTACTGAAATAACATGGTTTTTATAAAATTTTGCTCTACACCCGTATTTCTTAGATTTCCCCCAAAAACGTCTCCCGGTTAATACCCGTTTTTAACTAAAAACCCATTTAACTTACCTTATTGACCATTTAATCAACCCATTAGTTCCAGAACCTTTTATTATCCATTTTTGAGCCTGGAATTCTCTTTAAAAAGTTAAAGTCCTAACTCTCTTATTTTTAAGTGGTTTTTCCATGTTTTCGGGACCCTGCTCTTGAGTGGGATATACTGGATTTGTTTGTTTGTTTGTATTAATATTCATCCAAACTTTCTGAAATCCAGTCCCAAACTCACGGCCTAGTTGTTCAACACATCAATAAACTATAAACATAGTGATAATGCCATAACCGACCATTACACATGTGTAAATCATTATAACTTGAGTTTAAACTTTACCAAAACATCATTTAACTTCAAAATCAGATTATTCAGGTGTTTCAAAGTTGTTCTTGTGCAGGTTATGATCCTTGTTTAAGAGGGTTTTCAAACAAGTGCTTAAATAGTGTTATTTCATGTAAAATAAAGGTTTTCTAAGGTGTAACTCATGCTATAACCACATGTTTATGGTGTATACCCTTTGTGACTTTCAAAACAGGTTATTAGGAGTCTTATGAACCATTAACAATCAAATCACAAGTTTTTCTTCAAAGGGTTACAAGATGTGCAAGTTATTTGGTGCAAAACACCCAAAAAGAGGGTTTTCATGGTGGAAATCGGTTTACACCTCAATAATGACCAATATAACATGTGAGGTACCATTTGTGAAGTTAAAATCACCTCAAGAACAAGGTGACGGTGATGGGTTTCTGCTACAACAAAGAAAGGATGTGATTTTAGAAGGTAAGTGAAGAAAACACATGAAATGACCATTTTCGGGTGACATGAAGCTTACACTTGGTATTGTTCACATTTTGGAGAGTGTAGATGATCAAGAATGGTCTGGAAATCCTTGGACAAAGCTATAGAATCTCGAACAAGTGCTGGAAACCATGAACTTGCAAGATCCAAGCACCAAAAGCTCACAAACCTTCACTTCCTTGTGGTTTTAAGCTTGGCCGATGGTTGCTTACGCTTGTTCTTCGGAATATGCTGTCGAAAATGCTTGGAACCATGGGTGTGTGTGTGTTTTTATGGAGAGAAAATCTGAGAGAGAGAGAGAGAGGGAGGAATGAGGGTGGAGTGTTGGTGATAGATTGCATGTAATGGGAGTGGGGAAGAGGAGGGTGTGTGGTGAGTGGTGGAGAGGGGTGGTGTAGAAGAGAGGAGAGTGGAGGAAAGGAGGCGGCCGCTTTTGGCCTCTAGTGAGGTGTTTTGTTTTAAATTTTAAATGTAAATTAATATTATGTAGTATTAATTTGTTGTGTAGTGTAGTATTTTAGATGGTAAGGTTTAGTTAATTTTTAAGTGTTGTGCATGCACATGCATGTCTTAAGCCAAAAATTAAGTGTGTATGCACATATTTTAATTGTTTCAATAATAAATTGATTTCATTGTAAGGGTGACTAATTGACTTTCCCGGGTCACTAATTTCAAAAAGGTAAAACCTAAACTAACTAAAATTCACAAAAATCACATAAAATCATGGAAATGCAAATAAATTGCAATTGATGATTCTAAATTCACTAATAGAGTTAGATTGTTTCTATTATTAGTTCTCATAAGACGGGTGATGATGCAAGTAAGTTAGGGTTAGAATAGTGACCTTGAGGCCAGTTGTCACATTCTCCCACCGTTTAGGAAATTTCGTCCTGAAATTTTAGCTTCGATAAGAATTTGAACGGGTGGGTTTGAATAGATGTGGATAATTCCTTCTCATCTCATCTTCTCGCTCCCAAGTGAACTCAGGTCCTCGTTTCGAATTCCATCTGACCTTGACCTTAGGTATACGGCTCCGCCTGAGTTGCTTGACCAAGCGATCCGTGATCCCTATGGGCTCTTCCATGAAGTTCAGCTTGTTATTGATTTTTGCTTCTTTCAATGGTAGCTCCAGGGTTTTATCTACCATGCACTTTTTCAAGTTTGACACATGGAAGGTGTCGTGTATGTAACTCAACTTCTGAGGCAGTTTCAATTTGTAAGCCACAGGGCCAATTCTTGCAAGTATTTCGAATGGTCCAATGTATCTCGGGCTTAACTTTCCTCTCTTTCCAAACCTCACGGTTCCCTTCCGTGGTGCTACTTTCAGCATTACCCTGTCACCCACTTGAAACTCTAATGGCTTTCGTCTCCTATCAGCGTATTTCTTCTGACGGTCCCTTGCTGCCCATAGACGCTCCTCGATTTTGAAAATCTTGTCGGTGGTCTCCAACACGATGTTGGGTCCCAATACTTGGCTATCACCAATCTCATTCCAACTCAATGGTGATCGGCATTTCCTACCATAGAGAGCCTCATACGGAGCTGCCTTGATACTTGCGTGGTAACTGTTATTATAGGAGAACTCCACCAAAGGGAGATGGTTATCCCAGTTCCCACCAAAGTCAATCATGCAAGCTCTCAGCACATCCTCTAAAGTTTGAATGGTCTTTTCGCTCTGACCGTCAGTTTGCGGGTGGTAAGCAGTGCTTAAGTCCAGACGGGTTCCTAAGGCCTGCTGGAGTGATTTCCAGAAACGAGAAGTGAAACGGCTATCACGGCCGGAGATTATCGATGGTGGCACACCATGCCTAGTCACTATTTCATTGATATACAGTTGAGCCAGTTTTGACAGGTCGTAGTCTTCTCGAATTGGCAAGAAGTGAACTGATTTAGTTAGCCTATCCACTATTAACCAAATAACATCATGACCTCTAAACGTTCTAGGTAACTTTGTAACAAAATCCATCGTTATGTTATCCCATTTCCATTCTGGGATTTCGGGCTGTTGCAACGTCCCTGACGGTTTTTGGTTTTCAGCTTTTACCATGGCATAGGTTAGACACTTTCCGACATAAACAGCAATTGCTTTCTTGATTCCAGGCCACCAGAAAAGTGCCTTTAGGTCCTGGTACATTTTGTCACTTCCGGGGTGAACCGAGTACATAGATTTTTGTGCTTCATCGAGGATTACTTCTCTAATCCCCCTGTACTTCAGCACCCATGTTCTCCCCTCATATTTATATGTACCATCATCGTTCCTCTCTAACCGCTTCTCCATTCCTGTCAAAGCTTCTCCTACTAAATTTTCTTCCTTTAACGCTTCACTTTGAGCTTCTTTCAGCCTTGTAATAAGGTCGGTGTACACCCTTATCCTTAAGGCTCGTACATGAAGAGGCTTTTCTCTCTCCTTTCTGCTCAACGCATCTGCCACAATGTTGGCCTTACTGGGATGATAACGGATTTCACACTCGTAGTCGTTTAACAACTCAACCCATCTTCTCTGACGCATGTTTAGCATCTTTCGGTCAAGAATGTGTTGTAAGCTTCTATGGTCGGTGTAAATGATGCACTTCGTGCCATAGAGGTAGTGCCTCCACATTTTGAGAGCAAACACCACGGCACCCAATTCCAGATCATGCGTAGTATAGTTCTTCTCATGATCGTTTAGCAGTCTAGATGCATAGGCAATGACCTTGTTGCGTTGCATTAGCACGCATCCCAGCCCTTGACGCGAGGCGTCACAATAGACTACAAAATCAGATTATTAAGGTGTTTCAAAGTTGTTCTTGTCAGGTTATGATCCTTGTTTGAGAGGGTTTTCAAACAAGTGCTTAAATAGTGTTATTTCATGTAAAATGAAGGTTTTCTAAGGTGTAACTCGTGCTATAACCACATGTTTATGGTGTATACCCTTCGTGACTTTCAAAACAGGTTATTAGGAGTCTTATGAACCATTAACAATCAGATCACAAGTTTTTCTTCAAAGGGTTACAGGATGTGCAAGTTAGGTGGTGCAAAACACCCAAAAAGAGGGTTTTCATGGTGGAAATCAGTTTCCACCTCAAGAATGACCAATATAACATGTGAGGTACCTTTTGTGAAGTTAAAACCTCCTCAAGAACAAGGTGATGGTGTCGGGTTTCTGCTACAACAAAGAAAGGAGGTGATTTTAGAAGGAAAGTGAAGAAAACACATGAAATGACCATTTTCGGGTGACATGAAGCTTACACTTGGTATTGTTCACGTTTTGGAGAGTGTAGATGATCAAGAATGGTCTGGAGATCCTTGGACAAAGCTGTAGAATCTCGAACAAGTGCTGGAAACCATGAACTTGCAAGATCGAAGCACCAAAAGCTCGCAAACCTTCACTTCCTTGTGGTTTTAAGCTTGGTCGATGGTTGCTTACACTTGTTCTTTGAAATATGCTACTGAAAATGCTTGGACCTGTGGGTGTGTGTGTGTTTTTCTGGAGAGAAAATCCAAGAGAGAGAGAGGGAGGAAATGAGGGTGGAGTGTTGGTGATAGATTGCATGTAATGGGAGTGGGAAAGAGGAGGGTGTATGGTGAGTGGTGGAGAGGGGTGGTGTAGAAGAGAGGAGAGTGGAGGGAGGGGGCGGCCGCTTTTGGCCTCAAGTGAGGTGTTTTTGTTTTAAATTTTAAATGTAAATTAATATTATTTAGTATTAATTGGTTGTGTAGTGTAGTATTTTAGATGGTAAGGTTTAGTTAATTGTTAAGTGTTGTGCATGCACATGCATGTCTTAAGCCGAAAACTAAGTGTGTATCCACACATTTTAATTGTTTCAATAATAAATTGATTTCATTGTAAGGGTGACTAATTGACTTTCCCGGGACACTAATTTCAAAAAGGTAAAACTTAAACTAACTAAAATTCATAAAAATCACATAAAATCATGGAAATGCCAATAAATTGCAATTGATGATTCTAAATTCACTAATAGAGTTAGATTGTTTCTATTATTAATACTCATAAGACGGGTGATGATGCAAGTAAGTTAGGGTTAGAATAGTGACCCTAAGGCCGGTTGTCATACCCTTTCCCTTTGGCAACATTTGCCTTGGGTGCGGGGTGAGGCCTCTTCTTCTTCCAACCTTCATTGATGGTAAGAACGGGTAAAACCTTTTAACCCATGGCCGCCTCGGCAGTTTTGAGCATAGAGTAAAGCTCACTTATGTTCTTGTCCCATCCGTTCATGTTATAATTCATGACAAAATTATCAAACCTTTTTGACAAAGAGTTGAGAATCAAATCCGTAGCCAACTCTTTCGAGACGGGACAATTCAGCCTTTCGAGGCGTTCAATGTGGCTTTTCATTTTAAGTACATAAGATGAAACAGATTGGGTGTCATCCATACGACAGGCATGGAGTGCTCGAACTGTTTCAAAGTGCTCTACCCTTGCTTGTTGTTGGAACAGTTCCTTCAACTGGGTAATCATGTCGTACGCTCCATGATTTCATACTCCTTTTGGAGATTAGGAGTCATACTTGCCAACATGAGGCAAGACACTTGGACCGAGTCCTCAGTGTATTTTACCCAATTCATAAAGGCCTCCTCATCTTCCTTATTAGGTTGATCGGGAATCGCATCGTCTAAAACATATGATCGTTTCTCTTGCTTGAGAACAATTCTCAAGTTTCGAAACCAATCAATAAAGTTATTATGGTTTAGACGCTCCTTTTGGAGAATGGTCCTTAGTGATAGTAAGTGAAAGGACGGGATTTCAGTTTCATTATTGTTGGTGGCCATCTACAAAATTTTAACAAAGTTCAATTTTAGTATTTACGATATTGTCCATATTTTAATAATTAAAGCCCTTTTATGTGTCTTACACAATTTTAAAATTCTAGAATCCAACGTTACATTTAAATAGTGGTTAGGTGACCTTTATCCCATTATTTAAATTAACAAGGTAGTCAACGTTTTGACAATTGCAACCCTTTGCAACTTCTAGGGTATGGGATCGACTTACACATCATATGTGTGGTCGGCACGTTTATCCCATCAACACCTTTGTAAACCATATTGTAGGTGATCCATTTAACATGGTTTGCAAATCAAGTTATCCTACTTGCACACACATGTGAGTTTTCCAACATAAGTGGTTAGGTGATCTTTATCCCACAAATATTGTATCCCCACCTTAAGCCACAAGTTCCCTCAAAACGGTTAAGTGACCTTTATCCCATTAAGAGTTTCCAAATGACTCAAGTGTTGTGCAAAAGGACGGTGTTAAACTTGTTTGTAAAAGAATTTAAAGTTTTCATAATCTTAGTTTAGAAAACTCTATGTACCTTATATTTACATGCTTTCAAATACAAGGTACCCTATGGTTCACTTTTAATAAAACCTCTTTTATTAAAACCATTAACATTTTAACAATATTTTATTAACCACTTAATGATAAAGAACCATCAAATTTTCAGCTTGTTAAGTTGTTAATGAGTTTGTAGTGCATATCCAAATATCAACCAAATAATCAAACAACAATCATCTAAACAAGCATAAACATACAAACATGAGTGCATAACTATAGCCACTAGGTTGACCACACTTGTTTGCCATCACAAATGTTGTCATAAGGTCTTTCATAAGGGTTAAATAATGACACATCATATGTGTCCATGAACTCCCACTTGAATCCACATCCAAAGCTTCAAGTGTCCACGCCTTTTATGTCCATCTTTGGGTCTTCATCTTGTGCATCTTCCTTATACAAAATTATATCCTAATACAATTTTCTAATAAAAGAAATGAACCTAATATCTTTATTACATAACCAAATGTAATAATTACAACCCAAATTACAAACATAAATATTACAACCCTTTTATGAATCAAAACAACATGACAAATCATAATCAACCATAACAAACACATAAGGCCAAGGCTGTGTTATGCACCAATATATGAAATATATTCAACATCCAAGAACAACAACGAATCCCTTATTTCAGACCTAAAATTTCAGCCAACATGAACTCAAATTTTAAGGTTTGTCCAAACAACACAATCAACCGTTTGATGTAAATCTTTCAAGGTATACACTAAAGCATGCAAGAATAAACCTTGAAGCATAAGGGATTCATACATCCACAACAAAACAACCCCTAATGGGTTGAAAAAGTCCATGAAAACTAATTTTTCAAGAACTTTTGAAGCACATATTCCACATAACCGGCTCTGATACCATTGTTGGGTTTTGTAGCAAGTTTATCATAGCTAGTTTAACCATTTAAACTATTAAAACGCAGCAGATTTAGGAGTTTAACATATGGTTTATAATCTGAAAATTTGACCATTTTAAACCACAAACAAAACCCAAGAATAAGGATCAAAATGTATGTGAAATATTATGCAATCAAACAAAACATAACAACCATAGGGTTTTCATAGAAAAAACCTTTCTTGAACAAAATGTTGTAGTGGATAAGATGAAGAAGATGATGACGAAGATGGTGTTCTTGAACGTTCAGCCCCCAAGAGAGAAGGCCTCAAGTAGTGATACCCACAAGCTCTTCCAAAACAGCTAGATAGTTAGGGAGCTCTACACCAAAACCTCTACAAATGCACCTTCAAAACCCGAATTTTCAGCCTTGTTTTGAGCTTCAAAATCCGAATTTTCAGCAATGTTTTGAGAGAGTTCATTCTTGAGTCTTGTAAGAGAGAAAGTGTGAATGATAGATGAGTGTTGGAGTGGAGAAAGAGTGCATGTACCAAGACCAAAAAAGGGGAGTCCCAATACCCTTTGGGCGGCCGAATCTTGGTCTTCAAAATGGGTTTCCCCCATTTTTAGTTTTATAAAAGAAGTTACACTCTTAGCCCTTTATTTTATAAAATTAAAACCTCATTTAATTTTATAACAATAACACACTTTTATTTGTTATTATTTAACCAACTTAAATAATGAAACAAACAATTTCTCATGAACAAATTATCCACATAATGTTGTTCTTTTACAAAAGCAATGTTTTAGAAAAACCCATTTTCTAAATTGGTGTCGGTATTTATTTGTTTCATCTTATGAACAAATAAATATTAATTGGCGTTTGTATAGCTTGTTATTGGGTATGACCTGACTTGGATCATAACATACTAACCACATCAATCTTGTATGTGTCTTGGACATATAAGGTCCAACAAAATTTCAGCCAACATAAACCAAGATTTTAGGGCTTTTTGTCCAAACAACATAATCAACCACTTGACTTTAATCTTTCAAGTTTTATTCTAAAGCATGTAAAATAAAACTTGAAAGACAAGGGATTCATATATCCATAATAAATCAGCTCCTAATGGGTTGAAAAAGTCCAACAAAACTAACCTTTCTTGGACTTTTGAAGCAAGTTTTCCACATAACCGGCTCTAGATGCCATTGTTGGGTTTGTTACATGTTTATCAAAAATTGTTTAACGATTTAAACAAAAACTCTGCGGATATATAGACATATATAACATGTTTTAGATGCTGAAAATAAGCCATATCATATCAACAAACCCAAGAACAAGGATCGTGTATGTGAAAAGAAACGCTATCAAACGAAATCAACCATAGGGTGTTCTTAGAATACTACCTTTCTAAGAACAAGAAGATGGAGATGGATGATAGATGAAAGAAGATGATTTTCTTGAATGGAAGCCTCCAAAGAAGAAGACCTCAAGCAAATATACCCACAAGCTTCTTGCAAACACCCAACTTGTTAGGATGTTGAACACCAAACTCTTCTTCCTATGCCTTCTTCCAAAAACAAAAATTTCAGCCAAGAACACTTCTAAATCTGAAAATTTCACCCAAGAAAGAGGAAGAGAGAGTTTTGCTTTGTGTGTGAGAGAGAGTGTGGTTAGAGTGGAGTGTGAAATGGTTTAAGTCTTGTAATAAATCAAGGCATGGAATCCCAAGACACCACCAAAAGGGGGCAGCCGAATGTGAAGGGTTTCCCACCCATTTTATTCTTATAAAATCACACTCCTTAACCCTTAAGTTTGTAAAATTAAAACCCTCTTAATTTTATAACTTGAACACACTTTTATTTGTTATTATTTAACCCACTTAAATAATAAAACAAATAATTTCTTATGAACAAATTATCCATATAATGTTGTTCTATTTCAAAAGCAGTGATTTAGAAAACCCATTTTCTAAATTGGTGTCAATATTTATTTGTTTGATTTTATCAACAAATAAATATTTATTGGTGTTTGTTTAGCTTGTTATTGGATATGACCCGACTTGATCATAACGTACTAACCACATCAATCTTGTATGTGTCTTGGGCATACAAGATCCAACACGGATATTTGTCGGTAGCCCTTGAATGTTGCTATTAATCTTTCATGACACAGGCGTCACCTGACATGGCACCAGCCTTGCCATCTCATTGAACTTTGTGGTGTACGGCTAGTGTGTCATCATTCCCGCCTCCAATAGTAGGAACTCTCTCTCAACTTTGTCCAGCTCCCTTTAAGGTGTAACACCCTGAAAAGTCAAAACAAGTCATCGAGGATAATGGGCTTAATTAATGGGTATTTAATAGAGGAAAGAAATAGCCATGGGCTAAATTAGCCTTATTGGGTAGTAGCCTAAGGGATTAAAGGCCCATAATCAGCCCTTAAGTCACTTAACCAGCTATCATCTTCCTCATTTGAACCCTAGCCACCCAAATTCATAGAGAGAGAAAGTAAAGAGAGAAAGTGAAGAAAACTCAAGATTTGGAGCTTCAAAGGTTAAGAGATTGAAGATCTAGGTATTGGAGCATCAAACCATAAGAAAGGAGCAACAAATCTAGGTAAGAATCAGCCTCTAAACCCTTCTTTAGATCAAACCCGGATTCTAGGGTTTTGGATTTTGAAAAGTTGCAAAAGAGTCGCATAAAGGTCACATTTTTACGTATGAAAACATGTAATAAGCTTAGATATAGCCTCATGGTTGATAAACTAAGAGATTGGACGTAAAAAGTTAAGATTTTGGGTTAAAGACGGGCTAGTTCGTCATTTTTATTTGTCCAGGGAAACTGTAAGCTCGATCAGCGAAACTGTGGACTCATCCAGCGAAACTTAGAGAATTCCCAGCAAAACTACAGGTTCGCTGGTAATTTTGCTAGTGCCCAGGTCGACTTATATACATTGCGAAACTAGGAAAATCCAACGAAAGTTGAGCGCACCTGATAGCGAAACTGTCATGCGAAACTGCTAGGCGAAACTGGCAGCGAAACTGCCAGCAAACTGCAGTAAAACTGCAACGAAACTGCCAGCAAAACTGCAGCGAAACTGCCAGCAAAACTGCTTATCTGGCAGCGAAATTAGCAGTGAAATTTGGCAGAAATTAACCCATTTAAGTGTTAACTTATCTGCAGGCTGTGTAGTGTGATCCTAGCCAAGAAGGCTTAGTTTAGAAGTTACTCATGATATCCAGGTGAGTACCAGATTTATTCAAAAGTTTTTCCATATTTTAAGGGCTATTATGCATAGTAAACATCAGGTTTCCAAGGTAAAGATTTCAAGCGGTTTAACAAGAAAATAAATTTTCCTATAACAAAATATGCTATATAGAGTCCTTAAAATAAAAATTTAGGGTTTCGGCCTGGCAGCCCGACCCCAGCCAGGGGCGTTGCCCCTTGGACCCCACTAGGGGCTTCTGCCCTTAGGACCCCGCTGTCAGGGGCTGCCGCCCCCGAACCCTCGCTGTCCTGCGGAGGGTCGGTTATGCGTTATGATGACTAGTACTTGGTATGTTGTGTACTTAATAAGTTATGTATTATATATTAAGTGGAAGATAATATAAATAAGAAGTGGAACTTAACGAATGTTACCCCGAGCCCGTTTGATGATGAAAAGTCTTGCAAGCACTATGATAGACTTCACTTATGTGAGTCTGACATATAATGATGGATCCGTATTCATGAGCAGGCTATGTGCCTTGCAGCGTGAATCAACTGTCGGGGGTTAGCTACCATGATGATGTGTACCGACGGGGATCGACATTCGTTGTCGATCAATATAGAGCTCTTGCTTTGTGAAATCTCGCTTATAATGAAGTGAAAGATAATGAAAGAATGAAAGATAATGAACATGCTTGATGCAAGAAATGTTATGTAGTATGATGTATGTGTGATCATTATATGGATGATAAAGCTTATATTTTCTTATTTATCTAATACTAGAACTTACTCAGCAAAGCTTACTTTTATGCATAAAAATGCTAATGCTGAGGATGGCACTAGGGAGCTACTTGGAGAGCAATGGATGACATTGCTGTCTACGAAATCTTTATTGTAACTTAAGACCATGCACTATGTTTTTATTCTATTTAAAGACAAATGTATGAGTACAATATGATTTCCGAGCTTTAAATGAATGTTTATTTAATTCCGCTGCACTGTTTTGTTTATAAAGAGATCTTATGCTATGATTAACCAACTGTGAGGTTTTCCCGGTAACCGGGCCTTACAAGTTGGTATCAGAGCCAAAGTTTAAGAGAAATGGGTAAAAAATTTTCCAAACCTAAACTTAAACTGAAATGGGATCAAATGAAGGATGCCAACCCAAGTAGCTACGTGCCATCAGGTAAAGGTTTTCAAGTAAACTGGTATTATGTGCGTGTGCTATTTGTTTTATATGCTTGTAGATTTGAATACTGACCTGTGTTAGGATAGTGATTGCTTGGGACAAGAGGGTAAGGTAAGTAGTTAATCACACTTGGCCACTGTAATTAACGACTTACCGTACTTGTAATGATCTGAGCAATTATCTTGGATAACCATTTTGGTGTTTGAATCTTATAGGAATTAGTTATGGCTGGTAGAAAATCAGGGAAGGCAACCCGAGGAGGTGCTCGTGGCGGGCATACTACTGAGCCACGTGTCACCCGGAGCAAAGCTAAGGCTCCCGAGACTGTTCACGAGGAGTCAGACCTCCATAGTCACCCGGAGGGGGAGGGATTAGCCACCCTCAAATCCACTGTGAAGGTGGCTCTCGCTGATGAAGTCTACAACATTATGCAAAATGTTCTACCCTCAGTGGAGAGCGAGGTGATTAAACTAGTCAAGGATGGGGAGATAGCTAAAAAGAAAGGGAGGGGAAGTGAGAAGAATTCAGGATAGTTTGCTGGGAGGACTGAGGAATCCATAAAGGAGCCATCAAACCCTAATGTGGTAGTTCATGATGATGACAGTGATGAGGAGTCTGAGAATGAGACTACTAAGGGATGCAACTATGGGGCATTTCAAAGGTGCAGGCCCCCGACCTTTGACGGTAACGGCAATGCTACTGCCACTCATCGTTTGGTCAGAGAGATGAAAGCGGTACTGGAAATTAGTGAGTGTCGGGAAGAATAGAAAGTTAAGTTTGCCACTCATTCTTTCGTCGACTCAGCGTTGTGCTGGTGGGAAAATATTGTCCAGGCTGAAGGAAAGCGACCGATAGCCAAAATGAAGTGGTCTGAATTGAAGGAGTTGGTGCTGCAGGAGTATTGTCCCCATCAAGAATTAGACAAAATTAAGAACGAGTTCATGTATTTAGAGGCTGGAACATGACTCATCAAGAGTATACCTGCTAGTTCAATGAACTTGCAAGACTTGTGCCAAACATGGTGACACCTGCGTCCAAGAAGATCAAAAGATACATCCAGGGTTTGCCCATGGATATCAGGAGGCATATGATTGCGGCTAGACCAGGCACCTTTACGTCTGTGGTGGATTTAGCTGGGAGGTTGTACGATGAGAGAGATCTGATGCCTGTACAGAAGAAGGTGGAGTAATGGAGTGGGAACAAGCATGGAAATGGGAAGAGGTTCGGAAGTGACAACTTCAGGAGTGGAGAAAAGAGGATGAGAGTTGAGGATCAGTCAGGGAGATGAGGAAATACAGGTGAAGGAGGTGCTTGTAGAAAATGTGGAAGAGGTGATTCAGGGGAGTGTAGAGTTGAGACTGGAAAATGTTTTAAATGTGGGGGTGAAGGGCACTATGCTAGGGACTGCAAGACGGTAAAGTGTTACCAGTATGGTGAGATGGGACATGTGGAAAGGGACAGCAAGAAAGGAAATTCGGGAGGATCAGGAACGGTTAAAGGTAGAGATAAGGGAAAGGGTGACGGTTCAAAGGCAAATGCAAGGGCATTCAAAATAACTCATGAGGAGGCCAGGGTAGATCCAGAAGTAGTTTCAGGTATGTTTCTGGTGGATCACGAATAGGCTTCTGTGCTCTTTGATTCTGGTGCTAGTAGGAGTTTTGTGTCTACTGCCTTTTATCGTTTGCTGCATGATAAGAGTAGAAAGATAGACGAGCCCTTTTATGTAGAAACAACCATTGGTAAGTCCACCAAGGTGACTAAGGTAGTTGAGGGTTGCCTGATATAGTTGGAAGGTTATAGTTCCCTGATAGATTACATGTTATGGCCTTAGGAGGTTTTGATGTGGTATTAGGCATGGATTGGTTAGCCGAGTATGAAGCAAATATAGTATGTAGTAAAAAGATAATTAGCCTAACCGCGCCTGATGGTAGCTCCGTTACTGTTCGCGAGGGCGTGCGGTGTACCGAAAGTGGTGTCGATGATCACGGTTGAAAGGTACTTGAGGCGTGGGTGCAGTGCATACTTGGCCTATGTGAGGGATGTGGATGCGCCAGAGTCACAATTATCCAATGTACCGGTGGTGCGCTATTTTCTGGACGTCTTCCCCGAAGACCTGACAGGCTTGCCACCGGATCGCGAAATTGAGTTCCAGATTGACTTGCTAGCGGGAGCATAGCCAGTCGCTAAAGCACCGTATCGCCTAGACAAAGATGGTAGAGTTGAGGGCTCAATTGCAAGATCTACTAGACAAAGGCTTCATCAGACCGAGAATATTTCCATGGGATGCTTCGGTTTTATTTGTCAAAAAGAAGGACGATAGCATGTGGATGTGTATTGATTATCATGAACTTAATATGTTGACTGTAAAGATTCATTACTCGTTACCAAGAATCGACGACCTATTCGATCAGCTCCAGGGTACCAGCTGGTTTTCGAGGATAGACCTGCGATTTGGCTACCATCGGCTGAAAGTGAAAGAACAAGATATTCCTAAGGCAGCGTTCCGCACGCGTTATGGACACTACGAATTTCTCGTTATGTCCTTTGGTCTAACCAACACGCCAGCTGCTTTTATGGATCTTATGAATCGAGTGTGTCGGACGATGTTGGATAAATCAGTGATAGTGTTCATCGACGACATTTTGATTTACTCAAAAAGTGAAGAGGAGCATGCCGATCCTATTCGAGAAGTATTGGAGAAGCTCAGGAGTGAAAAGTTATATGCTAAGTTCTCCAAATGCGCATTCTGGCTAAGAGAGGTCCAATTTCTTGGTCATGTGGTTAATCCCGAAGGGATCAGAGTGGACCCTGCAAAGATCGAAGCGGTGATGCAATGGGAATCACCGAAGACGCCATCCGAGATTCGCAGTTGCTTAGGTTTGGCGGGCTACTATAGGAGGTTTATCTAGGATTTCTCCAAGATAACTTCTCCTTTGACTAAGTTGACCCGTAAGGACGTGAGGTATGAATGCGGTCCAGATCAGGAAAATGCCTTCCTTGAACTGAAGAGGTTAACTCAAGCTCCTGTCTTGACGTTACCTGAAGGGAACAAGGACCTGGTGGTATACTCAGATGCCTCGTATGCAGGATTGGGTTACGTATTGATGCAACGGGTGAAGGTGATAGCCTATGCTTCTAGACAATTAAAGGTCCACGAAGCCAATTATCCTACCCATGATTTGGAGTTGGCTGTTGTGGCGTTCGCATTAAAAATTTGGAGGCATTACCTATATGGTGTGAAATGCATCATCTTCACTGACCATAAAAGTTTCAAGTATTTCATCGAACAAAAGGATCTCAACAAGAGATAGCGGAGGTGGTTGGAACTGATCAAGGATTATGACTGTGAAATTCATTATCATCCAGGAAAAGCCAATGTGGTTGCTGACGCCCATAGCCGGAAGGGACAACCCGAACCAATTCGGGTGAGGGCCTACCAGATAATCATGACGCCTGATGTTATGAAACAAGTGAGGGAATTTCAAGATGAGGCATTGAGAGATTATAGAGTCAACTCTGAACGAATGAAAGGACATGTTTCAGATTTGAGGGAAAACACCCTGGGTGTTAGAACCTGATCTGGGTGAATATGGATCCCTCTCTATGGGGATCTGAGGGGTAAGATCGTGGATGAGGCTCACAAAACTCGATATTGCATTCATCCCGGTGCCACAAAGATGTATCAGGATTTGAAAAGAGATTACTGGTGGCCAGGAATGAAGCGTGACGTGGCTAAGTACGTGAGCAAGTGCCTGACTTTTTTGCAAGTGAAGGCGGAGTATCAAAAGCCATATGGGAAGATCCAGCCTTTGAATATTCCTGAATGGAAATGGGAACACATCACAATGGACTTCATCACGAAGCTACCTCGCACGATGAGAGGAAGTGACGCTATCAGGGTGATTGTTGACCGTTTAACAAAGAGCACCCATTTCCTACCAATTCGTGAGACATTTTCCTCTGAGAGGTTGGCAGAGCTATTTATTGGAGATCGTGGCTCGTCACGGTGTGCTAGTGTCTATCGTTTCGGATAGAGACACGCGGTTTACGTCCAAGTTCTGGAAGAGGTTTCACGACTCAATAGGGACTAGACTGCATATTAGTACGGCTTACCACCCCCAGACAGATGGTCAGTCGGAAAGAGGATTTAGACATTAGAAGACATGCTACGAGCATGTGTAATCGATTTTGGAGGAAGTTGGGAGGAGCACATACCATTGGCAGAATTCTCATATAACAATAGTTACCATACTAGCATTGGCATGCCACCTTATAAGATGTTGTACGGTAGGAAGTGTAGGACACCCGTTTGGTAGGGTGAGATCGGGCAAAAGGAATTGGGAAGCCTTGAAGTGATTGGGGTTATGACTGAGAAGCTAGATAAGATTAAAGCGTTCATGAAAGCAGCGAAGGATAGCCAAAAGTCTTATGCTGATAAGAGGCGCAGACCGATAGAGTTTGAGGTTGGTGACAAGGTTATGCTTAAGGTATCTCCCTAGAAGGGGATCATCAGGTTTCAAAAACGTGGAAAGTTAAGCCCAAGGTTCATAGGGCCATTTCGTGTTGTCGCGAGGGTAGGGAAACTGGCCTACAGATTAGAACTACCCGATGAGTTGAGTGGAATTCACCCTACGTTCCATGTATCTCATCTCAGAAAACATCTGGCAGACAATGATGCATGTTGTACCATTAGAAGACATTGAAGTCGATGAACGATTGAATTATGTAGAGCACCCGTGGCCATCCTTGATTGGAAAGAGAAGCACTTATGTAATAAAGTGGTTCCGCTAGTACGAGTACAGTGGAGGTACAGAAAAGGATCAGAATCTACGTAGGAGACCGAGGAGGAGATGAGGAAATTTTATCCTCAGTTGTTTGATGACTGACAGGTTTCAAGGACGAAACCTAAATAAGTGGGGGAGACTTGTAACACCCTGAAAAGTCAAAACGAGTCATCAAGGATAATGGGCTTAATTAGTGGGCATTTAATAAAGGAAAGAAATGGCCATGGGCTAAATTAGCCTTATTGGGTAGTAGCCTAGGGGATAAAAGGCCCATAATCAGCCCTTAAGCCACTTAACCAGCCATCATCTTCCTCATTTGAACCCTAGCCACCCAAATTCATAGAGAGAGAAAGTAGAGAGAGGAAGCGAAGAAAACCCAAGATTTGGAGCTTTAAAGGTTAAGAGATTGAAGATCTGGGTGTTGGAGCATCTTACCTAGCCACCCAAAAGACCTTTATGCGATTCCTACCTTACCGATTCTTACCCTAGAATCTGGGTTTGATCTACAGAAGGGTTTAGAACCCTAGCCACCCAAAAGACTGAGTCCACAAATGAGTGGGTAGCAAACTTCACCTTTTGATCCTCTCGGCACTCGCTAATATCAAGTACCGCTTCCATCTCCCTCACCCATCAGTGAGCCGCTGTAGCACTGCCATTCCCATTGAACGTCGGGGGCCTGCATCTTTGGAATGCCCCATAATTACAGCCCTGTGCAGTTTCCTGCACCGCTTCTTCTTCCTCTTCATCATCACTAGAGACGACCGTCTCAGCCTCCAGTTGCTCCTTTCCACCTCTCTTATCATTCCCACTTTTAGTAGCCTTCTTTAGTTCCTCCTTCTCCTTCTTCTCATCCTCCCTCACAACGTTGATAACTTCGGTCACCACGGACGGCAGAATCATTTGCATAACCTGGTGAACCTCCTCTACTACAGCCTCTTTCACTGAGGCCCTCAAGTTAGCGCTCTCATCACGACCTTCATGGTGATAAATTTCAGGCTCTTCAGGTGCCGTTTCGGCAGCTCTAGCCCTGTTACTCGTGACCCGTGGTCAAGCACCAAGTCCACCACATACTCCTCATCATGAGGCCTTCAAAGATCTACCACCAGCCATCCCTAACGTTATAAGATTTAAACACTAACATGATCTGTTAGTACTTCTTAAAGATTAACATGTTGTTTCTATTTGTCTTTTATATAAGTTTTTGTCATAGTTTAGGGACAAGTCTTGTAAATAGTAGTTCATTTGTTTATTGATATTATAAATAGCTTAGACTTGTGTAGGTTAGAGAGACTTTGAACGAACTACTACTTACACTTGTAATTGTCTTTGCTATTATCAATAAAATTTTATGAGTTTTTCTTGATTTTGTGCATTGATTTGATTATTGTGTTTCTATTTGATTGAATTGCCTTCTAATATCATCACATATCTGTACATTTGATCCTATCAGATGGTATCAGAGCCGTTCGTTCAGTGATTGAGCTTGTACGAACTTGCAAACTCAAAAATCACTTCAATCTGTGATTGATAAGCAATTTGATTGAAATATTGTTGATTTCAGTTGTGTTTCTTGATCAGAAACATGAATTGAATCATAATTAGCGGTTTAATTCATCCAATTTCAGTGAATTGATCGAATTTGTGTTCAAAAGTTGTGTTCATGTTCGAATTGAAAATCGACTAAATCACTGATTTGTTATTTGTAATTGAAGAAATTGAAGTGAAAGGATTGTTAATCGACATAAAATCTGAGTTCGTTATATTCATAAGAACATGATGAATTTGGCGCATTAGGGTTGAAAACTGCTAAAAATTGCCTAAGTGTTTAGGCGATTGACAATTGTTGCGCTTTACAACTGTTAAGGTGTTTTTAGGTCAGGCGTTTTACAACTGTTGAGGCTTATTTCAATTGTGTGGACACTTTGGAATTACTCAGAAACTAAGTAATTATATGCTCATTTCAACTATTTGGGCGCCTAAGAACTGTTTGGGCGTTTTGTCACACCCCAAAAAAAACGTTGAATATGGCAGTGAAATTGTATATGCGTTAAGCATGGCGATGACAAAGTTGGAAACCAACATGATATATAGGCAAACGTTAAAACATAAGTTTTAAATTACAAACCACGGGATTTTTGTCACAACATTCCAAAATAAGAAAAAGTTCAAATTGCTTAACCACGATCATACACAAAGATCGTATTTTTAAATAAATAACCAAAAGATGTCACATCCACGTTTGCCCAAGCCCAGTTCATACCACCATCCATGCTCTTATGTACCTGAAATACTTGCTTAAAAAGTCAACATAAAGTTGAGCGAGTTTCACTGGTTTACGAAAACATTACATACAACAGTATCATATATCATCGACAAACAATGTGGTAAGTTGTAAACTAGCTAGGCATACAACTTATGATAGTACCTGGAGCTATAATCAAACCAAGACACGAAAGCTTTACATAAAGTAAGAAATCCCCACGAAACGAATTGAACATACATTCACTCGCATCCAAAACGCTTGATCAGAGCTACTGATCGCGAGTGCGGGCTGTCAAACCCAAATAGATCTACCAATATACATTGTGGCCTAACCCAAGGCTAATGATTATATGGGAAAAGGGGGTATTCATGAACAACTCACATGAACACAATAACAAAACACCCATACTCGAGACTATCATACGAACACATACGAGTAAGCCACATGATCATGATACAACGAACGAAGCCATGTATTTCCCCCATGATTTTGTAAAACGATAACAAGTTAAAAAGGGGCCGTGGAAACTCACCTTGATCAATGAAATTGAAAGTACGTGCAATTACACCAACGAACATCTAGTCAATCCTAATAGTGCCCTAAATACGATAGACACTTTAAGAATTGATACTCAAGTCTTACAAGCAAGTTGTTCATCCAACCTACTAGACTTATATTATTTTTAAGAAAATATTTATTTACGCGAGTAGTTGGTGATTATAACACTCCGTTAAGATCTTAACGAAAACGGTGAATTACGCATTACTTAGACAAGTACTAATTAACAACCAAAATGTGAAAATTGTAACCAAATACACATAAACACTCATATATATATATGTACAAAAATCCTAAATCACATTTCATGAATCAAACAACTTTTACCAACTTGTTATAAAAGTCTCTAAATCATGACAATTTCTATGCATAAGTGACCATTTAGGCATCATAAAACATGTTCAAACGCACATATCACTTTATGAACCAATTGTACCTCATATGGCCATAAATAATACATACAACAAGTCCGTAACTACTGATTAAACTTAGACCCATATTATGCCTAATCTTCATGCCAAAAGTCAACGTGTTTACGACTAGTTAAGCCTAAAACGTATTATCAAGAATGCATCCAATCACCAAGAATCATACATATTATCAAAATACATTATTTTGATATAAAATATCATCACATTACAGTCCTAGTTCCAGATTTCAATAGTTCCTTTTATTCCATACAAAAACACCTAGTCTAGCATGCATTTCGACGTAAATTTCAACCATAAACATTCAATTCAACGAAACAATGATCCGTCCACAATCTATCATGTTTTCATGCTACATTATACCCCAACTTACTGTTCTAAACTATCCATAACAAAACAACTTATTGCATGTCAAAGATCGAGTCTTATTTCATCACATTTCGCAAGATATGAACCAATACATGCATATATATATATACACGACATTCATACACACATTAAATCCATCAAAATCCTTCAACAAAACACTTAAATATTCTGTTCTAAACCATCTGTAACATTATCCACACTTGCATGTTCAAATCTAGTCATAAACCTTTAGTTTTTGCAAGAACAAACACCCAAACATCAACATACACACATGCATGCACACGGTCACCCATACACACACTTAATCCATGTAAACCTTCATCAAAATGTCACAATAGATGATTTATAACAGATTTCATACTTTAATCTACTTGCATGGACGATTCAACATCAACAACGCATCATCAAGTAACAATCTAGCATCCAAGCTTCAACACACATACATGCACACGTACGGACACATACATAAACATATACACACTTACACAACTCATTTTTATTCCATATTTTCTGTTTCAAAACATCTTTTTCCCGAAATCTTACTTGGATGAACAATCCACAGCTTTTAGGTAGTCATTTTCATATAAAAGCGTAACTAAAACGAAAGATTAAGGTTACCTTAGTCTTGGCAAGCTATTTTCACAAAAAAGAAACGTAGGATGGCGGGTTTTCTTCTAGATTCACCACCAACAAGCCTTCTTTTGCTCTAATATGCTTGCACCTCGAGTTCCAAGTGAAGATCTTCAAGGAAAATGGAACAAAAACGAAAGTGGTGGTGGTGTGGTGGTGTTGGCCGTAGGTTGTAGGAGAGGAGAGGGAGAGAGTGTTTTTTTTCTTTTGAAATGAAGTAAAGGGAAATGAATTGAGGGGGAGAGCGGTTTATACAGGGGAGGTGAGGGAAGGGGGGAGGGGCGGCCGATTGCAAGGGGGGAGGAGTAGTCGAACGGTCTTTTTCATTTTTCTCCAATATCGACCCAACTTTGAAAACCCAAACATGTTAAATTCTAAATCCTTGCGAAATTCTAGTCTAAAATGACTATTTACATGCCCCATATCTTGGTTTTATCCTCCACTTGGGCATTTTATTTGTCTTGAATAAGTACGGGTACTCTCGTTTCATCATGTCTTCCCGTTCCCAGGTATACTCAGGTCCATGTCTCGAGTTCCATCTCACTTTCACTAGGCGAATACGACTACGTCTAGTCTTACTTTCCTTCCAATCAGTAACCTGAACAGGTTCTTCATGAAACTGAAGTTTATCATCAAGACAAACTCCTTCCGAGAAATAACAGGCGTTTTATCAGATAAACACCTCCTTAGATTGGACACATGGAACACATTATGCACACTACTCAATTCACGCGGTAATTCTAGACGATATGCAACGGGGCCTACACGGGCTACGATCTCGTATGGACCAATATAGCGGGGGATAAGTTTGTCATGCTTGCTAAACCTAACAACTACTTTCCAAGGGGAGACTTTCAGCAGAACTCCATCTCCAACCTTGAATTCCAACGGTTTTCTCCTTCGGTCGGCATACTTTTTCTGTCTGTCCTGTGCGACTTTCAATCGATCCTTTATCTTAAAGATATTGTCTGTTGTCTCCTGGATGATCTCAGGTCCTATCATTTGTTTATCACCAACCTCATTCCAACATAGTGGAGAATGACATTTTCTCCCATAAAGAGCTTCGAATGGTGCGGCCTTCAAACTAGTTTGATAGCTGTTGTTATAGGAAAATTCAGCTAACGGCAGGTGAGTATCCCAACTACCACTAAAATCTATTACACAAGCGCGCAACATATCTTCCATGATCTGAATAACTCTTTCACTTTGACCGTCACTCTATGGATGATAAACCGTACTCATATCTAGCTTTGTACCTAGGGCTTTCTGCAATGCTTTCCAGAATCTTGATGTAAATCGGCTATCTCTATCAGAGATAATCGAAATCGGCACTCCATGCCGGGACACAACCTCTTTGAGATAAATGCTAGCCAACTTCTTCATACGATAGGATTCTCTAATAGGTAGGAAATGTGTCGATTTCGTCAAACGGTCCATAATTACCCAAATGGTGTCATAACCACTCCTTATGCGGGGTAACTTGCTGACGAAATCCATAGAGATACGTACCCATTTCCGCTGAGGAATCACTGGCTGTTGAAGAAGTCCGGACGGTTTCTGGTACTCGGCTTTGACTTTTGCGCAAGTCAAACATTTACCAACGTACTCAGCAATATGTCCTTTCATATTAGGCCACCAGTAATGTTCCTTAAGATCCTTGTACATCTTATCCGATCCTGGGTGAATCGAATACCTATGAGCTTCATCCAGTACCAACTCACGCAAATTTCCCGTAAGGGGTACCCATATTCTATTCATGAAGTATAACATATCATCAGACTTAGGTACAAGTTCTCGAATCATTCCATGGAGATTCTCATCCTTCAATTTCTCTTCTTTCAAAGCTTCACGTTGAGCGTCACGGATCTGAGCTGTGAGATTTGTTTGGATGGTCAACCCTAGTCCACGTACACACAAGGGTTTCGCACGCCCTTTTCTACTTAAGGCATCGGCCACAACGTTGGCCTTACCTGGGTGATAACGAATATCACAGTCGTAGTCATTGAGCAATTCCACCTAACGTCGTTGTCTCATATTGAGCTCTTTCTGTTCAAAGATGTGCTGGAGACTCTTGTGATCTGTAAAGATTGTACACTTCGTACCATATAAGTAGTGTCTCCAAATCTTGAGTGCAAAAACTACTGCTCCTAACTCTAAATCATGAGTCGTGTAGTTCTGCTCATGCACTTTAAGTTGTCGTGATGCATAAGCGATCACTTTGTTGTTTTGCATCAGAACACATCCTAGTCCATGATACGAGGCATCACAGTATACCACGAATTCGTCAGTCCCTTCAGGAAGTGACAAAATAGGGGCACTACATAACTTTGCCTTGAGCAATTGAAACGCTTCCTCTTGCTCCTCACACCAAAGATACTCCTTGTTTTTCTGTGTCAATGCAGTCAACGGCTTTGCTATCTATGAGAAGTTCTCGATAAATCTCCGATAATATCCTGCCAATCCAAGGAATTGTCGTACCTCGGTTGGGTTTCTTGGTATTTCCCAACTCTTAATTGCTTCAATTTTGGCGGGGTCAACGTGTATGCCTTCAGCATTGATGACATGTCCAAAAATTGAACTTCTCGAATCCAGAACTCGGATTTGGAAAGTTTTGCATATAACTTCTCGTTCTTTAGTACCTCTAAAAGCAACCTCAGATGTTGTTCATGTTCCTCCTTAGTTTTCGAGTATACAAGTATGTCATCTATGAACACGATTACAAATTTATCCAGATACGGTCTGCATACCCTATTCATGAGATCCATGAATACAGCAGGGGCGTTTGTTAGTCCAAAGGTCATGATCATGAATTCATAGTGACCATATCGCGTTCGAAACGCTGTCTTAAGAACATCTTCCTCAGCAATTCTCAACTGGTGATACCCAGAGCGCAAATCTATCTTCGAATAGTAACTTGATCCTTGCAATTGTTCAAACAAGTCATCTATTCTTGGTAAAGGGTAACGGTTCTTGAAGGTTAACTTGTTCAGTTCTCAGTAGTCGATGCACATCCTCATCGATCCATCCTTCGTTTTCACAAATAAGACTGGCGCTCCCCAAGGCGAGAAGCTTGGTCTTATAAATCCTTTATCCAACATTTCCTGCAATTGCTTGGATAACTCCTGCATTTCAGGTGGCGCTAACCGATATGGAGATCGTGCAATTGGCGCTACTCCTGGTAATAAGTTGATTTTAAATTCAACTTGCCGTTGCGGCGGCAACCCAGGCAACTCCTCAGGAAACACTTCCAGATAGTCGTGCACTATCGGCATTTCCTCTAGCTTCTTCTCCTCGGCTCTTGTGTCGATTACATGGGCTATAAAAGCTACGCATCCTTTCCTTAAATACTTTTGCGCCTTCATCACATTCACAATCTTTAACGGAGCACTTTTATCACCTTGAATCTCTAATGGCTCTCCATTTTTGAGGGGCAACTTGACTACTTTCTCATGACATATGATTTCAGCACGATTCTTTGATAGCCAATCCATCCCTATTACAATATCGAAACTTCCCAATTCTATAGGCGAAAGGTCACATCTAAATGTGTGGTCTCCTAAGAGTATAGTACAATTCCTATACACCTCGTTAGTTTCTATCAATTTCCCATTAGCTAACTCAATCGAGTACTTCTTATTCAACTTACTAGATTGTGAGTCAAGGAAAGACTCGAAGTTTCTAGAAACAAAACTTCTATTGTAGGATTCTATGTGCCCAAAACACTTAGAATATTGATGTGGTTAGTACGTTATGATCCAAGTCGGGTTATACCCAATAACAAGCTTAGCAAACACCAATTAATATTTAATTGGTAATATGATCATGCAATTAAATATTTACACCAAATTTAGAAAATGAGTTTTCTAAATAAGTTGCATATGAGATGGAACAATTTATTAGGGTATTTTGTTCAATAATATTATTTGAAGTGTTATTTAAATTAGTTGTATAAAACCAAATAATAATGAGAGTATACTTCTTATACAATTAATTGTTTAATTGTTTAAACTAGTTAAAATACTAGACAATACATATGTGTGTGTGTATTATTTATAAAAGAAATCCTCCTTTTAAATGAGCAACAAACCGTCCCCTTGGTCTTGCTTTAAGTGGGAGACATAACATGCATGTGGGGCTTGCATGCTTGTGTGTTTTTCCACAAAGGATTCTCTTGATAAACACACACTTGCTAGTTCCACTAACAAGCATGTATTCAGCTCTCATCCAAAAAGAACAACACATGCAAACAAGAAAAATGCAGCTCTCTCTCTCTAGGAAAAGCTACGGACCAGCAGCATTTTAAGGTGTTCTTGAAGTGTTCTTGTGTTGTTCTTGGAGTGTTCTAATAAGAAGAAAGGTTCTTGCATTCCATGATCATGATTCTCATTTGCATGCAACACAACAAATCTCTCCTTCTTCCTCTCAAATCCCACGGATTGTAGCAAGCTGAAAAGAGGGTTTTCAGCAAGAACAAAGAGGGTTTTGGAGCTGTTCTTGGTGTATTCTACCTAACAAGAAGGTGTGTTTGCAAGGAGCTTGGGGTATACTAGCTTGAGGACTTCTATCCTTGAAGTCTTGGCTGCATTTTGGGCATCTCCATCTTCACCAAACATCTCTTTTGGTCGACATTATTGCTGCTGCAGTAAGGTATATCACAGCTCAATGAATCTGTGATTTTATGTAGTTTTACATATGTTCATAGCTTGTTAATTCACATAAATGATCCTTTGATTTATGGGTTTGTTTTATACACTTGAATGGTCACTTGAAGAACATAATTTTTAGCTTATAAAATGAGTTTTAAAGCTATACTTCCGCTGCGTTTTCAGAAAGTTTAAGAGGTTAAACTATGATTTTATGTTCTAGCAAACCCAACAATGGCATCAAGAGCCGGTTATGTGAATAGCTTGCTTGTTCTTGTTCTTTAAAAATTAGTTTTAAAGGATGATTATAAACTTAGTATAGGCTGATTTTGGGCTGCTATGTTTTGTTTGAATGATTCCCCAAACTTTCAAGGTCATATCACACATGCTAGTGATTAGACCTTGAAAGATATATATTATGAAATATTTATTGTTTGGACAATGTTTAAAACCCAAAATTTCAGTTTATGTTGGCTGAAATTTGGTGGTTTTAAGTGGGGTTTCATTATATGTTTGGATGATATGATCATTGGATGTTAGTGTGCATAACCTAGCCATTGGCCTTGTGTTGTTTGGATGCTTGCAATGTTTGTTTTGGTTGTTTTCAATTGGGTTGTAATATTATTCTTTTGTGCTTTGTTTAAAAATGTAATTTGTCTATTTATTCATTGGGATGTAATAATAGATTAGGAGTGTTTTTCTTTTACTAGAAAATATGTATTAGGATATATATTTTGTAAAAGAAGATGCTCGGGAAGGAAGCACAAGAAGAAGACACAAAAGGACTTGAAGCATATGAATGCAAGTTCAAGTGGGAGTAAATGAAGACCTCTATTTTGTGTTGTATTCAACCCTTAGGAAAGACCAAATGACCACACTTGTGATGGCAAACAAGTGAGGTCACAAGAGTAGCTATGGTTATGCACATTGTGGTTGTTAATATTATGCTTATTTGATTGTGATTTTATGAATGATTGTGAGATATTTGGATATGATAAACAATCTTAATAAAAATAATCTTAACAAGCTAATATAAAATGGTTCTTAATCATTAAGTGTTAATAAATGGTTATTAAAAGGATTAATGGCTTTATAATAAAATGAGTTTTATTAAAGGAACCATAGGGTATCTTGTATTTGAAAGCATGCAAATACAAGTACATAGAGTTTTCAAAACTAGAATTAATGAAAACCAAAAATCCCTTTTGAAACAAGTTTAACGCCATCCTTTTTCACGACACTCGAATCACTTGAGAACTATTTGTGGGATAAAGGTCACCTAACCACTTATAGGGAACTTGTGTGTTTAAGGTGAGTCTAACATACTTGTGGGATAAAGGTCACCTAACCGCTTGTATGTGAAAACTCACACGTGTGTGTAAGTAGGACGACTTGAATTGGAAACCATGTGCATAGGGTCACCGAAGCATGGCTTACAATGGTGTTGATGGGATTAAACATGCCAACCAAACATAAGATGTTTAACCGATCCCATAAAGTCTAGAAGTTGCAAAAGGTTGCAATTGTCAAATATTGACTACCTTGTTAAATTAAATAATGGGATAAAGGTCACCTAACCATTATTTGAATGTAACGTTGGACTCTAGATTTTAATTATTAATTGTCTATGAGACATAAAAGGGTATGAATAATTAAAATAAAATTTTAAGAAATACTAATAAAGAACTTTGTAAATTTTGTAGAATGGCCGCAAACAATAATGCTACCACCCCGACCGTCAATACCCTATCACCGAGAATCGTTACCAAAATGAGTAAAGGCCTATGTCCTTGACGATCCCATGTCTCACCAACCAACGCTGTTGATGTTAAGGCCTTTTAACGATTGGCTTAAGCACATTAAGGATTCTGTACAAGTTTCCTACCTCATGTTGGGAATATGATTCCTGAACTCCAAAAGGATTTGGAACATCATAGGGCATATGACATGATAATCTAGTTGAAGGAAATGTTCCTTCAACAAACATTAGTAAGATTGCTTCGAAACGGTTCAAGCACTTTATGCATGTCACAGGGAAGAAACCCAATCGATATCATTTTATATATTCTTAAGATGAAAAGCTACATTGATAGCCTCAAGATGCTTAAATGTCCTGTCTCAAAGTAGTTGGCCAAGGATTTGATCCTTAATTGCCCAACTAAACGTTTGAGACATTCATAATAAACTGTAATATGAACGGGTGGGACAAGAGCATCGGTAAAATTCACGCAATGCTCAAAAGCAACCGAGGCAGGGATGGGTAGAGAGGTTCTACCTATTCTCTCGATCAATGAGGGAGACTATAAGAAATGGCCAATCTCGATCCTAAGGCAATTAGTGCCAAAAGAAAGGAATACATCAAAGCAAAGGTTAAAGCAAACCCTCAACAACCTAAGCTTATGAAGCCTAGAGTAAAGGAGAATGATCCATGCTTTGAGCATGGAGAGATAGGACAATAAAAGGGAATTGTTCCTCCTATCTCAAGGAGTTGAAAAATAAGAGGGATGCTAGGCAAACCTCGAATACAATTTTCATGATTCATATTTTATTAAATGTCATTTCTTCAAACACATGGGTATTGGATACCGGATGTGAGACTCATACTTGTAATTGTTGCAAAGGGGTTCAAAAGAAATGTGCACTTCAAAAAGGGAAACTCTATTTTGAGACTTACAAATGGTTTGGAAGTTGTTCTCAAAACCTTTTGTATGCACCTAGTTTGACTAGGAACATAATTAAAGTTTCCTATTAAAACAATATGGTCATGATTTAAAGTTTGTATATAATGGTATTAAGTTTTATGGATGATGTATTTCATTTTAAGGATATGCCTTTTAATGATATTCATGAATTAGTTCATGATAATTCATCCTATAATAACTCAGTATACACATTAAGCACCAAGAAACTTAAAATCGGTTTAAGTTATTATTATCTTTGACATTGACATCTTAGTCACATAACCAAGAATTGGATTCAAACACTTGAAAAGAATGGTCTTTTGGAAACAAATGAAAATGTTTCATTTGATAAGTGTGAACCAAAAGACTTGTTAGGAATGATACATTTGGATGTATATGATCCTTTTAAGACAATGACAAAGATTGGTGAAAAGACACTTCAATACTATTACCGACAATTACAGTCGCTATTATTGTGTGCACTTGATGACACATAAGAATGAAGCTTTTGAAATGTTCAAAATCTTCAATAATGAAGTAGAAAATCAACTCTACATATAACTATCTAAGTTCTTCATTCTGATAAATGAGAAACTGAACCCTATTTGGATATGGTTCAATTCATTAAGGCTATGAGCTTACCACCTTTATCATCTTGGGTTTTCGCACTACTCTCCACGGCTCGTATTTTGAATATGGCCCAAACCAAGAAAGTGGGTTCGACGCCTTTTGAGATATGGCATGGAAAGAGTTCCATCACTATCATGTTTAAAAGGTATGGGTAGTAAAGCTTATGTTAAGCTTAACACCCAAAACAAATTTGAAAGTCGATCCACTAAGTGTATAGTTGTTGGATATCCCAAAGACTGTATAGGATACTACTGCTTTGATCCAACAGAGCAAAAGGAATTTATTGCACGGAGGGCAGAGTTCTTGGAAGCCAAGTTCCTTATGGAAGGAGTGACGCATAGAACAATGGAATTTGATGAAGATCAAGATCCACAAGCCGATACACGTTTGATTGACACTGGCTGTCAACAAGAGGTTGTTGATGATGATCAAGAGGTTGATCAATACACACAAAACATTCATAGATCTGGTAGAGTTAGCATTCAACCTGAAATATATGGATTTTTCATGGATGAATGCTATGAGATTGACTCCGATGAGCCAACTACATACCATGATGCTATGTCCAATTCGGATTGTGACAAATGGATGGAAGCCATGAACGTAGAGATGCAATCCATGTATGACAACCAAGTTTAGGAATTGGTTGACCCTCCACTTAACTCCAAACCGGTTGGATGCAAGTGGGGTTTCGAGAAGAAAACAAATATGCATGGAAACTTGGATACTGACAAGGCTTGTGTGTATAAAAAGGCTAGTGGGAGTGTAATCACATTCCTAGTATTGTATGTTGATGACATAATACTATATGGAAAGGACATTCCAACCATGGAAGGTGTTAAAACCTGGCTTGGAAATTGTTTTTCCATAAAATATCTCGGTGAAGCCGCCTATATTTTGGAAATAAAGATCTATAGGGATAGATCGAGGTTGTTGATAGGTCTAAACCAAAGTGCATATATTGATAAAATCTTGAAAAGGTTCAAGAATGAAAACTCTAAGAAAGGTATGATACCTATTCAAAGAGGGACAATATTGAGTGCATCTCAATGTCCAAGCTCAAGGATGAGCAAGATTGTATGAAGGACATCCCATATGCGTCTGCTATAGGATCCATCATATATGCGATGATATGCACTAAGACTGGACGTGTCATGCGCGTTAAGCATGACAAGAAGATACCAGCAGAATCCAGGTAATAGCCATTGGATGGCTGTTAAAAGTATATTGAAATACCCTAGGAGAACTAAGGATATGTATCTAATATACGGATCTGAGAAAGAGGAACTCGTTTGTAAAGGGTTACACGGATGCGAGTTTCCAAACTGACTCGATCACAATCGGGTATGTCTCCATTATGAATAGGGTAACATTGTCCACTACAAAATAAGAATACATAGCCGCCTCATTAGCAGCTTTGGAAGCTGCATGAATAAAAGGTTTATTACCGATCTAAGGGTGGTCTCAACCATTCAAGACCCCTTAGAAATCTTTTATGATAACAAGGGTGTGATTGCTCAAATCAAGGAACCCCGTGCACATCAAAAGATTAGGCACAATGAGCGGAGATTCAACTACATAAGGGATGAAGTTAAACAGGAAAAGATATGTATTCACAAAGTTCACTTTGATCAAAAATATTGCGGATCCACTCACGAAGCTCCTCGAAAGGGCAAAGCATGAAAGTCATACCTATGCCTTAGGACTTCGATATTCTAGTGATTGGACTTGATCAAATTTTGTATTTGAATATGTGGAACTCTTTATTATTTGAGTAAAATTATTTGGTTATAATGTTTCAATTAATGTTCCAATTTAGCATGTTTAATCCATGAGTAAATTAATTACTCTAAATGTCCGTAGTCGTTCATACTTGTGGGAACAAGTGTGAGGGTAAGATTATTATGAACTTGGATTGGTTGATATTCATAAGGATGAATATAGAGCAATGGGTTGCTACCAAGGTTCATAGATATTTGTGGGATACAAATATTGGACTAACCTGCATCTCAAATTTTACTACATGGAATCTTATGGATTGATCATAAGTAAATTTGAGTAAAGGCGAATATCATTTGGTATCCTCCGACCTGAGATACATATTGGGTTTTGATATTCACCAAATATTATACCTTGAGCTAATTCTTCACTGTCCTGAAATAGTGGACAATACATAAGGGTATGTTCAGGTATAATACGAGGTGTTTGCGAGAAACGTATGTAGTCAAGATGGAATTTGTTCCTCTTATCCGTTGAGAGTTAGATGTCTAAGGCCTGATTAAGTTAAGTCAACAAGAAATGATCATTCTGTGTTCTTGGATTTAACATGACATCTGTAACAAAAGGATAAATGATTGATTCACCTAAATCATTTCAAGTAAGGTACTTGAATGGGATGATGTTATTGAATGGCCATAAGTCATGCGTATTAAGGGTAGTAAACCGTTGTTAGGCGTTATTTACTGCTTGCATCAATCTTCTATGAATCTTGGGCAAGTGGGAGATTGTAGGATTCTATGTGCCCAAGACACTTAGAATATTGATGTGGTTAGTACGTTATGATCCAAGTCGGGTTATACCCAATAACAAGGTTAGCAAACACCAATTAATATTTAATTGGTGATATGATCATGCAATTAAATATTTACACCAAATTTAGAAAAAGGGTTTTCTAAATAAGTTGCATATGAGATGGAACAATTTATTAGGGTATTTTGTTCAATAATATTATTTGAAGTGTTATTTAAATTAGTTGTATAACACCAAATAATAATGAGAGTATACTACTTATACAATTAATTGGTTAATTGTATAAACTAGTTAAAATACTAGACAATACATATGTGTGTTGGTCTTGCTTTAAGTGGGAGACATAACATGCATGTGAGGCTTGCATGCTTGTGTGTTTTTACACAAAGGATTCTCTTGATAAACACACACTTGCTAGTTCCACTAACAAGCATGTATTCAGCTCTCATCCAAAAAAGAACAACACATGCAAACAAGAAAAATGCAGCTCTCTCTCTCTAGGAAAAGCTACGGACCAGCAGCATTTTAAGGTGTTCTTGAAGTGTTCTTGTGTTGTTCTTGGAGTGTTCTAATAACAAGAAAGGTTCTTGCATTCCATGATCATGATTCTCATTTGCATGCAACACAACAAATCTCTCCTTCTTCCTCTCAAATCCCACGGATTGTAGCAAGCTGAAAAGAGGGTTTTCAGCAAGAACAAAGAGGGTTTTGGAGCTGTTCTTGGAGTATTCTACCTAACAAGAAGGTGTGTTTGCAAGGAGCTTGGGGTATACTAGCTTGAGGACTTATATCCTTGAAGTCTTGGCTGCATTTTGGGCATCTCCATCTTCACCAAACATCTCTTTTGGTCGACATTATTGCTGCTGTAGTAAGGTATATCACAGCTCAATGAGACCGTGATTTTATGTAGTTTTACATATGTTCATAGCTTGTTAATTCACATAAATGATCATTTGATTTATGGGTTTGTTTTATACACTTGAACGGTCACTTGAAGAACATAATTTTCAGCTTATAAAATGAGTTTTAAAGCTATACTTCCGCTGCGTTTTCAGAAAGTTTAAGAGGTTAAACTATGATTTTATGTTCTAACAAACCCAACATCTATCGGCTCCAGTATCGAATAATACGTAAGCATAACGGTTACTAACTAGAAATATACCGGTGACAACGGAGGGATCTTTACGAGCTTTCTCCGCTTCCATCATGAATGCTCTGCCACGGGCTTCCTGTTCCTTCTACTTAGGACATTCCTTCTTAAAGTGTCCAAACGCTCCACATTCATAGCAACCTTGGTTCTGACCTTCTTTCCTCTCGTCCAACTTTACTTGACAATCTCTTATTCGGTGTCCAAACTTTCCACAGCGTTCACATACGTTGTAGGGGCCAGTATGGTAGTACTTGCATTTGTTGCACTTAGGGCTAGGTCCTTGGCTTCTTTTGCTTCATTAGCAGTATACATCCTGCCTGGGCATTTCTTCTTTAGACGGAAGTTTCCAGAACGACTTCCTGAACCTTCAGACCATTTCCTCTTTCCAGAATAAACTGACTTTTCCTTCTCCATTGGACTCTCACAAGTTTCCATTGGCTTCTTCCCTGTGCTCGCTTTCCTTAACGTTCGCATTCGTGCAGCATCATCGGTCAGGGTATGTGCTAGCTGCACTGCTTCTTGGTAAGTAGTAGGGTTTGATGATGTCACCATGCTACGAATCTGAGGCAGCAATCCCCAAATGTAGCGTTCGATTCTCTTGTACTCAGGGGTTATGAGATGGGGTACAATTCTTGCCATTTCATTAAATAGTGTAGTGTATCCATAAACATCTGCTCCTTCCATCGAGAGGTTCCAAAACTCGGCTTCAACCTTTCGAATCTCATTACGCGGACAGTATTCCTTCATCAACAAAGCTTTGAATTCATCCCAGGTGAGTGCATAGGCAGGCACCTCAACTAAAGCCTGGATTTGTATCCACCAAGTTAATGCCTCATCTTGGAGTGAACTTGTTGCATACTTCACGCACTGAGCTGGCGTACAGTTGCTGATCATCATAACTGCTTCCATCTTCTCTATCCAGCGGAGAACTCCAACTGGTCCTTCTGTCCCAGCAAAATTCTTTGGCTGGCATGCTTGGAAGGCCTTGTAGCTGCATCCTTCATTTTGGTTCCCTTGATTAGCATTATGTTAAGCGACGGCAGCTTGAACGTGTTGCGCAATCAATTGAGCTAATTCCTCAGCAGTTTTGGAAGTGGGTTTCCGTGGGTTTCCCGTCTTGGAGCCATGGTTTTTCTTTTATAACATAACAATCATGATATAAGTGAGTCGATATATCACGCAATATCCGAATTAATCGCGTATGTAAGCAAAGAAATTTAACCATAACATCATAACATAACCATTCATCACATTTCATTCATCCAAAAATTAACCCAAAAACCAATGTTACTTGTTTTTCATCAAATGCCAAAAGAACAACTTGGCCCAAACAAATACTGGGGCGGTCAAATGCCATCCCCTAACAAGTACATGTTTTTACCCGAGTTAATAAATTCTTTCAGCCAGCAATTACAATGATGAAATGAAATAGACAAACTGGAAATAAGACAATCATGGAAATTTGCGCCTAGCTCCTGGATAGCTCACGCCAAAGTAGACTCCCGAACGTGCGGTAACCATGAGAAGTAGAACGCAACTACCATCAGTGGCATGGTAACCCTCACATGCTGCTCCATCACTCGCACACGACGGTTCGCATCCATCTCTCTAACTCTTGAGGCATCCAACCTCATCCTGGTCACATCAGCTGTCAGTGTCACGTCCTCGATCTTGGCTTCAGTAACGATTAGCTTTCTCTGCATCTCGAGCATCATCTCCTCCAACAGTTGGATCCTGTGATGCATCTGCGCCTGTGCATTGATGTGTTGCAAAACACATCTGTTTTCCATACGATTTCTGTATATATTTTAGTCTTTATTTCCCGTTTTTATTAGTTTTCGGTTTCTATTTACGTATTTGTGTATTTGCAGGTATTTGTGGTTCAAGGAGCATAAATGGTTGATTTTTGAAGAATAAACAAGCATGCGAGCTAAGGAACGGAAGAAGCTTGGTCAAATGGGAGATTTCTGAAAAACCTTATCTTGGCGCGTCGCCAAGATGATGACAGGATCTGAGAGACGCGCCAAGATTCCCGCGTCAGAAATCGACTATTTTGTTTTTAGCGCGTAGCGAAGATTTTGGTGGTTATTTTGGCGACGCGCTAAGATTGCTAAACCGAGAAATTTTGCCCTAGATCATTATTTAAGGTTTTATAAAAAAACCTAATGAGAGGGGACGGCAGAAGGCGACTTCCAGACGAAAAAGGAGACGATTTTGGAGATCCCAAGCAGAGAACAAGCAATTGGAAGCATCAAGGAGCAAGGATTGAGCAAGAGGATTGAAGATTCAAGGGTGTTATCCATTGGTTTCATCTTCTTCTTGTTTACTCTTGTTCTTGAATCATGTTTACTGAGTTGTTTATGAACTTTAGCTACTGTTTTGATATGGTTCTTGGCTAAACTTCTGTAGCTACCTAGGTTTGATGAATATACATTGTTTAGTTTAATATTCTTTCGGTTTTTGGATTGAACTTGTGTTTAAAAGCTAATGATAATGAATTGGTTTGCATAATCAGTTGTGGATGTGTATTTAGATCTGTTCTTGTGATTGATTATTTACTTCACATGTGTCTTGGTGATTATCTGTCATATAATGGATGCATGCTAGATCGTTTGCCTTGTGTTTGCGGTTTTTGGATGATTTGGTAGACGTATTGAATCTTTGAAGTAATTGATCCTGAATTGAACTAATCAAATATGCAACTAATCTTAATACTGTGAGGTTAATAGGTTATCAGGTTATCTTGTGTGATCGATTGCTAGGTTAGAGTCTCTGTGAGGAGTTCATTCTAGTTTCCCGCTCATATCATAGTTTCCTGAGTCTGATTAGGTATTCTAGATCTATCCCTTTGCCGTTAGGTATTGTGACACTCGCGCCGTGAGGTAGAGTGTCTATCGGGTGTGTTATTAGCTCTCTTGGAGAACCTGTGAGGGTAGTCCACAAATCGGTGTTTTATTGGCTTATTAGGTCTATCTAGTCGCTTTCCTTGAAAGTGTCGAGGTTTCTCTAGGTTCCTTTTAAGTTAGCATCTTTAGATCCCGGTTACATAAGTCTTTCCAAAACCGTCAGAAGAACAACCAAAACGTGTATAGGATTCTGCCTAGGTAGTATTTTTGATCATCTGAACTTAATTCTAGTCTTTTCCCTGTGTCTGTCCTGTTTTCAGTTCTTTCTAAAACAATTTAAAAACAAACCCCCTATTTTACTTTCGCTTAGTATTTTTAGTCGAGTCTTAGGTAAGTTTAATTTTCGTTTTCCATACAGAAGTCTTTGGGTTCGATAACTCGGACTTAAAAGCTATTCTGCAGTCGACCGGTACACTGCCGGTTGTGTTGCTTAGGATCGAGTCTTAGTTTTATAAATTTAAAGCTTTTCAGTGTCTAGTTTAGAATAAATTTCTGTTAGTTTTATTTAGATAGTCTAGCACACATTAAAGTTTTTGGCGCCGTTGCCGGGGATTTCTTGGCGATTGCGTTAATTAGACTTACTTGATTTAATTGCTATCTGTGCTAAGTGTTTTTTTTTTAATTAGTTTGTTTTCAATTCTATTTGTTTTTATTTTATTTGTTTGAGTCAGTCTTACGGTTTTTAATTTTGTGTTTTACAGGTTTATGCCCCGCTTGAGATCACAAGGACCACCTCCGGATCAAGATTTGCAGCTTGCGTTGCCCAAATTTAAGGGTGGTACTTCTTCTCTTTCTGTTTTTGATTCTACATCTTTTCCTACAGCACCTTCTTTTATTTCCTCTGCAAATTCTAGCCCACCTAGTTCACCACACACACATATGGCTGAAAATCAAACTGTTCATCAGCAAGCCACCAATGGCTTCACAGGAGTTAGCAATCCAATCATACTTCCTACCATTGCTAATGATAACTCCTGGCAGATCCCATCCTACGTCATGACAGCTATCACTAATAACTGTCAGTTCCACGACGAGAGGATGAGGACGCCCCTGCACACATAGGTCGCTTAGAGCGAATAGGTAGAACTTTTAAGCTGCAGGGTGCGTCTGATGATGCCATCTTTTTACAGCTGTTTCCCTTTTCACTTGCTGATCGAGCCGCCACTTGGCTCGAATCTCATGCAGCTGGTACTTTCACCACCTGGCCGGCTCTTCGTGAGCGTTTTCTTCATAAATATTTTCCGCCGGCCAAGGCATCTAGGCTTAGAGATGAGATACATTCGTTTAGGATGGAGCCCGATGAACCTTACTATCGTGCTTGGGAGAGGTTTCAAAACCTCCTTAGTCGTTGCTCCCAGCATGGTTTGTCTGAATGGGCTTTGGTAGAAAAGTTTTACAATGGGTTGAATTATGAGACGAGAGCTAGGTTTGACACGTCTGCGGGTGGGCATCTCATGGGTAAGAAAAATGTGAATGAATGTAATGAGATGTTTGAGAGTTTTGCCCAAGCAGAACATGAGCAGCGGTCTGGAAACAGGAATTCCAGTCCTGCCACTGGTGCCTCATCTCGAGGAGTTCACCATGTCACCATGGATACTAGTGTGGCTGCTGCTCTTGATAGCCTAGTTCGTGAGGTTAGAGAGCTGAAAAAGAAGGTTGATAGGTGTGAGCTATGTAGAGGTGACCATGCCACTAGTGAGTGCCCTTTGATAGGTCAAGAGCAAGCCAGTTATGTAGGTAACAATTCTTATAACTCCGGTTGGAGAAATCAGAACAACTGGCGTTCTTCAGGTGCTCCCCCAGGTTTCTCACAGAATTCTAATCAAAACCAGGGGCAGGGTAGTGGTTCAGGTGGTCAGTCAGGGCAGAATAGTGGAGATTTAAGTAGAATAGAGAATCTGTTGACTCAGTTAGTGGTTAAGGATTCTAAGACGCAGCAGATTCTAGCTGAACATGATATCTTATTGAAAAATCAGCAATCAGCTTTCCTAGATCTTCAGAGGACTGTAGGGGATATAGCTAGAAGGTTAGATGAGAAGCCCCAAGGTCATTTGCCCGGTAATACTCAACAGAACCCGAATGCACATGTTAAGGCCATTACAACTAGGTCGGGTAGGCAGTTAGATGAGGTGAGAGGCCCTATAGTTGAGGAGGTCATGTTTGAAAAGGATGAGAGTGAGAAGGTAGTAGAGAATCCTTCTGGGGATAGCGGTGTTAGGAAGCCTAGTGTGTTTGAGCGTTCTCCGGTGATTGATCATTCCCGTCTCCCGTTTCCCGATAGGCTTAAGAATCAAAAGTATGAAAAGGATTACGGGCACTTTTTGGATTTGTTTAAACAATTGAAGGTCAATCTCCCGTTCATAGAGGTAATTAAGTGGATGCCTAGGTATGCTAAATTTTTGAAAGACCTTTTGAAGGATAAAAGCAAACTAGGTGAAATTTCGAGTGTTTCCTTGTCGGGTGAGTGTTCTGCGGTGGTCATGAACCAACTACCGGAGAAATTGGCAGATCCCGGGGTCTTCACAATCCCGTGTCTGTTTGGTAGTGAAGTTCAATGCCACGCGTTGGCAGATTTAGGAGCTAGTATCAATCTTATGCCCTATTCCTTGTATGAGAAGCTAGGTTTAGGTGAGTTGAGCCCAACGCGCATGACACTTTCCCTTGCTGATAAATCTGTTAAGCATCCGCGGGGAATTGTAGAGAATTTATTGGTTAAGGTTGGTAAGTTTGTGTTCCCCGTGGACTTTGTAGTCTTAGACATGGAGGCTGATGAACGAGTTCCTATCATTCTAGGTAGACCCTTCTTGTGTACTGCTAAAGCTAACATTAATGTGTTTAAGGGTGAGATCACACTTCACGTGGGAGAGGAGAGTGTAGTGTTTGAGGTTGCCAAATCGATTAGGGGTCCTAGTATTCCAAAAGAGTCGGTGTCCTTGATCAATTTGTGTGAGGTGGATGATAGGATGATGGAGAATGAGAGAGTGTATTCGGTTGAGGAGGATGATGAGTTGGATAGAGTTGCTAATGAGTTTATGCGAGTTTGTGAAAGTGATGATGAGTTAGTTGATTGTGAATTTGAGAAGTTTGTGGTTGAGGATAGCAAATCCCCAAGTGTGGGGATGTTAGAGTTTGATAGAGAACCGCCACCATTAGCAAAACCCAAGTGTAGGGATTGTTGTGATTTGATTGATTCTGAATTTGGTGGTTTCTTGTTTAGCGGTGAGTTTGGATGTGAGGTTGTTAGTTTCGGGGGTGAGCTGGGTCTTCATGATCCCCCATAAGTTGATCTGAGTGATGGTTTTTGGGTAGTGACCCGTTTGTAGAGTTTGTAGAGTCAGATTGTTTATTTTATTTGTATTCCCCTTTTTGTTGAGTCAGATTGTTTATTTTTATTTAGTCTGTTTGATGCTGTGTTTGCCTGGTAGAGTGTTTGTTTTGCAGGTTTGGAATAATTCACCCGTACTCAATCTCCATTCGGGTGAATATATCCAACACTTTTTAAGGAGGCAACCAGTGATTCCTGATCGCGAATGAAATGCTATACGATCAGAGGTTTTGGATTCAGACTGTGCACAGATGGAATCTGCTTATTACCAGCTAAGTCTTTTCCAAAACTCTTCTTATTTATGTCTTTCTTTTTAATTTCCACATTGAGGACAATGTTAAATTTAAGTGTGGGGATAGGAAGACATGTGTCTTAGGTTTAATTTAATTGAGTCAGTTAGTCTTTAATATTTGAGTGTGTGTAGTTAGTTTTATTATTTTTGTCTGTTTATTTGAGTCTAAAAAAAAAAAAAAAAAAAAAAAAAAAAAGTCACTGATTTTGATGTTTGCATATATTAAAAATGGAAAATGATAGATAAAATCAGGTGTTCGATTTTTCAAATAGTACATATATAAGATGAATAACTGATTGAAAACATGTCTGATTTGGGATGTGCGGGTAGGCCCAGCTGATCTTGTAAGGTTATCCTAGGAGTATTTAAATACACTTAATTAAACATTATTAAGTCTTGTGGGTTCTCACCATTGGAAGCCAAAACCGTAGACAGTATAAGGGGTACCACTGTAGGTTAAGACCCAACTGTAGTTTTTCTAGCAGGCACGCTTTAACAGGCGGCGCCCTTAGGAAATCCACCCATATAAAAAAAAAAAAAAAAAAAAAAAAAAAGAGAGCAATGAACTTGAAATTTTAAAAGCCTGAGGCCTATGCGTTGGTTGCGGGGGATGGTGACTCTTGCTTGCAACACCTCTAGGAATTGGGTATAATAAGCTTAAGGCTCATGTGTTGGTTGCGGGGGATAGTGACTCTTGCTTGCAACACCTCTGAGAATTAGGTATAATAAGGCAATGCTCAGAAAAAATATATATTGAGAAAAACTCAGAATAGATGCCAAAAGGGCACAAACAAATTCCATCTAGAGTTAGAGGGATTACAATTGGGTAGTGGGTTACGGTGGTGAAAAAAAAAATCTTAGAAATTTGATTTATTCTGAGCCTCGAAAGCTTGAAACGGGAATAGGTACCGAAGTGTGAGACCCATAATGAATTAATCGAATACTTGAACTTAATTGCAATACGATTGGGGACCTGAATGATCGGCGGTTGGGTTTAAGTGGACAAATGTACCTGTGATCGCGGTCAACATGTTATTAGATCTTAATATAAGTCGTTAACCTGAATTTTTTGAGAACCGGATTTAAACCTGATTATGATTCCATAGCATAATACTTTTTCAGGGACGAAAAAGAGGTAAGTGTGGGGATACTTGATGTGTTGCAAAACACATCTGTTTTCCATACGATTTCTGTATATATTTTTAGTCTTTATTTCCCGTTTTTATTAGTTTTCGGTTTCTATTTACGTATTTGTGTATTTGCAGGTATTTGTGGTTCAAGGAGCATAAATGGTTGATTTTTGAAGAATAAACAAGCATGCGAGCTAAGGAACGGAAGAAGCTTGGTCAAATGGGAGATTTCTGAAAAACCTTATCTTGGCGCGTCGCCAAGATGATGACAGGATCTGAGAGACGCGCCAAGATTCCCGCGTCAGAAATCGACTATTTTGTTTTTAGCGCGTAGCGAAGATTTTGGTGGTTATTTTGGCGACGCGCTAAGATTGCTAAACCGAGAAATTTTGCCCTAGATCATTATTTAAGGTTTTATAAAAAAACCTAATGAGAGGGGACGGCAGAAGGCGACTTCCAGACGAAAAAGGAGACGATTTTGGAGATCCCAAGCAGAGAACAAGCAATTGGAAGCATCAAGGAGCAAGGATTGAGCAAGAGGATTGAAGATTCAAGGGTGTTATCCATTGGTTTCATCTTCTTCTTGTTTACTCTTGTTCTTGAATCATGTTTACTGAGTTGTTTACGAACTTTAGCTACTGTTTTGATATGGTTCTTGGCTAAACTTCTGTAGCTACCTAGGTTTGATGAATATACATTGTTTAGTTTAATATTCTTTCGGTTTTTGGATTGAACTTGTGTTTAAAAGCTAATGATAATGAATTGGTTTGCATAATCAGTTGTGGATGTGTATTTAGATCTGTTCTTGTGATTGATTATTTACTTCACATGTGTCTTGGTGATTATCTGTCATATAATGGATGCATGCTAGATCGTTTGCCTTGTGTTTGCGGTTTTTGGATGATTTGGTAGACGTATTGAATCTTTGAAGTAATTGATCCTGAATTGAACTAATCAAATATGCAACTAATCTTAATACTGTGAGGTTAATAGGTTATCAGGTTATCTTGTGTGATCGATTGCTAGGTTAGAGTCTCTGTGAGGAGTTCATTCTAGTTTCCCGCTCATATCATAGTTTCCTGAGTCTGATTAGGTATTCTAGATCTATCCCTTTGCCGTTAGGTATTGTGACACTCGCGCCGTGAGGTAGAGTGTCTATCGGGTGTGTTATTAGCTCTCTTGGAGAACCTGTGAGGGTAGTCCACAAATCGGTGTTTTATTGGCTTATTAGGTCTATCTAGTCGCTTTCCTTGAAAGTGTCGAGGTTTCTCTAGGTTCCTTTTAAGTTAGCATCTTTAGATCCCGGTTACATAAGTCTTTCCAAAACCGTCAGAAGAACAACCAAAACGTGTATAGGATTCTGCCTAGGTAGTATTTTTGATCATCTGAACTTAATTCTAGTCTTTTCCCTGTGTCTGTCTGTTTTCAGTTCTTTCTAAAACAATTTAAAAACAAACCCCCTATTTTACTTTCGCTTAGTATTTTTAGTCGAGTCTTAGGTAAGTTTAATTTTCGTTTTCCATACAGAAGTCTTTGGGTTCGATAACTCGGACTTAAAAGCTATTCTGCAGTCGACCGGTACACTGCCGGTTGTGTTGCTTAGGATCGAGTCTTAGTTTTATAAATTTAAAGCTTTTCAGTGTCTAGTTTAGAATAAATTTCTGTTAGTTTTATTTAGATAGTCTAGCACACATTATGCATCATCATCCACTACCTTCTCTTCCTCTAACGTACCCAGTCTACCAGCTAGCTCATCCAACCTGTCATCACTAGCTTCACCATTCCTCATCTCCAGCGAGTCTATCCTGCTCTCTAACCAGACGCACCTAGCAGCTAGTAGAGGCACAGTCCTCTCCATCGGCTGCCTCGTCAGGGGTAATGCTCTCGGGTCAGAAGACTCTCCAACTCCTCTAATCACTGGTATACCCTCTTCATCGGTCCACCTCTGAACTCGATCTCCTAACCATTCCCATTTCCTAGCCACACATGCACGTGTCCTCTTGAGGGGTCGCTCCATAACATATCCTAATGTCTCTCCATCTACATCCCTATCAGTACTAGCTCGAATAGGAGTGCTAGCTCTCTTCCTAACTCCACCAGTAGATAACTCAACCTCCTTAACCTTATCCCTACACTCATAATCACTATCACTATCAACATAACTATCCCCACTAGATCCATCATCACTAGAATCACTATCCCCAGAACTGCCATCACTATCATCACTATCACTAGAGTCATCAACACCATCAACCCTAGGAACTACAGGCTCTTTCTCATCTTTGGATGGAACTTCAATGTGCTCCTCTTCTTCGGACTCCTCAATCCATCCATTCCTGTTACTAGGATCACTAGCATGAGGTGACATAGCGGGTGCAAAGGCACTGAGATCAGCATAGAAACTGGAAGTAAGTGATGATTTCTCAACCTGCGGGACCTTAGACTCCTGATCCTTATCACTTGGGTTTGTTGACATCTATGACAAAAGGGTAATTATACTATATTAACATCTTATCCTACATATGATCATGAAATCATGCAACAACTAGAATATTCCAGAGTCAACTCATATGTAAGAACTTACGCATGCAAACAATTTCATCATATGAATTCAAGCTCAATATAGCACTTACGCATGCTGAACTATGTCTCATATGGCATTCAAATTAAAATGTAAGCACTTACGCATGCAAACAATTTCATCATATGATTTCAAGCTCGATTGTGTAAGCATTAAAACAATGTCTCATATGGCATTCAAATTAAAATGTAAACACTTACGCATGCAAACAATTTCATCATATGAATCCAAACTCAATATAGCACTTACGCATGCTAAACAACAAAAGTATCAGTTTAAATCTTCACTCACGGCACCTAAAGTATGGAGTCACACCCTCAATTTCCACGAACGGGGTTTTACCGTTAGGCGTGTGACATACCAGGATCTCAGACACAGTCATATCGAACGACACTATATGAATTTTGAAATAAACATTGACTTCATTCACGCGAACATAAGCAGAGTTTACAATAATGCGGAAGCATGTACAAAAGTTGTAAATCCATTATAATACTGTTACAATAGTCATGTTTAAACAAAATGTTCAATGCTGAAAATAAACTAGATGAATGCATGTCCTGAGTGCATATCCTGAAGCGTGCCTCAAAAGCTTATGCGTTCCTGTGACCTGAGAAAACATGCTAAAATGTGCCAACATAAAGTTGGTGAGTTCACAGTTTTAATCAACAAGAAATGTATTCGTAAGCGTTTCCATGTTTTGCGTTTCAATGGTTTAGTACATAAAGCATATCGGTAGGTAGCTAGCCTATGTTCTTGTTACTTAGCGTTTCGAACCGAAGCTGACTGTTTACGTCCTATTTGTGTTTCCACCACGTCTTAACCGACCGTGGCAATCGTTGTGTCCCGTCATGTCTCATCAGACCATGACAATGTGTTTCCACCACGTCTTAACCGACCGTGGCAATCGTATGTTAGGTCAATTTGGCACCCGTTTGACCTTCAATCAAGCTAGCGCGACTAGCCCGGGCGGGGTTTGTCAGACCCAGTAGTACTACTCAAAATTACCTCGCTAATCCCATTACTAACGGTTCGAGTGTGTGAGGACATGCGTGTGTTTGCACTAACGTAACAAGCGATATCAATATTACTACAACCATTTATGTAAATCTGTTTTTTTTGCATGTTTTCTCCCCCAAACGGAAAGAGATGTAAAATAGGGGCCGTAAAACTCACAGATGATGTAACTAGTATGTAGGATGTAAGTCTCCCAAGTGTTGTTCACGATGCGCTGTCAAACACCTACTGACAGTTGTGTAAGCGTTAATGTTGTGTTTAGCGTCAATAGACATGTTTAATCAGGTCGGGTCGCATGGGTTCGGTCGTGGGTGTCACACACACAAGCGGTCATAGACGTATTAGACTTCATGTTGAGTTCAAATGGGTTGTTGATATTTGTAAACAGTTAGGTTGTTTCGAGTTGAAAAGTATATGTCTGTTAATTGCATTGACTTTAATCTTTGTGGTCAAGAAATGACATTTTTATTGATGTGAACTTATCATCACACGATAGACACTTCGCACACCAGAAGGATTCACTCCAAATGACTCCAATCGCATAACAAGGCTAGACGCACGACTGGACACTTCATTCGCACGAATGGACCTTCAATCGTACGAATCAACTTCCCTCGTACGATTGAATCCCTCATTCATGCGACTCAGCCTTCAGTCGTACCACACATCACCCATTCACCCGAATCAATAACCAATCGCACGAATGAACCTTCATTCGTGCGGTTGGACCTTCAGTCGGGTGATACTCAGTCGCATGCATTCATTCGGTCGACTCAATTGCACACATTCATTCGGTTGACTCAGTCGCACGGGTTCATTCGCACGTTTCAACCCAGTCGCCCCGATCAATCGCACGAAGGACCCAGTCGCATAACTCAGTCGCGCGGTTGGCCCAGTCGCGGACTGCAGCAGGTCGCGACTGCAGGGTGGATCGAACTGCCTTCGGCTGTTCCGTGCTCGGTTTTCTCACAATCAGGACTTCCAGAAACACCCTCCTAACATGTCTAAGTGAAATGCACACGCTGATTGACCTCACACGCACCCCCACGACCACATGCATTCGGGTTGAACCCGAACACCCGAATCCCATACTTGCAGCAGTGAAACGGGTGATAAAACGGATGAAAATGGTCGCCTACCTGCTGGGAACGTGATTTCTCAGCTGTTGCGTGGTTTAGCCGGCGAAAACGGGCTCAATCGGGTGGAATTTGGTGCTAGAGTGAAGAATCGGAGGTGTAGGGAGCGTAAGAGAGAAAGAGCAGGTATTGTGGGTGTTTGGGGCTGGTGGGTGGGTATTTATACCCAGCCCCAGTTTGCCAATTTGGCAGGTTTAGTCCCTGCACTTAGGTATCGAGTTCCCAAATTTGTTTCGGCTGATAACGACGTTGATGAGCGAGCTCTATTAATTAGTAGGATTCCTTAGGTAAACTCGTTTATGCGAATCCTCTACAAACACCCGCGTTAGTAGTTTATCATAATTCGTTTAACGATGTCTGTGACGGTGTTTGTATACGTTTCAAGTATTTGCGAGTACGGGTCAATGTTAACGACAACGGTTTAAATAATGTAAATCTAAAATTACGGGGTGTCATATATGGCATACTTTATTCAGGCAATTTAAATAAAATCTTACATCTACTAATGGCAAGTGGTATAAACACGCATTTTACCCAAAATCCCCAAAACTTTCTTCTTTTACAAAAAGTTATAGTCTAGATAAATTTTTTAAAAAAATCCTTTTCTAGTTCGCTATAACCATTGGCTCTGATACCAACTTCTGTCACACCCCAAAAACAACGTTAAATATCGCAGCGGAATTGTATATGCGTTAAGCATGGCAATGACAAAGTTGGAAACCAACATCATATATAGGCAAACGTTAAACATAAGTTCTAATTACAAACCACATGATTTTGTCACAACATTTCAAAATAAGAAAAAGTTCGAATTGTTTAACAACGATCATACACAAAGATCGTATTTTTGAATTAATAGCCAAAATAAAACCAAAAGATGCCACATCCACGTTTGCCCAGCCCAGTTCATACCACCATCCATGCTCCTATGTACCTGAAATACATGCTTAAAAAGTCAACATAAAGTTGAACGAGTTCCACGGGTTTACAAAAACATTACATACAACAGTATCAGATATCATTGACAAACAATGTGGTAAGTTGTAAACTAGCTAGGAATACAACTTAATGATTGTACCTGGAGCTATAATCAAACCAAGACACAAAAGCTTTATATAAAGTAAGCAATTCCCACGAAACAAATTCAACATACATTCACTCGTCTCCAAAACGCTTGATCAGAGCTACTGATCGCGAGTACGGGCTGTCAAACCCAAAAAGATCTACCAATATACAATGTGGCCTAACCCAAGTCTAATTATATGGGAAAAGGGGGTATTCATGAAAGACGCACATGGACACAATAACGAAACACCCATACTCGAGACTATCATACGAACACATACGAGCAAGCCACATGATCATGATACAATGAACGAAGCCATGTATTTCCCCCACGATTTTGTAAAACGATAACAACTTAAAAAAAGGGGCCGTGGAAACTCACCATGATTAATGAAATTGATAGTAGTGCAATTACACCAACGAACGTCCAGTCAATCCTAATAGTGCCCTTTGCTCTAGTATTCGAAACTACTAAGAGAGTAAGAAATGATGATTTTCTTGCGTTTTTCCTTCGATTATCTCCACCAACAAGCCTTCTTACGCTATAGTATGCTTGCATCTCGAGTTCCAATTGTAGATCTTCAATGAAATTGGAACAAAAACAAAAATGGTGGTGGTGTGGTGTTGTGGCCGTAGGTTGTAGAGAAAAAGAGAGAGGGAGAGTGAATTTCTTTACAAATGAAGTGGAAAGAAGTGAAATGAGGGGTGGAAGGGTTTATATAAGGGGAGGGGAAGGAGAGGGGGAGGGACGACCGTAAGGCAGGGTGGGAAGGGGGTAGCCGAACGATCTTTTCATTTTTCTCCCGTCTCGACCCGATTCTCAAAACCCGAACATGTTAAATTCTAATTCCTTGTGAAATTCTAGTCCAAAACGACTATTTACACGCCCCATATCTTGGTTTTATCCACTTGGGCATTTTATTGTTTATCCGCTAGATTGAGCCATCTCGTCGCACTAAGGCGCGTAGATGCTGTTATCGGGTTTTCTCGTTACGATAGTCATTTCCTCACATAATAACATTAATATTAGTGTAACTAATATTAAATTAGGCCAAATTCTCATTTTTACCTATGATGTTAATATTTATTTCCCGGTCAGTTCGTAGTGGCGTTTATTTCAGACATTCGCTGGTCTCGGGTTTTCGTGGTCGAACACGCACGAAATAGAAACGTAAGCACATGTAGGACTCTAATCAATCTTTAGATTAGTTTATTTAGTGCTATATATTCTAAAACAAGACTAAGAATAGAAATCAAAATCTAGGGTTTCTAGGGAAATTACCCAGAAATCGAGGGTTGTCACATTTTACATCAGAACACACCCTAGTCCATGGTGCGAGGCATCACAGTATACCACAAATCCGTCAGTCCCTTTAGGAAGTGACAAAATAGGGGCACTACATAACTTTGGCTTGAGCAATTGAAACGCTTCCTCTTGCTCCTCACACCAAATATACTCCTTGTTCTTCTGTGTCAATGCAGTCAATGGCTTTGCTATCTTTGAGAAGTTCTCGATAAATCTCCGATAATATCCTGCCAATCCAAGGAATTGTCGTACCTCGGATGGGTTTTTTGGTATTTCCCAATTCTTAATTGCTTCAATTTTGGCGGGGTCAGCGTGTATGCCTTCAGCATTGATGACATGTCCAAGAAATTTAACTTCTCGAATCCAGAACTCACATCTGGAAAGTTTTGCATATAACTTCTCATTCTTTAGTAACTCCAAAAGCAACCTCAGATGTTGTTCATGTTCCTCCTTAGTTTTCGAGTATACAAGTATGTCATCTATGAACACGATTACAAATTTATCCAGATATGGTCTGCACACCCTATCATGAGATCCAAGAATACAGCAGGGGCGTTTGTCATTCCAAAGGGCATGACCATGAATTCATAGTGACCATATCACGTTCGAAACGCTGTCTTAGGATCATCTTCCTCAGCAATTCTCAACTGGTTATCACCCAGAGCGCAAATCTATCTTCGAATAGTAACTCGATCCTTGCAATTGGTCAAACAAGTCATCTATTCTTGGCAAAGGGTAACGGTTCTTGATGGTTAACTTGTTCAGTTCTCTGTAGTCGATGCACATCCTCATCGATCCATCCTTCTTTTTCACAAATAAAACTGGCGCTCCCCAAGGGGAGAAGCTTGGTCTTATAAATCCACTATCCAACATTTCCTGCAATTGCTTGGATAACTCCTGCATTTCAGGTGGCGCTAACCGATATGGAGATCGTGCAATTGGCGCTGCTCCTGGTGATAAGTCGATTTTAAATTCAACTTGCCGTTGCGGCGGCAAACCAGGCAACTCCTCAGGAAACACTTCCTGATAGTCGCGCACTATCGGTATTTCCTCTAGCTTCTTCTCCTCGGCTCTCGTGTCGATTACATGGGCTATAAAAGCTACGCATCCTTTCCTTAAATACTTTTATGCCTTTATCACTTTCACAATCTTTAACGAGCACTTTAATCACCTTGAATCTCTAATGGCTCTTCATTTTCAAGGTGCAACTTGACTACTTTCTCATGACATACGATTTCAGCACGATTCTTCGATAGCCAATCCATCCTTATTACAACATCAAAACTTCCCAATTCTACAGGCAAAAGGTCAATTCTAAATGTGTGGTCTCTTAAGAGTATAGTACAATTCCTATACACCTCGTTAGTTTCTATCAATTTCCCATTAGCTAACTCAATCGAGTACTTCTTATTCAACTTACTAGATTGTGAGTCAAGGAAAGACTCGAAGTTTCTAGAAACAAAACTTCTATTGGCTCCAGTATCGAATAATACGTAAGCATAACGGTTATTAACTAGAAATTTACCGGTGACAACGAAGGGATCTTTACGAGCTTTCTTCGCATCTATCACGAATGCTCTACCACGGGCTTCCTGTTCCTTCAACTTAGGGCATTCCTTCTTAAAGTGTCCAAACGCTCCACATTCATAGCAACCTTGGTTCTGACCTTCTTTCCTCATCCAACTTTACTCGACAATCTCTTATTCGGTGTCCAAACTTTCCACAACGTTCACATACGTTGCAGGGGCCAGTATGGTAGTATTTGCATTTGTTGCACTTAGGGTTAGGTCCTTGGTTTCTTTTTGCTTCATTAGCAGTATACATCCTGCCAGAGCCTCTCTTCTTTAGACGGAAGTTTTCAAAACGACTTCCTGAACCTTCGGACCATTTCCTCTTTCCAGAATAAACTAACTTTTCCTTCTCCATTGGACTCTCACAAATTTCCATTGGCTTCTTCCCTGTGCTCGCTTTCCTTAACGTTCCCATTCGTACAGCATCATCGGTCAGGGTATGTGCTAGCTGCACTGCTTCCTGGTAAGTAGTAGGGTTTGATGATGTCACCATGCTACGAATCTGAGGCACCAATCCCTAAATGTAGCGTTTGATTCTCTTGTACTCAAGGGTTACTAGATGGGGTACAATTCTTGCCATTTCATTGAATAGTGTAGTGTATCCACGAACATCTGCTCCTTCCATCGAGAGGTTCCAAAACTCAGCTTCAAGCTTTCGAATCTCATTACGCGGATAGCATTCCTTCATCAACAAAGCTTTGAATACGTCCCGGGTGAGTGCATAGGCAGGCACCTCACCTAAAGCCTGGATTTGTGCATTACACCAAGTTAACGCCTTATCTTGGAGTGAACTTGTTGCATACTTCACGCGCTGAGCTGGCGTACAGTTGCTGATCATCATAACTGCTTCCATCTTCTCTATTCAGCGGAGAACTCCAACTGGTCCTTCTGTCCTAGCAAAATTCTTTGGCTGGCAAGCTTGGAAGGTCTTGTAGTTGCATCCTTTATTTTGGTTCCCTTGATTTGCATTATGTTGGGCGACGGCAGCTTGAACGTGCTGCGCAATCAATTGAGCTAATTCCTCAGTAGTTTGTGGAAGTGGGTTTCCGTGGGTTTCCCGTCTTGGAGCCATGGTTTTTCTTTTATAACACAACAATCATAATGTAAGTGAGTCGATATATCAGGCAATATCCAAATCAGTCGTGTATGTAAGCAAAGAAATTTAACCATAACATCATAACATAACCATTCATCACATTTCATTCATCCAAAACTTAACCCAAAAACCAATGTTACTTGTTATTCATCAAACACCAAAAGTACAACTTGGCCCAACCAAAATACTGGGGCGGTCAAATGCCATCCCCTAACAAGTACACGTTTTTACGCGAGTTAATAAATTGTTTCATGCAACAATTACAATGATGAAATGAAATAGACAAACTGGAAATAAGACAATCATGGAAATGCACGCCTAGCTCCTGGGTAGCTCATGCCAAAATAGACTCCTGAACGTGCAGCAACCATGAGAAGTAGAACGCAAACTACCATGAGTGGCATGGTAACCCTCACATGCTGCTCCATCACTCACGCACGATGGTTCGCATCCATCTATCTAACTCTTGAGGCATCCAACCTAATCGTGGTCACATCAGCTGTTAGTGTGACATCCTTGATCTTGGCTTCAGCAGCAATCAACTTTCTCTGCATCTCGAGCATCTTCTCCTCCAACAGTTGGATCCTGTGGTGCATCTGCGCTTGTGCATCATCATCCACAACCTTCTCTTCCTCTAACGTACCCAGTCTACCATCTAGCTCATCCAACCTGTCATCACTAGCTTCGCCATTCCTCATCTCCAGCGAGTCTAACCTGCTCTCTAACCGGACGCACCTAGCAGCGAGTAGAGGCACAATCCTCTCCATCGGTTGCCTCGTTAGGGGTAATGCTCTCGAGTCAGAAGACTCTCCAATTCCTCTAATCACTGGTATACCTTCTTCATCAGTCCACCTCTGAACTCGATCTCCTAACTATTCCTATTTCCTAGCCACATATGCACGTGTCCTCTTGAGGGATCGCTCCACAACATATCCTACTGTCTCTCCATCTACATCCCTATCAGCAAGGGTCTTCTTTTTGTATTGTAACGCTGTTTTTCATGGAGTGATCTTCATTCTATGTCCTTTAGGGAATAAACGGAATGACCTACGCGATGGACGCATCCCTATAGTACTAGCTCGAATAGGAGTGCTAGCTCTCTTCCTAACTTCACTAGTAGACAACTCAACCTCCTTAACCTCATCCCTACACTCATCATCTCTATCACCATCACATAACCATCCCCACTAGATCCATCATCACTAGAATCACTATCCCCAAAACTGCCATCACCATCATCAGTATCACTAGAGTCATCAACACCATCAACCATAGGAACTACAGGCTCTGTCTCATCTTCGGATGGAACTTCAATGGGCTCCTCTTCTTCGGACTCCTCGATCCGCCCATTCCTATTACTAGGATCACTAGCATGAGGTGACATAGTGGGTGCAAAGGCACTAGGATCAGCATAAAACTGGAAGTAAGCGATGATCTCTCAACCTGCGGGACCTTAGACTCCTGATCCTTATCACTCGGGTTTGTAGACATCTATGACAGAAGGGTAATTATACTAGATTAACATCTTATCCTGCATATGATCATGAAATCATGAAACAACTAGAATATTCCAGAGTCAACTCATATGTAAGCACTTATGCATGCAAACAATTTCATCATATGAATTCAAGCTCGATTGTAGCACTTACGCATGCAAACAATGTCTCATATGGCATTCAAATTAAAATGTAAGCACTTACGCATGCAAACAATTTCATCATATGAATCGAAGCTCAATATAGCACTTACGCATGCTAAACAATGTCTCATATGGCATTCCAATTAAAATGTAAGCAGCATGCAAACAATTTCATCATACGAATCCAAACTCAATATAGCACTTACGCATGCTAAACAACAAACGTATCAGTTTAAATCTTCACACACAAACCTAAAGTATGACGTACTTAATTCAGGCAATTAAAATATAATCTTACATCTACTAAGGGCAAGTGGTATGAACACACCTTTTTCCCAAAATCCCTAAAACTTTCTTCTTTTACGAAAAGTTATAGTCTAGATAAATTTTTTTTTAAAAAAATTCCTTTTCTAGTTTGCTATAACCATTGGCTCTGATGCCAACTTCTGTCACACCCCAAAAATGACGTTGAATATCGCAGCGGAATTGTATATGCGTTAAGCATGGTGATGACAAAGTTGGAAACCAACATGATTATAGGCAAACGTTAAAATATAAGTTTTAAATTATAAACCACAGGATTTTTGTCACAACATTCCAAAATAAGAAAAAGTTCAAATTGTCTAACCACGATCATACAAAAGATCGTATTTTTAAATAAATAACCAAAAGATGCCACATCCACGTTTGCCCAAGCCCAGTTCACACCACCATCCATGCTCCTATGTACCTGAAATACATGCTTAAAAAGTAAACATAAAGTTGAGCGAGTTTCACGGGTTTACGAAAAACATTACATACAACAGTATCAGATATCATTGACAAACAATGTGGTAAGTTGTAAACGAGCTAGGGATACAACTTATTATAGTACCTGGAGCTATAATCAAACCAAGACACGAAAGCTTTACATAAAGTAAGCAATCCCCAAGAAACGAATTCAACATACATTCACTCGCATCCAAAACGCTTGATCAGAGCTACTGATCGCGAGTGCGGGCTGTCAAACCCAAATAGATCTACCAATATACACTTTGGCCTAACCCAAGGCTAATGATTATATGGGAAAAGGGGGTATTCATGAACGAATCACATGAACACAATAACGAAACACCCATACTCGAGACTATCATACGAACACATACGAGTAAGCCATATGATCATGATACAACGAATGAAGCCATGTATTTCCCCCACGATTTTGTAGAACGATAACAAGTTAAAACGGGGCCGTGGAAACTCATCTTGATCAACGAAATTGAAAGTACGTGCAATTACACTAACGAACGTCCAGTCAATCCTAATAGTGCCCTAAATATGATAGACACTCTAAGAATTGATACTCAAGTCTTACAAGCAAGTTGTTCATCCAACCTACTAGAATTATATTATTTTTAAGAAAATATTTATTTACGCGAGTAGTTGGTGATTATAACACTCGGTTAAGATCTTAACGAAAACGGTGAATTACGCATTACTTAGACAAGTACTAATTAACAACCAAAATGTGAAAATTGTAACCAAATACACATAAACACTCATATATATACGTACATAAATCCTAAATTACATTTCATGAATCAAATTACTTTAACCAACTTGGTATAAAAGTCTCTAAATCATGGCAATTTCTACGCATAAGAGACCACTTAGGCATCATAAAACATGTTCAAACGCACATATCACTTTATGAACCAATTGCACCTCATATGGCCATAAATAATACATACAACAAGTCCATAACTACTGATTAAACTCAGACCCATACTATGCCTAATCTTCATGCCAAAAGTCAACGTTTTTACGACTAGTTAAGCCTAAAACGTAATATAATGCATCCAATCACCAAGAATCATACATATCATCAAAAATACATTATTTGGACATAAAATATCATCACATTACAGTCCTAGTTCCAGATTTCAATAGTTCCTTTTATTCCATACAAAAACACCTAGTCTAGCATGCATTTCGATGTAAATTTCAAACATAAACATTCAAACCAACCAAACAATGATCCGTCCACAATCTATCATGTTTTCATGCTACATTATACCCCAACTTACTGTTCTAAACTATCCATAACAAAACAACTTATTGCATGTCAAAGATCAAGTCTTATTTCATCACATTTCGCAAGATATGAACCAATACATGCATATATATATATATATATAATATATATATATATATATATATATATATGACATTCATACACATATTAAATCCATATATATATATATATGACATTCATACACACATTAAATCCATCAAAATCCTTCAACAAACACTGAAATATTCTGTTCTAAACCACCCGTAACATTATCCATACTTGCATGTTCAAACTAGTCATAAACCTTCACTTTTTGCAAGAACAAACACCCAAACATCAACATACACACATGCATGCATACAGTCACCCATACACACACTTAATCCATGTAAACCTTCATCAAAATGTCACAATAGATGATTTATAACAGATTTCATACTTTAATCTACTTGCATTGACGATTCAACATCAACAATGCATCATCAAGTAACAATCTAGCATCCAAACTTCAACACACATACATGCACACGTACGGACACATACATACACATATACACACTTACACAACTCATTTTTATTCCATATTTTCTGTTTCAAAACAGCTTTTTCCTGAAATATTACTTGGATGAACAATCCACAGCTTTTAGGTGGTCATTTTCATATAAAAATATAACTAAAATGAAAGATTAAGGTTACCTTAGTCTTAGCAAGCTATTTTCATGAAAAAGAAACGTAGGATGGCGGTTTTTCTTCTAGATTCACCACCAACAAGCCTTCTTGTAAGGCCCCTTTCCCGGGAACCTCACAGTTGGTCTTTCATCGCATATATTTAAATAAAACAATGCAGCGAAAACATTCAAGATAAACTTTTCTTTTACTATAAGTACTTTAGCCATTTAATACAACGTACGTCAATTACAAAATCATCTAATGTTGCATTACATTACGAAAGCACTATTACAAAAGATTCCATCTTTTCTGTGTACAAAATGGTCATAAACAGTGACCTTTAGTATAAGAACATAAAAATTTTTCTTCATAAAGAAGATTTCTTAAATAATCTTGTTTATCAGGATCTTCAAGAAATCTTGCACTCGCATGCAACATAATGTGTTGCGCGCATTACGGGCCCATAACACATTGCGTGGCAGCATTATCAAAAGGAGAATGCCATCCCAAAAGAGCTGAGTAGCCGCCTCGTGCCATCCTCAGCAACCCTACCTGCCAACTGGAAACACATAAAAAGTCAGCGTTGCTGAGTGAGTTCTAGTTTTATAGGTGGTATATAAAAATACTCTTTTCTGTATTATACTATACTATACTGTATATGCGAGCACGCATCAGCTGTATGAACAAATAACATTCGTTCCTGGTACTATATGCCTTGTCTGTAAACTTTATCTTTATGTTTCACTTTATATGTGGACCAGTGAGCGATACCCAAACTATGTGCGCGATGGGAAACGGATGACGGACCATCTATATACCCCGAAGGGTCAACTGTATTCCCCCGAAAGGGCTATGTGTATCCCCCGAAGGTTCAACTGTATTCCCCCGAAAGGGCTATGTGTATCCCCCGAAGGGTCAACTGTATTCCCTCGAAAGGGCTATGGGTACTATGTACAAGGCCGACCCGATCATCCGGGGCACGCCGCAAAGGTCCTGCCAATCTCAATTGATTGACCCTGTGTGCGTCAATGGGTAGCTAGCCCGCAACACAGTTGAGCTAACGACACACAGTCGTGTAACTCCTATATGCTTGCAAGACTTGTTAACTTTTATTAATGTTCCTTCACTTTCTTTATTACTCTTTCACTGTGCTTTACATAATACTTTCATTTCATCTATTAGTGACAACATGTAAAACTGTGGAAAGATAAACATGCATCAAATCGAGGAACATCGGTATTTACAATCATCAGTCATTACTATCATATAAGGCTACATCATACTTAGCCCACATACATCATACATACACTTCTCTCCACATTCACATTAGCCCTATTTGGGCGATTGAACATACTCCAGTCGCATGGCCTCCATGCGACTGAGTCATGCGAATGGGCATCTACGCGACTGAACCCTCAGTCGTACGTCTGTACTACTACGCGAATGGGTCTATGTGACTGAATCCTCAGTCGTGCGTCTGTACTACTATGCGAATGGGTCTATGCGACTGAATCCTCAGTCGTGCGTCTGTACTACTATGCGAATGGGTTTATGCGACTGAATCCTCAGTCGTGCGTCTGTACTACTAAGCGAATGGGTCTATGCGACTGAATCCTCAGTCGTGCGTCTGTACTACTATGCGAATGGGTCTATGCGACTGAATCCTCAGTCGTGCGTCTGTACTACTAAGCGAATGGGTCTATGCGACTGAATCCTCAGTCGTGCGTCTGTACTACTATGCGAATGGGTTTATGCGACTGAATCCTCAGTCGTGCGTCTGTACTACTAAGCGAATGGGTCTATGCGACTGAATCCTCAGTCGTGCGTCTGTACTACTATGCGAATGGGTCTATGCGACTTAATCCTCAGTCGTGCGTCTGTACTACTATGCGAATGGGTCTATGCGACTGAATCCTCAGTCGTGCGTCTGTACTACTATGCGAATGGGTCTATGCGACTGAATCCTCAGTCGTGCGTCTGTACTACTATGCGAATGGGTCTATGCGACTGAGCCCCCAATCGTGCGACTGAGCCTCAATCGTACGATTGAACATCAGTTGTTCCTCAGTCGGGCGACTGGCCCCCTTCAGTCGCATAACCCTAACTGGGCTGCGACTGAAGTTCATCACGAACAGCAGCCGCGACACTCGGCTGAAAAACCCTTCTAAACTCCATTCAAGCCCAGATTAACCCTCCCAAACCTTAGGGAATCATACTAGGACATCATATAAACATGTGTAGGTCCTAAATCATACTTTAAACACATTATCAAAATTTCATCCAAATGGGTCAAATATACACTTTTACAAAACTAGGGTTTAGATGTGTTCCAGCCCCAAAATCGTTTGAAAACATGTAAATGAGGGGTCCTAGAACTCACATTATCAGGTTGGAGTTGAAGAGCTTCGACTTGACTAGCTTCTCGACAAAATCCGAGCCTGAATCACCCCGTTCTCTCTTTTCCTCCTCTGCTCTATCGCTCTTTGCTCTTTCCCGTCTAAAACGTGTGAGTGTTGGGGAAAGAAGAGAGCTGCTCCTCTTTTATAGGTACAGCTCAGTCGCCCGAAGTCCAGGGGCGACTGGACCTTCAGTCGCATGAACACCGTGCGACTAGACCTACAGTCGCATGATTTCCATGCGGTTGAACCTTTAGTCGGGCGATTGAACTCCAGCCGTACGGTTGAGCTTAAATCGTCCGAGCATCATGCGATTGAACCCCCAGTCGCATGAATTCCATGCGACTGAGACTCAGTCGCACATCACTTCAAAACTCAAACTTCCGGGTGTTACAAGTCCACCCCCCTTATATATTCTAAAACAAGACTGAGCATAGAAATCAAGATCAAGGGTTTCTAGAAAAATTACCCGGAAATCGAGGGTTGTCACACGTTTTTACTCCCAGGCGTCCCACAACTGTTTGGACGCATCACTACTGTTCATACGCATCTAGTTGGGCGTTTTTGAGAATTTCTCTAAGGCGATCCCTTAGACGTTTCTAGGTCAAATCCAGAAGTATCACAACTGGTGAGGTGTTTCAACACTGTTTAGGCGCTTCAACCTCAACACCTAGAAATTTTTTAAAAATTTGAATAATCAAAAATATTTTAATTCATTTCTTTAATTCAAAAACTTCAAAAAGAACAAAAATATTTCTTCTTCTTAAAATCAAAATATAAAAAATGGTGAAATCAGAAGATTCTGAAAATAGAGTTCCTAAACTTAAAAACAGCGCTGATTTTAAAAATTGTTCACTTAGGTTAAAACATCACCTGAATTCCATTGATACTGATCTTTAGAAATCCATAGAAAAAGGACCATACATTCCTATAACCACTGATGAGCCTGACAGGGGTTTTGTCTATACCAAAGATTCACCAGAACCCTACCCTGAAGATAGTCTGCAAGGTGATGATCAGAGAAATATCAGGAATGATATCAAAGCTTACTCTCTGATGTGTAAAGGACTACCAATTGAAGTCCTAGCCAGGCTTGTGTTGGGTTTGTTAGAACATAAAATCATAGTTTAACCTCTTAAACTTTCTGAAAACGCGACGGAAGTTTAGCAATATAACCTTGTTTATAAGCTGAAAAATATGTTCATTAGATGACCATATTAATGTATAAAACAAACCCAAAGAACAAAGGATCATTTATGTGAATTAGCAAGCTATGAACATATGTAAAACTACATAAAATCACAGCTACATAGAGCTGTGAAACTACCTTACTGCAGCAGTGAAAAATCAAACAGAAAAGGTGTTGGATGATGTTGAAAATCGACCAAGACTTCAAGATTAGAAGTTCTCAAGCTTTTATACCCCAAGCTAGTTGCAAACACCTCTTCTTGCTAGGTAGAAATCACCAAGAACAACCTCAAAACCCTCTATTTTTCTGCAGAAAACCCTCTTTTCTGCATGAAGAATCCGTAAGCTTTGAGAGAGAATAGAGAGCTGATCTAGTTGTTGTTTTTCATGTCTTTGTTTATGAGAATGAGAGAGTATATGTTGACTAGTTAGTTAGTGGTAGACAAGTAGTGCATGTGTGTGTTTCTCCAAGACCAAGCTAGTGGATTGAGCTAGTAGAAGACAATGGCATGTGTGTTCTCTTATCAAGAGAATCACACTACACATGCACATGCATGCTATGGACGGTTTTGATGTTAAAAAAAGAAGTTTTCTTTTATAAACATCAAATATTTACACACACATAAATTGTCTTTTCTTGTAACTAGTTTATGCAATTAACCATTTAATTGTATAAGTAGTATACTCTCATTATTATTTGGTGTTATACAACTAATTTAAATAACACTTCAAATAATATTATTGAACAAAATATCCTAATAAATTATTCCATCTCATATGCAACTTATTTAGAAAACCCATTTTCTAAATTGGCGTAAATATTTAATTGCATGATCATATCATTAATTAAATATTAATTGGTGTTTGCTAAGCTTGTTATTGGGTATAACTCGACTTGGATCATAACGTACTAACCACATCAATATTCTATGTGTCTTGGGCATATATAATCCTACAATCTCCCACTTGCCCAAGATTCATAGAAGATTGATGCAAGTAGTAAATACCGCCTAACAACGGTTTACCACCCTTAATACGCATGACTTATAGCCATTCAATAACATCATCCCATTCAAGTACCTTACTTGAAATTATTTAGGTGAATCAATCATCTATCCTTTTGTTACAGATGTCATGTTAAATCCAAGGACACAGAACGATCATTCCGTTGGTTATTTAATTTAATCAGGCCTTAGACATCTAACTCTCAACAAATAAGAGGAACAAATTCCATCTTGACTACATACGTTTCTCACAAACACCTCGTGTTATACCTGAACATACCCTTATGTACTGTCCGCTATTTCAGGACAGTGAAGAATTAGCTCAAGGCATAATACTTGGTGAATATCAAAACCCAATATGTATCTCAGGTCGGAGGATACCAAATGATATTCGCCTTTACACAAATTTACTTATGATCAATCAATAAGATTCCATGTAGTAAAATTTGAGATGGCGGTTAGTCCAATATTTGTATCCCACAAATATCTATGAACCTTGGCAGCAACGAATTGCTCTATATTCATGCCTTATGAATATCCGCCAATCCAAGTTCATAATAGTCATACGTTCATATTTGTTCCCACAAATATGACCGACTACGGACATTTAGAATAATAAACATATTCATGGATGTAAATATGCTAATAGGAACATAACTCAAAATATCATAAATATATAGATGAGTTAAATATTACAATTGTTCCATATTTTCAATATTAATACTAAAACAGATCAATTCCAATCACTAGAATATCGAAGTCCTAAGGCATAGGTATGACTTTCATGTTTTGCCCTTCCGAGGAGCTTCGTGAGTGGATTCATAATCTTTTGATCAAAGTGAACTTTGCAAATACATATATTTACCTCTTCAACTACATCCCTTATGTAGTTGAATCTCCGCTCATTTTGCCTAATCTTTTGATGTGCACGGGGTTCCTTGATTTGAGCAATCGCACCCTCGTTATCACAAAAGATTTTTAAGGGGTCTTCAATCGTAGAGAGCACCCTTAGATCGACGATAAACCTTTAATTCATGCAGCTTCCAAAGTTGCTAATGAGGCGGCTATGTATTCGTATTTTGTAGTGGACAATGCTACCCTATTCATAATGGAGACTACCCCGATTGTGATCGAGGATCATCTCGATCAGTTTGGAAACTCGCATCCGTGTAACCCTTTACAACGAGTTCCTCTTTCTTAGATCCGTATATTAGAAACATATCCTTAGTCCTCCTAAGGTATTTCAATATACTTTTAACAGCCAACCAATGTCTATTACCTGGATTCTGCTGATATCTTCTTGTCATGCTTAACGCGCATGACACGTCCGGTCTTAGTGCATATCATCGCATATATGATGGATCCTATAGCAGATGCATATGGGATGTCCTTCATACAATCTTGCTCATCCTTTGAGCTTGGACATTAAGATTCACTCAATATTGTCTCTCTTTGAATAGGTACCATACATTTCTTAGAGTTTTCCATCTTGAACCTTTTCAAGATTTTATCAATATATGCACTTTGGTTTAGACCTATCAACCGCCTCGATCTATCCCTATAGATCTTTATTCCCAAAATATAGGCGGCTTCAATGAGATCTTTCATGGAAAAACAATTTCCAAGCCAGGTTTTAACACCTTCCATGGTTGGAATGTCTTTTCATATAGTACTATGTCATCAACATACAATACTAAGAATGTGATTACACTCCCACTAGCCTTTTTATACACACAAGCCTTGTCAGTATCCAAGTTTCCATGCATATTTGTTTTCTTCTCGAAACCCCACTTGCATCCAAACGGTTTGGAGTTAAGTGGAGGGTCAACCAATTCCTAAACTTGGTTGTCATACATGGATTGCATCTCTACATTCATGGCTTCCAGCCATTTGTCACAATCCGAATTGGATATTGCATCATGGTATGTAGTTGGCTCATCGGAGTCAACCACATAGCATCCATCCATGAACAATCCATATATTTCAGGTGGAATGCTAACTCTACCAGATCTGTGAACGTTTTGTGTGTATTGATCAACCTCTTGATCATTATCAAAAACCTCTTGTTGACAGCTAGTATCAACCAAACGTGTATCGGCTTGTGGATCTTGATCTTCATCAAACTCCATTGTTCTATGCGTCATTCCTTCCATAAGGAACTCGGCTTCTAAGAACTCTGCCCTTCGAGCAATAAATTCCTTTTGCTCTGTTGGATCAAAGAAGTAGTATCCTATACAGTCTTTGGGATATCCAACAAATATACACTTAGTGGATCGACTTTCAAATTTGTTTTGGGTGTTAAGCTTAACATAAGCTTCACTACCCATACCTTTAAATATGATAGCGATGGAACTCTTTCCATGCCATATTTCAAAAGGTGTCGAACCCACTTTCTTGGTTTGGGCCATATTCAAAATATGAGCCGTGGAGAGTAGTGCGAAAACCCAAGATGATAAAGTTGGTAAGCTCATAGCCTTAATGAATTGAACCATATCCAAATAGGGTTCAGTTTCTCCTTTATCAGAATGAAGAACTTAGATTGTTATGTAGAGTTGATTTTCTACTTCATTATTGAAGATTTTGAACATTTCGAAAGCTTCATTTTTATGTGTCATCAAGTGCACACAATAGTAGTGACTGTAATCGTCGGTTACAGTAATGAAGTATCTTTTCACTAATCTTTGTCATTGTCTTAAAAGAACCATATACATCCAAATGTATCATTCCTAATAAGTCTTTTGGTTCACACTTATCAAAATGAAACATTTTCATTTGTTTCCAAAAGACCATTCTTTTGAAGTGTTTGAATCCAATTCTTGTTTATGTGACTAAGATGACAACGTCAAAGATAATAATAACTTAAACCTATTTTAAGTTTCTTGGTGCTTAATTTGTATAATGAGTTATTATAGGACGAATTATCATGAACTAATTCATGAATATCATTAAAAGGCATATCCTTAAAATGAAATACATCATCCATAAAACTTAATACCATTGTATACAAACTTTAAATCATGAACATATTGTTTTAATAGGAAACATTAATTATGTTCCTAGTCAAACTAGGTGCATAAAAAAGGTTTTGAGAACAACTTCCAAACCATTTGTAAGTCTCAAAATAGAGTATCCCTCCTTGAAGCGCACATTTCTTTTGAACTCCTTTGCAACAATTGCAAGCATGAGTCTCACAATGTGTTTAAAGAAATGACATTTAATACAATGTGAATCATGAAAATTGTATTCGAGGTTTGCCTAGCATCCCTCTTATTTTTCAACTCCTTGAGATAGGAGGGACAATTCCCTTTTATTGTCCTATCTCTCCATACTCAAAGCATGGATCATTCTCCTTTACCTTAGGCTTCATAAGCTTAGGTTTTTGAGGTTTCGCTTTAACCTTTGCTTTGATGTATTCCTTTCTTTTGGCAATAATTGCCTTAGGATCGAGATTGCCCATTTCTTATAGTCTCCCTCATTGATCGAGAGAATAGGTATAACCTCTCTACCCATCCCTGCCTCGGTTGCTTTGAGCATTACGTGTTTTCACCGATGCTCTTGTCCCAACCGTTCATATTACAGTTTATTATGAATGTCTCAAACCTTTAGTTGGGCAATCAAGGATCAAATCCTTGGCCAACTACTTTGAGACAGGACAGTTAAGCATCTTGAGGCTATCAATGTGGCTTTTCATCTTAAGAATATATAAGATGATATCGATTGGGTTTGTTCCATGTGATATGCATAAAGTGCTTGAACCATTTCGAAGCAATCTTACTAAAGTTTGTTGAAGGAACATTTCCTTCAACTAGATTATCATGTCATATGCCCTATGATGTTCGAAACCCTTTTGGAGTTCGGGAATCATATTCCCAACATTAGGTAGGAAATTTGCACAGAATCCTTAATGTGCTTAAGCCAATCGTCAAAAGGCCTTAACATCAACAGCGTTGGTTGGTAAGACATGGGATCGTCAAGGACATAGGCCTTTACTCATTTTGAGAACGATTCTCAAGTTTCGAAATTGAGTCCATAAGGTTGTTGTCATTCTGACGCTCCCTTTCTAAAATTGTTCTCAGTGATAGGGTATGGACGGTCGGGGTGGTAGCATTATTGTTTACGGCCATTCTACAAAATTTACAAAGTTCTTATTAGTATTTCTTAAAATTTTATTTTAATTATTAATACCCTTTTAAGTCTTATAGACAATTAATAATTAAAATCTAGAATCCAACGTTACATTCAATTAATGGTTAGGTGACCTTTATCCCATTATTTAAATTAACAAGGTAGTCAACAATTGACGATTGCAACCTTTTGCAACTTCTAGCCTTTATGGGATCGGTTAAACATCTTATGTATGGTTGGCATGTTTAATCCCATCAACACCATTGTACGCCATGCTTCGGTGACCCTATGCACATGGTTTCCAATTCAAGTCGTCCTACTTGCACACACGTGTGAGTTTACTCATACAAGTGGTTAGGTGACCTTTATCCCACAAATATGTTAAGCCCACCTCAAAACACAAGTTCCTTAAAAGTGGTTAGGTGACCTTTATCCCACAAATAGTTCTCAAGTGATTCGAGTGTCGTGTAAAAGGATGGTGTTAAACTTGTTTCAAAAGGGATTTTTGGTTTTCATTAATTCTAGTTTTGAAAATTATATGTACCTTGTATTTGCATGCTTTCAAATGCAAGGTATCCTATGGTTTATTTTTAATAAAACCTCTTTTATTAAATCATTAATCCTTTTAATAACCTTTTATTAACCACTTGATGATTAGAAACCATAAATTTTCAGCTTGTTAAGTTTGCTAATGGTTTGTTATGCATATCCAAATATCAAACAATAATCATACAACAAACAACCAAACAAGCATAATATAAACAACCACAATGTGCATAACCATAGCTACTATTGTGACCACACTTGTTGCCATCACAAGTGTGGTCATTTGGTCTTTCCTAAGGGTTGAATACAACATAAAATTGAGGTCTTCATAGACTCCCACTTGAACTTGCATCCATATGCTTCAAGTCCTTTTGTGTCTTTGATGTCCATCTTTGGGTCTTCATCTTGTGCATCTTCCTTTTACAAAATTATATCCGAATGCATTTTTCTAATAAAAGAAATGCACCTAATCTATTTATTACACAACCAAATGAATAAATAATTACAACCCAAATAATAAACATAAAATTACAACCCAATTGAATGAATAAAACAACCATTGCAATCATCCAAATAAAAAGGCCAAAGGCTAGGTTATGCACACTAACATATGAACAATCATTAACATCATTCAACAAACAAAATAAACCCCATCAAACACTAAATTTTCAGCCAACTTAAATTGAAAATTTGGGTTTGTTTGTCCAAGCAAACAACAACCAAACATATCAACCAATTGACATTCCTGTCATTCAAAGTTTAATCATGAGCATGAAGATATAACTTTGAAAGACATGGGATTTATTAAATCAACCAAAATCAGCCCTAATTAGTTGATTAACATCCTTTGAAATGATTTTTAAAGGATAAGAACAAGCAAGCTATCCACATAACCGGCTCTTGATGCCATTGTTGGGTTTGTTAGAACATAAAATCATAGTTTAACCTCTTAAACTTTCTGAAAACGCAATGGAAGTTTAGCATTATAACCTTGTTTATAAGCTGAAAAATATGTTCATTAGATGACCATATTAATGTATAAAACAAACCCAAAGAACAAAGGATCATTTATGTGAATTAGCAGGCTATGAACATATGTAAAACTACATAAAATCACAGCTACATAGAGCTGTGAAACTACCTTACTGCAGCAGTGAAAAATCGACAGAAAAGGTGTTAGATGATGTTGAAGATCGACCAAAACTTCAAGATTAGAAGTCCTCAAGCTTGTATACCCCAAGCTAGTTGCAAACACCTCTTCTTGCTAGGTAGAAATCACCAAGAACAACCTCAAAACCCTCTATTTTTCTGCAGAAAACCCTCTTTTCTGCATGAAGAATCCGTAAGCTTTGAGAGAGAATAGAGAGCTGATCTAGTTGTTGTTTTGCATGTCTTTGTTTATGAGAATGAGAGAGTATATGTTGACTAGTTAGTTAGTGGTAGACAAGTAGTGCATGTGTGTGTTTCTCCCAGACCAAGCTAGTGGATTGAGCTAGTGGAAGACAATGGCATGTGTGTTCTCTTATCAAGAGAATCACACTACACATGCACATGCATGCTATGGACGGTTTTGATGTTAAAAAAAAGAAGTTTTCTTTTATAAACATCAAATATTTACACACACATAAATTGTCTTTTCTTGTAACTAGTTTATGCAATTAACCATTTAATTGTATAAGTAGTATACTCTCATTATTATTTGGTGTTATACAACTAATTTAAATAACACTTCAAATAATATTATTGAACAAAATATCCTAATAAATTGTTCCATCTCATATGCAACTTATTTAGAAAACCCATTTTCTAAATTGGTGTAAATATTTAATTGCATGATCATATCATTAATTAAATATTAATTGGTGTTTGCTAAGCTTGTTATTAGGTATAACCTAACTTGGATCATAACGTACTAACCACATCAATATTCTATGTGTATTGGGCATATAGAATCCTACAGCTTGATGGATATCAAACTGGTTACACAATGTACAAAGCTTTAAAGACCATTTATAAATGAGGTAAAAAGATACAAAACCTCAAAAAGCAAAAACTGAAGAGGCAGTTAGAACTTTTTCAACATCTATCTGGTAAGACCATAAATCAGATGATGAACAGATATGTGCAGCTTGCAACAGAGATGTCAACAATTAGCATATCAAAAGATCATTTCTCTTCAAACAAGTTGGAATGAAATGTCAAAAGAGTTAGAAATAGTTTCCAAACAGTTGGAAGAAATGACTAAAAATCTAGAATACGAGAAGATAGCACATGCTTCTACTCAAATTGATCTTGCTAAGGTTAAAAGTTCAAAAATAATTGTTGAAAAACTGGTGAGTGAAAGAAAAGATAAACCAAAAGCAGGATTAGGCTTCACTCATGAACCTATGCCTAAATCAATAACCAACACTCTACCTGAAAACTTTAACACGCATGATCATTCACCTGAAAACAAAGCTAAACTCAAAGCTTTTCAAAACAAAACTAAGAATTCTGATAATGAAGAAGAAAAGACTAATATCAAAATCTTTGAACAAAAGGACGATGAAAAGATCAAAATGGTCATCCTATAAAGATTAAATCATATGAACCTTTAAAGAAAAGTAAAAAATCATGTACTCCAACAAAATCTGTGTTAGAAGAAGTTGAAATCAAAAGTAAAGAAAAAACAAAACTCAAAGAAGGAACATCAGAAGATTCAAATTCTTTTGATCTGAAACTGAAAGATAATGAAAAAGAATCTTCACCTGAAGATGTTCAATCTGAAATAAAACCAAGTTCTTCTAAACAAAAAAACCAAAGAAGAAGAAGAAAATCATCTAAGCCAAAAATGATCAAAACAAATGTCAAGAAAATCTGATCAAAACAACAAATCAAGCAATTAAACTCAAACCTGTAAAATTTGTGACTGCTAGTTTGTTGAACATGAACTCTTTCCATGAAGTTAAACTAAGTCCTAAGAACAAATCTCACTCTGATCTGAAAACGGGTTCGGATTCTAAGACTTTCGCTGTTACTAAAAGATTTGTTCCTAAGGGATCCAAGAAAGGAGTTCATGAACAAAAGATAAAAAGTAATTTGTCAAAGAACAAAATTTCAACTCAAAAGCAAAATTTGACAAATCAAAAACAACAATTTAACTTTTTGACACCAAGATATAAACAAGAATCAAATATTGCATCACCATCAAAAATTAGCAAGCAATTGTTTAAATCTCCATAAAGGTACTGTGAAAATTTGTGATATGTACAATCACAATGCTGTTGAGTGCTTTTTCAATAATTACTTTCACATCTGTGACATGAGGAATCATTCCATAGCAGATTGTTATTTCAACAAATACTGTACCTATTGTGATGAGAGAACTCACAACACTGAAATTGTTACTTTAGGAAGAGTTCACCTAATAGAGGATTTTCCAATTCAAATTCGAGCAAAGGTTATGTTAACCCTCAGTATTGAGAAATCAAACTGATGGATTTCTAAGATTAACTAACCAATCTTCTTTAGGTTTGAGATCTTTCCAAAGGAACAATTATGTGAGGCTAAAACAAAATTCTGAAAGAACAATTCATACTAAGATCTGTAAGAATGACTATTAAAAATGTTGGTAATCAATATTTTTCAAAAGTTGGTCAATCAAGTGGTATGAATGTTTACAAAAATAGTCGATAACAAATGCATAACAAAATTGGTAAATTCATTAAGAACAAGCAAGATTTAAATACTCTTCATTTTAAACAATATACCATTTTTGATAAATTTGGAAAACCCAAGACCATTTCGGATTAGGTAGATACCTCAACTTAAATTTCTTTGTTGTGCAGGTACGCCCAAGAAGACCACTCAATACTTGGTATGTGGATAGCGGATGTAGCCAGCACATGACACAAGCAATCATGCCTTATGCAAGATTTTAAGTTAAAGGATGGAACGCATGTCGCCTTTGGTGGTGATGCAGGTGGAAAGATAACAGGAGAAGGAACGAAATCCAGTGGGATAATAAGCTTCGATAAAGTCAACTTTTGTTCTCAGTTGAACTTTAATCGATTAAGCGTATCCAAAATATATGAGAAATCATATTCTGTTCCATATGATGATTCTTTCTATTATGTCTTGAAGCTTGGTTTTCAGATTAGCAAGGATTGGGTGATTGTTAAAGCTGAAAGGGATCAAGATGTATACAAACTAGAGATGTCTCAAGTTGAGCCCTCAACAGAAATAACGTGCCTCATTTCTAAAGCATCAAATGATGAAAGTCTGCTTTGGCATAGACATCTCGGACATTCCAACTTCAAGAACATGAACAAGCTTACTGCAGGAAATCATGTTATTGGACTTCCATCCAAGAAGTTTGTAACGCCCGATCACTGCTCAGCATGTTTGAAGGGATGGCGACACAAAGCGTCTTATAAGACCACGCCGATAAACTCAAATCCCAAACCACTCCAGTGGACCTCTTTGGATCAACCAATGTCAAGAGTATTGGAAGAAAATCATATTGTTTAGTTATCATTGATGACTATACAAGATTTTCATGGGTTTTATTTTTGAATGCTAAATCTGAAATGGTTGAATTATTAAAGAATTCATTATTAAAGTTGAAAATCAATTAGCTCACAAAGTGAAGATACTAAGAAGTGATAACAGTACAGAATTCAAAAATGCTAACATTGATATGTTTTGTGTAGAGAAAGGTATAGCTCATCAGTTCAGTACTCCCAGAACTCCTTAACAAAATGGAGTTACTGAAAGGAAGAACAGAACACTGATTGAGGTTGCATGATCTATGTTAGCAGATGCTAAAATACCGATCACTTTCTGGTATGAAGCTATCTCAACTGTGTGTTTCGTCCAGAATCGAACGTTAATCATGAAAGATAAACTGAAAACTCCTTATAAGTTGATGTTTGGCAGGAAACCAAACATAGATTTCCTTAAATCTTTTGGTTGTCCAGTCATGATTCTAAATTCAAGTGATCATCTAGGAAAATTTGAAGCAAAATCTGATAATGGATTTTTCGTTGGATATTCATCTGTTTTAAAAGCCTATCGAGATTATAACTCTAGGACTAATGTTATAATTGAAACATTCAACGTTAAATTCTTAGAAAATTGTTTTCCATCAGTTTCAAATGGTCCTGCTTGGTTATTTGATTTAGATTCATTGTCAAACTCTTTTCATTCTAACTTGTTTGATCAATCTAATTTTCTTCATTCTACAGGTAAGAAGAAAGCTCAAGGAGATCTTGGATCTTTTAGTGATGATTCAGATTCAGACGACCCAGCCGATCAAAGCCCAGATTACCCATTCTTCTCTTTTGTCAAGGATTCAACAATTCGATTCAGTGAAAATGATAAATCTAATCAAGATTCAGATCATTCAGTGTTAGAAGGTCAAGATTTTTCTCAACCACTTCCTAATGTGCAACCTGAGTCTGGAACATCATACATCTCTGGTGATGCAGTTGATTCTGGTAAACTTGATTACTTTATCAACTCACCGACTCAAGTTCTAAATTTCAATCCACATTCTTCTAGCCTGTTGCATCAGCTCTCCAACTTGAATTAGACAAATTTGGATGTTAATGTTCAAGGAAATGAGATTCCTACATCTCGTATTCATAAGAACTATCCAACATCTCAGATTATTGGTCCATTGAATGAGAGAACAATGAGAAGCAAATCAGAACAAGCAAACCTTTGCTTATACTCGTGTTTTCTTTCTCAAGTTGTTCCTAAAAATGCTATCGAAGCATTAAAAGACAATGGTTAGATTGAGGCTATGCAAGAAGAATTACTGCAATTCTGCAAACAAGAAGTGTGGAATCTTGTGGGTTTACCTGAAGGAGAAAATGCTATAGGCAGAAAATGGTTGTTTAGAAATAAAACAGATGATCGAGGAATCATCATTCGAAATAAAGCGAGACTTGTTGCACAAGGATACACTCAAGAAGAGGGTATTGATTATGATGAAGTATTTGCTCCAGTTGCAAGACTTGAATCCATTCGTGTCTTCCTGGCTTGTGCATCATTCATGAAATTCAAAGTGTATCAAATGGATGTTAAAAGGGCATTCATGTACAGTCCAATCACCGATTATGTGTATGTGAAGCAACCTCCGGGTTTTGAGGATGCAGAATTTCCATATCATGTGTACTAGCTTAGCAAAGCTTTGTATGGACTCCATCAAGCACCTAGAATCGGGTATGAGACATTGTCACAACACTTAATCTATCATGGATACATGCGAGGGAAAATCGATCCAACTTTATTCATAAAGAAGGATGCTGATGATCTCTTATGTGTACAAGTGTATGTTGATGATATCATATTCGGTTCCACCAGTCTAAAATTGTGCAATGAAATTCGAAGAAATCATGAAGTCTTGATTTCAAATGAGTTATACGGGAGAAATAAATTTTTTTCTTGGACTTCAAGTTCAACAATCTGCAGATGGTATTTTTATCAAGCAAGAGAAGTTTGTGGACAAGGTCTTGAACAAATTCAAACTGCAAGATTGTGAGTCCATAAGAACTCCAGCTGACAGAAACTCCAAGATTGAGCCTGATCCAAAAGGAAAATCAGTTGAACAAACCTTATACAGATCTATGATTGGTTCTTTGATGTATCTTAATGCATCTAGACCAGACATAATGTATGTTATTTGTGTCTGTGCCAGGTATCAATCAGACCCATAGGAGTCCCACTTAATTGCCGTCAAAAGGTTATTCAGGTATCTCAAAGGTAAACCGGCTTTAGGGCTATGGTATCCTTACGAGGGAAACTTTGAGTTACATGGATATACATACTGATAGTGATTATGGAGGATGTTGTCAAGAGAGAAAATCTAATATGGGTGGATGTCAGTTTTTAGGTCCCCGATTAGTCTCATGGCAGTGCAAGAAACAAACAAATGTCTCTATTTCAACCGTAGAAGCTGAGTACATAGCTGCTTCAACAGGATGTTCTCAAATCCTTTGGTTGCAAAACCAACTGCTGGATTATTGGTTCAATTTTCTTAAAACATCAATTTACATTAATAACACTGCCGCTATGTTCATTACAGCTAATCTTGTCCAACATTCAAAAATAAAACATATCGAAATTCGATATCATTTTCTCAGAGATAACTCTGTAAAAGGTTTAATCATTTTGATTCAATTTGCAACTGAAAAACAGTTGGCAAACCTATTTACTAAAGCCTTCTTACCAGGACGGTTTGAGTATTTAGTAGAGTCAATTGGTCTTATTAACCATGTGTAAAACTGGTTTTTAAGCTTATCCAAAAGGTCATAGCAAAAGGTCATAGTTGTCAAAGTTAATTGTCTGATTGTAGTTTGTGTGTGTTTGTTTTCTTATTAAAGAAAAACCAAATACAAAAATAGAAAATCAAAAATCAAAGATAAAAATATAAAACAAAAACTACAAAAATAGAGTATTTCTTTTTTATTTATGTTATAGGAATGAATCTATTTTTGCAACATGTGAGAAATGATAGTACCTTAGTGAGATCAGTTGCATATTTCACTCGATAATGTGTAGACAATCTCATGCTAGTATACTAAAAAAGTAAATTCTTATGATCAAGCTAAATCATGTATGCACGATTGTGATTTCATCTTAGTACTAATGAGTAGTATTAGCTTATCAGATTGATTGTTTGTAAAGTTACAACACTCACACCTGGTGGTGATATGACTAACCATGAGATCTGTTATAAGCATCATCTCACTTCTTTGTTATGAGTCATCATAGACCTGAAGATATGAGATATCCTCTGTTGTAAGTGATTACATACCTGGATATTCTCCTTCGATGCAAAAGATGCCAATGTGCACAACCCATTCAAATGGATGATTAGAGTTTATCAAATGGATTATCCATGATAATTCTCTGCTAAATTATCAACATGAACTCTGGTTATGAATATATGTCAGGTAATAAGTTGAGAATTTGGGCTTTCTTGCATGTCTTGATGATAGTTGATCTCTCTAAGTCTTTGTATGAGTCACATCATGTCATATCTAATTCTACCCTAATCAATCCAAGAATTGAAAAAGTAAGTGAGCTGATTCTTTTATCAAAAACACTCAGTGTCTGTCCTTGGATCCTGTCTCTCTTTGCTGTGAAATCACTGACCTGGAACACACATGATGAGGATTTATTCATTGTCTATGACTATTCACACTTTATTTCTTCCAATGTGCTGATCTTAACTGATATGATCTCACTGCAGACATTGATTCTATTGTAAATATTAGATTTTTATTCTGCTTTAATTTTGATTTTATGCATGTTTTATGTGTGCAGACAATTTAACAATGATCAGTGTGATCTTCTTGTGACAACTTGGGAAACTTCTAAGTTTGTAAAATTTAAAAGTTTAGGGGGAGTAATAAAAGTAAGAGTTTATAAGAAAATCTCAAAGCATGTGTGTGTTTGATAATGTAAAAAATTTGATAGTTTGAAAATGAGCCCATAAAAGTGGAAAAGCTTCTTGTAATTTTTTTTAAAATGAGATTAATGTGTCTAAATTTGTGATTAAAATGAAGGGAAATTGTCTTTTGAAAAGTTAAATAAAAATAAAAGGGTTTAAATGTCAAAAGTTCAAAATTGAGGGTCAAAAATGTAAATTTTAAGAAAAACTCAAAAATTGATAAAATTGTGGATTATTAGTATGTGAACAGTACTAATATGTCTAAATAGTGTTCAGGTGGAAGATGTGAAAATTATACAAGTGTATGCAAACTCATGCGCCTAAACAGTGGCCATAAGTCAAAATAGGAGCATGATGAGTTTTTAGAAATATTACACGTCTTTGGGCGTTTATCATATACTCATGCGCCTAAACAGTTGTAATATGTGTGAAAAGTTGGTTAAATGTTGGGCGTTTCAACATGCTCATGCGCCCACACAGTGGTTAGACGTATCAAGTGAAAATTTTCACCAAGTGTTGGGCGTTTCATATAGTCTCATGCGCCTGAACAGTGCAAAAGCGCCTAAACAGTGCAAAAGTGCCTAAACAGTGCTTATGCGGCTGAACAGTGCTCATGCGGCTGAACAGTGCTCATGCGCCTAATCTCATGCGCACAATGCTCATGCGCCTGAAAACTTAGTGAAAAATACAACTTCATGCACACAAACAATGCTCATGTGCCTAAAATTTTCACTTAATATATAAACAACACTTTGCATCTTTCATTCAATCACACTCCCAAAATACCATGAACTCAGTCGACTCTCAAATTTCACTTCATTACACTCAGTTTGATTATTGTCCTGATATATTGTGATCGACTGATTCTATATTTTATTATAAACGTAAGTTCGTAATCAAAATCATTCTATTTCAAGTAATAGATTCACAATCAGTTGGGCATTCAAACCTATTCAGATGTTGCGAACCCTAAAAATCTGAAAAATTTGAAATTTGTGCATTAAAATGAAATTAAGAACTAAAATTGATCATTGATTGTTAATGTACTCTTGATTTTGAGCATTTTGATATATAGAACTTTGAATTCCATGAACATTGATCGGATGATGTTCTTTATCAGTCGATTGATGAAGATGAACAGTCATGAATTTTTAATTTTTAAATAAAAAATAAAAATTCAAAAAAAATCAATTGTTTAATAATTTTGATAAAATTTTAACTGGATTAGTGTGTTTTAAAACAAATATACAACAACTTGTATTTACTATGACTTGGACAGAATTTCTTAAATGCATAGAAAAGTCTAAGTATAAGTTGATGTAAAAACAAAAAGTTTTAATTTTTAAAACATAATAATTCATTAAAATTTAAATCAAAATTTTTGTTGGGTTTGTTAGAACATAAAATCATAGTTTAACCATTTAAACTTTCTGAAAACGCAGCGGAAGTAAAGCATTATAACCATGTTTATAAGCTGAAAAATATGTTCATTAGATGACCATATTAATGTGTAAAACAAACCCAAAGAACAAAGGATCATTTATGTGAATTAGCAAGCTATGAACATATGTAAAACTACATAAAATCACAGCTACATAGAGCTGTGAAACTACCTTACTGCAGCAGCAAAAAGTTGACCAAAATGATGTTGGAATGACGCTGAAAATGGCCAAGACTTCAAGAGTAGAAGTCCTCAAGCTTGTATACCCCAAGCCTCATTGCAAACACCTTCTTGTTAGGAAGATTTTACACCAAGAACAGCTTCAAAATTGCTCCAAGAAACCCTCTAATGTTGTTGCCTATTTCCGTAAATAGAGAGAGAGGAAGAGCTGAATTCTTTGGTTGTGTTGCATGTTGTAAATAATGAGAAGGAGAGTCACTATATGCTAGTTAGTGGAGATGGTCAACCAAATGCATGTGTGTTTCTCCAAGAGAATAACTTAGTGGAGAACTATGCATGTGTGTCTCCCATGTGTGTCTCCCACTCAAAGACCCCAAAGGGGACGGTTTTCTTGTTTAAAAAAACAAGATTTTTCTTTTAATTAAACATACACACACATGTCTAGTCTTTTAACAATTAACCATTTAATTGTATAAGTAGTATACTCTCATTATTATTTGGTGTTATACAACTAATTTAAATAACACTTCAAATAATATTATTGAAGAAAGTATCCTAATAAATTGTTCCATCTCATATGCAACATATTTAGAAAACACATTTTCTAAATTGGTGTAAATATTTAATTGCATGATCATATCATCAATTAAATATTAATTGGTGTTTGCTAAGCTTGTTATTGTGTATAACCCGACTTGGATCATAACGTACTAACCACATCAATATTCTAAGTGTCTTGGGCACATAGAATCCTACAATCTCCCACTTGCCCAAGATTCATAGAAGATTGATGCAAGCAGTAAATAACGCCTAACAACGGTTTACTACCCTTAATACGCATGAGTTATGGCCATTCAATAACATCATCCCATTCAAGTACCTTACTTGAAATGATTTAGGTGAATCAATCATTTATCCTTTTGTTACAGATGTCATGTTAAATCCAAGGACACAAAATGATCATTCCTTGTTGATTTAACTTAATCAGGCCTTAGACATCTAACTCTCAATGAATAAGAGGAACAAATTCCATCTTGACTACATACGTTTCTCACAAACACCTCGTGTTATACCTGAACATACCCTTATGTACTGTCCACTATTTCAGGACAGTGAAGAATTAGCTCAAGGTATAATACTTGGTGAATATCAAAACCCAATATGTATCTCAGGTCGGAGGATACCAAATGATATTCGCCTTTACTCAAATTTACTTATGATCAATCGATATGATTCCATGTAGTAAAATTTGAGATGCGGGTTAGTCCAATATTTGTATCCCACAAATATCTATGAACCTTGGTTGCAACCCATTGCTCTATATTCATCCTTATGAATATCAACCAATCCAAGTTCATAATAATCTTACCCTCACACTTGTTCCCACAAGTATGAACGACTACGGACATTTAGAGTAAATAATTTACTCATGGATTAAACATGCTAAATGGAACATTAATTGAAACATTATAACCAAATAATTTTACTCAAATAATAAAGAGTTCCACTTATTCAAATACAAAATTTGATCAAGTCCAATCACTAGAATATCGAAGTCCTAAGGCACAAGTATGACTTTCATGCTTTCACCTTTCGAGGAGCTTCGTGAGTGGATCCGCAATCTTTTGATCAAAGTGAACTTTGCGAATACATATCTTTCGCTTTTCAACTTCATCCTTTATGTAGTTGAATCTCCGCTCATTGTGCCTAATCTTTTGATGTGCACTGGGTTCCTTGATTTGAGCAATCATACCCTCGTTATCACAAAAGATTTCTAAGGGGTCTTGAACGGTAGAGACCACCCTTAGATCGGTGATAAACCTTTTATTCATGCAGCTTCCAAAGCTGCTAATGAGGCGACTATGTATTCTGTTTTTGTAGTGGACAATGTTACCCTATTCATAATCCCGATTATGATCGAGGATCATCTCGATCAGTTTGGAAACTCGCATCCGTGTAACCCTTTACAACGAGGTCCTCTTCACCAGATCCATATATTAAGAACATATCCTTAGTGTTTCTAACGTATTTCAAAATACTCTTAACAGCCATCCAGTGGCTATTACCTGGATTCTGCTGATATCTTCTTGTCATGCTTAACGCGCATGACACGTCCGCTCTTAGTGCATGTCATCGCATATATGATGGATCCTATAGCAGACGCATATGGGATGTCCTTCATACAATCTTGCTCATCCTTTGAGCTTGGACATTGAGATGCACTCAATATTGTCCCTCTTTGAATAGGTACCATACCTTTCTTAGAGTTTTCCATCTTGAACCTTTTCAAGATTTTATCAATATATGCACTTTGGTTTAGACCTATCAACCGTCTCGATCTATCCCTATAGATCTTTATTCCCAAAATATAGGCAGTTTCACCGAGATCTTACATGGAAAAACAATTTCCATGCCAGGTTTTAACACCTTCCATGGTTGGAATGTCTTTTCCGTATAGTACTATGTCATCAACATACAATAGTAAGAATGTGATTACACTCCCACTAGCCTTTTTATACACACAAGCCTTGTCAGCGTTCTTGATGAAACCAAATTTCTTGATCTCTTCATCAAAACATTGATTCCAACTTCTCGATGCTTGTTTCAATCCATAGATTGATTTCTTTAACTTGCATACTTTATTAGGATGTTTTGGATCGACAAAACCTTCAGGCTGAACCATATAGACATCTTCCTCAAGATATCCATTTAGGAAAGCGGTTTTGACATCCATTTGCCAGATCTCATAATCATAATGAGCAGCTATGGTAAACAATATCCTTATAGACTTTAGCATCACAACAGGTGAGAAGGTTTCATCATAATCAACCCCTTGAGTTTGAGTGAAACCTTTTGGTACAAGTCTTGTCTTGTAAGTATCCAAGTTTCCATGCATATTTGTTTTCTTCTCGAAAACTCACCTGCATTCAACCAGTTTGGAGTTAAGTGGAGGGTCAACCAATTCCTAAACTTGGTTGTCATACATGGATTGCATCTCTACGTTCATGGCTTCTAGCCATTTGTCACAATCCGAATTGGACATAGCATCAAGGTATGTAGTTGGCTCATCGGAGTCAACTTCATAGCATCCATCCATGAAAAATCCATATATTTCAGGTGGAATGCTAACTCTACCAGATCTATGAACGTTTTGTGTGTATTGATCAACCTCTTGATCATCATCAACAACCTCTTGTTGACAGCTAGTGTCAACCAAATGTGTATCGGCTTGTGGATCTTGATCTTCATCAAATTTCATTGTTCTATGCGTCACTCCTTCCATAAGGAACTTGGCTTCCAAGAACTCTGCCCTTCGAGCAATAAATTTCTTTTGCTCTGTTGGATCAAAGAAGTAGTATCCTATACAGTCTTTGGGATATCCAACAAATATACACTTAGTGGATCGACTTTCAAATTTGTTTTGGGTGTTAAGCTTAACATAAGCTTCACTACCCCATACCCTTAAATATGATAGCGATGGAACTCTTTCCATGCCATATTTCAAAAGGTGTCAAACCCACTTTCTTGGTTTGGGCCATATTCAAAATACGAGCCGTGGAGAGTAGTGCGACAAGCCAAGATGATAAAGGTGGTAAGCTCATAGCCTTAATGAATTGAACCATATCCAAATAGGGTTCAGTTTCTCCTTTATCAGAATGAAGAACTTAGATAGTTATGTAGAGTTGATTTTCTACTTCATTATTGAAGATTTTGAACATTTCAAAAGCTTCATTTTTATGTGTCATCAAGTGCACACAATAATAGTGACTGTAATCGTCGGTTACAGTAATGAAGTATCTTTTCACCAATCTTTGCCGTTGTCTTAAAAGGACCACACACATCCAAATGTATCATTCCTAATAAGTCATTTGGTTCACACTTATCAAATGAAAGATTTTCATTTGTTTCCAAAAGACCATTCTTTTGAAGTGTTTGAATCCAATTCTCGTTTATGTGACCAAGATGACAATGTCAAAGATAATAATAACTTAAACTGATTTTAAGTTTCTTGGTGCTTAATGTGTATAATGAGTTATTATAGGACGAATTGTCATGAACTAATTCATGAATATCATTAAAAGGCATATCCTTAAAATGAAATACATCATCCATAAAACTTAATACCATTATATACATACTTTAAATCATGACCATATTGTTTTAAGAGGAAACATTAATTATGTTCCTAGTCAAACTAGGTGCATACAAAAGGTTTTGAGAACAACTTCCAAACCATTTCTAAGTCTCAAAATAGAGTTTCCCTCCTTGAAGCGCACATTTCTTTTGAACCCCTTTGCAACAATTGCAAGTATGAGTCTCACATTCGGTATCCAATACCCATGTGTTTGAAGAAATGACATTTAATACAATGTGAATCATGAAATTTGTATTCGAGGTTTGCCTAGCATCCCTCTTATTTTTCAACTCCTTGAGATAGGAGGAACAATTCCCTTTTATTGTCCTATCTCTACATACTCAAGGCATGGATCGTTCTCCTTTACTTTAGGCTCATAAGCTTAGGTCTTTGAGGTTTCGCTTTAACCTTTGCTTTGATGTATTCCTTTCTTTTGGCAATAATTGCTTTAGGATCGAGATTGGCCATTTCTTGTCGTCTCCCTCATTGATCGAGAGAATAGGTAGAACCTCTCTACCCATCCTTGCCTCGATTGCTTTGAGCATTGCGTGAATTTCACCGATGCTCTTGTCCCATCCGTTCATATTACAGTTTATTATGAATGTCTCAAACCTTTAGTTAGGCAATCAAGGATCAAATCCTTGGCTAACTACTTTGAGACAGGACATTTAAGCATCTTGAGGCTATCAATGCGGCTTTTCATCTTAAGAATATATAAGATGATATCGATTGGGTTTCTTCCATGTGACATGTATAAAGTGCTTGAACCGTTTCGAAGCAATCTTACTAATGTTTGTTGAAGGAACATTTCCTTCAACTAGATTATCATGTCATATGCCCTATGATTTTCCAAACCCGTTTGGAGTTCGGGAATCATATTCCCAACATGAGGTAGGATACTTGCACAGAATCCTTAATGTGCTTAAGCCAATCGTCAAAAGGCCTTAACATCAACAGCGTTGGTTGGTGAGACATGGGATCATCAAAGACATAGGCCTTTACTTATTTTGATAACGATTCTCAGTGATAGGGTATGAACGGTCGGGGTGGTAGCATTATTGTTTACGGCCATTCTACAAAATTTACAAAGTTCTTACTAGTATTTCTTAAAATTTTATTTTAATTATTAATACCCTTTTATGTGTAATAGACAATTAATAAATCAAATCTAGAATCCAACGGGTATATTCAAATAATGGTTAGGTGACCTTTATCCCATTATTTAATTTAACAAGGTAGTCAATATTTGACAATTGCAACCTTTTGCAACTTCTAGCCTTTATGGGATCGGTTAATCATCTTATGATTGGTTGGCATGTTTAATCCCATCAACACCATTGTACGCCATGCTTCGGTGACCCTATGCACATGGTTTCCAATTCAAGTCGTCCTACTTACACACACGTGTGAGTTTTCACATACAAGCGGTTAGGTGACCTTTATCCCACAAGTATGTTAGACTCACCTTAAACACACAAGTTCCCTATAAGTGGTTAGGTGACCTTTATCCCACAAATAGTTCTCAAGTGATTCGAGTGTCGTGTAAAAGGATGCTCTTAAACTTGTTTAAAAGGGATTTTGGTTTTCATTAATTCTAGTTTTGAAAACTCTATGTACCTTGTATTTGCATGCTTTCAAATGCAAGGCATCCTATGGTTTTTTTTAATAAAACCTCTTTTATTAAATCATTAATCCTTTTAATAATCTTTTATTAACCACTTAATGATTAGAAACCATAAATTTTCAGCTTGTTAAGTTTGCTAATGAGTTTGTTATGCATATCCAAATATCAAACAACAATCATACAACAAACAACCAAACAAGCATAATATAAACAACCACAATGTGCATAACCATAGCTACTATTGTGACCACACTTGTTTGCCATCACAAGTGTGGTCATTTGGTCTTTCCTAAGGGTTGAATGCAAACAAAATAGAGGTCTTCTTAGACTCCCACTTGAACTTGCATCCATATGCTTCAAGTCCCTTTTTGTGTCTTTGATGTCCATCTTTGGGTCTTCATCTTGTGCATCTTCCTTTTACAAAAATTATATCCTAATACATATTTCTAATAAAAGAATTGCACCTAATCTATTTATTACATAATCAAATGAATAAATACTTACAACCCAAATAATAAACATAAATATTACAACCCAATTGAATGAATTAAAACAACCATTAAAACCATCCAAATCAAAAGGCCAAAGGCTAGGTTATGCACACTAACATATGAACAATCATAAATATTATTCAATAAACAAAATAAACCCCACCAAACCCCAAATTTTCAGCCAACATAAACTGAAAATTAGGGTTTGTTTGTCCAAACAAACAACATCCAAATATACCAACCAATTGACATTCCTATCTTTCAAAGTTTAATCATAAGCATGAAGATATAACTTTGAAAGACATGGGGTTTATTGAATCAACCAAAATCAGCCTATTATGAGTTTATAATCATCCTCTAAAACTAATTTTTGAAGGACAAGAACAAGCAAGCTATCCACATAACCGGCTCTTGATGCCATTGTTTGGTTTGTTAGAACATAAAATCATAGTTTAACCATTTAAACTTTCTGAAAACGCAGCGGAAGTAAAGCATTATAACCATGTTTATGAAGGGATTTAACATGTTTATCAAAGCTCATATAACCTTGTTTATATGAAAAACGCAGCGGATTTTAGTTTTAAAACATGTTAATAAGATGGTTATTAAACCCATTTAATAAGCAACCCCAAACCATGGATAATAATACAAATGCATACAATGAAAAACAACATAAGATATTTGAAATGTACAACCTTTGTAGCTGCTCAAAATCGAACTTTGTGAGGTGAGAAGATGAGTCTTGTGGCTTAGTCTTCAAGCAAGAAAACCTCAAGAGGTGATACCCCAAGCTACCAACAAAAACCCTTCTGATGCTAGGATGCACAACACCAATTTTCAGCTTAAAACCCACTTGAAAACTGAAAATTTTCAGCCTTGTTTTCTTTGCTGCTGCCGTGAACAAGAAAGGGAGACAAGCAGAATTGTTTTGCAATACTTTTTAGAGAGTGGTGTGTGTTTGCATGTGTGAATGCATATGTAGTTGTGTTAGTGCATATGGCATATTACTTAAACAATTGGAAGGAACTTATTCAGCCCCCTTGGACCGAGAAATGCTGCCACTTATAGGTGGTTTTCTCTTTTTTTTATTTTTACAATCCAATTTATTTAAGTAAAGCCCCAAAATAAAACTTGTAACATTTACATTTTATTTTGTACACTCAACTAACTCTAACATGACATTAATTAAAACCTAATTTAATTAACTTGTAACATCATACATGTCATGTTATCATTTTATTTTTATAACTGTTAATTAACCATTAAATAACAATTATAAAGTAATCTCTCAAAATAAATAAACCCAAGTTATTTATTAATTGCTCAAGTGCATTTATATAGAAAACCAATTTTTCTAAATGTTTTGGTGTTGTTATTTATTTAACTGATCAAATCAATAAATAAATATTGCAGGTGTTTGTCTAGCTTGTTATTGGGTATGACCCGACTTGGATCATATCACACTAGCCACATCAATTTAATATGTATCTTGGGCAGATCGAATCCTACAATCTCCCACTTGCACAAGATTCATAGAAGATTCATGCAAGCAGCAAATGACGCCTAGCAACGGTTTGCCACCCCTAATGTATATGACTAAGTGCCATTCAATAACATCATCCCTTTCAAGTACCTTACTTGAATATGATTTAGGTGAATCAATCATCTATCCTTTTGTTACAGATGTCATGTTAAATCCAAGGACACAGAATGATCATCCCTTGTTGATTTAACATAATCAGGCCTTAGACATCTAACTCTCAACGAATAAGAGGAACAAATTCCATCTTGACTACATACGTTTCTCACAAACACCTCGTGTTATACCTGAACATACCCTTATGTACTGTCCACTATTTCAGGACAGTGAAGAATTAGCTCAAGGTATAATACTTGGTGAATATCAAAACCCAATATGTATCTCAGGTCAGAGGATACCAAATGATATTCGCCTTTACTTAAATTTACTTATGATCAATCGATAAGATTCCATGTAGTAAAATTTGAGATGCGGGTTAGTCCAATATTTGTATCCCACAAATATCTATAAACCTTGGTAGCAACCCATTGCTCTATATTCATCCTTATGAATATCAACCAATCCAAGTTCATAATAATCTTACCATCACACTTGTTCCCACAAGTATGAACGACTACGGACATTTAGATTAAATAATTTACTCATGGATTAAACATGCTAAATTGGAACATTAATTGAAACTTTATAACCAAATAATTTTACTCAAATAATAAAGAGTTCCACATATTAAAATACAAAATTTGATCAAGTCCAATCACTAGAATATCGAAGTCTAAGGCATAGGTATGACTTTCATGCTTTGCCCTTTCGAGGAGCTTCGTGAGTGGATCCGCAATCTTTTGATCAAAGTGAACTTTGCGAATACATATCTTTCCCTTTTCAACTTCATCCCTTATGTAGTTGAATCTCCGCTCATTGTGCCTAATCTTTTGATGTGCACGGGGTTCCTTGATTTGAGCAATCACACCCTCGTTATCACAAAAGATTTCTATGGGGTCTTGAATGGTAGGGACCATCCTTAGATCGACGATAAACCTTTTATTCATGCAGCTTCCAAAGCTGCTAATGAGGCGGCTATGTATTCCTATTTTGTAGTGGACAATGCTACCCTATTCATAATGGAGACATACCCGATTTTGATCAAGTCAGTTTGGAAACTCGCATCCGTGTAACCCTTTACAACGAGTTCCTCTTTCTTAGATCCGTATATTAGAAACATATCCTTAGTCGTCCTAAGGTATTTCAATATACTTTTAATAGCCATCCAATTGCTATTACCTGGATTTTGCTGATATCTTCTTGTAATGCTTAACGCGCATGACATGTCCGGTCATAGTGCATATCATCGCATATATGATAGATTCTATAGCAGACGCATATGGGATGTCCTTCATACAATCTTGCTCATCCTTTGAGCTTGGACATTCAGATGCACTCAATATTGTCCCTCTTTGAATAGGTACCATACCTTTCTTAGAGTTTTCCATCTTGAACCTTTTCAGGATTTTATCAATATATGCACTTTGGTTTAGACCTATCAACCGCCTCGATCTATCCCTATAGATCTTTATTCCCAAAATATAGGCAGTTTCACCGAGATCTTTCATGGAAAAAAAATTTCCAAGCCAGGTGTTAACACCTTCCATGGTTGGAATGTCCTTTCCATATAGTACTATGTCATCAACATACAATACTAAGAATGTGATTACACTCCCACTAGCCTTTTTATACACACTGTGACACCCCGTAATTTCAGGCTAACACTATTCAAAACGTTGTCGTTATCATTGCCACATACACGTTAATACACGAAACGTATAAAAACACCGCCACCGACATCGTTAAATAAATTATGATAAAATACTAACAGGGGTGTTTGCAGAGGATTCACATAAACGTGATTTCCTAAAGAATCCTCTTAATTAACATAGCTCGCCCATCTACGTCGTTATTAACTGAAACAAATTTGGGAACTCGGTACCTAAGTGCAGGGGCTAAACTTGTCAATTGGCAAACTGGGGCTAGGTATAAATACCCACCCACCAGCCCAAACACCCTCACACTCTGCTCTTTCTCTCTTACGCTCTCTTCCTCTCCGTGTCTTCATCCTAGCACCAAAACCACCCCGATTGAGCCCGTTTTCACCGGCTAAACCAAGCAACAGCTGAGAAATCACGTTCCCAGCAGGTAGGCGACCTCATTCATCCGTTTTATTGCTCGTTTCACTGCTGCAAGTATGGGGTTCGGGTGTTAGGGTTCAACCCGAATGCATGTGGTCGTGGGGGTGCGTGTGAGGTCAATCAGCGTGTGCTTTCCACTTAGACATGTTAGGAAAGTGATCCTGGAAGTCCTAATTGTGTGAAAATCAAGCACGGGATAGCCGAAGGCTGTTCAGCCCGTCCAGCAGTCGCGACCTGCTGCAGTACGCGACTGGGCCAGCCATGCGACTGAACCATGCGACTGGGTCCATCGTACGACTAAGCGGTGCGACTAGGTTGGATCATGCGATTGAGTCCATACGTAGCTGTGTAACGTGCGAATGAATGCATGCGATTGAGAGTCTGTGCGACTGAGTCAACCGAATGAATGTGTGCGACTGAGTAACACCCGACTGAAGGTCCAATCGTACGAATGAAGTTCCAGTCGTACGATTGGTTGTTGAGTCAGGTGAATTGGTGATGTGTGGCACGATTGAATGCTAAGTCGTACGAATAAGGGTTCAATCGTACGAATGAAATTGATTCGTACGATTGAAGGCCCATTCGTACGAATGAAGTGTCCAGTCGTGCGTCTAGCCTTGTTATGCGATTTGAGTCATCGTTAGCAAATTCTTCTGGTGTGCGAGGTGTCTATCGTGTGATGATAAGTTAACATCAATAAAATGTCATTTCTTGACCACAAAGATTAAAGTCAACGCAATCAACAAGCACATACTTTTACGATCTAAAACAACCTAACTGTTTACAACTAACGACAACCTGTTTGGGAACAACATAAGGTCTGATACGTGTATGCCTGCTTGTGTGTGTGTGTCACCAACGACCGAGCCCATGCGACCCGACCCGAATAAACATGCCTCTTAACGCTAGAACACAACATTAACGCTTAACATGACTGTCAATAGGTGTTTGACAGCGTATTGTAAACAACACTTGGGAGACCTTCATCCTACATATTTATTACATCATCTGTGAGTTTCACGGCCCCTATTATACTCTCTTTCCTTTTGGGGGAGAAAACATGCAAAACAGATTTACTTAAATGGTTGTAGTATTATTGATATCGCTTGTTACGTTAGTGCAAACACACAACATGTCCTGACACACTCGAACCGTTAGTAATGGGATTAGCGAGGTAATTTTGGGTAGTACTACTGGGTCTGACAAACCCCGCCCGGGCTAGTCGCGCTAGCTTGATTGGAGGTCAAACGGGTGCTTGATTGACCTAAAACATTTGTCACGGTCTTGCGAGACGTGACAGGATACAACAAACACATATAGGACGTAAACAGTCAGCTTCGGTTCGAAACGCTAAGTAACAAGAACATAGGCTAGCTACCTAACGATATGCTCTATATACTAAACCATTGAAACGCAAACTACCGAACGCTTACGAACACATTTATTGTTGAATAAACCTGTGAACTCACCAACTTTATGTTGACACATTTTAGCATGTTTTCTCAGGTCACAGGAATGCATAAGCACAAGATGCACGCTAAGGAAACGCACCCAGGACATGCATTCATCTATTACATTTTCAGCATTAAAGAATTTGTCTAAACATGACTATTGTAACTATATTGTAATGGATTTACAAATTATGTACTCGCTTCCGCACTATTGTAAACCTTGTTTATGTTCTTTTGAATGAAGTAAAACGTTTATTTTAAATTCATATAGTGTCATTCGATATGACTGTGTCTAAGATCCTGGTATGTCACACGCCTAACAGTAAAACCCCGTTCGTGGAAATTGAGGGTGTGACAGATTGGTATCAGAGCCACAGGTTATAGAGAACTAGGATTGCATTGCATCTAGACTATAGCCTTAGACACAACACTAGTATTACACAGACACTTTTACGTGGTTACCACTGTTAAGCAAACAACCTTCTGGTGTACTGACAGTACACAGCTGAGCCAACATAACATTATGGGTATGACATGCGTGTCATTACCGGCTGACAGAGGGGTGGAGAATCCCACTCGCTCACAACCAACGTTTACACTTGATCCTTCACTCTCGGAGTGGAAGCAACAACGAATTTGACAGGATCTCAGCCTCTCGTGTTGATCAATTAGATTATGTTTGCAGCGGATTTAGCACATTAATTAGCAATTAAAGCAAGAACATAAAAGATATTGCAATTAAAGCATAAACATAGAGAGAGAAGAGTTCTGCGAAGCAATAAATGTTCTAATGGTCGCACGTTTCGGCATTTAAAACTGTATGGCTTGCCATCCTTATATAGGAGGCAAAAGCATGGTGGTGATGTCCTTTTCTGACATCACTGAATATTCAAATTACAGCTGTCAAAACATAAAACTACTGAAGATGTCAACAACTGACATCTTCTTACAAAAGTTCCTAAGTGCTGACAAAAGTAAACTACTGAAATCCTACAACGACTGAAGAACAAACTCTTCAGTCGTTTATAACTACTGATACTATAACAACTGAAGAACATGCTCTTCAGTTGTTGTACAACTACTGAAACAAAATAAACTACTGAAAAAGAAAAACCACCACAACAACTGAAGAAGACTTCTTCAGTTGTTGTGACAAACTCTGAGTCTTCAGTACTTGGTCTTCAGACTTGGCTTCAGATGATATAACAACTGATGACTTCAGTAGATATCATCAGTTGTTGTCTTCAGTCTTTGTCTTCAGACTTTGTGCTTCAGTAGAAGGTCTTCAGTTCTTTAGTTCTTCAGCTTTTGATTCTTCAGTACTTGTCTTCAGTACTTGAAGTCTTCAGTACTTGTAAGATCAGTACTTCAGACTTTAGTACTTGGTCTTCAGTACTTAGGAGTCTTCAGCTGATATTCTTCAGTTCTTTGATCTTCATACTTTGTTCTTCAGACTTTGTCATAACAGCAGAAGGCTGGAGCTAAGATGCTCTCGAGTTTGACATTCAAGCAAGAGAACACAATAGCTGATGAGAGTCTTCAGATGTTCTCGAGTCTGACATTCAAGCAAGAGAACATTGTAACTGATGGGAGTCTTCAGCAGTTGTAGCAGTGGCATGTGGGACTTATAGGTTTTCCTGATCTTGGCTCATTGGTTCTTTTGGTCCAACAGAATTGAACCAGACACTTCCACGATTGGAACACGAAACTCTTTCCTAACACACACGACAAGCTTAACAATGACAAATAAAAAGAACAATACCTCAATCTCTCAACTCTCTCACACTTGTTACCATTCCCAACATATCCTATCCCCTACACTAGCCCGAGCAGTAGATGAGGGGCCAAATTGTCTTGATTCCCGTTATCATCTTAACCAAATCACTTGTACAACCTTAGTACAACATTAGTTATTCGACTCTTGGTGTAACAAATATATCTTTGATACTTCTATCATTGATAACACTCGGTACTGGACAAGGTACGCTATCTCGAATAGGGGGAACCATGTGTGACCATGCAAAGCAAATTAGAATCACGGGTGCACAGGTAATTGTAATTTTCGTGCATGAGAATTCTGGGAACTCTATTTGGTGATAACGGTTATGGTCAGTACAAATCCTCAATTTCATATTTGGAGGCATAAGGCCTCGGATCCTCATATAGCTTCACTATCGTTATGCAGACAGACCCTTCCTTCTTACTAGCATGATACAATTTATTATTGTCAATAATTATATCTGGTTATTGATTAATATGTGTTGTGAATTGAAGAAATCTTGTCTGGAAGAAGAGCGGGACGCACGGGTGGACGAGGAAATATCACCCTGACTCAAGCCAAGCTGAATGCTATCATCAATGAGCGCGTGGCTGATGCGCTTGCAGCTTATGAGCAAGCCCGCAATCAGGACCAGAACGACCAGAATCCAAATCAAGGAGGTCCCACAGTCTGTACCTTCAAGATGTTTATGGATTGCAAGCCTCATTCTTTCAGCGGCTCTGAGGGTGCTGTCACATTGCTTCGCTGGCTAGAGAAACTCGAGTCAGTGTTTGCCATGTGCAACTGTCCTGATGGAAATCACGTCAAGTACGCCTCCGGCACATTGGAGGGACCAGCCCTGACGTGGTGGAACTCACAAGTCCAAACTTTAGGGCTTGGTGCTGCTAATGGTATGCCATGGGATGACTTCAAGGTTCTGATGCAAGAAGAGTACTGCCCCAGGAGCGAAGTCCAGAAACTAGAGGCAAAATTTTGGAATTTAAAGATGGTTGGTTCTGACATTGAGGAGTACACGACTCGTTCGCACAAGTTGGCTGCATTATGTCCTCAGATGGTGACTCCGGCCTACAAACGGATTGAAAAATACATTGATGGTCTAGCTCCTCAGATCCAGGCTAGTGTGATGGCTGCTGATCCTGTCACTATTCAGCACGCCATCCGACTGGCTCATAAACTCACGGACCAGGCAGTGGCACAGGGCACCTTGCCCAAACGTGGCGCTGCTTCTGGTTCTTCTGATCACAAAAGGAAATGGGACGGCAATAACAACAACAAGTCTTCAAGCTCCAACAACACCCAACAACAACAACCAAAAAGTTTGACCCTTCAAGAAGCTTCAACAATCAGAACAACAACTATGGCCAGGGATCGAGTAGTTACGCGGGCAAGAATCCTATGTGTAACCGGTGCAACTTCCATCATCATGGCCCGTGTGATCGACTCCGTTGTCAGAGATGTGGAAAGATGGGTCACGCAGCCAAAGACTGCAGGGGTGAAATAATGACTCAGCAACAACAACCTCAACAACAACGCCAGGGAGGAGTGACTAGAGCCTGTTATGAATGTGGTATGGAGGGTCAATACAGGAAGGATTGCCCACAGCTGAAGGGAGGAAACAAGGGCAATAATGGGGGCAATGCCAAGGGTCGTGCATTCGTGATCGGTTCCGACGAGGCAAGGGATGACCAGAATGTGGTTACTGGTACGTTTCCCCTGAATGGTTGTTTCGCTTCTATACTATTTGATACTGGAGCTGATAGGAGCTTCATTTCCAACCAGTTCATTATGTTCTTAGATGTAACCCTAGCTGTCATGAAACCTAGTTATGTTGTAGAATTAGCTGACGGAAAACTAATTGAGGCGAATCATATCGTTAAAGGGTGCCGACTAGGGTTATGTGGTCATGAGATAGATATAGACCTGATGCCTGTCACACTGGTAGTTTCGACGTAGTTGTGGGTATGGACTGGCTATCTAAGAATCAAGCTGAGATCATCTGTGGGGAGAAAATCGTTCGCATACCACTCCCTAGTGGTGAAATTCTATCAGTTCAGGGCGAAAGGAGTGGCATGGTCTCTGGAATCATCTCTTACATGAAGGCTCAGAAGTGTTTGCGTAAGGGTCATACCGCTTTCCTAGCCATGGTCACTGAAAAAGAAACTGAGGAAAAGAAAATTGAAGACATCCCAGTTGTACGTGATTATCCTGAGGTTTCCCCGAAGACCTACCCGGTCTCCCACCGCATCGCCAAGTTGAATTCCAAATCGATTTGGTACCGGGAGCTGCCCCTATCGCGAGAGCACCATACAGATTAGCTCCAAGGGAACTGCAAGAGCTGTCTACGCAATTGCAGGAACTATTGGATAAGGGTTTTATCAGACCTAGCTCATCACCGTGGGGAGCCCCAGTCCTGTTTGTCAAGAAGAAGGACGGAACTTTCCGCATGTGTGTCGACTACAGGGAATTGAACAAGGCAACAGTAAAGAATCGTTATCCTCTCTCGCGCATTGATGATCTGTTCGATCAACTACAAGGGTCGAGTTACTATTCCAAGATAGACCTAAGATCGGGTTATCATCAACTAAGGATACGAGAAGAAGACATTTCAAAGACTGCCTTCAGGACGAGGTATGGCAACTACGAGTTCATGGTTATGCCGTTCGGATTGACCAATGCACCAGCGATTTTCATGGACCTAATGAACCGAGTGTGCAAACCCTATCTAGACAAGTTTGTCATTGTCTTCATCGATGACATCCTTATATACTCAAGGAATAAGGAAGAACACGAAGCACACCTTAGACTGATTCTGGAGCTGTTGAGAGGAGAACAGTTGTATTCAAAATTTTCAAAGTGCGACTTCTGGATACGAGAGGTCCATTTCTTGGGCCACGTGGTCAATGAGAATGGGATACACGTTGACCCGGCAAAGATAGCAGCTATCAAGAACTGGGCTACGCCTAAGACTCCGACCGAGGTACGACAGTTTCTCGGGTTGGCTGGCTATTATCGACAGTTCATCGAAGGGTTCTCGAAGATTGCTCAACCTCTCACCGCATTGACTCATAAAGGCACTACGTACGATTGGGGTGATAAACAAGAATCTGCATTCCAGATTCTGAAGCAAAAACTCTATACAGCGCCAATTCTATCCCTACCGGAGGGAACCGATGATTTTGTAGTTTACTGTGATGCTTCTATACAAGGCCTCGGTTGTGTACTAATGCAACGCAATAAGGTGATTGCCTATGCATCACGACAACTGAAGATACATGAGAAAAACTACACGACACACGACCTAGAGCTTGGAGCAGTCGTGTTTGCACTCAAGATATGGAGACACTACTTGTACGGTACCAAGTGCACCATTTACACCGATCACAAGAGTCTCCAGCACATCTTTGAACAGAAGGAGCTAAATATGAGACAACGTCGTTGGGTCGAGTTGTTAAACGACTATGACTGTACGATCAAGTATCATCCGGGCAAGGCCAACGTAGTAGCAGACGCCCTAAGTCGGAAGGAAACCCCCAAGCCAAGACGAGTTCGAGCATTGCAACTCACCATTCACACCGGTTTACCCGACCAGATCCGCAATGCTCAACTTGAGGCGTTAAAAGATGAGAATTTGAAAGCCGAATCGCTACGAGGTATGGAGAAGCAACTGGAAACCAAGTCGGACGAAATCCGCTACTTCATGGATCGAACGTGGATTCCCTCGTATGGAAACCTACGAGAACTGGTAATGGACGAAGCTCACAATCACGGTACTCAATCCACCCAGGTTCAGACAAGATGTACCACGACCTGAAGGTTCTTTACTGGTGGCCGAACATGAAAGCAGATATCGCCACCTACGTGAGCAGATGTTTGACCTGCTCTAAGGTTAAGGTAGAGTATCAACGACCGTCTGGTTTACTCCAACAGCCAGAAATACCAGTATGGAAGTGGGAGCAGATATCTATGGACTTCATCACGAAACTCCCTTGGACTCCCAGCGGATGCGATACCATTTGGGTGATCGTGGATCGCTTGACGAAATCCGCACACTATCTGGCAATCCGGGAGACTGATCGTATGGAAAAGTTAACTCGTATCTACCTAAGGGAAGTAGTCTCTCGGCATGGTGTACCGATTTCCATTATCTCGGATCGTGACGCTCGATTCACTTCACACTTCTGGCAGTCTTTGCAACGAGCATTGGGGACGCGGTTGGATATGAGCACTGCTTATCACCCTCAAACCGATGGCCAAAGTGAGCGTACGATCCAAACCCTAGAAGACATGTTACGTGCCTGTGTCATAGATTTCGGCAGCAGTTGGGAAACTCACTTACCACTAGTTGAGTTTTCTTACAACAATAGCTATCACACATCGATCAAAGCTGCCCCATTTGAGGCACTGTATGGGTGTAAGTGCCGATCACCTATCTGTTGGGTGGAAGTTGGAGAAAGTCAACTCACCGGCCCTGAACTAGTGCACGAGACGACTGAGAAGATCGTGCAGATCCGTAACCGTATGGCAGTAGCCCGTGACCGACAGAAAAGCTACGCTGACAAGCGTCGCCGACCGTTGGAATTCCAAATAGGTGACAAGGTGCTTTTGAAAGTGTCACCTTGGAAGGGTGTGATTCGTTTCGGGAAACGCGGGAAACTAAGCCCTAGGTACGTGGGACCGTTTGAGGTTGTCAAACGGGTTGGCCCGTGGCCTACCAATTGAACCTACACGAAGAACTCCGTGGAGTACACGATGTGTTCCACGTCTCCAACTTGAGGAAATGCCTGGCAGACGAGACTCTTATCGTTCCGTTAGACGAGATACATGTGGATGAACAACTACATTTCATCGAGGAACCAGTGGAAGTCATGGATCGACAAGTCAAAACGCTCAAACATAGTCGTATCCCTATCGTCAAAATACGTTGGAACTCAAAGCGTGGACCAGAATTTACCTGGGAACGTGAAGATCAGATGAAGAAGAAGTACCCTCAACTGTTCCAAAATCAGGCATCTACCTCTTAGATACGCAGGTACTCTATTCAACATGCATCATAAACCGTTGAGCCTTGTACTTCCCCGTAAAACCACGTAACATGATGTACTAATTTTCGGGACGAAAATTCCTGCAACAAGGGGATGATGTGACACCCCGCAATTTCAGGCTAACACTATTCAAAACGTTGTCGTTATCATTGCCACATACACGTTAATACACGAAACGTATACAAACACCGCCACCGACATCGTTAAATAAATTATGATAAAATACTAACACGGGTGTTTGCAGAGGATTCACATAAACGTGATTTCCTAAAGAATCCTCTTAATTAACATAGCTCGCCCATCTACGTAGTTATTAACTGAAACAAATTTGGGAACTCGGTACCTAAGTGCAGGGGCTAAACTTGTCAATTGGCAAACTGGGGCTGAGTATAAATACCCACCCACCAGCCCAAACACCCTCACACTCTGCTCTTTCTCTCTTACGCTCTCTTCCTCTCCGTGTCTTCATCCTAGCACCAAAACCACCCGATTGAGCCCGTTTTGGCCGGCTAAACCACGCAACAGCTGAGAAATCACGTTCCCAGCAGGTAGGCGACCTCATTCATCCATTTTATTGCTCGTTTCACTGCTGCAAGTATGGGGTTCGGGTGTTAGGGTTCAACCCGAATGCATGTGGTCGTGGGGGTGCGTGTGAGGTCAATCAGCGTGTGCTTTCCACTTAGACATGTTAGGAAAGTGTTCCTGGAAGTCCTAATTGTGTGAAAATCGAGCACGGGACAGCCGAAGGCTGTTCAACCCGTCCAGCAGTCGCGACCTGCTGCAGTACGCGACCTGCTGCAGTACGCGACTGGGCCAGCCATGCGACTGAACCATGCGACAGGGTCCATCGTACGACTAAGCAGTGCGAATGGATTGGATCGTGCGATTGAGTCCATACGTAGCTGTGTAACATCCATGAGATCCACCTCCCTCGTATGGATGGGAGCTCTGTCTTGGGGAATTGGACACAGAGCTGTTGCCCCATCCATGAGATCCACCTCCCTCGTACAAGCCGGTAGGATTCTCTACAGTAAGCCTGAAGAAAGATCATTTGTTCTTCTTTGGACAGGTCTTCAGGCTCACCTTCGAATAACCCCTCCCGACCGTACAGCTCTGAGAGGTACTTGACCTGTCTTCCATTTTTGAGCTCAAGTGTTGTGATTTGCCTATATGCAAACTCATCAGGGTGTTTACCCTCTAACGACAAAATGAGCTCATTCCTACGGAAATTCTCAAGCTTCTTATAGACCAGACCCTTCCTAACCCCCTATTATCTAGCATTGAAAAGGGTGATTGGCCGGCTCTATAAGCTTTCTCGAATTCATCCACTATTTCCCAGGGTGTTATTACAATAGCCACAGAGATCTCTTCATCTACGATTCTCTTTAGCTGGCTTTTGTATCTCACAGGCATGTCCTTCTTGACTATCCTGTGAGCCACCCTTGGGCAGGCCAAGTTCTCACCCTCTCCCTTTCATATTGAAAGGTTTGTTTGAGGGTGAATAACCTCAGAGCTTCTCTCTGCATGTTTATTATAGAGGTGGTAGCAGTATAACATTTGTCAATGCTTTTCAGCATTTCCTCATCATGTCTTTTCTGCTGCTCCTCCTCTTCTAACTTAACCTTCACAGTGTCCTGCTGTGAGGTGGGATTGATGGTTTGTGGTTTGGCTTTGGGTAGAGGTATAACTGCTGAGAGTGGCAGGCTATCCTCCTCATCATCCTCTTCTTCATCTTGCAACCTCAGCACCCTTCTCTTCTTCTTCAATGGTGGATCATTGGCTGCGGGTTTTGGTGGTAAAGGAGTTGGTTTTGTGGGTTGTGGTTGGGTTGTTGGTGTGGGAGTGTTGGCAGGCACTGCTAGCAGCCTAGAGATAAGGGCTGGTTTGGTTAGCTTGACTAGCAGTGTCCTGTTCCCAGCACCGGCTTCAGATAAGGCCTCTGCGACCAGTCCCTTTGTAAACTCACCAGCCGAACAAATCTTGGTGGTTATTGCCAAGAGTTTGTCCCTGGTCCATGCCTTAACATCAAGGACTGGTCTGCCCAGGTACTTCGAAGTGAACCTACTCATAGCCTCAAGTTTTTGTCTTTCCTCTTGGCTATGAGTAGTCCATCGGTACTCAATCTCTCTCCTCTCCATATTCCTGATCTCTTGATCTAGCAAAGCAGTGTCCTTGTCAAAGCCTTGCCTGAACAGCTGCTCAATGACTTTGTTCATTGAACGGTTATGCTCAGCATCAGCCTCCTTGACAAGGGCTGCTAGATCAGGATCAGCCACCTTCTTTCCCTCTCCCTTATTCTTATCAGTGATACTGAAATCCTTTTGGATTTCAGCCACTTCTATCTGCTCTACCTCCCTCACTTTCCTCTTCCCCTTCTCCCTCACCCTACTACTCTCCTCAGCCAACTCCCTCTCTACCACCACCTCTTTCTCTGCCTCTTTCTCCTCCTCTCCCCTCTTCCTCTTGTCTTGCACTGATGTCTCCCCTTTTTGGTTGTATTGGTTGGGGTTTGACTATCAGCAAGAGCCTTAGATATGGCAACCTCCACCATGGGTTGTATATATGTGGGAAGCCTCTCATCAAGGGTTTGAATAACTATATCTTTAAGGATTGGTGTGATGAGAGGCAGGGATTTCTGGAGAATAACATCTAGCTGCTCCGGGGGTTCTGACCCTGAGAGCTAGTGCCAGAAACAGGGGCTGGTGGCTTAGTTTGTGGGAGTGGCTCAGTGTTTGTGAGACCTTCGGGTGAAGGTGCCATCTGTGGGGTAGTGGTGGCAGATGGACTTCTATCCTGAGTCATTTGAGCAAGCAGCTCTTTGAGTCTGCTTATCTCATCCTCAAGGATAGTGTTTTGAGCAACTACATCGTAGAAGAAGCTCAGATCATCATCAGCATGAGCTGAATCACCTGACCTCCTGACATTGTCAGGATGAACATGTCCTGAGTGTGGCTCAGTAATGACATGTGCCCCTTGTTCATGGTACTGGGGACTTCTGGCCTCAGGATTGGATCCATCATCGGCCATTGCCTCTGATGAGGTCTTAGAGATGTTACCAGCTTCACCCTGCTCAGATATTGATGCAGGGGAAGTGGCAGCCTCACCAGATTGTTCTCTCTCCCTAGCCACACTGGGAGAGTGAACTGATTCTCTGTGCTGTGGGCTCCGATCAGCACTTGTGCCCACCCCCTCTTCGGTTGTAGTCTCCCCAGTGGTAATAGGTTTCTGGGGAGAGGGTGGAGTGCTCAGATCAGTCAGCACTTTGGCTATAACCAATGTTGGGCTTAGTGGGGCGGTCTCCTCTGTATGTGGGCTAGAAGCAGTATGCACATGGGGAGGACTGTGCTCTTCAATGGCAGCCTCCTCAAGTGAGGAAGACCCCAGTAATGTGGTTGCCCCAAAATTGGTTGCATCAGGCTCCTGTTGAGAGGAAGCCTGTGCGGTTGTGGTGGGTGGAGTCGTGGTACCTGCTGGGAGAATCGAACCAGCAGGCACATCCTGCCTTTGTGTGGCAGGGGCATCCTCAGGGGACTCATCTCCCTGAGTAGCCTTTTTAGGCTTCTTTTGGCTTTTGGCTTGGTGGGGACTGTGGATTTAGAGGTGGAGGCTGTGGGTTCCAGCTGCGTGGGTTTTCGCAGCCGGCCAGCCTGTTTGAGTGTGGGGTCAGTGTTGTGCCTGGAGTATACCTCAGCTTGAACAGCCATGGCAGGGACCCCAGTGCCAACTAGTCCCTCAGCCTGAAGCTGGTATTCGATCATGGCCATTATGAACCGTGGATACAAGTTCCAACGGTTAGAAAAAGGTTTTGTGGCCATGTCCTTGAGTTCCAAAAATAAAAGATCAGTAAAATTTAAAGGTTGTTTCTCAAGGATAGAATACAATACCTGCTGCCACCTTGTGGACATCTGGTCCCACGAAGAGGTCTTTGGAGCCAGACAGACATTCACCATATGGAAGATCAAGCGTTGAGGGTCAGGGAAATGTTTCTTCAACAAGGTGGAGGCGGAGAGGTTACCCTGATAGTCATGGGATGTGAATGAAAGATCCAGGGTACCTTTGGGGTAGGAAGTTGGGTGAGTGGCATCCTCCAGCTCTAGGGTTTGTCGTATGGTGGCTGGAGTGATAACCACGGGTTTTTCATTGACGGAGGACCGGAGGGAGACCTCGGCATTCTGCTCTCCGGTTTGGACGGTCACATTTGTCCAAAACTCCGTCAAGGAGTCGGTGTATAGAGTGGGGTTCAAGAGAAAAGCCGTTTTGTATGGTGAGTCATGCATAAGATCAACGGCTTGGTGAAATTTGGGCCATAATGGCGATTTTGTAAGGTGGGCGACACAGTTGTGTCGAGGTTTCAGTTGCATGTTCGCCATTAATGGTGTATGGGAATTTCAGAGGTTTGTAAGGATTAGGTCAAGTGAGGAGTAAATGCTCTGAAGGTGGGGTATTTATAGGGTAGGGCAAAGGTTGAAAGAAAACTACTGAAGGTTTTGGTGTTAGTGATCAGTTGTTGTAACAGCTGATGACGTGGTTTTAACCTTCAGTGGTTGTAACATCTGAGGACTTGGTGTTAGCCTTCAGGAGTTGAAGCTACTGAGACCTTGGTTTTGTCCTTCAGATGTTGTGAACGTCTGAAGAGTTACTGTCAGTCTTCAGTAGTTATGAACTACTGATGACCTAGTATTCTTCTTCAGACGTTGTAACAACTGAAGACTTGGTGTTAGCCTTCAGTAGTTGTGAACTACTGAGATCAGTAGTTGTGAACTACTGAAGACATGGTATTGCTTCAGTTGTTGTAAACAACTGAGGACTTGGTGTTAGCCTTCAGTAGTTGTGAACTACTGATGTCAGTAGTTATAAACTACTGAAGACATAGTTTTGTCCTTCAGTTGTTTGTGTATGAAACAGCAGCTGTTGTTATCAGCTGATGTGAAATTACTCATCAGCTGTTTCCGTCAAATCAGTTGTTTCATACTAGCCTCGACATTTACTCATCAGCTCTTTGGCTGACTTTCAGATGTTTCATTGACCCTTCAGCTCTTGTGAATATTTGTGCCTTCAGCTCTTGTGATCAGATGTCAACAAGTGCTGATGAAATATTCTTCAGAGCTGGTGAACAAATTTAGTCTTCAGTATTTGTGTAAGATTACACATCAGTGCTTGTGAGCAAAATTTGTTCTTCAGTACTTATTTATTGAAAATCATACATCAGTAGTTGTAATCCACTTCACTACATCAGTTGTTTTTCAATAAATAATGTACATCAGTACTTTGAGTCAGTTTAGTCTTCAGTAGTTGTGAAAGAGCTGAAGACTAAATTACTCATCAGTACTTATATTTGACCTTTGCTCTTCAGTAGTTGTGAACTAAGAGTACCAGCATAGGTCAAATCATTCAAGCTGCAGCATACCAAGCCTTAGTACCAAATTTTGGAATGTGGCACTATCCAAAGGCTTAGTAAAAATGTCTGCAAGCTCATCAGCACTAGGTACAAACTTAGGATCAATCAGACCTTTCTCATAGCAATCCCTGATAAAATGATGTCTGATCTCAATATGCTTGGTCCTAGAGTGCTGGACTAGATTCTTAACAATACAAAGAGCAGAAGCACTATCCATTAATAATGGAGTCTTAGTCTCAGTAATGCCATAATCCAGAAGTGTAAGGCCCCGTTCCCGGGCACCTCACAGTTGGTCGTCATTACCCATAAAACATACATTTAATACAATTTAATAAAAACTATGCAGCGGAAACTTTAAATTTACTATAAATGCTTTTGCAAAGTAATACCACACCCGTTACAAAATTTCATTTGTTTGCATTACAATACAAAAACATTAACAAAAGAATGCCATCCCAAAAGAGCTGAGTAGCCGCCTCGTGCCATCCTCAGCAACACTACCTGCCAACTGGAAAATACATAAAAGTCAGCGTTGCTGAGTGAGTTCTAGTTTTGTAATAAAACATACTTATTTAAAAGTATCCTTTCGTGCATGCGTTCATACATCATACGTACACAGAGATAATATTCGTTATTATCTTCATCATTCGTTATTCATCGTTATCTTTAACTTCTCGTATGGATTCTGTCAGGCTTTACCCACTTCATAGCACTTGGCTATGATTACTGTGGTCAAATGACAAGAATCCCGTTCATACTTACTTGCACGCATTGAAAGGTGAATTGTACCAATACCATAGGCTACACCCCGAACGTTATTAGCTACCGGGCCGAAGTCAACATATGAACAACAAAACGTATGCCACGGTACTAGAGGTAAGCGGTAGAGGTACCATGACCATGGTCAATCACATAGAAGGACCAATCGCGTTATTCAATGCTTGCAAGACATAATTCGTTCGTTCATTAATGCATGTATTCATCATCATTCTTCTTTTCGTTCATTCGTTAATACATGCATTCATCATCATGTTCCTCTTTCATTATCTTTCACTTTACGATACATAATACTTCATTAATTCATTTCTCGTTATTCGTAAAGTTTCAGAAAGATAAGCATACACAGTCACAAGGAACATACACACATCATACATATTCATCTTACATTCATCATCATACGTAGCATCATCATATCATACCATACTTAACAATATTTTAATAATATTGTTAACAATAATATACTAATAATAATATTAGTAACAATTAGGGTTAATCATACTCATCATTATATGCATGAGACATCATCATTTATTAACCCTAGTCAACCCTGGTCAAACCTCGAACTACGGAATTACTTGAAATTCCTGAAAATTTCTAAGTGTTTAGGCGTTTTAGCCCTATTGGGCGTATAAGCCCTCTGGCCGTATGAGCACTATTAGCCGTATGAGCACTGCTGGACTTTTCACTTAACACTTAGATTTATCAACTGGTCTTACGACCACACTGTTGGTCGTATGACCACTGGTGGTCGTACCATCCCTGGACTTGGGAACATATTTGGATCATACGACCACTGTTGGTCGTATGAGTCCATACTTAGAAAATTTCATCATAGTCATACGACCACTGTTGGTCGTATGAGTCCTGTGGGTCTCATACTTAGAAAATATCACTTATTCATACGACCACTGTTGGTTGTATGAGTCCTGTTAGACTCATCAACACAAACCATATCTCCTAGTCATACGACCACACTGTTGGTCGTATGAGCACTAGTGGACTCATCAACCTGTAAATAATTATTCTAAGTCCCATTTTCAGACATATTTGCAACCTGTTCATGAGTCTATTCCATAATCCAAGTCCCAAGCATCATAATGCCTAACTCTAACATATACACAAGATTCTAGGCATAAATCTAGCATAAACATAAACATGCATACATTCAGTTCATACGGGTATCAGCATACATTTTATAAAAACATATATATGCATTTCCAGCCCCAAAATGTTTAAAAATCAGTAAAAAGGGGTCTAGAACTCACCTTAGCTGCTCTTCAAGTTCAAACCCTCTTGCTCGAGCTTTTCCAAAGGATTCGAAAGCCTAGATGTGTTTAAAACACACAAACCCGAACACACATACACATAAGAACATGCATTTCTCGGTTTCTTAGCTCAAACACAACTTAAAAACATCAATTCTTACCTTGAATCTGATTTCTTCTTCTTTCCCTCTCTAGAATCGAAGCTCCTGCTGTTTTCTCTCTCTAAAAGTCGAATAAAAGTGTTATGCAGAAGGTAATGGGCGGCCATGCCACCTTTTTACCAACTTTATAAGATTTTTATTCCTTTTTACACCTTTGGTCCCCCAACTTGGGGTTGACTTCCCTTTTCCTTCTTTTCTTTCTTTCTCTTTATTCCTTTATTTCTTGCTAATAAAATACGGGTGTTACAAGTCCACCCCCCTTATATAGGTTTCGTCCCCGAAACCTGTCATTCTTCAAACAGCTGTGGGTAGTGCTGTCTCATCTCTTCTTCAGTCTCCCACGTAGATTCGGATCCCTTCCTGTGCTTCCACTGTACACGCACAAGAGGAACCACTTTATTCCTCAACCTCTTTTCTTTACGGTCAATGATTGCCACTGGTTGCTCCACGTAGTTGAGCCGTTCGTCTACTTCAATATCCTCCAGTGGTACAACCATGTCTTCATCAGCTAAGCACTTCCTCAGATGAGATACATGGAATGTGGGATGAATTCCACTTAACTCATCCGGCAGTTCAAGTCGATAGGCCACCTCTCCTACTCGTGCGATAATTCGGAAAGGTCCTATGTACCTCGGGCTTAGCTTGCCTCTTTTCCTGAATCTAATGATTCCTTTCCAAGGTGAGACCTTCAACATAACTCGGTCACCAACCTTGAACTCAATCGGTCTCCGCCTCTTGTCAGCAAACGACTTTTGCCTATCTTTCGCCGCCTTCATGAAGGCTTTGATCTTTTCTAATTTCTCAGTCGTTGCTTCAATCACCTCAACACCTCCCAATTCCTTCTGCCCAATGTCTCCCCAACATACGGGCGTCCTACATCTCCTACCGTATAGCATCTCGTATGGTGGCATGCCAATACTGGCATGATAGCTATTGTTGTACGAGAATTCTGCTAACGGCAAGTGATCATCCCAACTTCCTCCAAAATCGATCACGCATGCCCGAAGCATGTCTTCGAGTGTTTGGATCGTCCTCTCAGACTGACCGTCCGTCTGAGGGTGATATGCTGTACTAATGTGTAGTCTCGTCCCCATCGCATCATGAAATCTCCTCCAAAACTTGGAGGTAAACCGGGTGTCACGATCAGACACAATAGACACCGGCACACCATGACGAGCTACAATTTCTTTGATGAACAGATCCGCCAATCTTTCAGATGAGTACGTCTCGCGGATCGGTAGGAAGTGGGCACTCTTCGTCAGGCGGTCAACTATCACCCATATTGCATCATACCCTTTAGGGGTACGTGGTAACTTCGTGATGAAATCCATGGTGATATGCTCCCACTTCCACTCGGGTATATCCAACGGTTGGATCTTCCCGTAGGGCTTCTGGTGTTCCGCCTTCACTTGTAAACAAGTCAGGCACTTACTTACGTACTCCACTACGTCGCGTTTCATACCCGGCCACCAGTAATCCTTCTTCATATCGTGGTACATTTTGGTAGCACCGGGGTGAATGGAGTATCGAGTCTTATGGGCCTCGTCCATGATTCTTCCACGTAGATCCCCGTATCGAGGAATCCACATTCGCCCAAATCGGGTCTTAACACCAAGAGTGTTCTCCCCCAATTCCGTAACTAGGCCTCTCATCCTTTCGGAGTTAAGACGATCTTCTTTCAAAGCCTCGTCTTGAAACTCCCTAACCTGTGTCATCACATCGGCGGTCATGATCAGCTGATAAGCCTTCACCCGAATCGGTTCAGGCCTTTCTTTTCGGCTAAGGGCATCAGCCACCACATTGGGCTTGCCCGGATGGTAATGGATTTCGCAGTCATAATCCTTTATGAGCTCCAACCATCGCCTTTGCCTCATGTTTAAATCCTTCTGCTCGAAGAAATACTTCAAGCTTTTGTGGTCTGTGAAGATAGTGCACTTTGTCCCGTATAGATAGTGCCGCCAAATCTTCAACGCAAAAACCACCGCGGCTAATTCTAGATCGTGTGTGGGATAGTTGACTTCGTGGGTCTTCAGCTGTCGAGATGCGTAGGCTATCACCTTTCCACGTTGCATCAACACACAACCTAGCCCAGAATAAGATGCATTCGAATAGACCACTGAGTCTTCACTTCCCTCAGGCAAAGTCAAGACAGGAGCTTGTGTTAGTCTTGCCTTCAACTCCTCAAAAGCCGTCTCCTGTTCTCGACCCCACACGAATTTCACGTCCTTACGAGTCAATTTTGTCAAAGGTGAGGCTATCTTTGAAAAGTCTTGAATAAATCTTCTATAATAGCCCGCCAATCCCAAGAAGCTACGAATCTCAGATGGCGTCTTTGGTGATTTCCATTGCATCACAGCCTCAACCTTTGCTGGGTCCACCATTATTCCTTCTGCATTCACTACGTGACCCAGAAATTGCACCTCGCGTAACCAAAAGGCGCACTTGGAGAACTTGGCGTACAATTTCTCCCTTCTCAACGTTTCCAATACCTCCCGAATATGCCCGGCATGCTCTTTTTCACTTCTTGAATAAATCAGAATATCATCGATGAATACAATTACTGATTTATCCAACATTGGTCGGCACACTCGGTTCATCAAATCCATAAAAGCAGCCGGCGCATTGGTCAACCCAAAAGACATGACAAGAAACTCATAGTGACCATAGCGCGTACGAAAGGCTGTTTTAGGGATATCTTGTTCCTTCACCTTTAGTTGATGGTAACCCGATCGAAGATCTATCCTTGAAAACCAACTGGCACCCTGAAGTTGATCAAACAAGTCATCGATCCTTGGTAAGGGGTATCTGTTCTTCACCGTCAGCTTATTCAGCTCGCGGTAGTCGATGCACATCCTCATACTACCATCCTTCTTCTTTACGAACAGAACCGGAGCACCCCAAGGTGAGATACTCGGTCGGATAAACCCCTTATCCAGCAGCTCCTGCAACTGCTCCATCAACTCTTTCATCTCCGTCGGAGCCAAGCGATACGGTGCTTTTGCGATAGGTTGGGCACCCGGTACCAGGTCGATCTGGAATTCGATCTCTCGGTCAGGTGGCAATCCCGATAAATCTTCGGGAAACACGTCTGGAAAGTCACACACCACTGGCACATCGCATAGCTGTGGTGTTGGCGTCTCTACATTCTTTACATAACATAAGTAGGCGCTACATCCGCGCCTCATACACTTTCCCGCCACCGCCATCGAGATCACCTTCGGAATCGTCGTAACTCGATCGCCATAAATTGTCACCGGACTTCCGTCGGTCGCCGTCAGTCTAATCACCTTCTTTCGGCACACGATATTCGCTTCGTAGGTTGCTAACCAGTCCATCCCTAACACTACATCAAATCCTCCTAGGGGCATCACATGTAATCTAGCAGCAAACCTATGACCTTCTAACTCCATGGTACAGTCCTCTATCACATCAGTAACTCTAGTGGACTTACCAATAGAAGTTTCTACATAAAAAGGCTCACTAATGCATTTGCTACTAACAGGCAATTTAGCACAGAAAGTAGCAGAAATGAAACTCCTACTAGCACCAGAGTCAAATAACACAGAAGCAAGAGTTTGATTTACTAGAAACGTACCTGACACCACATCGGGGTCCGTCCTAGCCTCTTCCTGCGTCATGGTGAAAGCCCTAGCCTTTGCCCTTGGTGCTTCTCCTCCCGTCTTCTTCTCCCCCGAGCCCTCAGCCCTCGGCTTCTTGCAATCTCTGCTCATATGACCACTTTCCCCACAGTTAAAACACTTGCCCATCCGACAATCCTTGGCCATATGTCCAGTCCTCCCACACTTGAAGCAGATGTTGTACCCCCACTTGCACTCCCCTGAGTGCTCCTTTCCACACTTACCACACTTCTTCACCCCAGCTCCAGACACGACCACTCGGCGGTCATCCACCCTTGCTTTCTTGTTGTTTGTCGAAGCATCACCCCGACCAAATCTCTTCCCTTGCCAGTTCTTCTCTCCACATCCTTTCTTGCTTCCCTCAGCCTTCACCAAAGCAGCACGTTCATCGAATAACCTTCCCGCCAAATCCACTGCCGACCTGAAAGTGCTTGGTCGGGCAGAAATCAAGTGCCAACGAATTTCAGCTGGCAGCCCCTGAATATACCGGTTGATCTTTCGAGACACCGGCGTCACCTGCTCCGGCACCAACAGCGCCAATTCGTTAAACTTGGTGGTATATTGTTGGTGGGTCATCGTCCCCGCCTCCAACTGCAGGAACTCTCTCTCTATTCTATCCATTTCCCGACGAGGACTGAATTCCTCGATCACCAGCCTTTTCAACTCAGCCCACTTCATCTTCCCTATAGCCCTGCTACCCTCGGCTTGGACTATATTTTTCCACCAGCATAAAGCCGACCCTGTGAAAGAGTGGGTAGCAAACTTCACCTTCTTGTCCTCCTGGTAATCACTAATATCGAGGACAGCTTCCATTTCCATCACCCATTGGTGAGCATCAGTACAGTACCAGACCCATCAAAAGTTGGGGGCTTGCACCTCATGAATGCCCCGTAGTTACAACCCCGGGCGGTCTCCCGTAACTGTTCTTCTTCCTCTTCCTCTTCATCATCGGATAGTACCGTCTCTGCTTCTGTCTATTGTTGTCTTCCTGAGGACCGATTCCTCCCTCGTCTATCGTCTTCACGTACTGCCTTTATCACTTCAGTCACTACAGACGGTAAGATCGTCTGCATGACTTGGTGCACCTCCTCGATCACCGTCTCTTTCACCGAGGCTCTCACATTATCACTCTCATCCACTCCCCCCCAGGGAGTAGTATTAGGTCCTTCGGGAACCTTCTTCTCTTGTCTAGGCCTACCTCTTGTGGCTCGTGGTTCCGCACCACTTCCGCCACTGCCTCCACCAATTGGGGCTTTAGATGATCTACCACCGACCATCTTCTATCACACTGAAAGATTTAAACACCAACACGGTCATTCAAGGAAATAGCTCAGTTTATGTCAAGTACAGTAAGTCCCTAATTACAGTGGCCAGTTGTGATTAGCCACTTACTCTACTCTTCACACCCCGAGCGTTACCTGTCCTGACTACATTAGTATCTAAGTCTAACAGTACACATAAACACATAACATGCGCACGTAACACTGGTTAACTTTTAAGAAAATACCTGATGGCACGCAGCTACTCAGATGGCATTCTCATTCTCCCTGTCCCATTCTCAGTTTAAGTTTTAGGTTTGTTTAAAAAAAAATTTACCCATTTCACTTAAACTTTGGCTCTGATACCAACTTGTAAGGCCCCGTTCCCGGGCACCTCACAGTTGGTCGTCATTACCCATAAAACATACATTTCATACAATTTAATAAAAACTATGCAGCGGAAACTTTAAATTTACTATAAATGCTTTTGCAAAGTAATACCACACCCGTTACAAAATTTCATTTGTTTGCATTACAATACAAAAACATTAACAAAAGAATGCCATCCCAAAAGAGCTGAGTACCCGCCTCGTGCCATCCTCAGCAACACTACCTGCCAACTGGAAAATACATAAAAGTCAGCGTTGCTGAGTGAGTTCTAGTTTTGTAATAAAACATACTTATTTAAAAGTATCCTTTCGTGCATGCGTTCATACATCATACGTACACAGAGATAATATTCGTTATTATCTTCATCATTCGTTATTCATCGTTATCTTTAACTTCTCGTATGGATTCTGTCAGGCTTTACCCACTTCATAGCACTTGGCTATGATTACTGTGGTCGAATGACAAGAATCCCGTTCATACTTACTTGCACGCATTGAAAGGTGAATTGTACCAATACCATAGGCTACACCCCAAACGTTATTAGCTACCGGGCCGAAGTCAACATATGAACAACAAAACGTATGCCACGGTACTAGAGGTAAGCGGTAGAGGTACCATGACCATGGTCAATCACATAGAAGGACCAATCGCGTTATTCAATGCTTGCAAGACATAATTCGTTCGTTCATTAATGCATGTATTCATCATCATTCTTCTTTTCGTTCATTCGTTAATACATGCATTCATCATCATGTTCCTCTTTCATTATCTTTCACTTTACGATACATAATACTTCATTAATTCATTTCTCGTTATTCGTAAAGTTTCAGAAAGATAAGCATACACAATCACAAGGAACATACACACATCATACATATTCATCTTACCTTCATCATCATACGTAGCATCATCATATCATACCATACTTAACAATATTTTAATAATATTGTTAACAATAATATACTAATAATAATATTAGTAACAATTAGGGTTAATCATACTCATCATTATATGCATGAGACATCATCATTTATTAACCCTAGTCAACCCTGGTCAAACCTCGAACTACGGAATTACTGGAAATTCCTGAAAATTTCTAAGTGTTTAGGCGTTTTAGCCCTATTGGGCGTATAAGCCCTCTGGCCGTATGAGCACTATTAGCCGTATGAGCACTGCTGGACTTTTCACTTAACACTTAGATTTATCAACTGGTCTTACGACCACACTGTTGGTCGTATGACCACTGGTGGTCGTACCATCCCTGGACTTGGGAACATATTTGGATCATACGACCACTGTTGGTCGTATGAGTCCATACTTAGAAAATTTCATCATAGTCATACGACCACTGTTGGTCGTATGAGTCCTGTGGGTCTCTTACTTAGAAAATATCACTTATTCATACGACCACTGTTGGTCGTATGAGTCCTGTTAGACTCATCAACACAAACTATATCTCCTAGTCATACGACCACACTGTTGGTCGTATGAGCACTAGTGGACTCATCAACCTGTAAATAATTATTCTAAGTCCCATTTTCAGACATATTTGCAACCTGTTCATGAGTCTATTCCATAATCCAAGTCCCAAACATCATAATGCCTAACTCTAACATATACACAAGATTCTAGGCATAAATCTAGCATAAACATAAACATGCATACATTCAGTTCATACGGGTATCAGCATACATTTTATAAAAACATATATATGCATTTCCAGCCCCAAAATGTTTAAAAATCAGTAAAAAGGGGTCTAGAACTCACCTTAGCTGCTCTTCAAGTTCAAACCCTCCTGCTCGAGCTTTTCCAAAGGATTCGAAAGCCTAGTGTGTTTAAAACACACAAACCCGAACACACATACACATAAGAACATGCATTTCTCGGTTTCTTAGCTCAAACACAACTTAAAAACATCAATTCTTACCTTGAATCTGATTTCTTCTTCTTTCCCTCTCTAGAATCGAAGCTCCTGCTGTTTTCTCTCTCTAAAAGTCGAATAAAAGTGTTATGCAGAAGGTAATGGGCGGCCATGCCACCTTTTTACCAACTTTATAAGATTTTTATTCCTTTTTACACCTTTGGTCCCCCAACTTGGGGTTGACTTCCCTTTTCCTTCTTTTTCTTTCTTTCTCTTTATTCCTTTATTTCTTGCTAATAAAAATACGGGTGTTACAAGAAGTTGGTTCTGAAGCCAGAGTATTTGAGAGGTACAGCTTGCAGCAGCAATATACTCAGCTTCAGCAGTGGATGTAGCAATTGATGTTTGTTTCTTACTCTGCCAAGAAACTAAACAATTGCCTAGGAATTGGCAACCACCAGAAGTGGATTTTCTGGTGACTTTGCATCCTGCATAGTCACTATCAGAGAAAACAACTAATTTGCATGAATGCCCAGCTGAATACCAAAGTCCTAGTGATTGGGTACCTTGCAGATATCTAAAGATCCTTTTGACTGCAATCAAATGGGATTCTTTAGGTGCAGTCTGAAATCTAGCACAAGCACATGTTGAAAACATGATGTCTGGTCTAGAAGCTGTAAGGTACATCAAGGACCCAATCATACATCTGTAAAGGGTTTCATCAACCGCTTTACCTTTCTGATCAACATCTAGTTGTGTGATGCTGCTCATGGGAGTAGAACAGGGCTTACAGGTTTGTAAATCAAACTTATTCAACAAGTCTTTGGTATATTTGGACTGATGGATGAAGATTCCATCATCCTGTTGTTTAATTTGCAAACCTAGAAAGAACTGTAATTCTCCCATAGCACTCATTTCAAATCTTAGCTTCATAAGCTTTGTAAAATCATCACACAACTTTGGATCAGAGGATGCAAAGATGATATCATCAACATAAATCTGAACAAGGAGCTTATGTTGTCCCACAGTCTTGATGAATAAGGTTTTGTCAATGGTGCCCCTAGTGAATGTATTCTCAAGAAGAAAGGTTGAAAGTGTCTCATACCAGGCTCTAGGTGCTTGCTTCAGCCCATAAAGAGCCTTATCAAGCTTGTACACCCAATCAGGATGTTTATTGTCCTCAAAGCCTGGTGGTTGACACACATAAACCTCTTCTTTGATTTTTCCATATAGGAAGGCACTTTTGACATCCATTTGATAAACCTTAAGACTGTGAAAGGCAGCATAAGCTAAGAACAGTCTAATTGCTTCTAGTCTGGCCACAGGTGCAAAGGTCTCATCATAATCGATTCCTTCCTCCTGTGCAAACCCTTGAACAACCAGTCTGGCCTTGTTCTTGACAATTTGGCCCTTCTCATCTGTTTTGTTCCTGAATACCCACTTGGTGCCTATAGCACACTTACCTTTGGGTAATGGAACAAGCTCCCACACTTGCTGTTTCTTGAATTGAAGTAGCTCAAGCTGCATAGCTTCCACCCATCCATTGTCTCTTAAAGCAATATGATAGTTCTTTGGTTCTTGCTGACTGATGAAGAGAGCATAGAAGCAGAAGTTGGACAATTGATTCCTGGTTGAAACTCCAGCATGGATATCACCAATGATTTGTGAAGTGGGGTGATTCTTGAGCTCTTGATAAACTATAATATCTGTGCAAGTGTTTGTAGACCCATCAGCAGCAACAGATGGTGATGGAGATTCCTGAAACCATGTAGAGGATGGCAGCTCAAACGAAGTAGAGCAAGCAGAAATCTCATCAGCATTTGTAGTGGATGGAGCTGCTGAGGCTACAGGAGCATCAGGTTCAGTAGAATTAGGCAGGTTGTCACTAAACCTGAAGAGGTGAGTACTGACTTCATCATCTTCAGTACCACCAGGTGGAGATCTGTTGACAGGCTCAATAGATGGAGGTTGATAAGGAACATATTGCAGTATGTCCAGATCAAACAGCTCCACAGGGTTTTGTGGAATCTTGTCCTTTGGAGATTCATTGAACTTAACATGCAAAGTTTCTTCAACCCCATGGTTCTACAGTTGAAGACTCTGTATGCTTTGCAAGTTGATGAATAACCAACAAAGTACCCTGCATCCACCTTACTAGCAAACTTATGGAGTGGGTTGCTAGTGTTGAGAATGAAACAAGGACACCCAAAGGCTCTAAAGAATGAAATAAGAGGGGCCAAATGATGAAGAACTTCATAGGGAGTCTTCATCAACCTCTTATTTACTAAGGCTCTATTCTGTACATAGCAAGCTGTATTGACAGCTTCAGCCCAAAAGGTCAGTGGCAGCCCTGAGTCAGCCAACATTGACCTTGCTGCTTCAATGAGGGTCCTGTTCTTTCTCTCCACCACTCCATTTTGCTCAGGAGTTCTAGGAATGCTAAACTGCCTTCTAATTCCCTTGGACAGGTAGAAGTCATCAAGTGTGTGGTTTCTAAATTCTGTTCCATTGTCACTCCTCACACACTTGACCTGTAGGGAATACTGCTTTTCTACTTGTAACACAAAGTTCATTATTGTCTTTGCTGCTTCATCCTTGGAGTGCAAGAAGAAAGTCCATACAAACCTGGAGTAATCATCCACAATTACCAGGCAGTATTTCTTCTTTGCCATGCTCATTACTCTGACAGGACCAAAGAGATCCATGTGCAGAAGTTGTAAGCAGGCAGTGGACTTTGGTTCTTCTATTGAAGGGAATGAAACTTTGTGTTGTTTTCCTTTCAAGCAAGCAGTGCAGTCATCTTCACACTTGAACTCCTTCAGAGGCAATCCTCTTACTAAACCATGGCTTATAAGCTGATTCATGTTCTTGAAATTAACATGACCCAGCCTTCTATGCCATAGTGTAGACTCTTGAGGAGATGCCTTGGAGAATAGGCAAGGATGGCCTTTTAGATCCATCTTTTTGGAAAGATCTAAGGCATACACTCTTCCTGTCCTGTTGGCCTTCAGGAGAGTGTGTTCATCCAATGCCTTGTCAATCAAACTCAGAACTTTGGATGACAGAATCCTACAGTTCTGGCTTGTGAAAAGGGCAACATGGCCTTTGTCACACATTTGACTGACACTCAAGAGGTTGTACTTGAGATTCTCCACATGGTTAACATCATCAAACCTTATTTCCCCGTTGGAAACAAAGCCTTTTCCGACGATGTAACCCTTTGCATCATTGCCAAAAGAAACAAATCCCTTCTTTTCTTGAGAGTAGTCATTAAGAAGGGAGCTGCTTCCAGTCATATGCATGGATCCTCCACTGTCTACATACCAGATGCTTCTATGGCATGTTGAAGAACCTCGCAAACACAACCATGTGTTAGTTAGTCTTGGAGACCCAAACCTGCTTGGCTTTGGGTCTGTTCTCAGCTACAGGTGTAGCACTAACAGGTGTGTTGTGAGTGACAGCTTGAGGTGAAGAAGATGGTACAGAAGAGGAACCCTTTGGCTTGGACTTCCTTTTCTGTGATTTCAACATAGGAGCATCTAAGTGGTTGACTCTTCCAACTAGCTGCTGAACCATCATCACCAATTGTGTCTGATTCTGTGATAGGGCTTTCAGCTCTTCAGACATATTGGAGTTTGCTGATGATGAGTTCCTATGTTGTACCATCTTTTTCTGAGCAACCTCAGCTGTTGCCTGAGTAATCCCTACCTTCTTGGATTTAACTTTGGGCCTAGGGATTTCAGGCTTGGATGTTGCCAGTACAAACATGGTTTCAAACTCATTCTTCATTTTATTGATGCTCTCAGTAATTTGCTCCTTCTGTTTGAGTTTGGAACCCCTTTTGTACCAGCAATCATTAGTAAGATGATTGAACAAGCCACATATCTCACATGGCTTTTTCTTCATCTTATGCTGATCATCAGCTGAAGAGGATTTAACTGCTGAAGACTTGTTCTTCAGCTGTTTGTCATCAGTACTAGCAGTTTTCTTCCTAGTGACTGCTTTCCTGGTATCCTCTCTAGCTGTCTTCAAACCTTTCCTACTGTTAGTTTTCTTCTCTTTAGTGCTAACAGTATTTGAGGTTGGAACTTCAGATGTTGTCACTTGCTCTCTAGTACCTTCAGTACTACTAGTGACAACACCTGAGTTGATCAGCCTTTTGGTCATGTGATAATCTATCTCTGATGATGCTGATTCAGAGGATAGTAAGTCACATGATGAGAAGGATTGGTTATTGCTCTCCCCGTCAGATTCAACTTCTGCTCTTGAAATGAAGTCTGTGGGAGGAGCAGTGTGATTATAACCAATGCCAAACTTCACATTGGAAGCTGTTTGCTTGCTAAGAAGCATTTCAAAACCCTTGCAAGATTGCACCCATCGATCACACTCAACTTGGGTGGTTGCAAGAGTTTCCTTGAGGTCCTTGTACTTCTCTAGAAGTACGTCTTCCCTAGCTTTACTATCTTTGATTTGGCAGTTGAGCTTGTAAATCTCATCATTTTTATCTTTTAGAGCAACCTCAAAATCAGCTTTTCTTTTGGAAATAGTGTATCAAGCTCAAGATTTTTATCTATTAAAGCTACATTTGCTTCTCTAATAGAAGCAAATGCTGCTATGCATGACTCTGAACAAAGCTTGGCTTTTGCCTCAGTGGATACCTGAGATGAGGCATTGGATGATGACCCTTCAGCAGAATCAAGGGCCATCAGAGCAAGATTTCCAAAAGGTTGATCACCACCATGTTGACCAGCACCTTGGAGTAGTGGTTCCTGACCAGATAGCTCTTCTGGTAGACTACTCCAGTCAACAGCAGTTGGGGTGAAAAAGCTTTGTTGTTGAGGTTGTGTGTGGTGATGAGATTGGGAAGAATGAGGCTCTGGAAGAGCATGAGGTGGTTGAGCCGGGGGTGCTTGAGGTTGACCAGGCTGAGGCATGTAGTAACAGGGGTAAGGATAAGGCATATGACCCTGTGGCACAAAATAAGCAGGTGGTGCTTGTGCTTGAGATGGATGGGGAGAACTGTAGGAAGGTTGCCCTTTGTGCTGTGAGCTATTGCTGGGAAAAGTCACAAAGGGTGCAGATGAGTTAGATCCAGATGATCTACACTCTCTTGCAAAGTGTCCAAGCCTTTGGCACTTGTGACACCTCAACTTGCTCTTGTCAAAACCAACTTTGGTTTTGCCAGAGAGTCCTGGGAATTTCCTACCAGTTCTTTTGTAGAACTTCTGAGAGCGGATATTTATCATTGCCATTTGGTTCAAAATATCCATCTCTTCCAGATCATCATCTGGAATGCCCTTCAAATCCTCCATCAGAAAACACAAATTGTCACCACCACCTCCTGAACTACTAACACCAACGAAAGCTTGTTCTGAGTTGGTAGAGAAATCGATATGCTCATCATAAGAACTTTCTGATGAAGCATATTCTGACTCATGACTTATCAAGGCAGCATTACCTTGGACAAAGTCATCAGCGAGCTTGCTAGAAGAGGACAGCTTCCTCTTTTGCTCTACCTCTCTCTCAAAAGTGAGTAGCTTCCCATGAAGTTGGGTGAGAGATAGAGTGTCCAGGTCAGCACTGGAGCGTAGGACAATGGTATATGTGTCCCATCTCTCAGGAAGTGACCTGAGGAACCTGTTGTTCATCTGGCTGTTGGTGTACTCTTGTTTGACCATCTTCAGCTCAGAGATCAAACAAGAGAACCGCTCAAACTGCTGGGTCAGAGTCTCACCCTTTCTATATGAGAAAGTCTCATATTGTTGGGCGAGGATTTCCCTATTGTTTGCTAAGACCGAATCAGTTCCTCCAAATTGTTCCTTTAGAGCAACCCATAGGTCATGAGCAGACTCATGATGCAAGAGCCCTGAATATATCTCGTTTGGAATGGCCATGGCTAAAATTCCATGGGCTCTAGCATCAATTTCAAACAGCTTTAGATCTTCGTCCGAATACTGTTCAGGTTTCTTCGCAACCTGTTCATTAGATTCCGGGACGCTCACCATAGGCTTGTATGGCCCATGCACCACTGACTTCCAACAACCAGCACTGTTGACAGCCAAGTGGTGCAGCATACGTCTTTGCCATATGTTATACTCGTTCCTAACTAGCATCGGAGGCTTGGTTGCGGAACCAGTATTGTGAGGATCATTGGTTGGTGTTGTCATCTCAGGGTTTGGTCAAGAACAAGTTTAAACACGACAATCGTAACTCAAAACCACCAAAAGACCTCAAGATTTTGGCCGGAAACAGCAGAAACTCACTCTCTATGGCTAACTTCTTGCAAATTGCTAATTCGATCAAACTGAGAGATCAAAAGAGCAGTTTCAAATGATCAATGGTAAGATCGATCAATGATTAACCTGCTCTGATACCATTTGACAGGATCTCAGCCTCTCGTGTTGATCAATTAGATTATGTTTGCAGCGGATTTAGCACATTAATTAGCAATTAAAGCAAGAACATAAAAGATATTGCAATTAAAGCATAAACATAGAGAGAGAAGAGTTCTGCGAAGCAATAAATGTTCTAATGGTCGCACGTTTCGGCATTTAAAACTGTATGGCTTGCCATCCTTATATAGGAGGCAAAAGCATGGTGGTGATGTCCTTTTCTGACATCACTGAATATTCAAATTACAGCTGTCAAAACATAAAACTACTGAAGATGTCAACAACTGACATCTTCTTACAAAAGTTCCTAAGTGCTGACAAAAGTAAACTACTGAAATCCTACAACGACTGAAGAACAAACTCTTCAGTCGTTTATAACTACTGATACTATAACAACTGAAGAACATGCTCTTCAGTTGTTGTACAACTACTGAAACAAAATAAACTACTGAAAAAGAAAAACCACCACAACAACTGAAGAAGACTTCTTCAGTTGTTGTGACAAACTCTGAGTCTTCAGTACTTGGTCTTCAGACTTGGCTTCAGATGATATAACAACTGATGACTTCAGTAGATATCATCAGTTGTTGTCTTCAGTCTTTGTCTTCAGACTTTGTGCTTCAGTAGAAGGTCTTCAGTTCTTTAGTTCTTCAGCTTTTGATTCTTCAGTACTTGTCTTCAGTACTTGAAGTCTTCAGTACTTGTAAGATCAGTACTTCAGACTTTAGTACTTGGTCTTCAGTACTTAGGAGTCTTCAGCTGATATTCTTCAGTTCTTTGATCTTCATACTTTGTTCTTCAGACTTTGTCATAACAGCAGAAGGCTGGAGCTAAGATGCTCTCGAGTTTGACATTCAAGCAAGAGAACACAATAGCTGATGAGAGTCTTCAGATGTTCTCGAGTCTGACATTCAAGCAAGAGAACATTGTAACTGATGGGAGTCTTCAGCAGTTGTAGCAGTGGCATGTGGGACTTATAGGTTTTCCTGATCTTGGCTCATTGGTTCTTTTGGTCCAACAGAATTGAACCAGACACTTCCACGATTGGAACACGAAACTCTTTCCTAACACACACGACAAGCTTAACAATGACAAATAAAAAGAACAATACCTCAATCTCTCAACTCTCTCACACTTGTTACCATTCCCAACATATCCTATCCCCTACACTAGCCCGAGCAGTAGATGAGGGGCCAAATTGTCTTGATTCCCGTTATCATCTTAACCAAATCACTTGTACAACCTTAGTACAACATTAGTTATTCGACTCTTGGTGTAACAATATATCTTTGATACTTCTATCATTGATAACACTCGGTACTGGACAAGGTACGCTATCTCGAATAGGGGGAACCATGTGTGACCATGCAAAGCAAATTAGAATCACGGGTGCACAGGTAATTGTAATTTTCGTGCATGAGAATTCTGGGAAACTCTATTTGGTGATAACGGTTATGGTCAGTACAAATCCTCAATTTCATATTTGGAGGCATAAGGCCTCGGATCCTCATATAGCTTCACTATCGTTATGCAGACAGACCCTTCCTTCTTACTAGCATGATACAATTTATTATTGTCAATAATTATTATCTGGTTATTGATTAATATGTGTTGTGAATTGAAGAAATCTTGTCTGGAAGAAGAGCGGGACGCACGGGTGGACGAGGAAATATCACCCTGACTCAAGCCAAGCTGAATGCTATCATCAATGAGCGCGTGGCTGATGCGCTTGCAGCTTATGAGCAAGCCCGCAATCAGGACCAGAACGACCAGAATCCAAATCAAGGAGGTCCCACAGTCTGTACCTTCAAGATGTTTATGGATTGCAAGCCTCATTCTTTCAGCGGCTCTGAGGGTGCTGTCACATTGCTTCGCTGGCTAGAGAAACTCGAGTCAGTGTTTGCCATGTGCAACTGTCCTGATGGAAATCACGTCAAGTACGCCTCCGGCACATTGGAGGGACCAGCCCTGACGTGGTGGAACTCACAAGTCCAAACTTTAGGGCTTGGTGCTGCTAATGGTATGCCATGGGATGACTTCAAGGTTCTGATGCAAGAAGAGTACTGCCCCAGGAGCGAAGTCCAGAAACTAGAGGCAAAATTTTGGAATTTAAAGATGGTTGGTTCTGACATTGAGGAGTACACGACTCGTTCGCACAAGTTGGCTGCATTATGTCCTCAGATGGTGACTCCGGCCTACAAACGGATTGAAAAATACATTGATGGTCTAGCTCCTCAGATCCAGGCTAGTGTGATGGCTGCTGATCCTGTCACTATTCAGCACGCCATCCGACTGGCTCATAAACTCACGGACCAGGCAGTGGCACAGGGCACCTTGCCCAAACGTGGCGCTGCTTCTGGTTCTTCTGATCACAAAAGGAAATGGGACGGCAATAACAACAACAAGTCTTCAAGCTCCAACAACACCCAACAACAACAAACCAAAAAGTTTGACCCTTCAAGAAGCTTCAACAATCAGAACAACAACTATGGCCAGGGATCGAGTAGTTACGCGGGCAAGAATCCTATGTGTAACCGGTGCAACTTCCATCATCATGGCCCGTGTGATCGACTCCGTTGTCAGAGATGTGGAAAGATGGGTCACGCAGCCAAAGACTGCAGGGGTGAAATAATGACTCAGCAACAACAACCTCAACAACAACGCCAGGGAGGAGTGACTAGAGCCTGTTATGAATGTGGTATGGAGGGTCAATACAGGAAGGATTCCCACAGCTGAAGGGAGGAAACAAGGGCAATAATGGGGGCAATGCCAAGGGTCGTGCATTCGTGATCGGTTCCGACGAGGCAAGGGATGACCAGAATGTGGTTACTGGTACGTTTCCCCTGAATGGTTGTTTCGCTTCTATACTATTTGATACTGGAGCTGATAGGAGCTTCATTTCCAACCAGTTCATTATGTTCTTAGATGTAACCCTAGCTGTCATGAAACCTAGTTATGTTGTAGAATTAGCTGACGGAAAACTAATTGAGGCGAATCATATCGTTAAAGGGTGCCGACTAGGGTTATGTGGTCATGAGATAGATATAGACCTGATGCCTGTCACACTTGGTAGTTTCGACGTAGTTGTGGGTATGGACTGGCTATCTAAGAATCAAGCTGAGATCATCTGTGGGGAGAAAATCGTTCGCATACCACTCCCTAGTGGTGAAATTCTATCAGTTCAGGGCGAAAGGAGTGGCATGGTCTCTGGAATCATCTCTTACATGAAGGCTCAGAAGTGTTTGCGTAAGGGTCATACCGCTTTCCTAGCCATGGTCACTGAAAAAGAAACTGAGGAAAAGAAAATTGAAGACATCCCAGTTGTACGTGATTATCCTGAGGTTTTCCCCGAAGACCTACCCGGTCTCCCACCGCATCGCCAAGTTGAATTCCAAATCGATTTGGTACCGGGAGCTGCCCCTATCGCGAGAGCACCATACAGATTAGCTCCAAGGGAACTGCAAGAGCTGTCTACGCAATTGCAGGAACTATTGGATAAGGGTTTTATCAGACCTAGCTCATCACCGTGGGGAGCCCCAGTCCTGTTTGTCAAGAAGAAGGACGGAACTTTCCGCATGTGTGTCGACTACAGGGAATTGAACAAGGCAACAGTAAAGAATCGTTATCCTCTCTCGCGCATTGATGATCTGTTCGATCAACTACAAGGGTCGAGTTACTATTCCAAGATAGACCTAAGATCGGGTTATCATCAACTAAGGATACGAGAAGAAGACATTTCAAAGACTGCCTTCAGGACGAGGTATGGCAACTACGAGTTCATGGTTATGCCGTTCGGATTGACCAATGCACCAGCGATTTTCATGGACCTAATGAACCGAGTGTGCAAACCCTATCTAGACAAGTTTGTCATTGTCTTCATCGATGACATCCTTATATACTCAAGGAATAAGGAAGAACACGAAGCACACCTTAGACTGATTCTGGAGCTGTTGAGAGGAGAACAGTTGTATTCAAAATTTTCAAAGTGCGACTTCTGGATACGAGAGGTCCATTTCTTGGGCCACGTGGTCAATGAGAATGGGATACACGTTGACCCGGCAAAGATAGCAGCTATCAAGAACTGGGCTACGCCTAAGACTCCGACCGAGGTACGACAGTTTCTCGGGTTGGCTGGCTATTATCGACAGTTCATCGAAGGGTTCTCGAAGATTGCTCAACCTCTCACCGCATTGACTCATAAAGGCACTACGTACGATTGGGGTGATAAACAAGAATCTGCATTCCAGATTCTGAAGCAAAAACTCTATACAGCGCCAATTCTATCCCTACCGGAGGGAACCGATGATTTTGTAGTTTACTGTGATGCTTCTATACAAGGCCTCGGTTGTGTACTAATGCAACGCAATAAGGTGATTGCCTATGCATCACGACAACTGAAGATACATGAGAAAAACTACACGACACACGACCTAGAGCTTGGAGCAGTCGTGTTTGCACTCAAGATATGGAGACACTACTTGTACGGTACCAAGTGCACCATTTACACCGATCACAAGAGTCTCCAGCACATCTTTGAACAGAAGGAGCTAAATATGAGACAACGTCGTTGGGTCGAGTTGTTAAACGACTATGACTGTACGATCAAGTATCATCCGGGCAAGGCCAATGTAGTAGCAGACGCCCTAAGTCGGAAGGAAACCCCCAAGCCAAGACGAGTTCGAGCATTGCAACTCACCATTCACACCGGTTTACCCGACCAGATCCGCAATGCTCAACTTGAGGCGTTAAAAGATGAGAATTTGAAAGCCGAATCGCTACGAGGTATGGAGAAGCAACTGGAAACCAAGTCGGACGAAATCCGCTACTTCATGGATCGAACGTGGATTCCCTCGTATGGAAACCTACGAGAACTGGTAATGGACGAAGCTCACAAATCACGGTACTCAATCCACCCAGGTTCAGACAAGATGTACCACGACCTGAAGGTTCTTTACTGGTGGCCGAACATGAAAGCAGATATCGCCACCTACGTGAGCAGATGTTTGACCTGCTCTAAGGTTAAGGTAGAGTATCAACGACCGTCTGGTTTACTCCAACAGCCAGAAATACCAGTATGGAAGTGGGAGCAGATATCTATGGACTTCATCACGAAACTCCCTTGGACTCCCAGCGGATGCGATACCATTTGGGTGATCGTGGATCGCTTGACGAAATCCGCACACTATCTGGCAATCCGGGAGACTGATCGTATGGAAAAGTTAACTCGTATCTACCTAAGGGAAGTAGTCTCTCGGCATGGTGTACCGATTTCCATTATCTCGGATCGTGACGCTCGATTCACTTCACACTTCTGGCAGTCTTTGCAACGAGCATTGGGGACGCGGTTGGATATGAGCACTGCTTATCACCCTCAAACCGATGGCCAAAGTGAGCGTACGATCCAAACCCTAGAAGACATGTTACGTGCCTGTGTCATAGATTTCGGCAGCAGTTGGGAAACTCACTTACCACTAGTTGAGTTTTCTTACAACAATAGCTATCACACATCGATCAAAGCTGCCCCATTTGAGGCACTGTATGGGTGTAAGTGCCGATCACCTATCTGTTGGGTGGAAGTTGGAGAAAGTCAACTCACCGGCCCTGAACTAGTGCACGAGACGACTGAGAAGATCGTGCAGATCCGTAACCGTATGGCAGTAGCCCGTGACCGACAGAAAAGCTACGCTGACAAGCGTCGCCGACCGTTGGAATTCCAAATAGGTGACAAGGTGCTTTTGAAAGTGTCACCTTGGAAGGGTGTGATTCGTTTCGGGAAACGCGGGAAACTAAGCCCTAGGTACGTGGGACCGTTTGAGGTTGTCAAACGGGTTGGCCCGTGGCCTACCAATTGAACCTACACGAAGAACTCCGTGGAGTACACGATGTGTTCCACGTCTCCAACTTGAGGAAATGCCTGGCAGACGAGACTCTTATCGTTCCGTTAGACGAGATACATGTGGATGAACAACTACATTTCATCGAGGAACCAGTGGAAGTCATGGATCGACAAGTCAAAACGCTCAAACATAGTCGTATCCCTATCGTCAAAATACGTTGGAACTCAAAGCGTGGACCAGAATTTACCTGGGAACGTGAAGATCAGATGAAGAAGAAGTACCCTCAACTGTTCCAAAATCAGGCATCTACCTCTTAGATACGCAGGTACTCTATTCAACATGCATCATAAACCGTTGAGCCTTGTACTTCCCCGTAAAACCACGTAACATGATGTACTAATTTTCGGGACGAAAATTCCTGCAACAAGGGGATGATGTGACACCCCGCAATTTCAGGCTAACACTATTCAAAACGTTGTCGTTATCATTGCCACATACACGTTAATACACGAAACGTATACAAACACCGCCACCGACATCGTTAAATAAATTATGATAAAATACTAACACGGGTGTTTGCAGAGGATTCACATAAACGTGATTTCCTAAAGAATCCTCTTAATTAACATAGCTCGCCCATCTACGTAGTTATTAACTGAAACAAATTTGGGAACTCGGTACCTAAGTGCAGGGGCTAAACTTGTCAATTGGCAAACTGGGGCTGAGTATAAATACCCACCCACCAGCCCAAACACCCTCACACTCTGCTCTTTCTCTCTTACGCTCTCTTCCTCTCCGTGTCTTCATCCTAGCACCAAAACCACCCCGATTGAGCCCGTTTTGGCCGGCTAAACCACGCAACAGCTGAGAAATCACGTTCCCAGCAGGTAGGCGACCTCATTCATCCATTTTATTGCTCGTTTCACTGCTGCAAGTATGGGGTTCGGGTGTTAGGGTTCAACCCGAATGCATGTGGTCGTGGGGGTGCGTGTGAGGTCAATCAGCGTGTGCTTTCCACTTAGACATGTTAGGAAAGTGTTCCTGGAAGTCCTAATTGTGTGAAAATCGAGCACGGGACAGCCGAAGGCTGTTCAACCCGTCCAGCATTCGCGACCTGCTGCAGTACGCGACCTGCTGCAGTACGCGACTGGGCCAGCCATGCGACTGAACCATGCGACAGGGTCCATCGTACGACTAAGCAGTGCGAATGGATTGGATCGTGCGATTGAGTCCATACGTAGCTGTGTAACGTGCGAATGAATGCATGCGATTGAGAGTCTGTGCGACTGAGTCAACCGAATGAATGTGTGTGACTGAGTAACACCCGACTGAAGGTCCAATCGTACGAATGAAGGTCCAGTCGTACGATTGGTTGTTGAGTCGGGTGAATTGGTGATGTGTGGCATGATTGAATGCTAAGTCGTACGAATAAGGGTTCAATCGTACGAATGAAATTGATTCGTACGATTGAAGGCCCATTCGTGCGAATGAAGTGTCCAGTCGTGCGTCTAGCCTTGTTATGCGATTTGAGTCATCGTTAGCAAATTCTTCTGGTGTGCGAGGTGTCTATCGTGTGATGATAAGTTAACATCAATAAAATGTCATTTCTTGACCACAAAGATTAAAGTCAACACAATCAACAAGCACATACTTTTACGATCTAAAACAACCTAACTGTTTACAACTAACAAAAACCTGTTTGGGAACTACATAAGGTCTGATACATGTATGCCTGCTTGTGTGTGTGTGTGTCACCCACGACCAAGCCCATGCGACCCGACCCGACTAAACATGCCTATTAACGCTGAACACAACATTAACGCTTAACATGACTGTCAATAGGTGTTTGACAGCGCTTTGTAAACAACACTTGGGAGACCTTCATCCTACATATTTATTACATCATCTGTGAGTTTCACGGCCCCTATTTTACTCTCTTTCCTTTTGGGGGAGAAAACATGCAAAACAGATTTACTTAAATGGTTGTAGTATTATTGATATCGCTTGTTACGTTAGTGCCACAACATGTCCTGACACACTCGAACCGTTAGTAATGGGATTAGCGAGGTAATTTTGGGTAGTACTACTGGGTCTGATAAACCCCGCCCGGGCTAGTCGTGCTAGCTTGATTGGAGGTCAAACAGGTGCTTGATTGACCTAACGCATTTGTCACGGTCTTGCGAGACGTGACGGGATACAACAAACACATATAGAACGTAAACAGTCAGCTTCGGTTCGAAACGCTAAGTAACAAGAACATAGGCTAGCTACCTAACGATATGCTCTATATACTAAACCATTGAAACGCAAACTACCGAACGCTTACAAACACATTTATTGTTGAATAAACCTGTGAACTCACCAACTTTATGTTGACACATTTTAGCATGTTTTCTCAGTTCACAGGAATGCATAAGCACAAGATGCACGCTAAGGAAACGCACCCAGGACATGCATTCATCTATTACATTTTCAGCATTGAACAATTTGTCTAAACATGACTATTGTAACTGTAATGTAATGGATTTACAAATTATGTACTCGCTTCCGCACTATTGTAAACCTTGTTTATATTCTTTTGAATGAAGTCAAATGTTTATTTTAAATTCATATAGTGTCGTTCGATGTGACTGTGTCTGAGATCCTGGTATGTCACACGCCTAACGGTAAAACCCCGTTCGTGGAAATTGAGGGTGTGACACACACAAGCCTTGTCAGCATTCTTGATGAAACCAAATTTCTTGATCTCTTCATCAAAACATTGATTCCAACTTCTCAATGCTTGTTTCAATCCATAGATTGATTTCTTTAACTTGCATACTTTATTAGGAAGTTTTGGATCGACAAAACCTTCAGGCTGAACCATATAGACATCTTCCTCAAGATATCCATTTAGGAAAGCGGTTTTGACATCCATTTACCACATCTCATAATCATAATGAGCAGCTATGGCAAACAATATCCTTATAGACTTTAGCATCACCATAGGTGAGAAAGTTTCATCATAGTCAACCCCTTGAGTTTGAGTGAAACCTTTTGCTACAAGTCTTGCCTTGTAAGTATCCAAGCTTCCATGCATATTCGTTTTCTTCTCAAAACCCACTTGCATCCAACTGGTTTGGAGTTAAGTGGAGACTCAACCAATTCCTAAACTTGGTTGTCATACATGGATTGCATCTCTACATGTCACACCCTCAATTTCCACGAACGGGGTTTTACCGTTAGGCGTGTGACATACCAGGATCTCAGACACAGTCATATCGAACGACACTATATGAATTTAAAATAAACATTTGACTTCATTCAAAAGAGCATAAACAAAGTTTACATTAGCGCGGAAGCGAGTACATAATCAGTAAATCCATTACAGTACAGTTATAATAGCCATGTTTAGACAAAATGTTCAATGCTGAAAATATAATAGATGAATGCATGTCCTGAGTGCGTTTCCTTAGCGTGCATCTTGAGCTTATGCATTCCTGTGACCTGAGAAAACATGCTAAAATGTGTCAACATAAAGTTGGTGAGTTCACAGGTTTATTTAACAATAAATGTGTTCGTAAGCGTTCAGTAGTTTGCGTTTCAATGGTTTAGTATATAGAGCATATCGTTAGGTAGCTAGCCTATGTTCTTGTTACTTAACGTTTCGAACCAAAGCTGACTGTTTACGTCCTATATGTGTTTGTTGTATCCCCGTCACATCTCGCAAGACCGTGACAAATGTTAGGTCAATCAAGCACCCGTTTGACCTCCAATCAAGCTAGCGCGACTAGCCCGGGCGGGGTTTGTCAGACCCAGTAGTACTACTCAAAATTACCTCGCTAATCCTATTACTAACGGTTCGAGTGTGTCAGGACATGTTGTGTGTTTGCACTAGCGTAACAAGCGATATCAATAATACTACAACCATTTAAGTAAATCTGTTTTGCATGTTTTCTCCCCCAAAAGGAAAGAGAGTAAAATAGGGGCCGTGAAACTCACAGATGATGTAATAAGTATGTAGGATGAAGTTCTCCCAAGTGTTGTTTACAATGCGCTGTCAAACACCTATTGACAGTAATGTTAAGCGCTAATGTTGTGTTCAGCGTTAATAGGCATGTTTAGTCGGGTCGGGTCGCATGGGTTCGGTCGTGGGTGACACACACACACACATGCAGGCATACGCATATCAGACCTTATGTAGATCCCAAACGGGTTGTCGTTAGTTGTAAACAGTTAGGTAGTTTTAGTTCGTATAAGTATGTGCTTGTTGATTGCGTTGACTTTAATCTTTATGGTCAAGAAATGACATTTTATTGATGTTAACTTATCATCACACGATAGACACCTCGCACACCAGAAGAATTCGCTAACAATGACTCGAATCGCATAACAAGGCTAGACGCACGACTGGACACTTCATTCGAACGAATGGGCCTTCAATCGTACGAATCAACTTCACTCGTACGATTGAACCCTCATTCATGCGACTCAGCATTCAGTCGCACCACACATCACCCATTCACCCGAATCAACAACCAATCGCACGAATGAACCTTCATTCGTGCGGTTGAACCTTCAGTCGGGTGTTTCTCAGTCGCACACATTCATTCGGTTGACTCAGTCGCACACACTCCCAATCGCATGCACTCATTCGCACGTGCCAACCCAGTCGCACCACCCAGTCTCCCGATGGGCCCAGTCGCATGACTCAGTCGCATGACTGGCCTAGTCGCGAAGTGCAGCAGATCGCGACTGCTGGACGGGCTGAACAGCCTTCGGCTGTCCCGTGCTCGATTTTCACACAATCAGCTTCCAGAAACACTCTCCTAACATGTCTAAGTGATGCACACGCTGATTGACCTCACACGCACCCCCACGACCACATGCATTCGGGTTGAACCCGAACACCCGAACCCCATACTTGCAGCAGTGAAACGAGCAATAAAACGGATGAACAAGGTCGCCTACCTACTGGGAACGTGATTTCTCAGCTGTTGTGTGGTTTAGCCGGCGAAAACGGGCTCAATCGGGGTGGTTTTGGTGCTAGGACGAAGACACGGAGAAGAAGAGAGCGTAAGAGAGAAAGAGCAGAGTGTAAGGGTGTTTGGGCTGGTGGATGGGTATTTATACCCAGCCCCTGTTTGTCAATTGACAAGTTTAGTCCCTGCACTTAGGTACCGAGTTCCCGAATTTGTTTCAGTTGATAACGACATAGATGAGCGAGCTATGTTAATTAAGAGGATTCTTTAGGAAATCTCGTTTATGTGAATCCTCTACAAACACCCGTGTTAGTATTTTATCATAATTTATTTAACGATGTCGGTGGCATGGTTTGTATACGTTTCGTGTATTAACGTGTATGTGGCAATGATAACGACAACGTTTTGAATAGTGTTAGCCTGAAATTACGGGGTGTCACATCATCCCCTTGTTGCAGGAATTTTCGTCCCGAAAATTAGTACATCATGTTACGTGGTTTTACGGGGAAGTACAAGGCTCAACGGTTTATGATGCATGTTGAATAGAGTACCTGCGTATCTAAGAGGTAGATGCCTGATTTTGGAACAGTTGAGGGTACTTCTTCTTCATCTGATCTTCGCGTTCCTAGGTAAATTCTGGTCCACGATTTGAGTTCCAACGGATTTTGACGATAGGGATACGACTATGTTTGAGCGTCTTGGCCTCTCGATCCATGACTTCCACCGGTTCGTCGACGAAATGTAGTCGTTCGTCCACATGTATCTCGTCTAACGGAACGATAAGAGTCTCGTCTGCAAGGCATTTCCTCAAATTGGAGACGTTTGTCACAATCCGAATTGGGCATAGCATCATGGTATGTAGTTGGCTCATTGGAGTCAATCTCATAGCATCCATCAATGAAAAATCCATATATTTCAGGTGGAATGCTAACTCTACCAGATCTATGAACGTTTTGTGTGTATTGATCAACCTCTTGATCATCATCAACAACCTCTTGTTGACAGCTAGTGTCAACCAAACGTGTATCGGCTTGTGGATTTAGATCTTCATCAAATTCCCTTGTTCTATACATCACTCCTTCCATAAGGAACTTGGCTTCCGAGAACTCTGCCCTTCGAGCAATAAACTCCTTTTGCTTTGTTGGATCAAAGAAGTAGTATCCTATACAGTCTTTGGGATATCCAACAAATATACACTTAGTGGATCGACTTTCAAATTTGTTTTGGGTGTTAAGCTTAACATAAGCTTTACTACCCATACCTTTAAATGTGATAGCGATAGAACTCTTTCCATGCCATATTTCAAAAGGTGTCGAACCCACTTTCTTGGTTTGGGCCATATTCAAAATACAAGCCGTGGAGAGTAGTGCGAAAACCCGAGATGATAAAGGTGGTGAGCTCATAGCCTTAATGAATTGAACCATATCCAAATAGGGTTCAGTTTCTCCTTTATCAGAATGAAGAACTTAGATAGTTATGTAGAGTTGATTTTCTACTTCATTATTGAAGATTTTGAACATTTCAAAAGCTTCATTCTTATGTGTCATCAAGTGCACATAATAATAGCGACTGTAAACGTCGGTAACAGTAATGAAGTATCTTTTCACCAATCTTTGTTATTGTCTTAAAAGGACCATATACATCCAAATGTATCATTCCTAATAAGTCTTTTGGTTCACACTTATCAAATGAAACATTTTCATTTGTTTCCAAAAGACCATTCTTTTGAAGTGTTTGAATCCAATTCTCGTTTATGTGACCAAGATGACAATGTCAAAGATAATAATAACTTAAACCGATTTTAAGTTTCTTGGTGCTTAATTTGTATAATGAGTTATTATAGGACGAATTATCTTGACCAATTCATGAATATCATTAAAAGGCATATCCTTAAAGTGAAATACATCATCCATAAAACTTAATACCATTATATACAAACTTAAATCATGACCATATTGTTTTAATAGGAAACATTAATTATGTTCCTAGTCAAACTAGGTGCATACAAAAGGTTTTGATAACTACTTCCAAACCATTTGTAAGTCTCAAAATAGAGTTTCCCTCTTTGAAGTGCACATTTCTTTTGAACCCCTTTGCAACAATTGCAAGTATGAGTCTCACATCCGGTATCCAATACCCATGTGTTTGAAGAAATGACATTTAATACAATGTGAATCATGAAAATTGTGTTCGAGGTTTGCCTAGCATCCCTCTTAATTTTCAACTCCTTGAGATAGGAGGGACAATTCCCTTTTATTTTCCTATCTCTCCATGCTCAAAGCATGGATCGTTCTCCTTTACTTTAGGCTTCATAAGCTTAGGTTGTTGAGGTTTTGCTTTAACCTTTGTTTTGATGTATTCCTTTCTTTTGGCAATAATTGCCTTAGAATCGAGATTGGCCATTTCTTATAGTCTCCCTCATTGATCGAGAGAATAGGCAGAACCTCTCTACCCATCCCTGCCTCGGTTTCTTTGAGCATTGCATGAATTTCACCGATGCTCTTGTCCCATCCGTTCATATTACAGTTTATTATGAATGTCTCAAACCTTTAGTTAGGCAATCAAGGATCAAATCCTTGGCCAACTACTTTGAGACAGGACAGTTAAGCATCTTGAGGCTATCAATGTGGCTTTTCATCTTAAGAATATATAAGATGATATCGATTGGGTTTCTTCCATGTGACATGCATAAAGTGCTTGAACCGTTTCCAAGCAATCTTACTAATATTTGTTGAAGGAACATTTCCTTCAACTAGATTATCATGTCATATGCCCTATGATGTTCCAAACCCTTTTGGAGTTCGGGAATCATATTCCCAACATGAGGTAGGAAACTTGCACAGAATCCTTAATGAGCTTAAGCCAATCGTCAAAAGGGCTTAACATCAACAGCGTTGGTTGGTGAGACATGGGATCGTCAAGGACATAGGCTTTACTCATTTTGATAACAATTCTCAGTGACAGGGTATGGACGGTCATGGTGGTAGCATTATTGTTTGCGGCCACTCTACAAAATTTACAAAGTTCTTATTAGTATTTCTTAAAATTTTATTTTAATTATTAATACCCTTTTATGTCTCATAGACAATTAATAATTAAAATCTAGAATCCAATGTTACATTCAAATAATGGTTAGGTGACCTTTATCCCATTATTTAATTTAACAAGGTAGTCAATATTTGGCAATTGCAACCTTTTGCAACTTCTAGCCTTTATGGGATCGGTTAAACGTCTTATGTTTGGTTAGCATGTTTAATCCCATCAACACCACTGTACGCCATGCTTCGGTGACCCTATGCATATGGTTTCCAATTCAAGTCATCCTACTGACACACACGTGTGAGTTTTCACATACAAGCGGTTAGGTGACCTTTATCCCACAAGTATGTTAGACTCACCTCAAACACACAAGTTCCCTATAAGTGGTTAGGTGACCTTTATCCAATAAATAGTTCTCAAGTGATTCGAGTGTCGTGTAAAAGGATGGTGTTAAACTTGTTTCAAAAGGGATTTTTTTGGTTTTCATTAATTCTAGTTTTTGAAAACTCTATATACCTTGTATTTGCATGCTTTCAAATGCAAGGTATCCTATGGTTTATTTTTAATAGGACCTCTTTTATTAAATCATTAATCATTTTAATAACCTTTTATTAACCACTTAATGATTAGAAACCATAAATTTTCAGCTTGTTAAGAAAAGTCTATTTACCATATGATTGTATGCATTCAACCATATGGTATCCTATTGGTTCTTTTAAATAAAACCCAATTTATTTTACAAACCATTAATTCCTTTTATAGGACCATTTTATTTATGCTTAATGATTTGAGAATCAATTTCTTGTTATAGCTTGTTTTAATTGACGGTTTGTTAATCACATCCAAATATTCAAAACAAACATCATCATAAGCATTCAACCAAGCATAAACAAAACATTCACATATGCATAACAAAGCATACTAAGTTGAGCACACTTGTTTAGCCAAAACAAGTGTGTCAAAAGGTCTTGTCCTAAGGGTTAAGAACATGACACATGGTTGACAAAAGGACTCCCACTTGAATCCACATCTTCAAGCATCCTCTTTGTCTATCTTTTCTTCAAATCTTGATCTTGAGCATCCTTACAAAATATGTATCCTAATACAATTTTTCTAGTAAAAGAAAAACTCCTAATCTATTTATTACAAACCATATGAATAAATAAATTACAAGACAAGACTTAAAACATAAAATTGAATTATTACATAGCCAAATGAATATAACATGACAACCAATCAATCAATTCACATGGTCAAGGCTTTGTTATGCATAACCAAAACAACATACCCAAACATTTACTATGTCACGATTTAGGGCAACCCCTTTTTGACCCATGTTTTTGGCCAACATAAACCAAGAACAAATGGGTTTAGTCCATACAAACAAATATCTTATGATCTAGATTTTTAAAGATCCTTACATGCATAAAGTAACATCTTTAAAACCAAAAGGGGGGTGACCATTTTAGCCCTTTTATTCTCGGCTATATGGTGTCAAACACCACAAAACCGTGAACAAGCATGTATTATACATGTATGCATTCGTATAAGTGGCTCTTGATGCCATTGAAGGGATTTAACATGTTTATCAAAGCTCATATAACCTTGTTTATATGAAAAACGCAGCGGATTTTAGTTTTAAAACATGTTAATAAGATGGTTATTAAACCCATTTAATAAGCAACCCCAAACCATGGATCATTATACAAATGCATACAATGAAAAACAACATAAGATATTTGAAATGTACAACCTTTGTAGCTGCTCAAAATCAAACTTTGTGAGGTGAGAAGATGAGTCTTGTGGTTGAGTCTTCAAGCAAGAAAACCTCAATAGGTGATACCCCAAGCTACCAACAAAAACCCTTTTGATGCTAGGATGCACAACACCAATTTCAAGCTAAAAACCCACTTGAAAACTGAAAATTTTCAGCCTTAAGGGAGACAAGGAGAATTGTTTTGCAATACTTTTTAGAGAGTGGTGTGTGTTTGCATGTGTGAATGCATATGTAGTTGTGTTAGTGCATATGGCATATTACTTAAACAATTGGAAGGAACTTTTTCAGCCCCCTTGGACCGAGAAATGCTGCCACTTATAGGTGGTTTTCTCTTTTTTTTATTTATTTTTACAATCCAATTTATTTAAGTAAAGCCCCAAAATAAAACTTGTAACATTTACATTTTATTTTGTACACTCAACTAACTCTAACATGACATTAATTAAAACCTAATTTAATTAACTTGTAACATCTTATATGTCATGTTATCCATTTTATTTTTATAATTGTTAATTAACCATTAAATAACAATTATAAAGTAATCTCTCAAAATAAATAAACCCAAGTTATTTATTAATTGCTCAAGTACATTTATTTAGAAAACCAATTTTTCTAAATGTTTCGTGTTGTTATTTATTTAACTGATCAAATCAATAAATAAATATTGCAGGTGTTTGTCTAGCTTGTTATTGGGTATGACCCGACTTGGATCATATCACACTAGCCACATCAATTTAATATGTATCTTGGGCAGATCGAATCCTACAGTTTATAAGCTGAAAAATATGTTCATTAGATGACCATATTAATGTGTAAAACAAACCCAAAGAACAAAGGATCATTTATGTGAATTAGCAAGCTATGAACATATGTAAAACTACATAAAATCACAGCTACATAGAGCTGTGAAACTACCTTACTGCAGCAGCAAAAAGTCGACCAAAATGATGTTGGAATGATGCTGAAAATGGCCAAGACTTCAAGAGTAGAAGTCCTCAAGCTTGTATACCCCAAGCCTCATTGCAAACACCTTCTTTTTAGGAAGATTTTACACCAAGAACAGCTTCAAAATTGCTCCAAGAAACCCTCTAATGCTGCTGCCTATTTCCGTAAATAGAGAGAGAGGAAGAGCTGAATCTTTGGTTGTGTTGCATGTTGTGAATAATGAGAAGGAGAGTCACTATATGCTAGTTAGTGGAGATGGTCAACCAAATGCATGTGTGTTTCTCTAAGAGAATAACTTAGTGGAGAACTATGCATGTGTGTCTCCCATGTGTGTCTCCCATGTGTGTCTCCCACTCAAAGACCCCAAAGGGGACGGTTTTCTTGTTTAAAAAACAAGGTTTTTCTTTTAATTAAACATACACTCACATGTCTAGTCTTTTAACAATTAACCATTTAATCGTATAAGTAGTATACTCTCATTATTATTTGGTGTTATACAACTAATTTAAATAACACTTCAAATAATATTATTGAACAAAGTATCCTAATAAATTGTTCCATCTCATATGCAACTTATTTAGAAAACACATTTTCTAAATTGGTGTAAATATTTAATTGCATGATCATATCATCAATTAAATATTAATTGGTGTTTGCTAAGCTTGTTATTGGGTATAACCCGACTTGGATCATAACGTACTAACCACATCAATATTCTAAGTGTCTTGGGCACATAGAATCCTACAATTTGTCTAATTCAAAGTGTTTTAAAATCAAAGTGTCTAAAATTCTTGTTTTCATTTGTGCAGATGGCTGATTTAAAATTTGAGCCAAAGCATAATATTGCTGCTCTGCTAAATGAAGATGTTCAAGATACAGTTAAATATGAGGAGATGATTAGATTTTTACTGAGGACAAAGTATGTTTATGCAATGTGTTACCAGCCTATGATTTACTCAAGAATGATAAACAAATTCTGGAACACAGCCTCAGTGGAAATAGATGATAATGGAAGGAAGGTTGTGAGGGGGTTTGTTACCAATGATAGAATGGTAGATGTATGAGAAGAGTCTATCAGATTTGCTCTAAGATTAGGATATAATGATCCAGAAGACATGTCTGAGCTGTCTTTTAATGAATGCAGAAACACATTCATGGAAATGGGTCATCCTGATCATTTTCCTAAGAAGCAATTCTTCAGAGCAAGAGTTTATAATCATTGGAAGCTTTCAAGCTACATCTTTCAACATTGCATGTCCCAAAGGAGTGCTGGATGGAATTCATTTCCAGTGGACATTACATCTCCAATAGTAGCGATTGCTACTAATAGAAGATTTAATATGGCAAAGTGGATTCTACATGGATTTATCTTTAATTTGGAAAAAGGTATCAGGAACAAGTATCTGATGTATCCAAGGTTCCTACAAATGTTCATAAATGAAGAATATCCAGATTTCCATGTCTATGGTGTTGGTGGTGATATCTTAGAACTTGAGCATATGACTGAGATATCATACAAGAGATTGGCCATGATCACAGGTGCTTCAAATGTACCTATGTTTCAATATATGAGGGATATTGCTAATGATGATGTGGATATCAACATAGATCACTTCCACTTGATAGAAGGCGAACCAGTGGATCCTGCTGATCTTGTTGACGATATTCCTCAAGTCATATTTGATGATGATGATGAAGACAATGATGATAATGATGATGAAGGTGATGATGATAATGATGAAGATCATGATGACGATAGTGAAAGTTCCTCAAGCAGTGATAGTGATGATGATGATGCTGGTGATGCTGCTGAAGCTCATCAAACAGAGAGCAGTGAGAAGACTGTTTTAGATCATGGTGTTGAGACACATGATGCTGGTGAAGGAACATCTGATAGAATGATTCAAGATGAAGATATGACTGAAGCTCGAGGTGATGAGGAAACAGATGCTAATATGCATAGAGAAGATGTTCAAAATCAAACCTTTGATTTGATTTCATAGATGCTATGTTATCTGAGCCAGTATTTCAAAGCTCCACTCCAATAGAAGATGAGGAAAGTCCAGTTGCTACAACACACAATGTGTCTGTACAGACTGCTGACATTATTGATGTGGATGTGCTGGAAAAGTTGAAAGAAACTAATATGGCTCAAGAAAAGGAAATTGCTGATTTGAAAGAAGAAAATTTGAAGCTTAAAGAAGTTGCTCAAAAGAAAAATGCTGAGATTGAAGCACTTGTCAAAGAGAAAGATGAGAATTTAAAAACCTTTGAGGTAATGATTAGAGATTATGACATAATGGAGGAAAATTCAAAAAAGTCAACTAAAGAGCATGAGGCTTTGAAATAGGAGTTAAGTAAATTGAAAGAAGATAAAAATTCTAATTCTCCTAAGCTTGTAATTGTGTCTGAAATCAATCCAATTGACATTGACGAAACTCTTGCTGTTGACAAAGGAAAAAAGAAAAATTGATGAGGTAGATGATTCAGTGTTACCTGAATCTTCTTCAAAAGTTCAAAAGATAGTCCAAATTCAAGAAGAAAAAGAGCAATATGTTCAAGAAAAAATTGGTGCTCTTGAGGATATTGAAGATGAATTTGGAGATAACGGGTATGATAAAGTTCTTGAAGATGAAGACATAGATGAAGCTACTTTTGAACAGAACTTCTCACCGGTTGACATAACTCAAGATGATATACCAGTTGACTTTGAAGACAGATATAATTATTTGGTAAGGATGAAGTATAACAGAGTATTTTTGGATGGTCTTACAGTTTCACAAATAAATGAAGAATTTGAAAAGTGTATTTCTGTTGACACTTTAGCTCCTGTAGACCCTAATGAGATAGTGGTTGAACATGGTGAATGGAATCCTCTACAAAAGAGTATTAATGTTGAGGAGATGCCATCATCAGAATTGCACCATCGTCATCCTGAAGATATGAGTATTACAGCTCTAAGATCATGGTTGCAGGCTAGAAACTATCCATGGAAGAGGCTTAAAAGGCTTCAATCAGAATCTCTAAGAAATTTGGTAAGGTGTTTTCAGGAGACAGAAAGACAAAACAACAAAATGATCATTCTTGATACAGATAATCCTCAGTATCTGGAGATTACCAAGAGGACAAGAATGTTAAAACCACAAGAGATTAGGTCGATGGATCAAAAGACAAGTGTGTACGAAAGAAGGAAAGAACTGATGAAGATGTTTCCTGAATCAGAGAAGCAAGCTTATAAAGTTTCTCCTGATCAGAAGCAATTGTTCAACAAAGCTCGATCGACTAGAGAGTTGGTTAGGAACGTATTGTAGAAAGGATAATCAATTTCTGAGCTATTAAATGCTACGATTGCACCTGATTCTACAAACCAAGTAAAGATCGTAGCAAGGAAGTACGATGAAGTGTTTGATGCTTTCTTGATTAAGCGTGTGAATGCTGTTTGTGACGTATATCATTTCTACTCGAGCATTATCAAGCTCCTAGTTCAAGACATAAAGGAGTTGCATAAACTGCCTTTGATCAACCCGACTGGTGTGAAAAGAGGGCAAATGTTTGTTGAGCTTCTAAATCAAGGGATCACAAGAGCTAGTTCATTTTTGGAAACTAGATGTTCACAAGAAGACAAAATATTTTTCTACTTTGAAGAAGAATAGGAAATTCAAAGGAAAACAATTAGAAGATGAACACTTCTTAATTGAATTCTATGATCAATACTTTGAGAAGGTGACCACTCTAGGATTAAAAGTTATTTAAGGGACTCAAAAGTCTAAACCAATCCTTAGATGGTTCTACAATATAGAAACATTTGAGCTTAAACTGGTCCGGAATCTCAAGAATTGGGATGAGGACGTGATCACACTTTTTGGCGTATTTGAGCTTAAATTGTTACACCCAAGTTACATTTCATTCCTGTCAGTCCAAAAGTTTGAACGGGTATCTCCTGAGATTGCTGAGAATGATAAGAAATATTTTCTTTCAATCATTAAAGTCATGAATGCATCGATGGAGAGAATATCTTTAAGGAAAGCGTTAGCATATGCTAATATTGTCAAGATGGACATCAAAGAGATTGAATTTATGAGGATATCAAGCAAGGGTGTGTTAGAGGTATACTCAGGAGGAAGTTCCAAACCTCTCGAGCTGTATGCAAATATCGACATCACAGGATTACCGAAAGATACTCTGGAGGTAATGAACAATATGGAAATAAAGACAAATGAGGCAAAGCTTGAACAAGGTATTTTAGCAAGCAAATTCAAGTCTGCAATTACTAAAGCCTTGAAGGAAGAAGAGCTATACTAGGAAAAGCCGATGTTTAAGATTAAAGAAGAACCTGAAGATTACTTTGAAGTTTGAAGATAGAAGAAGAGAAGACAGAAAATAAAAGAAAGAGAAGACAGAAGATAAAGGAAAAGAAGAAGATAGAAGACAAAGAAAAGAGAAGACAGAAGACTGAAGAAAAGAGAAGACAAAGGATGCAAAGAAGAATGCAGATTAAAGAAAGAGAAGACAAAGCTCAAAAGATAGAAGAACTTTGAAGACTGAAGACCATGTAAATCTTAGGGGGAGTATTGTTAGTACTTCTTAAAGATTAACATGTTGTCTTTATTTGTCTTTTATATAAGTTTTTGTCATAGTATAGGGACTAGTCTTGTAAATAGTAGTTCCTTTGTTTATTGATAGTGTAAATAGCTTAGACTTGTGTAAGTTAGAGAGACTTTGAACGAACTGCTACTTACACTTGGAATTGTCTTTGCTATTATCAATAAACTTCTATGAATTTTTCTTGATTTTGTGCATTGGTTTGATTACAGTGTTTGTATTTATTGAATTGCCTTCTAATATCATCACAGATCTATATATTTTATCCTTTCCCAATCATTGAAGGTAATAACTCAGATTATGTCAAGTATATTAAGTTCCTAATTACAGTGGCCAGTTATGATTAGCCACTTACTTTACTCTTCATTCCCTAAGCGTTTCCTATCCCGAACGCATCAGTATTCAAACCTACTTAAGAGCACATAAATCACATAGCATGCACATATACTTCCTTTTCATTATCGTACGTAAAAAGTTTACATGCAGGCGCGTAGCTACTAGGACTGGCATCCCTTTCCTTTTCCATCCCATTCTCAGTTTAAGTTTTAGGTTTTCAAAATAATTTACACAATTCTCTTAAACTTTAGCTATGATACCAACATGTAAGGCCCCGTTCCCGTGACGCTTACAGTCGGACATTCATCGCATAAAACATTTAAATACAACATTTGCAGCAGAATTTAAACCTTTCATTAATAACAAAATCGTGTTAACATATCATATCATTTTATTTTACATCCCATAAGTTTCATGAACACAATATGTTTTCCCAAAATATGGATGCCAGCCTTCAAACATATCCCGGTAGCTTATGCATCCACACCTACACCTCCTCAGCATCAAACTTTACCTGCCAACTATTATGCATACAAAAAGTCAGTGATGTTGAGTGAGTTCTAGTTTTATAATAAAAATACTTTACTTCATTTGGAAACCAAAACTTTACATTCGTTCGTGGTCATACATCATACATACACATTGATAAATAATTATTATTATCTTCATCATTGTTTGTTCATTCATTCGTTCGTTCATTCATTTGTTCGTTCATTCATTCATTCCTTCATCCCTCCATTCGTTCATTATTATCGCACATTATCTTATGGATTCCGTCACATGCGATACCCTCGTCCCGTACCGAAGACAGAACCATGGTACATGATAAGGAATCCCTTTTGAGTCAATCTCAAGGATTGAACTCCCTTCAAGTCAATCTCAACGATTGAACTCCCTTCGAGTCAATCTCAACGATTGAACTCCCTTCGAGTCAATCTCAATGATTGAACTCCCTTCGAGTCTACAATAGATTCCCTTCGAGTCTATCTCAAGGATAGACTCCCCGTGTGCATCCTTCGGGTTAGCTAAACCGCACACAATTGAGCTAACGACAACATGGTCATGCACCACCCTTCATTTGCTTTCAAGCCTTTTATTCGCTCATTACGTTCCACTTTTCCTTATTGTTATCTTTCTCTTCATTACATAATACTTTACTTATTCATTCGCACGTTTTTTGTAAAGTCACATCATAAAATACATAGTTTTGAAAACTATTACATCATAGAAAGATAACACATCACAAACATCGCAGCATACCATGCGAGACTTACATACATCAACATTAACATCTCGCGTGAAAACTTAACATATCATGCGAGAATAATGCATCACTCAAAACCTGTGTTTTTATATACCACATCATCTCGCACAAAGGCTGCCGCACGAGAACTTCTTATCGCGCGACAAAATCATCTCGCGCGAGAATTTTGCTTTCACGCGAATCCTGTAGATTTGAATTTCCTAACGTACAACTTTAACTACTCGCGCGAAAACTACATGTTTCTCGCCCATTTCTCTAACTTTTCGTGTCTAAGGCTGCCTAACATGTCTAACATCATAAACATCATCTACTAGACATAAATAAGCATTTTCACATGTATAGTATGCATAATAGCCCTAAAACATGAAAACTTACGTAAAAAAGGGACTAGAAACTCACCTCGTGAAGTCTTAGCTCGAACACGACCTTCCCGAAGCCTTTAACGTACGAAAACTACATAACCATATGTTATATTCATCAATAATCGTTCCTTAGTACATAAAACGAGTTACTACACGATCTACATACCTTAACACCTTGTTTCTACACTTTCTCTCCCTAAACATCAGTTTCTCTCTCTAGCAGCAGCACTTTTCACATAAGTGAGTCCCAGACATAGGGTTCGCAGCTATTTATACGCCAGCTCCACTTTTTGCAGGCTTCTCGCACGAGAACATCCTTTTGCGTGAGAACTGAGCCTTTTCACGCGAGAATATCTCTTCACGCGAAAACTTCTTAAGCCACTCTTTTCTCCAAAATTTCCGGGTGTTATAATCAGCAAGATGATTTTTGGTATCCACTTTGATCAACTTGATCAAACACTTTTCTAAGCAATCTCTCAGAAAATGGTATCTTATATCTATATGTTTTGTTTTACTATGTTGCACTAGATTAGACGTGATAAATGTAACAGTTGTGTCATCTATATGAATTGGTTTTGTAGAAAATTGTACCCATAATCAAGTAGCTGGTTTTGCAACCATAAAACTTGAGAGCAACTAGCTAAAGCAACTATGTACTCAGCTTCAGCTGTGGATACTGAAACATTTGTTTGTTTCTTACAATGCCAAGATACAAGCCTTGGTCCTATGAGTTGACATCCACCTGTTATGGATTTTCTATTATTGTTACATCCTCTAAAATCACTATCTGAATAGGAGTAAAGGTTGAATTCTCCTTTTCTAGGATACCAAAGTCCAAGACCGGGCTTCCCTTTATGATATCTAAATATCCTCTTCACAACATTCATATGAGATTCCTTTAGATCAGACTGGTACCTCGCACAAACACAAACAACAAACATAATATCACGTCTGCTTGCAGTGAAGTACACTAATGATCCTATCATTGACCTATATAACCTTTGGTCTACATACTTTCCTTTAGGATCAGGTATATTTTATCTATTATTGATGTTGGTGTTTTGCATGAAGATGTATCAGCCAGAGAGTATTTCTTAAGTATTTGATGGATATATTTATCTTGGTTGAAGGGTATACTTACCTTGGTTGATGAATATACCATCTTGTTTCACATGAACTTGCTGTGCAAGGAAGAATGTTAATTATCCCATGGAGCTCATCTGAAACTCAAATTTCATCAAAGCTTCAATCTCTTCACATAATCTCTTGTTCGTTGATCAAAATATAATGTCATCCACATATATTTGAACAACCAAGAGATCTTGATGTTCACGCTTAAGGAAGGGAGTTGTAGGATCTTATATGCCCAAGACACATACAAGATTGATGTGGTTAGTACGTTATGATCCAAGTCAGGTCATACCCAATAACAAGTTATACAAACACCAGCAAATATTTGTTTATTGATAGGATCATACAACAAATATAGACACCTAATTTAGAAAATTGGTTTTCTAAATATTGCTTTTGTGTTAGAACAAAATTATATGGATGATTTTGTTCAAGAGAGATTTATTTGTTTCATTATTTAAAATGGTTAGATAATAACTTATAAAAGAGTGTTGTGTTATAAAATTTCAACTAGGTTTTAAAATTTTATAACATGAATAAATGGAAGAGTGTAACTAATACAAAAGGTTAAAATGGGTGGGAAACCCATTTTGAACCTCCAACTTCGGCCGCCCTTTAGCCTAGGAGAACCCACCTTTTGTCTAGTTATTTGCAAGACTTAACCAACTACACACTCTTCCATTCATTCACTCCAAGACTCTTTCTCCCTCACACATGGAATAGCTTTCTTTTTCTCTCCTTCTTCTCTCCAAAATCGGATTTCTTTGGCTGGAAAAAGGGGTTTTCAAGGCTGATTTTCGGTTTCAAGAAGTTGGAGAACATTTGGTGTCATACTTCCTAGCAAACAAGGTGTTTGAAATAAGCTTGTGGGTATAGCAACTTGAGGTTCTCTCCTTTGAGGGCTGCATATTCGACATCATCATCATCTTCATCTCATTCTTCATCCACGATTTTAAAGGCTGTAGAAAGGTAGATATGGCAGCCCTTTGTGGCTGTCATATTATGTTGTATTATGCATACATAGCATGTTTATTCACATAGAATGATCCTTTGATATATGGGTTTGTATTATACACATATTGTCACCTAAAGAACATATTTTTCAGCTTATAAACAAGTTTATAAAGCTATATATCCGCTGCGTGTTTCAGAAAGTTTAAAAGGTTAAACTAGTTTTTATGTTCTTGCAAACCCATCAATGGCATCAAGAGCTGGTTATGTGGATAGCTTGCTTGTTCTTGTCCTTTAAAATTGGTTTTAAAGGTTGATTATCAACTAATTATAGGCTGATTTTGGATGATTCAATAAACCCCATGTCTTTCAAAGTTATATCTTTATGCTTATGATTAAACTTTGAAAGATAGAAATATCAATTGGTTGACATGTTTGGTTGTTGTTTGTTTGGACAAACAAACCCAAACTTTCAGTTTATGTTGGCTGAAAATTTAGGGTTTGATGGGGTTTATTTTGTTTGTTGAATGATGTGAATGATTGTTCATATGATAGTGCATAACCTAGCCTTTGACCTTGTGTTGTTTGGATGTATGCAATGTTTGGTTTAGATTTACTCAATGGGGTTGTATATTAATTTGTGCTTTGTTAAAAATGTAATTTGTCTATTTATTCATTGGGATGTAATAATAGATTAGGAATATTTTTCTTTTACTAGAAAATATGTATTAGGATATATATTTTGTAAAAGAAGATACTCGGGAAGGAAGCACAAGAAGAAGACACAAAAGAAGGACTTGAAGCATATGGATGCAAGTTCAAGTGGGGGTCTATGAAGACCTCAATTTTGTGTTGTATTCAACCCTTAGGAAAGACCAAATGACCACACTTGTGATGGCAAACAAGTGTGGTCACAATAGTAGCTATGGTTATGCACATTGTGGTTGTTTATATTATGCTTGTTTGATTGTGATTTTATGAATGAGTGAATGATATTTGGATATGATAAAGAATCTTAATAAAAATGATCTTAACAAGCTAATATAAAATGGTTCTTAATCATTAAGTGTTAATAAATGGTTATTAAAAGGATTAATGGTTTTATAATAAAATGGGTTTTATTAAAAGAACCTAGGGTATCTTGTATTTGAAAGCATGCAATACATAGAGTTTTCTAAACTAGAATTAGGAAAACTTTAAATACTTAACAAACAAGTTTAACACCATCCTTTTGCACAACACTTAAGTCATTTGCAAACTCTTAATGGAATAAAGGTCACCTAACCATTTTGAGGGAACTTATGACTTAAGGTGGGAATACCACATTAGTGGGATAAAGGTCACCTAACCACTTATGTTGGTAAACTCACATGTGTGTGCAAGTAGGGTAACTTGATTTGCAAACCATGTTAAATAGATCACCTACGATATGGTTTCCAAATGGTGTTGATGGGATTAACATGCCGACTTTACATATGATGTTCAAAAGTCGATCCCATACCTCTAGAAGTTGCAAGTGGTTGCAACCGTCAATCGTTGACCACCTTATTAATTTAAATCATGGGATAAAGGTCACCTAACCACAATTTGAATGTAATGTTGGGTTCTAGATTTTAATATAAAAAGGACCTTAAAAGGCATTAATTATTAAAATTAGCAATATCGAAAATACTAAATTAGATCTTTGTTAAATTTTGTAGATGGCCACCAATAATGAAAATCACGATAACTCATCCGCATCCAACCAATCATTACGAGCGATCCTCCAAAAGGAACGTCTAAATCATAACAACTTTATTGATTGGTATCGAAAGTTGAGAATCGTTCTCAAGCAAGAGAGAAGATCATATGTTTTAGACGACCCTATCCCCGATCAACCTACTGAGGATGATGAGGAGGCCTATATCGATTGGCTGAAATACACTAAGGACTTCGTCCAAGTGTCTTGTCTCATATTAGCGATCATGACTAAGGATCTCCAAAAGGAGTATGAACATCACGGAGCTTATGACATGATAACCCAGCTGAAGGAAACGTTCCAACAGCAAGCAAGGGTTGAGCGCTTCGAAACGGTTCGAGCAGTCCATGCATATCGTATGGACGACAACCAATCGGTTTCATCTTATGTACTTAAGATGAAAAGTCACATTGACCGCCTCGAGAGGCTTAATTGTTCTGTCTCGAAGGAATTGGCCACGGATTTGATCCTAAACGGCCTTACCAAGAAGTTCGAGACATTTGTGTTGAATTACAACATGAATGCATGGGACAAGAGCATTGGTGAGCTTCACTCAATGCTTAAAACAGCCGAGGCGGCCATGGGTAAAAGGGTTTTACCTATTCTCACCATCAATGAAGGTGGGAACAAGAAAAGGCCTTATCCCGCACCCAAGGCAAAGGTTGCCAAGGGTAAGGGACCCGTTTGGAGAAAAGGGAAAGGGGTGGTAAGGGTACCACCCAAACCACAAGAGAAGAAGCAAAAGGTTGCTACCAATGACCCATGCTTCAAGTGTGGGGAGATTGGACATTGGGAAAGGAATTGTCCTGTCCATCTCCAAGAGTTGAAAGCAAAGAGGGATGCCGGGCAGACCTCAGGTACAATATACATGATTCATATTGATCTTAATGTTATATCTTCTAACACATGGGTATTGGATACCGGATGTGGAACTCATATTTGCAAATTGTTGCAGGGGTTCACAAGAAGTAGGGGCTTCAATCAAGGGGATGTTATCCTCTTCATGGGCAATGGAACTAAAGTCTTAGTTGAAGCTCGTGGGGACTACATCCTAAAACTTCCAAGTGGCTTGGATGTTATTTTGAAGAATGTTTTGTATGCTCCTAGTTTGACTAGGAACATTATTTCTGTATCCCAATTAAGACATTATGATTATGTATGATCCTTTATTGAAAATAATATTCATGTTTCTTTAAATGATATGTTCTATTTTAAAGCTATTCCTATTAATGGTATTATGAATTGGTTCATGAAAATACTTTAAATAGTTCATTGTACCAAACTAACACCAAGAAACTCAAGTTGGATTTGAGTGACACCTATCTTTGGCATTGTCGTCTTGATCATTTAAACAAGAAACGTATACAAACACTTCAAAAGAATGGTCTTTTAAAAACAAATGAATGTGATTCATTTGATGTTTGTGAATCTTGTTTAGAAGGTAAAATGACTAAGGCGCCCTTTAGTGGAACTAACAAAAGGGCAAAAGATTTATTAGGAGTCATACATTCGGATGTATGTGGTCCTCTTAAGCCAATGACTAGGAATGGTGAAAGATACTTCATTACCTTTACCGATGATGATAGTCGGTATGGGTATGTGTACGTATTAAGGCACAAAGATGAAGCTTTTGAAACATTCAAAATCTTCAAGAATGAAGTAGAAAATCAACTCAACAAGTCGATTAATGTTCTCCGCACTGAAAGAGGAGGTGAATACCTGAGTGATGTTTTTCAAGATCATCTTAGGAGTTGTGGGATTGTCTCACAACTCACTCCACCTGGAACACCACAACATAATGGTGTGTCTGAGAGGAGGAATCGAACCTTATTGGATATGGTCCGATCTATGATGGCTAGAAGCACATTGCCTCTATCATTTTAGGGTTTTGCTTTGCTCTCCACGGCCCGTATTCTAAATATGGCCCCAACCAAAAAGGTGGAAAGGACACCCTTTGAGATATGGCATGGAAGAGTTCCATCCCTATCATACTTAAGAGTCTGGGGTTGTGAGGCTTATGTTAAGACTCCCACCCCAAACAAATTGGAAGTCCGATCCACCAAGTGTATCTTTATTGGATATCCTAGAGATTCTATGGGATATTATTTCTATGATCCACTGGAATAAAAGGTGTTTGTTGCAAGAAAGGGTGAGTTCTTAAAAGCAAAGTTCCTTATGGAAGGAGCTGGCAGTAAAACAGTGGATCTTGAAGAGGATCAAGAACCACAACCCAATGCACGTTTGGTTGAAACTAGCACTCAACATGAGGATGTTGAGGATGATCAAGGGGTTGATCAATACACACAAGACGTTCGCAGAAGTGGTAGAACTAGTAATCCACCTAAAAGATACGGATTTTTCATGGATGGATGCTATGTGGTAGATTCATATAAACCAACCACATACCATAATGCAGTGTCCAATTCGGATTGTGACAAATGGCTTGAAGCCATGAACGTTGAGATGCAATTCATGTATGACAATCAAGTTTGTGAACTTGTTGTACCACCTCTTAATTCCAAGGTAGTTGGAAGTAAGTGGGTTTTCAAGAAGAAAACCGATATGCAAGGAAACTTAGATACTTATAAAGCTAGACTTGTAGCAAAGGGTTTCACTCAAACTCAAGGGGTTGAGTATGATGAAACCTTCTCACATGTTGCGATACTAAAGTCTATAAGGATGTTATTTGCCATAGCTGCTCATTATGACTATGAGATTTGGCAAATGGATGTCAAAACCGCTTTCCTAAATGGATATCTTGAGGAAGATGTCTATATGGTTCAGCCTGAAGGTTTTGTCGATCCAAAACATCCTAATAAAGTATGCAAGTTAAAGAAATCAATCTATGGATTGAAACAAGCATCGAGAAGCTAGAATCACCGTTTTGATGAGGAAGTAAAGAAATTTGGCTTCATCAAAAACGCTGATGAGGCTTGTGTGTATAAGAAGGCTAGTGGGAGCATAATAACTTTCCTAGTATTGTATGTTGATGACATACTACTATTTGGAAATAACATTCCAACCATGAAGGTGTAAAAACCTGGCTTGGAAGTTGTTTTTCCATCAAGGATCTTGGTGAAGCCGCCTATATTCTGGGAATAAAGATCTATAGGGATAGATCAAGGCGGTTGATTGGTTTAAATCAAAGAGGTACCGTACCTATTAAGGATCTTGGTGAACTCAAAGAGGTACCATTAAGGATCTTGGTGAACTCTAAGAAAGGTACCGTACCTATTCAAAGAGGAATGATATTGAGTACGACTCAATGTCCTAGCTCAAAGGATGAGCAAGATAAAATGAAGGCAATCCCATACACATCTGCTATTGGATCCATCTTGTATGCGATGATATGCACTCGACCGGACGTGTCATGCGCCTTAAGCATGACAAGCCGATACCAGCAAAATCCTAGAAACGGTCATTGGATGGCTGTTAAGAACATACTTAAATACCTAAGGAGGACAAGAGATATGTTCCTAATCTATTTATCTGGTGATGAGGAACTCGTTGTAAAAGGTTACACGGATACGAGTTTCTAAACCGATCGTGACGATTCACGGTCACAATCGGGATACATTTTCATTCTGAATGGAGGAGCGGTCTCTTGGAAGAGCTCCAAGCAGGATGTGGTGGCTCTATCAACTACAGAATCAGAATACGTCGCCGCCTCATTGGCAGCTCAAGAAGCTGCATGGTTGAAGAAATTCAATGCCGATCTAGGGGTTGTCCCTTCCATTCAGGACCCCCTAGAGATCTTTTGTGATAATGAGGGTGCGATTGCTCAAATCAAGGAACCCCGTGCTCATCAAAAGACTAGGCACATTGAGCGGAGATTCAACTACATACGAGATGAAGTTGAAAAGGGAAAGATATGTATTCGCAAAGTTCACACGGATCAAAACATTGCGGATCCTCTCACGAAGCTCCTTGAAAAGGCAAAGCATGAAGGTCATACTTGTGCCATGGGACTTCGATATTCTAGTGATTGGATTTGATCTGTAAATTTTGTATTTGGATATGTGGAACTCTTTATTATTTGAATAAAATTATTTGGTTATAATGTTTCAATTAATGTTCCAATTTAGCATGTTTAATCCATGAGTAAAATGTTTACTCTAAATGTCCGTAGTCGTTCAGACTTGTGGGAACAAGTATGACGGTAAGATTATTATGAACTTGGATTGGTTGATAATTCATAAGGATGAATATATAGAGCAATGGGTTGCTACCAAGGTTCATAGATATTTGTGGGATGCAAATATTGGACTGACCTGCATCTCAAATATTACTACATGGAATCTTCCTGATTGATCATAAGTAATTTTGAGTAAAGGAGAACATCATTTGGTATCCTCTGACCTGAGATGCATATTGGGTCTTGATGTTTACCAAATATTATACTTTGGCTCAGTTCTTCGCTGTTCTGAAATATGGCAGTACAAAAGTCAGAATTCAGGTATAATATAAGGTAATTGTGAGAGACGTATGTAGTCAAGATGGGATTTGTCCCTCTTATTCGTTGAGAGTAAGATGTCTAAGGCCTGATAAAGTTAAATCAATGAGAATGATCACTCCGTGTCTCTAGGATTTAACATGACATATGTGACAAGAGGATAGATAATTGATTCACCTAAAACATTTCAAGTATGGTACTTGAGGAGGATGATGTTATTGAATGGCACTTAGTCATACGTGTTGAGGGTAGTACACCGTTGCTAGGCGGTATTTACTGCTTGCATCAATCTTCTATGAATCTTGTGCAAGTGGGAGATTGTAGGATCTTATATGCCCAAGACACATACAAGATTGATGTGGTTAGTACGTTATGATCCAAGTCAGGTCGTACCCAATAACAAGTTATACAAACACCAACAAATATTTGTTTATTTATAGGATCATACAACAAATATAGACACCTAATTTAGAAAATTGGTTTTCTAAATATTACTTTTGTGTTAGAACAAAATTATATGCATGACTTTGTTCAAGAGAGATTTATTTGTTTCATTATTTAGAATGGTTAAATAATAACTTATAAAAGAGTGTTGTGTTATTAAATTTCAACTAGGTTTTAAAATTGTATAGAATGAATAAATGGAAGAGTGTAACTAATACAAAAGGTTAAAATCGGTGGGAAACCCATTTTGAACCTCCAACTTCGGCCGCCCTTTAGCCTAGGAGAACCCACCATTTGTCTAGTTATTTGCAAGACTTAACCAACTACACACTCTTCCATTCATTCACTCCAAGACTCTTTCTCTCTCTCACACATGCAATAGCTTTCCTTTTCTCTCCTTCTTCTCTCCAAAAATCGGATTTCTTTGGCTGGAAAAAGGGGTTTTCAAGGCTGATTTTCGGTTTCAGGAAGTTGGAGAACATTTGGTGTCATACTTCCTAGCAAACAAGGTGTTTGAAACAAGCTTGTGGGTATCGCAACTTGAGGTTCTCTCCTTTGAGGGCAGCGTATTCGACATCATCATCATCTTCATCTCATTCTTCATCCACGATTTTGAAGGCTATAGAAAGGTAGATATGGCAACTCTTTGTGGCTGTCATATTATGTTGTTTTATACATACATAGCATGTTTATTCACATAGAATGATCCTTTGATATATGGGTTAGTATTATACACTTATATTGTCACCTAAAGAACATATTTTTCAGCTTATAAACAAGATTATAAAGCTATATATCCGCTGCGTTTTTCAGAAAGTTTAAAAGGTTAAACTAGTTTTTATGTTCTTGCAAACCCATCAATGGCATCAAGAGCTGGTTATGTGGATAGCTTGCTTGTTCTTGTCCTTTAAAATTGGTTTTAAAGGATGATTATCAACTAATTATAGGCTGATTTTGGATGATTCAATAAACCCCATGTCTTTCAAAGTTATATCTTTATGCTTATGATTAAACTTTGAAAGATAGAAATATCAATCGGTTGACATGTTTGGTTGTCGTTTGTCTGGACAAACAAACACAAATTTTCAGTTTATGTTGGCTGAAAATTTATATCCACTTCGTTTTTCAGCTTATAAACAAGTTTATAAAGCTATATATCCGCTGCGTTTTTCAAAAAGTTTAAAAGGTTAAACTAGTTTTTATGTTCTCGCAAACCCATCAGGAATCTCATCTAATGTTCCTCTCTTGTATCCATGCTTTAGCAGAGAGGATGATAATGTCTCATACCATTTCCTTTGAGCATGATAAAGTCCATACAAAGCTTTATGAAGCTTGTATACCCTGTGAGGGTAATCAGGATCTCCAAAGCCTGGAGGTTGAGCAACATAGACCTCTTCATCAATCTTACCATAAAAGAAAGCGCATTTAACATCCATTTGATAAACTGTGAATTTCTTATATGAAGCATAGGCTTGAAAAACTCTCTTAGCTTCAATCGTTACAACAGGAGAGAAGACTTCATTATAGTCTATTCATTCTTCTTGAGTATAGCCTTGGGCTCTCAGCCTTGCTTTCTTTCTTACAATGATTCCTCTGTCATCTAGCTTGTTTTTGAATAGTCATCTGGTACCAATTGGATATTGGCGCTTAGGGAGATCAACTAGATTCCAGACTTTCTGCTTTCTGAATTGTTAAAGTTCCTCTTGTATAGCTTTAATCCATCTATTGTCTTTAAGTGCAGTTGTAATGTTGGGTGGAACCACTTGAGATAGAAAAAAGGAGAAAAGACAAAGGTTGACTGCTCCCCCTTGATTTATTATGGTTCTTTCATGCAGATCACCTATTATGTTTTCAATTGGGTGATTCTTAAGAATTCTGCAGGTCGGAATAGTCTCAACTGGCATGGAAGATTCTAAGTTGGTCATGTGTGGTAATGGAGATTGATCCAGCTGTGATGGAGAATTAACAAAGTAGTCAAATTCTTCTTCATGTTGATCTGAAGCTGAATGATATCTATCTTCCTGATTTTGTGCTTTAGGAGATGTAGTTTAACCTTCCATAGGTGTTTTGCATGAAGATGTATCAGCCAGAGAGTATTTCTTAAGTATTTGATGGATATACTTATCTTGGTTGAAGGGTATACTTATCTTGGTTGATGAATATACCATCTTGTTTCTCATGAACTTGCAGTGCAAGGAAGAACGTTAATTATCCCATGAGCTCATCTGGAACTCAAATTTCATCAAAGCTTCAATCTCTTCACATAATCTCTTGTTTGTTGATCCAAATATAATTGAAGGGTTTGTTAGAACATAAAAAACAAGTTTAACCTTTTAAACTTACAGAAAACGCAGCGGATATATATAGCTTTATAAACCCTTTTATAAGCTGAAAAACGTGTTTATTAGGTGACCATATTCATGTATAAACAAACCCAAATCACAAGGATCATTTTTATGTGAATAGACAAGCCATGCAAGCATAAAACGTGCATTATGGACAGCCATAAACAAGCTGCCATAAACTACCTTAGTGCAGCAAAAAAAGGTTGAAAAGGGATGAAGATGATGATGCTTTTGAGTGACTAATCTTCAAAAGAGAAGGCCTCAAATCCGTGATACCCCAAGCCTTTCAAACACCTTGCTTGTTAGGTTGCTTCACCCAAGAGAACCTCTTCTTCTTGCTTCACCAAAACTCGAATTTTTCAGCCCAAATCCCTGCTCCAAGCTCGAAAAATGGCAGCTTACTTGAGAGAGTTTGTAGTGTGTGTGAGAGAGAAAGTTGGAGAGAATGATGGTTGAGTCTTGCAAGAGTTAAAGAATACAAGAATCAATACAAAAGGGGGGTATCCCAATACCCCTTTGGGCGGCCGCAAAAGGCTTTTCAAAGTGGGTTTTCCCACCCTTTTTAATCTATTAATTTTGTATTAGTTACACTCTCTTTTATTTACTCATGTTATAAAATTAAAACTTACTTATAATTTTATAACACCGCACTATTTCATAAGTCATTATCTAACCATTTTAAACAATGATACAAATGAATCTCTCTTGAACAAAATCATCCATATAATTTTGCTCAAACACAAAAGCAATATTTAGAAAACCAATTTTCTAAATTGGGTGTTTATATTTGTTCCATGATCATATCATTAAACAAATATTTGATGGTGTTTGTATAACTTGTTATAACCTGATTTGGATATAACGTACTAACCACATCAATCTTATATGTGTCTTGGGCATATAAGATCCAATAATAATGTCATCCACATATATTTGAACAACCAAGAGATCTTGATGTTCACGCTTGAGGAAGGGAGTCTCATCTAATGTTCCTCTCTTGTATCCATGCTTTAGCAGAAAGGATGATAATGTCTCATACCATTCCCTTTGAGCTTGATGAAGTCCATACAAATATTTATGAAGCTTGTATACCCTGTGAGGGTAATCAGGATCTCCAAAGCCCGGAGGTTGAGCAACATAGACCTCTTCATCAATCTTACCATAAAAGAAAGCACATTTAACATCCATTTGATAAACTGTGAATTTCTTATATGAAGCATAGGCTTGGAAAACTCTCTTAGCTTCAATCGTTACAACAAGAGAGAAGACTTCATTATAGTCTATTCCTTCTTCTTGAGTATAGCCTTGGGCTCTCAGCCTTGCTTTCTTTCTTACAATGATTCCTCTGTCATCTAGCTTGTTTTTGAATAGTCATCTGGTACCAATTGGATATTGGCGTTTAGGGAGATCAACTAGATTCCAGACTTTCTGCTTTCTGAATTGTTAAAGCTCCTCTTGTATAGCTTTAATCCATCTATTGTCTTTAAGTGCAGTTGTAATGTTGGGTGGAACCACTTGAGATAGAAAAAAGGAGAAAAGACAAAGGTTGACTGCTCCCCTTGATTTCTCATGGTTCTTTCATGCAGATCACCTATTATGTTTTGAATTGGGTGATTCTTATGAATTCTGCAGGTTGGAATAGTCTCAACTGGCATGGAAGATTCTAAGTTGGTCATGTGTGGTAATGGAGATTGGTCCAGCTGTGATCGAGAATTAACAAAGTAGTCAAATTCTTCTTCATGTTGATCTGAAGCTGAATGATATCTATCTTCTGGATTTTGAGCTTCAGGAGATGTAGTTTGACCTTCCATAGGTGTTTTGCTTGAAGATGTATCACCCAGAGAGTATTTCTTATGTATTTGATGGATATACTTATCTTGGTTGAAGGGTATACTTATCTTGGTTGATGAATATACCATCTTGTTTCTCATGAATTGCAGTGCAAGGAAGAATGTTAATTATTCCATGAGCTCATCTGAAACTCAAATTTCATCAAAGCTTCAATCTCTTCACATAATCTCTTGTTTATTGATCCAAATATAATGTCATCCACATATATTTGAACAACCAAGAGATCTTGATGTTCACGCTTGAGGAAGGGAGTCTCATCTAATGTTCCTCTCTTGTATCCATGCTTTAGGAGAAAGGATGATAATGTCTCATACCATTTCCTTTGAGCTTGATGAAGTCCATACAAAGATTTATGAAGCTTGTATACACTGTGAGGGTAATCAGGATCTCCAAAGCCAGGAGGTTGAGCAACATAGACCTCTTCATCAATCTTTCCATAAAAGAAAGCACATTTAACATCCATTTGATAAACTGTGATATTCTTATATGAAGCATAGGCTTGGAAAACTCTCTTAGCTTCAATCGTTACAACAAGAGAGAAGACTTCATTATAGTCTATTCCTTCTTCTTGAGTATAGCCTTGGGCTCTCAGCCTTGCTTTCTTTCTTACAATGATTCCTCTGTCATCTAGCTTGTTTTTGAATAGTCATCTGGTACCAATTGGATATTGGCGTTTAGGGAGATCAACTAGATTCCAGACTTTCTGCTTTCTGAATTGTTAAAGCTCCTCTTGTATAGCTTTAATCCATCTATTGTCTTTAAGTGCAGTTGTAATGTTGGGTGGAACCACTTGAGATAGAAAAAAGGAGAAAAGACAAAGGTTGACTGCTTCCCTTTGATTTCTTATGGTTCTTTCATGCAGATCACCTATTATGTTTTCAATTGGGTGATTCTTATGAATTCTGCAGGTTGGAATAGTCTCAACTGGCATGGAAGATTCTAAGTTGGTCATGTGTGGTAATGGAGATTGATCCAGCTGGGATGGAGAATTAACAAAGTAGTCAAATTCTTCTTCATGTAGATCTGAAGCTGAATGATATCTATCTTCCTGATTTTGTGCTTCAGGAGATGTAGTTTGACCTTCAATAGGTGTTTTGCATGAAGATGTATCAGCCAGAGAGTGTTTCTTAAGTATTTGATGGATATACTTATCTTGGTTGAAGGGTATACTTATCTTGGTTGATGAATATACCATCTTGTTTCTCATGAACTTGCAGTGCAAGGAAGAATGTTAATTATCCCATGAGCTCATCTAAAACTCAAATTTCATCAAAGCTTCAATCTCTTCACATAATCTCTTGTTTGTTGATCCAAATATAATGTCATCCACATATATTTGAACAACCAAGAGATCTTGATGTTCACGCTTGAGGAAGGGAGTTACATCTAATGTTCCTCTCTTGTATCCATGCTTTAGTAGAAAGGATGATAATGTCTCATACCAGTTCCTTTGAGCTTGATGAAGTCCATACCAAGAATTATGAAGCTTGTATACCCTGTGAGGGTAATCAGGATCTCCAAAGCCTGGAGGTTGAGCAACATAGACCTCTTCATCAATCTTACCATAAAAGAAAGCACATTTAACATTCATTTGATAAACTGTGAATTTCTTATATGAAGCATAGGCTTGGAAAACTCTCTTAGCTTCAATCGTTACAACAGGAGAGATGACTTCATTATAGTCTATTCCTTCTTCTTGAGTATAGCCTTGGGCTCTCAGCCTTGCTTTCTTTCTTACAATGATGCCTCTATCATCAAGCTTATTTTTGAATAGTCATCTGGTACCAATTGGATATTGGCGTTTAGGAGATCAACTAGATTCTAGACTTTCTTCTTTCTGAATTGTTAAAGCTCCTCTTGTATAGCTTTAATCCATCTATTGTCTTTTAGTGCAGTTGTAATGTTGGGTGGAACCACTTGAGATAGAAAAAAGGAGAAAAGACAAATGTTGACTGCTCCCCCTTGATTTCTTATGGTTCTTTCATGGAGATCACCTATTATGTTTTCAATTGGGTGATTCTTATGAATGTAGGTTGGAATAGTCTCAACTGGCATGGAAGATTCTAAGTTGGTAATGTGTGGTAATGGAGATTGATCCAGCTGTGATGGAGAAATAACTGATAGGGTTTGTTAGAACATAAAATCATAGTTTAACCTCTTAAACTTTCTGAAAACGCAGCGGAATTACAACTTTATAAACTTGTTTATAAGCTGAAAAATATGTTCATTAGGTGACCATATTAATGTATAAAACGAACCCATATATCAAAGGATCATTATATGTGAATGTGCATGCTATGTGTACATAAAACAACATAATATGACAGCCACAAAGGGCTGCCATAACTACATTCAGCAGCCTTCAAAACTCGACAGAAAAGGGTAGAAAAGATGCTGAAAATTCGGCCAAGACTTCAAGATTAGAGGTCCTCAAGCTTGTATACCCCAAGCTTACTTGCAATCACCTTCTTGTTAGGAAGATGAACACCAAAATGACTCAAAAAACTTCTCCAAAGGCTGCTGGAAAATCCGAGAGCTTGAGAGAGAGATAAGAGCTTCTAGTTTTGATTTTGCATGTGTGAAAAAGATAGGATTGTTGAGTGTTGGACTAGTAATTAAAATTTGTAGTTTACTAGAAAGTAAAAGACCTCTCATTGGAGAGAGGGGGGCGGCCGAAATGGCCTTCAAATGAAGGATTTCCCCCAAAAACATTATCAAACAATTTTTATAAACTAGTCCCTTATAAGTTGTACAATTAACTTTTGTTGTATAACTTATACACTCTTATATTATTTAATGTTATCTATTTAACTTAAATAACACTAAGTAATATTCTTGAACAAAATATCCTAATAAGTTGTTCCATCTCATATGCAACTTATTTAGAAAAGCCATTTTCTAGATTTAGTGTTATTATTTAATTGCATGATCATATCATCAATTGAATAATTGTCAGTGATTGCAAAGCTTGTTATTGGGTATAACCCGACTTGCATCATGACATACTAACCGCATAAATGTTCTATGTGTCTTGGGCATATAGAATCTAACAATCTCCCACTTGCACAAGATTCATAGAAGATTGATGCAAGCAGTAAATACCGCCTAACAACGGTTTACTACACCTAATACGCATGACTTATATCCATTCAGTAACATCATCTCATCCAAGTATCCTACTTGAAATGATTTAGGGAATCAATCATCTATCCTTTTGTTACAGATGTCATGTTAAATCCAAGGACACAGAATGATCATTTCTTGTTGATTTAACTTATCAGGCCTTAGACATCTAACTCTCAATGAATAAGAGTAACAAATTCCATCTTGACTACATACGTTTCTCACAAACACCTCGTGTCATACCTAAACATACCCTTATGTACTGTCCACTATTTCAGGACAGTAAGAATTAGCTCAATGTATAATACTTGGTGAATATCAAAACCCAATATGTATCTCAGGTCGGAGGATACCAAATGATATTCGCCTTTACTCAAATTTACTTATGATCAATCAATAAGATTCTATGTAGTAAAATTTGAGATGCGGGTTAGTCCAATATTTGTATCCCACAAATATCTATGAACCTTGGTAGCAACCCTTTGCTCTATATTCATCCTTACGAATATCAACCAATCCATGGTCATAATAATCTTACCTTCACACTTGTTCCCACAAGTCTGAACGATTACGGCCATTTAGAGTAAACAATTTACTCATGGATTAAACATGCTAAATTGGAACATTAATTGAAACATTATAACCAAATAATTTTATTCAAATAATAAAGAGTTCCACATATCCAAATACAAAATTTACAGATCAAATCCAATCACTAGAATATCGAAGTCCCATGGCACAAGTATGACCTTCATGCTTTGCCTTTTAAAGGAGCTTCGTGAGAGGATCCGCAATGTTTTGATCCATGTGGACTTTGCGAATACATATCTTTCCCTTTTCAACTTCATCTCGTATGTAGTTGAATCTCCGCTCAATGTGCCTAGTCTTTTGATGAGCACGAGGTTCCTTGATTTGAGCAATCGCACCCTCGTTATCATAAAAGATCTCTAGGGGGTCCTGAATGGAAGGGACAACCCTAGATCGGCAATGAATTTCTTCGACCATGCAGCTTCTGGAGCTGCCAATGAAGCGGCGACGTATTCTGATTCTGTAGTCGATAGAGCCACCACATCCTGCTTGGAGCTCTTCCAAGAGACCGCTCCTCCATTCAGAATGAAAATGAATCCCGATTGTGATCGTGAATCATCACGATCGGTTTGGAAACTCGCATCCGTGTAACCTTTTACAACGACTTCCTTATCACCGGATCCATAGATTAGGAACATATCTCTTGTCCTCCTTAGGTAGTTAAGTATGTTCTTAACAGCCATCCAATGACTATTTCCAGGATTTTGCTGGTATCGGCTTGTCATGCTTAAGGCGCATGACACGTCCGATCGAGTGCATATCATCGCATACATGATGGATCCAATAGCAGATGCGTATGGGATTGCCTTCATTTTATCTTGCTCATCCTTTGAGCTAGGACATTGAGTCGTACTCAATATCGTTCCTCTTTGAATAGGTACGGTACCTTTCTTATAGTTCTCTGTTTTGAACCTTTTCAAGATTTTATCAATGTATGCACTATGATTTAAACCAATCAACCGCCTTGATCTATCCCTATAGATCTTTATTCCCAGAATATAGGCGGCTTCACCAAGATCCTTGATGGAAAAACAACTTCCAAGCCAGGTTTTTACACCTTCCAAGGTTGGAATGTCATTTCCAAATAGTAGTATGTCATCAACATACAATACTAGGAAATTTATTGTGCTCCCACTAGCTTTCTTATACACACTAGCCTCATCGGCGTTTTTGACGGAGCCAATTTCTTTACCTCCTTGTAAAAACGATGATTCCAGCTTTTTGATGCTTGTTTCAATCCATAGATTGATTTCTTTAACTTGCACACTTTATTAGGATGTTTTGGATCGACAAAACCTTCAGGCTGAACCATATAGACATCTTCCTCAAGATATCCATTTAGGAAAGCGGTTTTGACATCCATTTACGAAATCTCATAATCATAATGAGCAGCTATGGCAAACAATATCCTTATAGACTTTAGCATCGCAACAGGTGAGAAGGTTTCATCATAATCAACCCCTTGAGTTTGAGTGAAACCCTTTGCTACAAGTCTAGCCTTATAAGTATCCAAGTTTCCATGCATATCGGTTTTTTCTTGAAAACCCACTTACTTCCAACTACCTTGGAATTAAGAGGTGGTACAACAAGTTCCCAAACTTGATTTTCATACATGAATTGCATCTCAAAGTTCATGGCTTCAAGCCATTTGTCAATTCCGAATTGGACACTGCATTATGGTATGTGGTTGGTTCATCTGAATCTACCACATAGCATCCATCCATGAAAAATCCGTATCTTTCAGGTGGATTACTAGTTCTACCACTTCTGTGAACGTTTTGTGTGTATTGATCAACCGCTTGATCATCCTCAATATCCTCATGTTGAGTGCTAGTTTCAACTAAACGTGCATTGGGTTGTGGTTCTTGATCCTCCTCAAGATCCACTGTTCTACTGCTAGTTCCTTCCATAAGGAACTTTGCTTCTAAGAACTCATCCTTTCTAGCAACAAACACCTTTTGTTCCAGTGGACATAGAAATAATATCCATAGAATCTCTAGGATATCCAACAAAAATACACTTGGCGGATCGGACTTCCAATTTGTTTGGGGTGGGAGTCTTAACATAAGCCTCACAACCCCAGACCCTTAAGTATGATAGGGATGGAACTCTTCCATGCCATATCTCAAAAGGTGTCCTTTCCACCTTTTTGGTTGGGGCCATATTTAGTATACGGGCCGCGGAGAGCAAAGCGAAACCCCAAAATGATAGAGGCAATGAGCTTCTAGCCATCATAGATCGCACCATATCCAATAGGGTTCGATTCCTCCTCTCAGACACACCATTATGTTGTGGTGTTCCAGGTGGAGTGAGTTGTGAGACAATCCCACAACTCCTAAGATGATCTTGAAAAGCATCACTTAGGTATTCACCTCCTCTATCGGTGCGGAGAACTTTAATTGACTTGTTGAGTTGATTTTCTACTTCATTCTTGAAGATTTTAAACATTTCAAAAGCTTCATCTTTGTGCCTTAATAAGTACACATACCCATAGCGACTATAATAGTCGGTAAAGGTAATGATGTATTTTTCACCATTCCTAGCGATTGGCTTAAAAGGGCCACATACATCCGAATGTATGATTCCTAATAAATCTTTTGCCCTTTCGTTAGTTCCACTAAAGGGTGCCTTAGTCATTTTACCGTGTAAACAAGATTCACAAACATCAAATGAATCACATTCATTCGTTTTTAAAAGACCATTCTTTTGAAGAGTTTGTATATGTTTCTTGTTTATATGACCAAGACGACAATGCCAAAGATAGGTATCACTCAAATCCAACTTGAGTTTCTTGGTGTTAGTTTGGTACAATGAACTATTTAAAGTATTTTCATGAACCAATTCATAAATACCATTAATGGGAATAGCTTTAAAATAGAAAATATCTTTTAAAGAAACATGAATATCATTTTCAACAAAAGATAATACATAATCATAATGTCTTAATTGGGATACAGAAATAATTTTCCTAGTCAAACTAGGAGCATACAAAACATTCTTCAAAATAACATCCAAGCCACTTGGAAGTTTTAGGATGTAGTCCCCACGAGCTTCAACTAAGACTTTAGTTCCATTGCCCATGAAGAGGCTAACATCCCCTTGATTGAAGTCCCTACTTCTTGTGAACCCCTGCAACAAATTGCAAATATGAGTTCTACATCCAGTATCCAATACCCATGTGTTAGAAGATGTAACATTAAGATCATGTATATTGTACCAGAGGTCTGCCCGGCATCCCTCTTTGCTTTCAACTCTTGGAGATGGAAAGGACAATTCCTTGCCCAATGTCCTATCCCCCCACACTTGAAGCATGGGTCATTAGTAGCAACCTTTTGCTTCTTCTCTTGTGGTTTGGGTGGCACCCATGCCACCCCCTTCCCCTTTCCCCAAATGGGTCCCTTACGCTTGGCAACCTTTGCCTTGGGTGCGGGATAAGGCCTTTTCTTGTTCCCACCTTCATTGATGGTGAGAACCGGTAAAACCCTTTTACCCATGGCAGCCTTGGCGGTTTTAAGCATTGAGTGAAGCTCACCAATGCTCTTGTCCTAAGCATTCATGTTGTAGTTCAACACGAATGTCTCGAACTTCTTGGTAAGGCCATTAAGGATCAAATCCATGGCCAATTCCTTCGAGACGGGACAATTAAGCCTCTCGAGGCGGTCAATATGACTTTTCATCTTAAGTACATAAGATGAAACAGATTGGTTGTCGTCCATACGACATGCATGGAGTGCTCGAACCGTTTCGAAGCACTCAACCCTTGCTTGCTGTTGGAACGTTTCCTTCAGTTGGGTTATCATGTCATAAGCTCCGTGATGCTCATACTCCTTTTGGAGATCCGGAGTCATGCTCGCTAGCATGAGACAAGACACTTGGATGGAGTCCTCAGTGTGCTTCAGCCAATCGTTGTAGGCCTCCTCATCATCCTCAGTAGGTTGATCGGGGATAGGGTCGTCTAAAACATATGATCTTCTCTCTTGCTTGAGAACGATTCTCAAGTTTCGATACCAATCAATGAAATTATTATGATTTAGACGTTCCTTTTGGAGGATCGCTCGTAATGATTCGGTGGACGCGGATGAGTTATCATGATCGTCAGTATTGGTGGCCATCTACAAAATTTAACAAAGATCTATTTTAGTATTTTTGATATTGCTATTTTTAATAATTAATGCCTTTTAAGGTCATTTTTATATTAATATCTAGAACCCAACATTACATTTAAATTGTGGTTAGGTGACCTTTATCCCACGATTTAAATTAATAATGTGGTCAACGATTGACGGTTGCAACCATTTGTAACTTCTAGATGTATGGGATCGACTTTAAACATCATATGTAAAGTCGGCATGTTAATCCCATCAACACCATTTGGAAACCATATTGTAGGTGATCCATTTAACATGGTTTGCAAATCAAGTTACCCTACTTGCACACACGTTGAGTTTACCCACATAAGTGATTAGGTGACCTTTATCCCACCAATGTGGTATCCCCACCTTAAGTCACAAGTTCCCTCTAAATGGTTAGGTGACCTTTATCCTATTAAGAGTTTCCAAATGACTCAAGTGTTGTGCAAAAGGACGGTGTTAAACTTGTTTGTCAAATGTTTAGAGATTTCATAATTCTAGTTTAGAAAACTCTATGTACTTGTATTTGCATGCTTTCAAATACAAGATACCCTATGGTCCTTTTGATAAAACCCATTTTATTACAAAATCATTAATCCTTTTAATAACCATTTATTAACACTTAATGATTAAGAACCATTTTTATATTTGCTTGTTAAGATCATTTTTATTAAGATTGTTTATCATATCCAGATATCATACAATCATTCATAAAATCACAATCAAACAAGCATACTATAAACAACCACAATGTGCATAACCATAGCTACTATTGTGACCACACTTGTTTGCCATCACAAGTATGGTCATTTGGTCTTTCCTAAGGGTTGAATACAACACAAAATTGAGGTCTTCATAGAGCCCCACTTGAACTTGCATCCATATGCTTCAAGTCCTTCTTTTGTGTCTTCCTCTTGTGCTTCCTTCCCGAGCATCTTCTTTTACAAAATATATATCCTAATACATACTTTCTAGTAAAAGAAAAATACTCCTAATCTATTATTATATCACAATGAATAAATAGACAAATTACATTTTTAAACAAAGCACAAATTAATATACAACCCTATTGAATAAACCAAAAACCAAACATTGCAAACATCCAAACAACACAAGGCCAAAAGCTAGGTTATGCACCAATATGAACATTCATCATATCATCCAAATATAACTAAGAATCCCCATTAAAACCCACAATTTTCAGCCAACATAAACTGAAAATTCGGGTTTCAAACATTGTCCAAACAATATACATATCATCATACATATCTTTCAAGGTTTAATCACACGCATGTGTGATATAACCTTGAAAGCTTGGGGATTCAACATACAACAACATTTCAGCCCTTAAAAGTGTTATAAAATCCCATAAAACAAATTTTTAAAGGATACTAACAAGCATGCTATCCACATAACCGCCTCTAGATGCCATTGATAGGGTTTGTTAGAACATAAAATCATAGTTTAACCTCTTAAACTTTCTGAAAACGCAGCGGAACTACAATTTTATAAACTTGTTTATAAGCTGAAAAATATGTTCATCAGGTGACCATATTAATGTATAAAACAAACCCATATATCAAAGGATCATTATATGTGAATGTGCATGCTATGTGTACATAAAACAACATAATATGACAGCCACAAAGAGCTGCCATAACTACCTTCAGCAGCCTTCAAAAGTCGACAGAAAAGGGTAGAAAAGATGCTGAAAATTCGGCCAAGACTTCAAGATTAGAGGTCCTCAAGCTTGTATACCCCAAGCTTACTTACAATCACCTTCTTGTTAGGAAGATGAACACCAAAATGACTCAAAAAACTTCTCCAAAGGCTGCTGGAAAATCCGAGAGCTTGAGAGAGAGATAAGAGCTTCTAGTTTTGATTTTGCATGTGTGAAAAAGATAGGATTGTTGAGTGTTGGACTAGTAATTAAAATTTGTAGTTTACTAGAAAGTAAAAGACCTCTCATTGGAGAGAGGGGGGGCGGCCGAAATGGCCTTCAAATGAAGGATTTCCCCCCAAAACATTATCAAACAATTTTTATAAACTAGTCCCTTATAAGTTGTACAATTAACTTTTAATTGTATAACTTATACACTCTTATATTATTTAATGTTATCTGACTAACTTAAATAACACTAAGTAATATTCTTGAACAAAATATCCTAATAAGTTGTTCCATCTCATATGCAGCTTATTTAGAAAACCCATTTTCTAGATTTGGTGTTATTATTTAATTGCATGATCATATCATCAATTGAATACATGTCGGTGATTGCAAAGCTTGTTATTGGGTATAACCCGACTTGGATCATGACATACTAACCGCATCAATGTTCTATGTGTCTTGGGCATATAGAATCTAACATTAACAAAGAAGTCAAATTCTTCTTCATGTTGATCTGAAGCTGAATGATATCTATCTTCCTGATTTTGTGCTTCAGGATATGTAGTTTGACCTTCCATTGGTGTTATAGTAACATCTCTGGATGTAGATTGTGGATCTGCTGACGCTGTTAATGGACTTGGTTGTACTGATGGATTCAGAATTTAAGTTTAACTATAGCATCTCCGGATGTATATGGAGTATCTTAGGATGCATTGAGTAAATCTATGGATGCAGTATTAACATCTGCGGAATCAGGGTTATGATCTGCTGATACTACATTCACTTCTTGGGTGGGAGAAGTTGGATTTACATTGAACTATCCATTAATTGATTGTGGTGATGGGCCATGATCTACAACACTTGAAGTATGAGGATGAGGTCATGGTGGATCTGCAGTTAGTGACACTTCACTAATTATGTCAAACATTTATCCGTAGAACCTACAACATTCAAATAACCAATGTTAAATGAATTTGTAAAAGCATCTATGTCAAACAGTCATGATGACCCTATTACAGATTTTGTAATTGATGTTTCATCAAAAGATACATTAGTTGTTTCTTCCATAATTTGTTGGTGTGTAACATAAACTCTATATGATTTAGATGTTGATGAATAACCAACAAAGAAACCATCATTAGATTTTTCTAAAAACTTTCCTAATTGTTCCTTGTTGTTTAACACAGACACATGACACTTAAAAGCTCTAAGATAGCCTATAAAAGGTTTTATTTTATATAAAATCTCATAAGGTGTTTTGTTATGTTCTTTAACAATTAATGTTCTGTTTTGAACAATGCAAGCTGTATTCACTGCTTCAGCCTAAAAGGTAATGGGCAGATGTGAATCAGCTAGCATTGTTGTAGCTGCTTCAATGAAAGTTCTGTTTCTTCTCTCAGCAACTCCATTTCGTTATGGAGTTCTTGGTGAACTGAACTGTCTTGCTATGCCTTTGTTCCTACAAAAGGTATCTAGAACACAGTTAACAAATTTAAACCCATTATCAATTCTTAAAATTTTGACTTTTAAGTCAAGTTGATTTTCAACTTTAGTGATAAACTCTATTAATGTTTCTAATGTTTCACTCTTATGTTTTAAGAAAAAGACCCATGTCAATCTAGTGAAATCATCAACAATCACCAAACAATATTGTCTTTTACCTATGCTAATCATATTGGTTGGACCAAACAGATCCATGTGAAGCAATTTGAGTGGTGTTGTATTTGTGTTAATTGTTTTGGACTTGTGAGACACCTTATGTTGTTTTCCTTTGTAACATGAAGGACAATGAGTAGAACAGTGAAATTGTTTCTTAGGAAGACCAATGACTAAGTTATTTCTAGCCAAACCTATTCATGTTCCTCATATAAGAATGAACCAGCCTTCTATGCCATAGTTGAGATTTATCTTCTGATGACTTAGAAATCAGGAATGTTTCATTTGATGTTAGTGAGGTGTTGTTCATGTTCAAAACATATGTATTTCCTTTTCTTGATGCTTTAAGAAGGATGTAATCATCTGGGATTTGCAAACCAGGTTTATGATTGTAACAATTATCAAATTATCAAATAAAGTGGTATAGTTTTGATCACAAATTTGAGAAACACTAAGTAAATTAAATTGTAAGTTTTTACAAAAAATTACTTTCTTAAACTTGAGCACACCATTTGTTACAATTTTTCACCTACAATTTTACCTCCCTTCTTAATCCCACCAAACGCTACATAAAATGAAATCAATTAGAGAATAGTTTCCTGTCATATACCTAGAACCATCCACTGTCAACATACCACTTGTTGTCAGCCCTCCATGTATGATCCTGCATATAAAATGAAATCAATTAGAATAGGGAACCCAAGCCTTAATGAGCTTGGGTTGTCCAAGTGTGTCTAAAATTGTCACTCCTTCATGAATAAGTCTTGATGATTTAGGTTTGACTTTAGACTCAAGTGATTCATTTTGTGTTGTTTATGGTGGTGAGGATGATTATGATGGAGATTGACTTGAGACATTTGGAACTTGTGTCTCAGCCACTTCCTCTTGCACCTTATCTTTGTTTGTCTTCACATTTGCTGTTGATGAAGATCCTTTGTTGAAGAAGGTTTCATTATCATTTGATTGTGACTTTGATACCTCAATACCTTTGTCAAACTTATCAAAGAAGGTGTTGTTAGGTCTAGAAATTTGTATAGGTTTAGTTTCTTGAATTAATCATTGTAATATCTGTTGTAACCTCTTAACATTATGTATGAGATATATGTATATAGGTTAACCCATATGTTATGTGTTGCTTTATATGTATGTTGCAGGGAAAATCATTGACTGACTGTTGAAACATCTACGGAAGAATAAAATGTTCCTCCGTAGATCATTGAACAAATCAAGGACTGTGGAACTCCTGGGGAAGGCTTACAAGATCAGTATTCAAGTTCATGCTACTCCCAAATAATTGACTTACTGCGGATGAGCAATTAAAACAACTGCGGAAGACAAGTGTCATTGCGGAAGAGTAAAACTGCTGCGGAAGAACAATATTCCTGCGGTAGAACAATATTCCTGCGGAAGAACAATATTCCCACGGAAGAACAATATTCCCACGGAAGAACAATATTCCTACGGAACGTCAACTTGTTATATTTCACCAAAATATATCAAGTTAACAAAAGTCAACACTAAAGTAAAAGTCAACATCTACGAATGACTTATTGTTTAGTCAGAGAATGTCGTATGATCATATTCTCTGAATAACAACCTTACACCGATAAGGATGTTATAGTTTCCAAATCAATAAACCATAAGCCTATAAATACAAGGCTTAGGTACACAATCAAGAGAACTCGATTGTCGTCAAGCCCTTGCTGCCTCAATCGTATTCACAACAATACATAGCATCAACAAAGCATTAGAACCTTTGCAATAGTGGTAGCAAAGCAAATCATTCATTCATCGTTGTAAACATTCATCGATACTTAATTAAAAACTTTTATTAATATTACAAGTGTTTTTGCAGTATTAGTCAATTGTTATTTATTAGTTTGAGTGTTGAATTCGTTTTTGATATTGATATATTTGTTTATTGTTACGTATTCAATTGATCAGCAACAAAACCTTAATAATTCCGCGATCATTGTTTTGTTAATAACTAAACTGGTAATTCCCTGAACGATCCTTGGATTCACAGGTGGTATCAGAGCCATGGTGCTCATTCATTTAGATCAGTTGAACTATCAGTTTTAGTTTTGTTTGATTAATTGAAAATATCACTAGATCCGTCAAGTTTTTGATTAGATCTATTGATTTCCATCAAAAATTAATTTAGGTTCTATTAATATATATATATTAGAATTAGCTAATTAATAGCTAATTAAGACATTAGAATTAACAAATTGGTGCAATTAGTTAACATCAAATATTCTCAACTAAATTTTTCAAAAAGAGAACTTATTGAGAGTTTTGAGTAATTGTGATATTATTGTCTTAATTAATTGATAATTAAGAGGTTGTCATCAATTATATAAGCATGAGTAATTCAGCAGTTGGATCAGCATACCAACCTCCTAAGTTGGAAAACAAGGCTGACTTCCAAACATGGAAAATCCGGTTTAGGAACCATGTCAATTATACTGATTCTGATCTGTGGACTTCAATCATGGAGGGTCCTTACATCCTACCAGCACTAGGGTCGGACTATAAAGACAACAATCAGCCAATCAGTCTAAAGGATTTGTCACCAGATGATGTAAAGAAGGTCAAGATTGACATCAGAGCCTATAGTATGCTTACTATGGCATTACATGAAGACTTTCTGATTAGGTGTGAAACATACAAAACAGCAAACTCACTGTGGAAAACTTTACACACCTTGTGTGAAGGTAGTGATGAATTAGAAGTATCAAAAATGATACACTGGGAGCTCAATATGAGACTTTCCATCATATTGAGGGTGAATCCGTCCTCAACAACTACATAGGTTTATGCAGCTTCTGACTGAGATGAGCATTTTTGGAGCTCAAGTATGATAAGGAGGAACTTAACAAGAAGATGCTCCATACTCTACCCGGGAGTTGGACTCAAACAGTATCAATGTTCAATAACACCATTGACTTAAAACTATTGGGCTTGATACTCTGGTAGCTAAAATAGAAGCTCTTGACCTTGATGAGAGAATAAGAAACAAGAGCATGAAAGCACCCGTAGCTCCATATCACTTTAAAGACTTAAAAAGTGTAGGGAGTGCTTTCATTTCAAATGAAGATAATGAAAGCTCTTGTTGTTTGAGCGAAGAAGAAAAAGAAGATGGTTTCTATGCATCAAGACCAGCTAGATCATCTAAACATCATCCAAGCAATAAATCAAAAGGTAAAAAGAATGAGGAAAAGAATTCAACTGCTAAAGGATCATCCTCCAACAACAAACACAGCAATGGTTCAGAACCAATTACCGTGGTTTTTCATTCTGAACAGCAAAAAGCAGCATTTGCAGTATCCAGCTCAAGTTTTCAAGCATATATGGGAAGCACCTTAACTCCAGCCCATATCTGTCAGCAAGATCTAGAAGAACTTCATCCTGATGAAGTAGAAGAGATGGACTTGCAGTGGCAGATGGAAATGATTGCTTATAGGGCAAAGATGTATCTGCGAAGAAACAAAGGCCTATCAGCTCCTGAGAGAACAACAAATATAGGTGTTGATAAATCAAAAGTGTGATGTTTCAAGTGTAACCTATATGGACACTATTTAAGGGAATGCAACCAGCAACCCTCATCTCAGCAACAATATCAACATCATCAACATCAACAACAAAATCATCAATCAAATCAAAGGTCTTTTAATCAACCTCAACTCACCAACTCATCCGCAACTCACCAACTCATCCCCACCAAACACAAGTACACTTGCAGCACGCTCAAGCACAAATCAAGAAACTCAGTTAATCATCTTGCAGGATGGAACTTGTGACTAGAGCTTATATGAGAAGGAAGTGTTGGAAGAGATGCAAGCACTCATGGCAAACATGGAGAACAAATTTCCACCAATGTCTAGAGAGGTAAGGGAAAGACTATGTTCATCCAGCTGCATTGAGGAAGTTGAAAGATACAGAACTCATGCTCAACAACTTGCAAATAAAATAAAAGAAATATTAGTGTTATATGAATCTTATGTAAGGGAACATAAACATTATCAGGTAAAGATCTTTCATACCCCGGGCCCAGAGGGCGGGACATAACGATTAGTAAACAACAACCAAACGCAGCGGAAAACCAAAACACTTTATTACATAACATCTTATAAAATTTACACTAGATATTTTCTTGATTCTCATACACAAAGTACCCCAATCCACAATTTAAAGATATCATTATTAGGCTCTTGATCAATCATTACTTGAGTCTTTTGTATCTAAGGCTTCTAAGCTCAAGTTTAGCCTTCTACATCTACCCTCAATCTCTTGCTTTAGCTTTAGATCTCTTCTATGACTCATCTAATTCTCTAGTCGTACCTGAAAGACATGCTCAAAAGATTTTGTGTCAACATAAAGTTGGTGAGTTCAAGTGCTTAAAGTTTAAAAACAAAATGCTCTTTATAATCCATTAGTTGACTTTAAAAACATAAGTATCATTGTTGTGGGGTCACAATCAAACCTGCAATCAGTCCCGGCTAGCCTCTTCTGAAGTTGCGTTTGTACCGGTTAACCCCGAGCAGAGAACTGAGCCCCAAACAGTGCACCATACCTGCCGAATGGTTCATCATAGAATCTTATCAAAACCTATCACATGCCACAAACGACCCCGTAGGATCTCAGTAGGGTACCCTTCCTAACCGGAAGGCACTGTGTGTGGGCGACTCCCCAAGTAGATCTACCCATATAAAACAAGCGGATCACAAAAGAATTAATTATTGTGATACAATTATAAGCAGGTATCAACATTAACCACAACATACAAGTATCATAAAATAACACAGTTAATAGTTTCAGTTCAAACAGAGCATGCTTCATCCCCAAAACAGTAGTAAAAAAGGGACACTAGAACTCACCTGGTATCCTTATATAGATTCTGAGCTCGGTATAGAGTGAAGGGCTCCAATAATGCCATCCTAATTGTACATATAAGATTTATGTTTAGCATTAGGACGAAGTTATTATATGCGTGCGGTTGAGCTCCTTAGTTACCTTAAAGTTGGTGATTAGTACCCTTGTTGTATCTTAGCTTTTGTAAAAGTATTTGTTGTCATGTACTAATTTGTGTATATTAGATTGATTACAGTTCTTATTCGAGTAATGATTCTTAGTACGATGGTTGTAGCAATTATCGGTTGATGTTAATAACGATAACCAAATGAAATGTATTTTAGCAAATTACACATACTCTGTCAGTATTCATTATATCTAAAGTCTTGCATGTAATATTAATATCAATTTGATAATAATTATCTTAAATAATGGTAATCGTTAAAATACCAACATTGGTATTAAATTGACATTACTATCCAATTTAAGTACATATCAAATTGTTCATACGAGAGAGGGTTATACCACAATATATACATATATATATTAGTTTTCAAGTATTAATAACAATACATCCTCAAATATAGGTTGCATAATTGTTAGCATGTTACAACTATTTCTCATATACAGATGTCCATCTTTACCTAGATTATACGTAAAGTCTTATTTTCATCAACTTCAGTAGTAATATTATCTTCCCAAGAATGATATTTATTTTGATATCAAAACTACTATTATTGTAAGAAATTATATTTTTGCATTATTAAATATACTAATAACAGTTTAAGTAAAATAATGTTATCCCATTATATGTACATATTTGTGGTTTTGAAAACACTAACATATCACGTGCATTTGTGTGACATCCGGTAATTTTCCGTTACCAAAACTCCGTTAGTTCCGTTAAGTCTTGCGTACACGTGTCGTAAGCACACACTGCTTGTCGTTTAACGTTGGTGACTTTAAAATAATTAATAATGACAAACTAATAATAACCTAATCAAAAATATGATTATTGTATTATGCTTATGTGTTTATGTGTTTTTCTAATACAAATTAGGAAATCAATCGCGTAATGTGACAACGGGTTATAATTATTTCATATGTTGCGTGTCAAGTGAAAAATATGCAAGGTTATCATTTGTGACTAATAATAATTGTGTTTAGTAATTAAAAACCTTTTAAAAACTAGTTAAAACCTGATTTTTATAAAAATACAATAACAAGGGGCTTAAATGGTAATTGTGTAAAATTAAATTAAATAAAACAAAACCAACCCTAATCCCACCCACTTGCAGCCGCGATCTTCATCCCAGACACACACACACTTTGATTTCAGCCCTAGAACATCTACAAGACATTGATTTTGGTTGATCTAAAGCATTACAACAAGTTAGAACCTTCAATTCCAAGCCAACTCACGTTTGAAGGTTAGATTTTCACAAGTTTTTCATGGAATTTGATGTTTGGCCGAAACCCTAGTCGAATTGAATGGTGTGGATGTCGATTCTTGATGTTTGTTGATGCTATCATGTTAGTTAGGTTGTATGTATGCTAGTTAACGTTGATTATGCAAGAAAGTTACGTTTTTGGTACATTGATCATGGGTTACTAAGAATAGTAACTTTATTTTGCATGATATGATGAATTGTTGGTGAATTGATATTATGGATGTGTTTATGATGATGATTTGGTGCTAGATGGTTGATATGAATGCTAGAATCCTTGGAATGAATGTTGTAGTTCATAGGTTGCCAAAAGTAGAAACTTTTGATGTTGAACATTGATGAATTGTAATGAGTTGGTGATGAATGTACTTGTTAATGTTTCATGAGCATTAGATGATGAATTTGGTGCAAGAAATCTATGCATGATGTAGGTTAGTTCATACCTTGCCAAAATGTAACACCCGGATATTTCTAAAGAAATAAATACAAAGATAAAAGAGAAATAAAAGGAAGGAAATGAAAGTCAACCCAAAGTTGAGGACTCAAAAGTGTCAAAAGGACAAAAGTAATAAAAGTTGGTGAAAAAGGTAGTATGGCCGCCCATTTTGGCCTGCCAAAACATCTTTCATTCGGAAATTCTAGAGAGAGAAAGCAGAATTCGAGACTTTGAAGAAGAACAAGAAGGAAACCGGATTTAAGGTAAGATTTAGTGTTTTTAAGTTGTCTTTTTGCTAAGAAACCGAAAGTATATGTTCTTATGTGTGTGTGTGCGTTCGGGTGTGTGTGTGTTTATTGGGTTATAGGTGTTTGAATTCGTTGGGAAGTTCAAGGCTTGGACTTTAGGCTTGAGATTAGCAAATGTGAGTTTCTAGAACCCCCTTTTTACATGTTTTAACTGATTTTGGGGCTTGAAATATATGTATGTATGTTTTTATAAAAAGTGGGTATGTTACCCGTATGTGCATGTGTATGTGTATGAGGGTGGAGTATGTTTTGGGTGATTGTAAAGTTATGGTAATGTTATTAATGTGTTTCTGATGTGTATAATGTAAGAACTAGGCTTAGAACATGCTTAGATTGTAGCTTGGGACTGAAAATATGTTAGAAAATTTTAGGTTGGTGTTCATGCGCCCAAACAGGGCCCATGTGCCTAGAATCATGCCTTAGAAAATATTTAAGCAGGGCCATGTGCCTAAATTGTTCCCACGCGCCTGAAATTATGACTTAGAAAACTAAGTATAGGATAATGTGCCTAAACAGTACTCTCCTACGCCTATAAAATCCCTTAGAAATATCATGTGCATGCTGATGTGCCTGAACAGTAGCTCATGTGCCTAGGTTTTTGCTAAAAACGCCTAAGTATTGAGGTGATGTGCCCCAAAAGTGCCCATGCGCCTAAGTGTTAAAATTTTTGAAGTATTGGGGGATGAGGCGCCTGCATAGTTGAAATGCGCCCAGACAAGGCTCTTGCGCCCAAATAGTGTTGATGCGCCCAACACTTAGAATTTATTTCAGAATTTTCATGGGAGTCTGTGCATTTAGGGTTTTGGACAGATGCTGACCAGGGTTTATTTAATGCACATGATTATGCTTGATTGTCATTATGGCCATTATTATTATTATTATTATTATTATTATTATTATTATTATTATTATTATTATTATTATTATTATTATTAGGGTTATTATTATTGTTATCATAATTATTAATACAATTATTGTGTGACTCTACGTGGTATGATCATGATCGAGAAAGAAAAATTACTATCATTATCAAAGTGGAAGATTAATGATAAAGAAAAGTGGAACGTAAACGAATGAACGAAAGTCTTGCAAGCAAATGTAAGAGGTGCACGGCCTTGTTGTCGTTAGCTCAACTGTGATGCGGGTTAGCTACCCCGAAGGATGCACACAGGGTCAATCGTTGTGATTGACAATGGGTGAGCGACTCTATGTCGCAACAGACCGGAAGACATGCAATCCTTGAGATTGCTAATGGGGTGAGCGACTCTGTGTCGCAACAGACCGGAAGACATGCGATCTTTGAGATTGCCAATGAGGTGAGCGACCTTGTTGTCGTAACAGACTCGGAAAGATAATGATAAAAGTACGAAATGAACGATGATGAAGATAATAATGATATTACCTAAGTGTACGTACGATGTGTGATCACCTACGAAAGTAATGAACGGTTTGAAATGAAAGCAAAGTATTTTATTTATAAAAACTAGAACTCACTCAGCAACGCTGACTTTTATGTATTTTCCAGTTGGCAGGTAATTTGTTGCTGAGGATGGCACGTGGGGATGGCTACTCGGCGGGGCAAGACTGACATCCATTCCTATGTTATGATAATGTTGTTTTGTAATGCAATTAAACAATCTTTTGTAACCTAAACGTTATTGTATTGCTTAACAACAATATCTTTTAATAATAGAGAATGCCTTTTGCTAATGAAATTCCGCTGTGTATATTATGATATGAATATTAATACGTTTTACGTGCAATGGATGACCAACTGTGAGGTGCCCGGGAACGGGGCCTTACACAAAAGTGGAAACTTTTGTTTATGATGATTGATGATTATGATATTTGGATGTTGTTGATCATGTTTAGATGTTGTTATGAACTTGAAATAGTATATTATTGACGAATTACGTATACATTGGATGTTTAGTAGATTTTGGGATGTACTTTCTTAAAAGGGAAACTTTATTTGCACAAAGTTTGAATGATGATAGTTTGAGCATGTTTGGGACATTAGGAGCATGTTAGTATGTCCATGGATGATTTCTAAAGTGATAGAACCTGTTAAATAGGTTGTATGGAATGTCCATTTAGTTATGTGTGATTTATGTACTTCGATGATCATGTATGTTGTTGAATGTGGATTAGCAACTAGGACATCATGTTTGGGACTGGAAATTGATCATCTTAGTGTATGTGGAATGTAATGGACATGTTGAATGTATTGTTGGTAGTATGGATGATTAATTGATACATTATCTATTTTGGCCTGTTTATGACAATTCATAGTTATGGGTCATATGAGTAGGTTATGCATGATTTGACCTTGCATGATGCATGATTATATCTGGTTAAATGGTTTACAACACATAAGGTCACTAACGGGTCAACGGGTCAACTGAATTAAACATGTCTATCCTCCTAAACCCTTGAGTATTTGGTTGTAGTGTACTTAGGGTTCCATATATTCTCTGCTTACACGTACTCATGTACTTACATGATCTAGGTAACCTCTGAGGGTTGACTGTCCACTCTTTTCTTCCAAGCAAACTCTAAGTACTCATTAAGCATATTAGGTGAGTTCATACCCCACTATTTATTTAATCTCTTTTGGGGGAGATAGCATACTGGTAATTTCACAAACGCTTTATGTATTAAGTTATGTATAATATTAATATAGTGCTGTTTACCATGGAAAAGTCCTCACACTTTCAGATTGTTAATATTGAATAGCGGGGAAATTTGGGTAGTACTACTATGTTTGACGAGCCCCACCTGTGTGACTCGAGGTCAACCGGGTGCAATTTGTCCTATGAACATTTGTCATGACCTGGTAAGTCGTGGCAGGAGGCAAAAACTATCACAGTCAGCTTCAATTGCGAAATCACTATGAATTAATATTTATTGTTAATAGACTAGCTATCTGTTACAATACACTGCTTATATATATATCACAACTGTTAAACTGTTTATGTTTGAACGCCAACTCTTGAACTCACCAACCTTTGTGTTGACATTTTTAGTATGCTATTCTCAGGTCGATAATCCAGATTGCCAGTAGGAGCACAACACGGGTCCACATGCATACTAAGACTTTATTTTACAAACACATTTACTTGTCTTTTAATTATGGGTTTAAAACATTTGGATGGTACATGTTTTGCCATATTATACATTTTTATATTTTTGGGTTTGTCTTATTTACAATACGCTTCCGCATGGTTTTAAAGTTTAAACTTTGGTTTGTTTTATTTTAATATGGCATATAGAGTCGTTCTGAGTAACTATTGACTATGATCCTGGTTTGTTCACACGCCTCGCGGTAAAACTCCGCACGTGGATTTTGAGGGTGTGACAGATTGGTATCAGAGCCATTCGTTATAGGGAACTAGGTTACATACACACTAGACTATAACCGCACACAGTTAATTAGTTACTTGTTCCTGATTTCTCTACTGTATACTCATTGGCATACACATCACACTCTCTGCAGCATGGCGACATCGTCTAGAGCTCCTAGTAAGCGACCGGCATCACCCACTCGATCCGACAATGGACGCGACTGGCCTCGTTTAGATTACCCATGAGGAGAGTTTGACTGGGATCAACCTTTTACCCTGATGGAGCGTGACCCTCCACGAGACTGGAGTTTCTATCCCGAGTTCGTGGACCATATCATGTATAGGGAGCGTGTACCTCTCCCGAGACCTAGAACTAGAACTAACACCGAACAACCAATATCATCACTCCCACGGACGGTGCAGTCCAATGAGCAAGTGATTGCAGCATTGGTGGCCGCACTGGATACGGAGCTGCACGAGTCAGGCGACTCACGAGTGAAGTTTGTACACTACAGCATGAGGTGTACAACCCGCGACACCAGTTGAGTGCACTTGAGGAACGACATGGTAAGACCATGGAGGGGTGTCACCACATGGAAGATGGTTATCGGGCACTTAGAGGACGCATGACAGCTCGAGAACAGCGGGACGAAGCAGCCGACAATAGAATTACTACCTTAGAAGCCCAGTTGGCGGCGCTCCAGATCACCATAGCTCCTGCTCCTACAGAGGCCCCCGAGGAGGAGGAACCCGAAGAGGAACCCGAGGAGGAACCTGAAGAAAAACCCGAGGAGATGGAAGATGACAGTGATGGGTCGGATATCGTTGATTGATTTTATTTTTGTTTTCTTTAGATGACTTGGACTATGTAGTGTTTCCTTCTTTTGAAACCTATGTGGGAAGGGTTGTTTCCCCACCCGAACGACAAACTCAAATTTTGACATTGATAAATATTTTGTGACTCATTTACAATTTATTTACCTTTGGTTTTTATTTTTGTTATGAATGTTGTGGTTGTGATGATGCATTATTTTTTATTGTTTACTATACCTCAATGAGATAAATATGTTTGATGTTACTCATTATTGTATTTGAGAATGTAATATGAAAAAAATGGATGCCCGAGGACGTGGACGTGGTCGAGGGCGTGGGCGCGGACGTGGATGTGGCGCCGGTGATCAAGTTGGCGGTGCTATCAACATGACCCCTGCTGAACTAGCTGCCCTAATAAACGAACATGTTCAGGCAGCGGTAGCTGCTGCCCAACCGGTACAGCCAGCAGGTAAACGATAATAGGAACTTAAATCAAATGCCATAGTTAATCGTATAGGATATCTGATCAATGTTTATCGTGTTAAAGCAGGACCACCAGTGTGTACTTATAAGTCCTTTATGGACTGTAAGCCACACACCTACGGTGGGACTGAGGGAGCTGTAGGGATAGTACGATGGTTTTAGAAGACAGAATCCGTTTTATCTAAGTGCAACTGCCCACCTGTCGACCAGGTGAAATATGCCACCGGAACTTTGGAGGGTGTCGCGTTGTCCTGGTGGAATGCACAAGTACAAATGCTAGCACAAGCTATGGCAAATGAGCATCCCTGGGATGAATTCAAGCAGATGATGACCGAGGAGTACTGTCCTCAAAGTGAAGTGCAAAAGCTAGAGATGGAGTTCTGGCAGCTTAAAATGCAGGGCTCGGAAATCGTGGCCTACACTACCAGAACTCATGAATTGGCCACTCTATGGCCGGGAATGGTGAATGAGATGTATAAGCGGGTTGAGCACTACATTCGGGGGTTAGCGCCCGAGATTTGGAGCATGGTGACTGCCTCCAACCCAACCACAATTCAGCAAGCTATTCATTTAGCCCATAAGCTGACTGATGAAGCTGTGGAGCAAGGACGTTTACCGAAACGGGGCGCTGTGGCGAGCGCGCCTGATAACAAAAGGAAATGGGATGCTTCCAATAACAACAAATCATCATCATCCAGCGGTCAACATCAACCTCAGCAAGAACAACAGGTCCAGCAACAACAACGGAGGTTTGATAACAACTGAGGTTTGATAACAACCGAGGTTTGATAACAACCGTAACTTTAACCAGATGGCTTCAAACAATCAAGGACCAAGCGGATATGGTGGTAAACAACCAAGGTGCACGAGGTGTAACTACCACCATGTGGGAAGGTGTGACGACTTCAAGTGTCAGCGCTGCGGTAAGATGGGACACGCAGAAAAGGACTGTCATGGTGAGTTGGTAAAGAAGCCGCAACAACCTTAGGAGACTCCCAAGGGTTGTTTCGAATGTGGGAAGGAAGGGCATTACAGGCGAAACTGCCCGCAACTGAGGAAAAATGGTAATGGCAATGGCAATGGCAATGGTCGCAATGACAACAACCAAGGCAATAACAACAATGATGGCAACGGCAATGGGAATGGTGGAAACAACAATGGAGCCAAGGGGAGAGCCTTCGTCATTGGCTCAGGTGAGGCTCTAAATGACCTTACAACTGTTACTGGTAGGTTTTCTATCAATGGATGTTTTGCTACGGTACTGTTTGATACTGGAGCCGATAGGAGTTTCATATCCTTAAAGTTCTATAGTCTTCTAAGTGATATTCCCTCTGCCTTAGAATCTAAATACACCGTAGATTTGGCCGACGGTAAACAGATCCATGTAACACATATTCTTAGAGATTGTAAGATAGAGCTTCCTGGTCATACTTTTGCTATAGATCTTATGCCTGTTACACTGGGAAGTTTCGACGTTGTGATAGGCATGGATTTGCTCCCTAATAAGCAAGCGGAAGTCATATGTCATGAGAAAATCATACGAATTCCTGTTGGTGATGAAATCCTTATAGTCAGAGGCGATAGGAGTGGTGCAGTGATAGGCATCATCTCTTACATGAGAGCACAGAAGTTGTTGCGAAAAGGTCGTTTGGCTATCCTGGCACTCGTCACCGATAAACAACCGGAGGAAAGGAAAATGGAGGACATACCTATGATATGAGACTTTCCAGAGTTGTTTCCAGAGGATCTTCCTGGACTACCACCTCATCGCCAAGTGGAATTCCAAATTGAACTGACTCCCGACGCAGCCCCGATTGCTAGGGCACCTTATCGATTAGCACCGAACGAACTACAGGAGTTGTCATCACAACTTCAGGAGCTTTTAGATAAGGGCTTTATTCGACCTAGCACTTGACCTTGGGGAGCCCCTGTCCTCTTTGTTAAGAAGAAAGATGGCACGTTTCGAATGTGCATCGATTATAGGGAGTTAAACAAAGTCACAGTCAAGAACCGGAACCGATACCCTTAACCTCATATCGACGAATTGTTTGATCAACTTCAGGGATCAAGCTATTATTCGAAGATTGATTTGAGATCTGGTTATCATCAACTTAGAGTCTGAGAAGAAGACATCTCCAAAACTGCATTCCGTACTCGTTATGGTCATTACGAGGCCATGCCTTTTGGGTTGACTAATGCACCTGCGGTGTTCATGGACCTCATGAATCACGTGTGTAAACCTTATCTCGATCAGTTCGTCATTATGTTTATCGATGACATACTGATATACTCTAGGACCAAGGAGGACCATGAAGAGCACTTATGGTTGATCTTAGAATTGTTGAAGAATGAGAAACTGTACGCTAATTTCACCAAGTGTGACTTTTGGATACGAGAACTGCATTTCTAGGTCACATTGTTAATGAGAAGGGAATACATGTTGATCCTGCTAAGATTGAGGCGATAAAGAATTGGGCTATACCCAAAACACCGAGCGAGATAAGGCAATTTTTGGGGTTAGCAGGGTATACTGATGATTCATAGAGGGATTCTCTAAGATCACACAACCTCTCACAGCCTTGACCCACAAAGGAACGGCATACAAATGGGGTGAAAGTCAAGAGGCAGCTTTTCAGCTATTAAAACAGAAACTCTATAGTGCATCGATATTGGCGCTGCCAGAGGGAACAGATGATTTCGTGGTGTATTGTGACGCATCCATTCAAGAATTGGGTTGTGTCCTGATGAAGTGAGATAAGGTTATAGCCTACGCCTCGAGACAACTGAAGGTTCACGAGAAGAACTATACTACCCATGACCTAGAATTGGGTGCAGTAGGTTTTTCCTTAAAGATTTGGAGACATTACTTGTACGGTACCAAATGCACCATCTACACCGATCACAAGAGTCTTCAACACATCTTTGAGCAAAAGGAGTTGAATATGAGGCAACGACGTTGGGTGGAGCTTCTGAACGATTATGATTGCGTTATCAAGTACCATCCTGGAAAGGCGAATGTGGTTGCCGATGCCTTAAGCCGGAAAGAAACAACTAAACCCAGGCGGGTGCGAGCCTTACAGCTTACAATCAGTACCCATCTGCCTGAACAGGTTAAGGAAGCACAGATAGAAGCCTTAAAAGAGGAAAATATTGGTTCTGAGTCACTATGGGGAATGGATAAACAATTGGTAGTGAAAGAGGATGGAATTCGGTACTTCATGGATAGACTTTGGGTGCCTGTCTATGGAAATCTAAGGGAGTTAGTTATGAGTGAGGCACACAAGTCTAAGTACTCTATACATCCTGGATCTGACAAGATGTATCATGACCTAAAGGCGCACTACTGGTGGCCTAACATGAAGGCGGATGTAGCCACGTATGTGAGCAAGTGTTTGACCTGCTCAAAAGTCAAGGTGGAATACCAAAAACCATCCGGACTGTTATAACAACTCGAGATACCAATGTGGAAGTGGAAACAAATCTCCATGGATTTTATCACTAAACTACCCCGGACTAATACTGGTTGTGACACAATATGGGTTATTGTGGATCGGTTGACAAAGTCCGCTCACTTCCTTGCAATTAAGGAAACGGATAAGATGGAGAAATTAACCCGACTGTACCTTAAGGAAATCATTTCGAGACACGGTGTACCGATCTCGATTATCTCTGACCGTGACGCTCGTTTCACGTCACACTTCTGGCAATCACTACAAAAATCTCTTGGTACACGATTGGATATGAGTACTGCTTATCATCCACAAACTGACGACCAGAGTGAGCGTACCATACAGACTTTGGAGGATATGCTACGTGCTTATGTGATTGATTTTGGGAACAACTGGGAAGTTCACCTACCATTGGTGGAATTTTCCAATAATAATAGTTATCACACTAGCATACAGGCAGCACCTTTCGAGGCTTTGTATGGGAGAAAATGTAGATCACCGGTTTGTTAGGCTGAAATTGGTGATAGTCAACTAACGGGTCCCGAGCTAATACATGAGACAACTGAGAAGATTGCGCAGATACGGAACCGTATGGCTGCAGCGTGGGATAGACAGAAACGTTATGCTGACAAGAGACGGAAACCTTTAGAGTTTCAGATTGGCGACAAGGTCTTATTGAAAGTCTCACCATGGAAAGGCGTAGTTCGGTTTGGCAAGCGAGGAAAGCTAAATCCGAGGTATGTTGGACCATTCGAGATATTGGAAAGAATAGGTCCAGTGGCCTATCAACTAGCCTTACCTGATTTGCTGAGTGGAGTCCAAGATGTGTTCCATGTTTCAAATCTGAAGAAGTGTCTATCTGACGAAACACTAATTGTACCACTAGAGGACGTTCAAGTGGATGAAGAATTACGCTTTATCGAAGAACCAGTTGAGGTGATGGACAGTGAGGTGAAAACACTTAAGCAAAGCAAGATACCCATAGTCAAAGTCCGTTGGAACTCGCGACGTGGACCGGAATTCACGTGGGAACGGAAGATCAAATGAAGCTTAAGTATCCTCAACTATTCGAGACGATGCCTACAGACGAAGGTATTGTTTTAAATTTCAGGACGAAATTTCTTTCAACATGGGGATGATGTGACAACTCATCCAAAACTCACTAGATTTTGATTTCTGTGTGCCAATGCAGTAGACCAGTGATGGAACACTTGTAACACCTCTGGAATCTAGCCCAATTAGAAAGCTTAATGTATTATAGGACCCAATAAAGGTCCAGATTGATTTGGGCTTACCAAAGAAATCTTGCAAAACGAAACTAGCCTTTTGGGCCCAATAAGCCCAATAAGCCCAATAAGGGCCCAAACTTATAAAAAGGCCCATTTAAGGCCCAAATACACGTTTACGAACTAATTAAACAAGAAACCATGAAACAATGAATTATTATGTGATTTGAAATAACTATGGAAAAATCCAAGCTAAAAACAGATTCAGAACCCATACCGGGTAAAATCCGGCAATTTACCGCATACTACATCTGAATTCCATCAGAAATCCTTAAAATGGCTTGTCATCCAATCTAAATCATTGTTAACCTTAACTAATATCATAAATAATGATTGCTAAAAGATTTTGTTGGGTTTGTTAGAACATAAAATCATTGTTTAACCTCTTAAACTTTCTGAAAACGCAGCGGAAGTATAGCTTTAAAACTCATTTTATAAGTTGAAAATTATGTTCCTGTATAAAACAAACCCATAAATCAAAGGATCATTTATGTGAATTAACAAGCTATGAACATATGTAAAACTACATAAAATCACAGATTCATTGAGCTGTGAAACTACCTTACTGCAGCAGCATAAAGTCGACCAAAAAGGATGTTTGATGAAGATGGAGATGCCCAAAATGCAGCCAAGACTTCAAGGATAGAAGTCCTCAAGCTAGTATACCCCAAGCTCCTTGCAAACACACCTTCTTGTTAGGTAGAATACACCAAAAACAACATGAAAACCCTCTAATTTTCTGCAGAAAAACACTCTTTTCTTGCTGAAAATTCGTAGCTCTTAGAGAGAAGAGGAGGATCTCTTTTGTTGTGTTGCATGCAAATGAGAATCATCATCACGGAGTGCAAGAACCTTACACCAAGAACCTCATCAAATCAGCTCAAAATCAGCTCACATAACCCTCTAGAACAGCTGCTGGATCCGTAGCATTTAGAGAGAGATAAGAGAGTGTCTTGGTTGTTGTTTGCATGTGTTTTATAATGAGAAAGAGAGCCACACTTGACTAGTTAGTGGAGGTTGACCATATGCATGTGTTTTCTTTCCAAAACCAAGTTAGTGGAAAGCTAGTGGAAGACAAGCATGTGGAAGACAAGCATGCTTGTCTAGGCTGAATTTTTATAAAACTTGCTTATCAAAGCTGAATTTTATAAAATTGCTTATCAAGGCTGAATTTTATAAAAGTCTCCCTTTTATAAAATTAACACACACATATATTATCTAGTCTTGTAACTAGTTTATGCAATTAATCATTTAATTGTATAAGTAGTATACTCTCATTATTATTTGGTGTTATACAACTAATTTAAATAACACTTCAAAAAATATTATTGAACAAAATATCCTAATAAATTGTTCCATCTCATATGCAACTTATTTAGAAAACCCATTTTCTAAATTGGTGTAAATATTTAATTGCATGATCATATCATCAATTAAATATTAATTGGTGTTTGCTAAGCTTGTTATTGGGTATAACCCGACTTGGATCATAATGTACTAACCACATCAATATTCTAAGTGTCTTGGGCACATAGAATCCTACAGATTTTTCATCAATCATGCATAAACAACGGAATTTCGTAACTGAAACGCGAATACCGGCTTTCACCGGCATTTAAATGTCATCTGATATGACAACCGAGTCTCGTAACTCCGTAAATATTCATCTAATAATTTTTATTATCACAACATATTAAATTTGGTGAGTGATAAGTTGTCCGGAATAAATGCGTTCCGAAACGCGACCATGACGCGAATCGGGTTACGATCAGGTCAAACCCGAGAATTCGTCAGATAAGGATTTAACGTGACCAACATGGGAAGTTAACGAACAAAATATCGTTTTAATACTTAATTGCATACAATTTAATACCAAAACGACAATTAATAACGCTCATTCGATAAAAACGCGTAAAACCGTGGAACGTGTTAAATACGCGATAAGTTACCAACTCGTTTGATTATCCGGCATGTTTTAAGTACATAATCTCGGAACACATAACGTTTTGTATAAATTGAAACTAACAAGAAACGAATTTAAACGTTACGTGAGAAACTCGATCGAACGTGTTCGAACCGAATTCTTTAACGAACCCGTTCACTTAACCCTACTATATAAGCCCCATTTTCTCTATTTTAGGGTTTTAGAAAACATTTGAGAGTGAGAGAGAGGGTCAGCCGCGACCACCCCCCCCTTCTTCGAATCCGGCCGGTTTTCCGGCCACCGGCGACTCCTCCCGGCGAGTGTCGGTGAGTGGCTCGTGAATCCGGACTCCTATCGACACCCCGATCATGATAAGTGGCTTTAATTTCTCCTAAACACAACAAAGCCACGGGAATCAAAGGCGAAAGAGACGGTCGCAGGTCTGTTCGGAGTTGGTAGTGGTGATGGTTCGCGGATGGTCGTGGCTGCAGATGTTGGCGGATGCGGTCGACGGTGACCTTGCGACCCTCGACCGCAGGGGCCCGGTGGTGACAGTGGTTGGCTATGCGAGGTTAATGGTCTCCGATGTCGGTTGTGGTGGCAGCCGGTAGCGGCTTTGGGAAGACGGGGATGGTAAAGATCGACCGCAACATTCGCGATGTGGTGCTGGTGGTCGATGGTGGTCGTGATTCTGAGGGCAGTTCAGGTGGAGGTGCTGCGGTGATGAAGCCGCGGTGATGCTAGCTGTGGAGGTCGCGACACCCGGGTGCGCCGGAGGTGGTGTTAGTGGCTGTCGTGTGGGTGGCCGAAGGTGGCCTAGTCCACCCCACTGCTTTTTCTCTCGGTAAGGTTCCCCTAAACCGATTAGTCCATTCATCCTTGTTTTCTAGGACTACAAACCGCAAATTGCTATGATTTTGGGTTGCATGTGTAGATCTGTACCAGATCTGGGCTCAAGGCAGTGGTACTGGTGGATGGTGTCGGTCGCGGTTGTGGCTGTTGTTGGTCGTGTTGGTAATGGTGACTGGAATTGATGGTTGTTGGCTGCGAGGGTGGTGTAAGGTGAGGATGATGGTATGGTTTGTGGCTGCACTATGATTATTGGTTATGACTGTTGGTGATAGGTCAGTTGGGTTGTGATGGTCGTGGATGGTGATGATGGTGGTGGTTGTCGTTGGTATAGTTTGGGCTATGGTCATGGTGGTTGTTGGTTATGGTTATGATAAGAGTTGTGGATATGGTTGAGTTTGGGGTTGTTGATTGTAGTTAATAGTCGTGCATGTGATGGTTTTGGTGTTAAATGTCGGTTGTGGCGGTGATGCACGGTGATTATGGAGATGATGGAGAAGGATGTGATTATGGATGTTGGTTTGGGTTATCAAATTTAGTGGCTAGTTGGGCCACTTAGATAATAGCCTAAGGATGATTAGAATGATCGTAGAGAATAGTAGTTGGAATGACGTTTTAGTAGTGTTGGAGTGGTCTTGATCGTGTGGTTGCTGTTGTTAAGGGTTGTGGTCGTGTTAGGATGGCAAAGTAAGGCTTTGGACAACGTGGTCAACGAGCAGTCAACGGAACGGGAACATGATTAAATCAAGGCGTAAACGAGTGGGTTAGAATTTATAACCGAGTGGAAGGTAAAATTGCACGCGCAACTCATTGAAATTGAATCATCATTTGCATTCGTGTTATTGAGCTCTAATTATATAAAAAGGCATAAATTATAAAATATGTGAATTAAGTAACAACGTTATTTATTCGATTTAAATGGATGGTTTGGGCACAAGATTTAAGTAACAACGTTATTTATTCGAAACCAACCTAGATAACATGTGTGAAATAGTACATCTTGGGAAATGGTTGTAACATGTCATAGATGATACAAATAAGCTTATTTCATGTCACATTGAATCATTAGAAGGCTTAGAGATGTAATTCATGCAAATACGATTATACACTTATAAATGTATATAAATATAATGAACATTTAGGTTGACCGGCGTCTACACGTCTTATTTATGGTAAAAGACCTAAAATGCGATAATGATCCACTATCTTGTCGCTATTAGTAATTGGTCATCTCATTTTTATTGAAATGAATATTATTGGTGTCACCCTTTTCTTTTGAGTAATATAGTCAACTACCATCAATAATTGAATTACTTAGCGTCAATCAAGTTAACTAATATGATGCGAATGTGAACATTATAAACATCGTTTGAGACATTATATATTACTTACATTGTCAATGTGAGTTATTTTTGAAGATTTGGAATCCATGACATAAATTGATTTTCTACCTTATTTATGCTAAGACTTAACTTTTGATTAAGTACATTAACTAACCTATGTACACGAGATAATTCATGACAATTAACAGATACACAAGAAGCTAACATACACTAAGGATACTAATCACCAACCTTAAGTCAACTAAAGAGCTCAATCGCACGCATGTAATATCATCGTGCTAATTCTAAACGTGCATCTTATATGTTCTAATTAGGATTGCTTTGTTGGTGATCATCATTTTTCTTTATCGAGCTCTGAACTTATATAAGGATACAAGGTGAGTTCTCGTGTCCCCCTTTTTACTTTGGTTTTTGGGATGAAGCATGCTCTATTTTAAACTGAAACTATTATCTGTGATACAATATTATGCTTATGTTGTGGATTTTGATGATACCTGCTGATACATGAATCACGATAATTAATTCTTTTGTGAACCGCTTGCTTTATATGGATAGATCTATTTGGGGAATCCCCCACACACAGTGGCTCCCGTTACAGGGAGGTACCCCACTGAGATCCCGAGGGGTCGTATGTGGCGTGTTACAAGTTATAAAGGATACAAAGGCGGACCATCCGGCAGGTGGGTCCACTGCTATGAGGCTCAGATTCTCCCCTTTGGGGTTAACCGGTTCAACACAACTTTAGAAGAGGCAAGCCGGGACTGAGTGCAACGTTGATTGTGACCCCACAAGAGCTATAATAGATACAAATACTTTAATATGTGGACTCTAAGGGTCCCTTTTATTTTCTGAAACAAAATCGCTTGAACTCACCAACTTTATGTTGACACAATCTTTTTGAGCATGTCTTCAGGTACAGCTAGGGAGAATAGTTGAGCTATAGAAGTTACCTAAATCCGAAGCAAGATATGTGGGTAGAGGTTAAAGACACAAGGGTTGAGCCTAGAAGCCTTAGTTGCTGAAGCGTCACGAAATATTTACCGAGAGATTGATCACGACACCTATAGATTGTAGGTTGAAGCACCTTGTGAATTGGAAACAAAGCCACACCTTGTAATATACCATTTAGTTTCCGTTGCATTTTGGTTATTGTTTACTAATCGTTACGTCCCGCCTCTCTGGGCCCGGGGTGTGACAACACTCTCACCATGTAACGCAATTTTCGGGATGAAAATTCTTTCAACATGGGGATAATGTGACATCCGGTAATTTTCCGTTACCAAAACTTCGTTAGTTTCATTACGTCTTTCGTACACGTGTCGTAAGCACACACTGCTTGTCGTTTAACGTTGGTGACTTTAAAATAATTAATAATGACAAACTAATAATAACCTAATCAAAAATATGATTATTGTATTATGCTTATGTGTTTATGTGTTTTTCTAATACAAATTAGGAAATCAATCGCGTAATGTGACAACGGGTTATAATTATTTCATATATTGCGTGTCAAGTGAAAAATATGCAAGGTTATCATTTGTGACTAATAATAATTGTGTTTTGTAATTAAAAACCTTTTAAAAACTAGTTAAAACCTGATTTCTATAAAAATACAATAACAAGGGGCTTAAAATGGTAATTGTGTAAAATTAAATTAAATAAAACAAAACCAACCCTAATCCCACCCACTTGCGGCCACGATCTCCATACCACACACACACACACTTCTATTTCAGCCCTAGAACATCTACAAGGCATCGACTTTGGTTGATCTCAAGCATTACAACAAGTTAGAACCTTCAATTCCAAGCCAACTCACGTTTAAAGGTTAGATTTTCACAAGTTTTTCATGGAATTTGATGTTTGGCCAAAACCCTAGTCGAATTGAATGGTGTGGATGTCGATTCTTGATGTTTGTTGATGCTATCATGTTAGTTAGGTTGTATGTATGCTAGTTAACGTTGATTATGCAAGAAAGTTACGTTTTTGGTACATTGATCATGGGTTACTAAGAATAGTAACTTTATTTTGCATGATATGATGAATTGTTAGTGAATTGATGTTATGGATGTGTTTATGATGATGATTTGGTGCTAGATGGTTGATATGAATGCTAGAAACCTTGGAATGAATGTTATAGTTCATAGGTTGCCAAAAGTAGAAACTTTTGATGTTGAACATTGATGAATTGTAATGAGTTGGTGATGTAATGTACTTGTTAATGTTTCATGAGCATTAGATGATGAATTTGGTGCAAGAAATCTATGCATGATGTAGGTTAGTTCATACCTTACCAAAAGTGGAAACTTTTGTTTATGATGATTGATGAATTATGATATTTGGATGTTGTTGATCATGTTTAGATGTTGTTATCAACTTGAAATAGTATATTATTGATGAATTATGTATACATTGGATGTTTAGTAGATTTTGGGATGTACTTTCCCAAAAGGGAAACTTTTTGCATAAAGTTTGAATGATGATAGTTTGAGCATGTTTGGGACATTAGGAGCATGATAGTATGTCCATGGATGATTTCTAAAGTGGTAGAACCTGTTAAATAGGTTGTATGGAATGTCCATTTGGTTATGTGTGATTTATGTACTTTGATGATCATGTATGTTGTTGAATATGGATTAGCAACTAGGACATCATGTTTGGGACTGGAAATTGATCATCTTAGTGTATGTGGAATGTAATGGACATGTTGAATGTACTGTTGGTAGTATGGATGATTAATTGATACATTATCTGTTTTGTCCTGTTTATGATAATTCATAGTTATGGGTCATATGAGTAGGTTATGCATGATTTGACCTTGCATGATGCATGAATATATCTGGTTAAATGATTTACAACACATAAGGTCACCAACGGGTCAAACAGGTCAAACGGGTCAACTGGGTCAAACATGTCTATCCTCCTAAAACCTTGAGTATTTGGTTGTAGTGTACTTAGGGTTCCATATATTCTTTGTTTACACCTACTCATGTACTTACATGATCTAGGTAACCTCTGAGGGTTGACTGTCCACTCTTTTCTTCCAAGCAAACTCTAAGTACTCATTAAGCATATCAGGTGAGTTCATGCCCCACTATTTATTTAATCTCTTTTGGGGGAGATAGCATACTGGTAATTTCACAAACGTTTTATGTATTAAGTTGTGTATAATATTAATATAGTGTTGTTTGCCATGGAAAAGTCCTCACACTTTTGGATTGTTAATATGAATAGCGGGGAAATTTGGGTAGTACTACTAGGTTTGACGAGCCCCACCTGTGTGACTCAAGGTCAACCGGGTGCAATTTGTCCTATGATCATTTGTCACGACCTGGTAAGTCGTGGCAAGTGGCAAAAACTATCACAGTCAGCTTCAATTGCGAAATCACTATGAATTAATATTTATTGTTAATAGACTAGCTATCTTGTAACACCTCTAAAATCTAGCCCAATTAGAAAACTTAATGTATTATAGGACCCAATAAAGGTCTGGATTGATTTGGGCTTACCAAAGAAATCTTGCAAAACGAAACTAGCCTTTTGGGCCCAATAAGCCCAATAAGGGCCCGAACGTACAAACAAGGCCCATTTAAGGCCCAAATGCATGTTTTACGAACTAATTGAATGAGAAACCATGAAACAATGAATTTTTATGTGATTTGAAACAATTATGGAAAGATCCACACTGAAAACAGATTCAGAACCCATACCGGGTAAAATCCGGCAATTTAACGCGTGCTAACGTCTGAATTCCATCAGAATTTCTTAAAATGGATTGTCATCCAATCTAAATCCTTGTTAATGCTAACAATATCATAAATAATTCTTGCTAAAAGATTTTTCATCAATCATGCATAAACAACAGAATTTCGTAACTGAAACGCGAATACCGGTTTTCACCGGTATTTAACTGACGTCTGTTATGACAACCGAGCCTCGTAACTCCGTAAATATTAAATTTATAGTCATTTTTTATTATCATAACATATTAAATTTGGTGAGAGATACGTTATCCGGAATAAATGCGTTCCGAAAACGCGACCGTGACGCGAACCGGGTTACGATCAGGTCAAAACTAGAGAATTCGTCAGATAAGGCTTTAACGTGACTAACATAGGAAGTTAACGCTCAAAACATCATTTTAATACTTAATTGCATATATTTTGATAGAAAAATGATAATATTAACGCTCATTCAATAAAAACGCGTGAAACCGTGGAACGTGTTAAATACGCGATAAGTTACAAACTCATTTGATTATCCGACATGTTTTAAATACATAATCTCGGAAAACATATAACGTTTTGTATAAATTGAAACTAACGAGAAACAAATTTAAACGCTACGTGACAAACTTGATCAAACGTATTCGAACCAATTCTTTTACGAACCCGTTTCATTTAACCCTAGTATATAAAGAACATAATCTCCATTCTAGGGTTTTAAAACACAAAATCAGAGAGAGAGGAGAGGCAGCCGCGATACCTTCCCCTCCCCCCAACTCGAATCCAGCCGGATTACCGGCCACCAGCGACGTTTTCCGGCGAGCGCCGGCGTGTGACTCCCCACCGACGACTCCCCTCGACTCCCCAATCATGGTGGTCTTGATTTCTCCTAAAACTCAACCAGGCGATGGGAATCGAAGGCAAAGATGGTGGTTGCAGGTCGGATTCGGAGGGGTGGTGCCGATGGTTCATGGTTGGGAGTCGATGATGTTCGATTGGTGATGATGGTTGTTGTTGATTATGGCTACGGTCTCAGTTTTGTGGTCGTGGAGCTCGACCGATGGTGGGGTCGCGATGCTGAGGGCAGTTCAGGTGGAGGTGCTGCGGTGATGAAACCGTGGTGATGGTTGCTGGGGTGGCCGCGACACTCTGCTACGCCGGAGGAGGCGTTGGTAGCTGTCGTGTGGTGGTGGCCGGTGGTGGTGCAGGGCTGTAGTGGGGATGGTGATGGTGGCAGTGCTGCTAGATCTGGATGGTGGTTAGGTGTTGGTGGTCGAGTGGTGGTCACGACCACTCATTGGTGGTCGCGCAGTCTATGGAGTGGCGGTGGTATGGCGGTCATGGATATGGATCTAGGCAGTGACAGTGGTGATGGTGGTTATGGATAATAGCAGCGATGGTCATGGCTGTGATTGTGGTGGTTGTGTCACACCCCCGCTGATAGCGGAAACACGGGGAATGTGAGCTAGACGGGATCGTCATAACACATGGTATGCAATAGAGTAGAAATAATAATAATATGATGACAAGCGTGTCATGACGACACCCGAACACAATTAGAGACTTGTGTCGTGTATTGTCAATGTTCACGACAGCATAGCCGTAAGCACAACATAAATGTTCACATAAACATTGGTGATAACTTGTAAAGTAGATTCCCACAACTCGGAAACAAGTATACAAAAAGTCATGTTCAAGCTTTACAAGGGTAATAATTACAAAATGCATCCTAGGGTCTCCTCTAAAAGGCAGCACTCCTAGATATTCAATTACCCTGATCACCTGAAAAGAAACGCTCAAAAAGGTCAACATAATTGTTGGTGAGCTTCGCAGGTTTTAAGTAATAAAAGATGTTAAGATGAAAACAGTGAGTAAGTTTAATAAAAGCTACCGCGACTACACTTATGTATAGGCGGTTTTACTAGTTATAAATAGCTACAGCCAAACCTAATATTCGGTTCCTCACGGGAATTGATGGCTGTAAAGAAACATTCCCAAAGTTTAAATAGTTTATTAAGACGTAGCAAGATCCACACAGCGCGTACGTATAGTTTATAACCAAGCCAATCCTTAGGTCCCATTACCGGGATTAATGGTTATATGAAAAAAGTTTTCCATAGCATAATAAGTTAATATGACGTAGCAAGATCCAAACAGCGCATACGTTTAGGTTACAACCAAACCAATCTTTAGGTCCCATTACCGGGATTAATGGTTGTAGTGGATGATCGCCTTAGAAGAACCACACAGAAGGACCACACAGAAGAACCACACACCCGAGAGCATCCAAGGTCAACGGCATCCACATATAGCATCAATCAACACATAACATCAAGTAGTAGTGCATAGTAGGGTGATACCACTAAGTCATGCATAGGGGTAACATAGCACATAGTTCAAGTTCACATAGCAGCAATCACAAGATAAGAAAGTTAAGATACTCATAGAAGTAGTAGCCAACTTCCACTAGGGAAGGCGCCTGAAAACAAGTTAAGTAGGTGAGCATTCTTTTCCCCCAAGTTAAAGATATTTGAAAAGGTTTTATAAGAGTAAAAAGGGGCCACGAAACTCACTGAACAGATGATAGGCACGTATGATGAATATTCCCAACGGTAGGATGCTATGAACAGTCAAACACCTATTGATAGTTACTGACAAGCATTAATAACGAGCATAAAGCATAAGATGATGACAATAGATTCGGGCAGTTTCGGTTCGGTCATGGGTGGTTCACACACAAGCAGTCATACACATCTCAGACTAGGTTATTTTAAATAGTATGTGCCTGTTAATAGCGTTGACTTTTATCTTTGTGGTCAAGCTATGACACTTTATTAATGTTACCTTATCATCGTAAGATCTCCGAAGAGGGGATCCACACGCACACACACACACTATTAGTTATACAACAGGACCGGACGCACGACTCAATCCTTCCTTCGTACGAATGGACCTTCAGTCGTACGAATCAACTTCATTCGTACGATTGAACCATCATTCATGCGACTAAGTATTCAGTCGTACCATGCAAGACCCAGTCATACGACTCAACCTCCATACACCCGATTGGACCTCCATTCGCACGAATCAGCTTCATTCGTGCGATTGAACATTCATTCGTGCGATTGGACTTTCAGTCGTACGACTCACGCACAATCGCACACAATCTCATTCGCACTGACTCATTCGCATGACTCATTCGTTCGCACAGACTCATTCGCACACACATTCATTCGCACAGACTCATTCGCACACACATTCATTCGCACAGACTCATTCGCATGACTCGGTCGTGCGATTTGCCCAACCGCACGGCTCAGTCGCACGACGCACTCATACGCCTAACCCAGTCGCACGACGCACCCCAGTCGCACGGTTCAGTCGGCCGAATGGCCCAGTCGCCCTGCACAGCAGGTCGCGACTGCACAGACCATCGAGCAGCATCCAGCTGCTCCGAGCATGGGTTCAATGCACCAAGAACCTCCAGAACACTAATCCTAACATGTCTAGACAAGAAGCACACTCAGAAACACAACATGCAAGCCCACACGACCTCTTGTGCTCGGATGAACCCGAGCACCCAAAACCCTAGAAAACGCAGCAGCTAAATAGAGCTAAATACGGGTCAAACGAGGTTATCTACCTGCTAGGAGTGAGTATTCACGATGATAACCAAGATTTGACGGTGAAAACGCGACAATCGGACCCGATTTCGGTGCTAGTTCGAGAGAGAGTGAAGATGAAGAAGAAGAAGCGATGAAGATGAAGATGATGTGAAGAATGGCTGGGAAATGGGTATTTATACCCAGCCTAGTTTCTCAAAATGTCAAGTTTAGTCCCCGAACTTTGCCCCCGGGTTCCCGAATTTTGTTTCGGTTGAAAACGTTATTTATTAGTCTTGTTTTTATTAATGATAAAATGTTGATAATGATATTTATAATTTAAAAATGGCTTTATGCGTGACAATAGTTTTTATATAAAAATAGCGCGTTTAGTGTTAACGGGGCAACTCTCAGTTAAGATTTCAAGACGACGATGATTTAAGCTGCGATGGCACACGCATAAGGTTAACTAAGCAACGAAACAGGCATAATATCCACATAGATGGGTTACAAGGGTGAGGAATGACCGACTACAAAACTAACAGATTACGTCAATAGACAGACCTTTGGTGACGGATGTCACAGTATCCCCCAGTTGAGGGAATTTCATCCTGAAATTCAACTGGTGCTAGGTCCATGGGCGTCATCCTCGAACAGGTGTGGATATTTGAGTCTCATCTGATCTTCACGTTCCCATGTAAACTCTGGCCCTCGTTTGGAATTCCATCTCACACGAACGATAGGTATCTTGATGCGCCTCAACTTTTTGACCTTTCGGTCCATGACCTCAATAGGTTCCTCCACAAAATGGAGGCTTTCATCAATCTTGATGTCCTCAATAGGTACGTGAAGTGATTCGTCAGCTAAACACTTCTTGAGGTTCGATACATGGAAGGTATCATGTACATAGGTAAGCTCTTGTGGCAACCGTAACCGGTACGCCACCGGACCGATTCTTTCTGTGATCTCGAATGGTCCAACATATCTTGGGGCCAACTTCCCTTTCTTTCCAAACCGTACAATCCCTTTCCACGGAGAGACCTTAAGCAACACTCGATCCCCAACGTTAAACTCTAGTGGCTTCCGACGGTTGTCGGCATAGCTATTTTGGCGGTCTCTAGCAGCTTTGAGTCTGTCTTTGATTCGGAAGATCTTATCGGTGGTTTCTTGAATGATTTCGGGACCTGTTAGATGGCTTTCACCAACCTCGGCCCAACATACAGGCGATCTACATTTCCATCCATACAATGCTTCAAATGTAGCGCATCTAATGCTCGTATGGTAGCTGTTGTTGTAAGAGAACTCAATCAACGGTAAATGAGTGTCCCAGCTACCACCAAAATCGATTACGCAAGCTCTAAGCATGTCTTCTAATGTTTGTATAGTTCGTTCACTTTGGCCGTCTGTTTGGGGGTGATAGGCAGTACTCATGTCTAATCGAGTGCCCATCGCTTTCTGTAACGTGTGCCAAAATTATGAAGTGAACCGGCTGTCTTGGTCGGATATGATTGACACTGGCACCCCGTGCCGTGTCACGACCTCTTTGATGTACACCATTGCCAGCTTATCCATCTTATAGTCTTCCCGGATAGGCAAGAAGTGAGGGATTTTGTCATTCGATCCACCACGACCCATATCGTGTCGTGTCCGCTTGGCGTTCTCGGGAGTTTGGTAATGAAATCCATAGTGATATTCTCCCATTTCCACTCGGGAATTTCAGGTTGTTGCAATAATCCCGATGGTTTCTGGTGTTCAGCCTTGACCTTTGAACAAGTCAAGCATTTGCTCATATATATAGCAATATCATTCTTCATGCCTGGCCACCAGTACAGCTCTTTCAGATCGTGGTACATCTTGTCTGCACCAGGATGAACAGAGTATTGAGTCTCGTGTGCTTCATCCAAGACTAGTGTACATACATCTCCCCATCTGGGTAACCATATACGATCCATGAAGTAATGTACGCCGTCATCCTTGCGAGTCATTTGTTTATCCAACCCTCGGAATTCTTCTCCCGCAAAGTTCTCTTCTTTCAAAGCCTCGTTTTGTGCAGTTTGAATCTGAGCCTTTAATTTGGTTTGAATAGTCAAACCTAGCGCTCGAGCACGTAATGGTTTCACGCATTCCTTGCGGCTTAAAGCATCAGCCACCACGTTAGCTTTTCCCGGATGATACCGGATTTCACAATCATAGTCGCTAAGTAGCTCTACCCAGCGTCGCTGTCGCATGTTAAGTTCTTTCTGGTTCATGATGTGTTGAAGGCTCTTATGGTCTGTGTAGATGATGCATTTGGTTCCATATAGATAATGCCTCCATATCTTGAGTGCAAACACTATGGCACCCAACTCCAAATCGTGAGTTGTGTAGTTCTTTTCATGCACCTTGAGTTGTCGTGAAGCGTAAGCAATTACCTTATCTTTCTGCATTAGTACACAACCCAAACCTTGATGTGAAGCATCACAGTACACTACAAAATTGTTAGTCCCGTCTGGGAGGGATAATATCGGTGCGTTGCACAACTTCTCCTTCAATGTTTGGAACGCCTGTTCTTGTGCTTTCCCCCAATCGAACTTCTTGTCTTTCTGAGTCAACAAAGTTAACGGTTGGGCAATCTTCGAGAAATTCTCAATGAAGAGTCGGTAGTATCCGGCCAATCCTAGGAATTGCCGTATTTCTGAGGGTGTTTGGGGTGTATCCCATTTCTTCACAGCTTCAATCTTGCCGGGATCCACATGAATTCCATCTTCGTTAACCACATGACCCAAAAACTTCACTTCTCGAAGCCAGAATTCACACTTCGAGAGCTTGGCGAAAAGTTTCTCTTCCTTCAACAGTTCTAGAATTGCTTGGAGGTGTTTTTCGTGATCCTCCTTCGAACGGGAGTAGATGAGTATGTCGTCTATGAATGCAATCACGAACTTATCCAGATAAGGCTTACACACCCGATTCATTAAATCCATAAAGACAGCTGGTGCGTTGGTCAACCCAAACGGCATGACCAAGAACTCATAGTGTCCGTAACGAGTTCTAAATGCTGTTTTTGGAATATCGTCCTCGAATACTCTTAGTTGATGATAACCAGATCGAAGGTCGATCTTAGAGAAATACGAGGCTCCATGCAACTGATCGAACAGGTCGTCGATTCTAGGAAGAGGATACCGATTCTTCACGGTCAATTTGTTCAATTCCCTGTAGTCGATACACATACGGAACGACCCATCCTTCTTCTTGACAAATAATACCGGTGCTCCCCACGGTGAATGACTCGTTCGAATGAAACCCTTCTCCAGTAGTTCCTGTAGTTGGCTTGACAACTCTTGCATCTCTGAGGGTGCTAACCGATACGGTGTTTTAGCTATCGGTGTAGCTCCAGGAACTAGCTCTATACGGAATTCCACCTGTCGTGGAGGAGGCAATCCAGACAAATCATCAGGGAACACTTCCGGGTAATCCCGTACAATCGGAATGTCTGCCAATTATATCTCTTCTTCCTTCTTTTCTACCACGTGAGCCAGAAAAGTGTAACACTGCTTACGTAGACCTTGGCGTGCTTTCATGCAGGAGATAAGCTTCAAGTTCTTTCCCGGTCGCTCTCCTTGTATTCTGTGTACTTTCCCGTCTCACATGGGAATCCGCACTACTTTATCTCGGCAAACAATCTCGGCTCCATGCTTCGACAACCAATCCATCCCCACTATTACGTCAAAGATCCCCAACTCGAAAGGTATCAAATCTATGTTGAACACCTGGTCTTCCAACAATAGGGTGCAGTTCTTGATAATTTCCTCTGCCTGTTCAACCCTACCATTTGCCATTTCTATGGAGTAACTAGTTTCTAGTCTACTGGCACTCAAATCAAGCATTTGCACAAACTCAGATGATATAAAACTATTGTCTGCTCCAGTATCAAACAGTACAGATGCAAAGTGGTTATTGAGTAAGTGCGTACCCGTGACAACGTTCGGATCTTGTCGGGCATCATTAGCTCCAATGACGAAGGCACGACCCCGTGCAGCATTACCTTGGTTTCCTTGGCCTTGAGCACCTGCTATGGCCATTATCTGCCGTTGGTTGTTCCCCTGCTGAACCGGTGCCCTGTTCAGTCGGGGGCACATATTCCTGAAGTGATCGAGGGCTCCACACTCGTAGCAAGCTCTTGCATTCCCAGCGGGGTTAACCGCGTTGATGGGTGCCACCAGGTTTGGTGCTACTCTACAGTCTCTTGCTTGATGCCCCGTGCGTCTGCAGTTCAAACACACCCGGCACGGTGCTGCTAGAGGATGATGAAGATTACACCTGTCACATTTCGGGTGCGGCCCAGCATATTCCCTCTTCCCTTGAGTCATGGCCACGAAGTTTCTGGTTGTTTTGGCCCGCTTATCAGACTTTCCAGTACCAGACCGGCTTGTCTCCCCAGTCTCTTTCCTTTTCTCCGCTCCCCTACCCAATACTCCTATTCTTATCATCTCGTCAGTGAGAGCGCCCGCTTTCAGAATAGCGCTCTGGATTGTAGGAGGAGCAGCTGCAGTTACCATTGCCCGGATTTGAGGCGCGAGTCCCCAAATGTACCTTTCTATCCTCTTGGATTCCGGAGTGACTAGGTGTGGAACTAGTCTAGCCAGCTCGTGGAATCGGTCAGTATAAGCTGCATGCCCTGCCCCCACCATAACATGATTCCGGAACTCATGCTCAAGCTTCTGCATCTCGTTGAGAGGGCAGTATTCTTCGGTAATCAAGGCTTTGAATTCATCCCAGGTCATCTGCATCGCAGATTCCCTTCCCCTAGCTTGAACCTGGGTGTTCCACCAGGTTAGTGCTCTGCCCTGCAGTGAGCACGTAACATACTTGATCCGCTGGCTGTCGAGGCATTCACTGATGTCCATCACAGCCTCCATTTTCTCAAGACATCTAACCAGGGCTATCTCTCCACCTTTCCCATCAAAATCCCAGGGCTTACATGTCACACCCTCAATTTCCACGAACGGGGTTTTACCGTTAGGCGTGTGACATACCAGGATCTCAGACACAGTCATATCGAACGACACTATATGAATTTAAAATAAACATTTGACTTCATTCAATAGAACATAAACAAAGTTTACAATAGTGCGGAAGCATGTACAAAAGTTATAAATCCATTACAATACTATTACAATAATCATGTTTAGACAAAATGTTCAATGCTGAAATGAACTAGATGAATGCATGTCCTGAGTGCATTTCCTGTAGCGTGCCTCAAAAGCTTATGCGTTCCTGTGACCTGAGAAAACATGCTAAAATGTGTCAACATAAAGTTGGTGAGTTCACAGGTTTTATCAACAAGAAATGTATTCGTAAGCGTTTCCATATTTTGCGTTTCAATGGTTTAGTACATAAAGCATATCGTTAGGTAGCTAGCCTATGTTCTTGTTACTTAGCGTTTTGAACCGAAGCTGACTGTTTACGTCCTATTTGTGTTTCCTCCACGTCTTAACCGACCGTGGCAATCGTATGTTTTGTGTTTCCTCCACGTCTTAACTGACCGTGGCAATCGTATGTTTTGTGTTTCCTCCACGTCTTAAACGACCGTGGCAATCGTATGTTTTGTGTTTCCTCCACGTCTTAACCGACCGTGGCAATCGTATGTTTTGTGTTTCCTCCATGTCTTAACCGACCGTGGCAATCGTATGTTTTGTGTTTCCTCCACGTCTTAACCGACCGTGGCAATCGTATGTTAGGTCAATTGTGCGCCCGTTTGACCTCCAATCAAGCTAGCGCGACTAGCCCGGGCGGGGTTTGTCAGACCCAGTAGTACTACTCAAAATTACCTCGCTAATCCCATTACTAACGGTTCGAGTGTGTCAGGACATGTTGTGTGTGTTTGCACTAACGTAACAAGCGATATCAATATTACTACAACCATTTAAGTAAATGTAAGTCTGTTTGCATGTTTTCTCCCCCAAAAGGAAAGAGATGTAAAATAGGGGCCGTGAAACTCACAGATGATGTAGCAAGTGTGTAGGATGCAAGTCTCCCAAGTGTTATTTTACGATGCGCTGTCAAACACCTATTGACTGTTGTGTTACGCGTTAATGTTGTGTTTAGCGTTAATAGACATGTTTAGTCGGGTCGGGTCGCATGGGTTCGGTCGTGGGTATCTCACACACAAGCAGTCATAGACTTATTAGACTTCATGTAGATTTCAGATGGGTTGTTGATATTTGTAAACAGTTAGGTTGTTTTGAGTTGAAAAGCATATGTCTGTTGATTGCGTTGACTTTAATCTTTGTGATCAAGAAATGACATTTTTATTGATGTTAACTTATCGTCACACGATAGACACTTCGCACACCAGAAGGGTTCACTCCAAATGACTCCAATCGCATAACAAGGCTAGACGCACGACTGGATACTTCATTCGCACGAATGGACCTTCAATCGTACGAATTAAATTCCCTCGTACGATTGAACCCTCATTCATGCGGCTCAGCCTTCAGTCGTACCACACATCGCCCATTCACCCGAATCAATAACCAATCGCACGAATGAACCTTTATTCGTGCGGTTGGACCTTCAGTCGGGTGATACTCAGTCGCACACATTCATTCGGTTGACTCAATCGCACGCATTCATTCGGTTAACTCAGTCGTACGGTTTCATTCGCACGTCTCACCCCAGTCGCCCCGATCAATCGCACGATGGGACCGGTCGCATGACTCAATCGCACGGCTGGCCCAGTCGCGGACTGCAGCAGGTCGCGACTGCTGGGTGGATCGAACAGCCTTCGGCTGTCCCGTGCTCGGTTTTCTCACCATAAGAACTTCCAGAAACACTCTCCTAACATGTCTAAGGGTAATGCACACGCTGATTTGCCTCACACGCACCCCCACGACCACATGCATTCGGGTTGAACCCGAACACCCGAATCACATACTTGCAGCAGTGAAACGAGTGATAAAATGGATGAAAATGGTTGCCTACCTGCTGGGATCGTGATTCCTCAACTGTTGTGTGGCCTAATCCGACAAAAACGAGCTCAATCGGGTGAATTTGGTGCTAAGATGTAAAGATGGTGAGGTAGAGAGCGTAGGAGAGGAAGAGAGGCAGATTGAGGTGTGTTTGGCTGGTGGTTGGGTATTTATACCCAGCCCCAGTTTGGCAATTGTCAGGTTTGGTCCCTGCACTTAGGTAGCGAGTTCCCGAATTTGTTTCGGTTGATAACAACGTAGATGAGCGAGCTCTATTAATCAATAGGACTCCTCAGGTGACCTCGTTTTTGTGAATCCTCTACGAGCACCCGCGTTAGTATTTTATCACAATTTGTTTAACGATGTCCGTGGCGGTGTTTGTATACGTTTCAAGTATTTACGAGTACGGGTCAATGTTAACGACAACGGTCTAATTTATGTAAGTTTGAAATTACGGGGTGTCACATCATCCCCTTGTTGCAGGAATTTTCGTCCCGAAAATTAGTACATCTTGTTACGTGGTTTTTACGGGGTAGTACAAGGCTCAATAGTGTGTGACGCGTGTGGAATGGAGTACCTGTGTATCTAAGAGGTAGATGCCTGGTTTTGGAACAGTTGAGGGTACTTCCTCTTCATCTGATCCTCGCGTTCCCAAGTAAATTCTGGTCCACGCTTTGAGTTCCAACGGATTTTGACGATAGGGATACGACTATGTTTGAGCGTCTTGACCTCTCGGTCCATGACTTCCACCGGTTCCTCGACGAAATGTAGTTGTTCATCCACGTGTATCTCGTCTAACAGGATGATAAGAGTTTTGTCGGCAAGGCATTTCCTCAAGTTGGAGACGTGGAACACATTGTGTACTCCACGGAGTTCTTCGGGTAGGTTCAATTGGTAGGCTACGGGACCAACCCGTTTGACAACCTCAAACGGTCCCACGTACCTAGGGCTCAGTTTCCCGCGTCTCCCGAAACGAATCACACCCTTCCAAGGTGACACTTTCAAAAGCACCTTGTCACCTATTTGGAATTCCAACGGTCGGCGACGCTTGTCAGCGTAGCTTTTCTGTCGGTCACGGGCTGCTGCCATACGGTTACGGATTTGCACGATCTTCTCAGTCGTCTCGTGCACAAGTTTAGGGCCGGTGAGTTGACTTTCCCCAACTTCCGCCCAACAGATAGGTGATCGGCACTTACGCCCATAAAGTGCCTCGAATGGAGCAGCTTTGATCGATGTGTGGTAGCTATTGTTGTAAGAAAACTCGACTAGCGGTAAGTGGGTTTCCCAACTGCTGCCGAAATCTATGACGCAGGCACGTAACATGTCTTCTAGAGTCTGGATCGTACGCTCACTTTGGCCATCGGTTTGGGGGTGGTACGCGGTGCTCATATCCAGCCGCGTTCCTAGTGCTCGTTGTAAGGACTGCCAGAAGTGTGAAGTGAATCGAGCGTCACGATCAGAGATAATGGAAACCGGCACACCATGCCGAGAGACAATTTCTCTTAGGTAGATACGAGTTAACTTTTCCATGCGATCAGTCTCACGGATTGCCAGGAAGTGTGCGGATTTCGTCAAGCGATCCACGATCACCCAAATGGTGTCGCATCCGCTGGGAGTTCGGGGAAGTTTCGTGATAAAGTCCATGGATATCTGTTCCCACTTCCATACTGGTATTTCCGGCTGTTGGAGTAAACCAGACGGTCGTTGATACTCTACCTTGACCTTAGAACAGGTCAAACATCTGCCCACGTAGGTGGCGATATCTGCTTTCATGTTTGGCCACCGGTAAAGAACCTTCAGGTCGTGGTACATCTTGTCTGAACCTGGGTGGATTGAGTACCGCGATTTGTGAGCTTCGTCCATTACCAATTCTCGTAGGTTTCCATACGAGGGAATCCATGTTCGATCCATGAAGTAGCGGATTCCGTCAGGCTTGGTTTCTAGTTGCTTCTCCATACCTCGTAACGATTCGGCTTTCAAATTCTCATCTTTTAACGCCTTAAGTTGAGCATTGCGGATCTGGTCGGGTAAACCGGTGTGAATGGTAAGTTGCAATGCTCGAACTCGTCTTGGCTTGGGGGTTTCCTTCCGACTTAGGGCGTCTGCTACTACATTGGCCTTGCCCGGATGATACTTGATCGTACAGTCATAGTCGTTTAACAACTCGACCCAACGACGTTGTCTCATATTTAGATCCTTCTATTCAAAGATGTGCTAGAGACTCTTGTGATCGGTGTAAATGGTGCACTTGGTACCGTACAAGTAGTGTCTCCATATCTTGAGTGCAAACACGACTGCTCCAAGCTCTAGGTCGTGTGTCGTGTAGTTTTTCTCGTGTATCTTCAATTGTCGTGATGCATAGGCAATCACCTTATTGCGTTGCATCAGTATGCAACCGAGGCCTTGTATGGAAGCATCACAGTAAACAACAAAATCATTGGTTCCCTCAGGCAGGGATAGAATCGGTGATGTACAAAGTCTCTGCTTCAGAATCTGGAATGCAGATTCTTGTTTATCACCCCAATCGTACGTAGTACCTTTATGAGTCAATGCGGTGAGAGGTTGAGCAATCTTCAAGAACCCTTCGATGAACCGTTGGTAGTAGCCAGCCAGCCCAAGAAACTGTCGTACCTCGGTCGGTGTCTTAGGCGTAGCCCAGTTCTTGATAGCTGCTATCTTTGCCGGGTCAACGTGTATCCCGTTCTCATTGACCACATGACCCAAGAAATGGACCTCTCGCATCCAGAAGTCACACTTTGAAAATTTTGCATACAACTGTTCTCGTCTCAACAGCTCCAGAATCAGTCTAAGGTGTTCTTCGTGTTCTTCTTTATTCCTTGAGTAAATACGGATGTCATCGATGAAGACAATGACGAACTTGTCTAGGTAGGGTTTGCACACTCGGTTCATTAAGTCCATAAACCGCTGGTGCGTTGGTCAACCCGAATGGCATAACCAAAAACTCGTAGTGACCATACCTCGTTCTGAAAGCAGTCTTTGAAACGTCTTCTTCTCGAATCCTTAGTTGGTGATAACCCGATCTTAGGTCTATCTTTGAATAGTAACTCGACCCTTGTAGTTGGTCGAACAGATCATCGATACGCGGGAGAGGATAACGGTTCTTAATTGTCGCCTTGTTCAATTCTCTGTAATCGATACACATGCGAAAAGTTCCGTCCTTCTTCTTGGAAAACAGGATTGGGGCTCCCCACGGTGATGAGCTAGGTCTGATAAAACCTTTATCCAACAGTTCCTGCAGTTGTGTAGACAGCTCTTGTAGTTCCCTCGGAGCTAATCTGTACGGTGCCCTCGCGATAGGGGCGGCTCCCGGAACCAAATCAATTTGGAATTCGACCTGGCGGTGCGGTTGAAGGCCGGGTAGGTCTTCAGGGAAAACCTCAGGATAATCACGTACAACTGGGATGTCTTCAATTTTCTTTTCCTCGGTTTCTTTTTCAGTGACCATGGCTAAGAAAGCGGTATGACCCTTACGCAAACACTTCTGAGCTTTCATGTGGGAGATGATTCCAGAGACCATGCCACTCCTTTCGCCCTGAACTGATAGAATTTCACCACTAGGAAGTGGTATGCGTACGATTTTCTCTCCACAGATGATTTCAGCTTGATTCTTGGATAGCCAGTCCATGCCCACAACTACGTCAAAACTACCAAGTGTGACAGGCATCAGATCTATATCTATCTCACGACCACATAATCCTAGTCTGCACCCCTTGGCGATTTGAGTTGCCTCGATTAGTTTTCCGTCAGCTAATTCTACCACATAACTAGGTTCCATGACAGCTAGGGTTACATCTAAAAACTTAATGAACTTGTTGGAAACAAAACTCCTATCGGCTCCAGTATCAAATAGTATGGAAGCAAAACAACCATTCAGGGGAAACGTACCAGTAACCACATTCTGGTCATCCCTTGCCTCGCCAGAACCGATCACGAACGCACGACCCTTGGCATTGCCCCCATTATTACCCTGGTTTCCACCCCTCAGCTGTGGGCAATCCTTCCTGTAGTGTCCCTCCTTACCACATTCATAACAGGCTCTAGTCACTCCACCCTGGCGTTGTTGTTGGGGTTGTTGTTGATGAGTCATTATTTCACCCCGGCAGTCTTTGGCTGCGTGTCCCATCTTTCCATATCTCTGACAACGAAGTCGATCACATGGGCCATGATGATGGAGGTTGCACCGGTTACACCTAGGGTTCTTGTCCGCGTAGCTGCTCGAACCCTGACCATAATTGTTGTTGTTGCTGTTCGGGTTGTTGTGGGTGAAGTTTCTTGATGGGTCAAACTTTTTGGTCGGTTGTTGCTGGGGGTTGTTGGAGCTTGAAGACTTGCTGTTGTTACCTTCCCATTTTCTTTTGTGATCTGCTGAACCAGAAGCAGCGCCACGTTTAGGCAGAGTGCCTTGTGCCACTGCCTGGTCGGTGAGTTTGTGAGCCAGTCGGATGGCCTGCTGGATAGTGACAGGATCAGCAGCCATCACACTAGCCTGGATTTGAGGGGCCAAGCCATCAATGTACTTTTCAATCCGTTTGTAGGCCGGAGTTACCATCTGCGGACATAATGCTGCCAACTCGTGCGAACGAGTTGGGTACTCCTCGATGTCAGAACCAATCATCTTTAAATTCCAAAATTCTGCCTCCAGTTTCTGGACTTCGTTCCTGGGGCAGTACTCTTCTTTCATTAGAATCTTGAAGTTTTCCCATGGCATACCGTTTGCAGCACCAAGTCCTAAGGTTTGGACTTGTGAATTTCCACCATGTCAGGGCTGGTCCCTCCAATGTGCCGGAGGCGTATTTGACCCGATTTCCATCAGGACAGCTGCACATGGCAAACACTGACTCAAGTTTCTCTAGCCAGCGAAGCAGTGTGACAGCACCCTCTGAGCTGCTGAAAGAATGAGGCTGGCAATCCATAAACATCTTGAAGGTACAGACTGTTGGACCTCCCTGGTTCGGATTCTGGTCGTTCTGGCCCTGATTGCGGGCCTGCTCATAAGCTGCAAGCGCATCAGCCACGCGCTCGTTGATGATAGCATTCAGCTCGGCTTGAGTCAGGGTGATATTTCCTCGTCCACCCGGGCGTCCCGCTCTTCTTCCAATCATGACTTCTTCAATACACAACACACATTAATCAATAACCGGATAACAATTATTGACAGTAATATATATTGTATCATGCTAGTAAGAATGAGGGGTTTGTTTGCACATCGATAGTAGGGATTTATGAGGATCCGAGGCCTTATGCCTCCAAAGTGTGGAATTTGAAAATTTGTACTGGCCATCACCGTTATCACCTAATAGAGTTGCCAGAGTTCTCATGCACGACAAATTACAATTACGTGTGCACCCGTGATTCTAATTTGCTTTGCATGGTCACACATGGTTCCTCCTATTCGAGATAACATGCCTTGTCCAGTACCGAGTGTTATCAATGATAAAAGCATCAAAGATGTATTTGTTATACCAAGAGTCAAGTAACTAAGGTTGTACAAGAGATTTCAGTTTAGGTAACAACGGGAATCAAGACAATTTGACCTCTTTCCCTTCGTGGTTCTAGGTGTTTGGATGTCCAAGTCCGATTCTCTAATCGACCTGAATATCCTAGTTGTCCCTCGTTTACTGCTCGGACTAGCGTAGAGGATAGGATATGTTGGGAATAGTAACAAATGTGAGAGAGTTGGAAGAGTGAGGTATTGTTCTTTTTGTTTGTCATCATTATGCTTATCGCGTGCGTTAGAAACGAGTTTCGTGTTCCAATCATGGGAATGTTTGATTCAATTCGTTGTTGCTTTCACTCCGCGAGTGAAGGATCAAGTGTGGGCGTTGGTTGTGAGCGAGCGGGATTCTCCGCCCCTCTGCCAGCCGGTAATGACACACATGTCATACCCCTAGTGTTATGTTTGCTCAGCAGTGTAAGGTCAGTACACCCGAAGGTTGTTTGCACAACAGTGGTAACCGTGTAAAGAGTGTCTGTGCAATACTAGTGTTGTGTCTAAGGCTATAGTCTAGATGCGATGCAATCCTAGTTCTCTACAACCAGTGGCTCTGATACCAATCTATCACACCCTCAATTTCCACGAACGGGGTTTTACCGTTAGCCATGTGACATACCAGGATCTCAGACACAGTCATATCGAACGACACTATATGAATTTAAAATAAACATTTAACTTCATTCAATAGAACATAAACAAAGTTTACAATAGTGCGGAAGCATGTACAAAAGTTATAAATCCATTACAATACTATTACAATAATCATGTTTAGACAAAATGTTCAATGCTGAAAATAAACTAGATGAATGCATGTCCTGAGTGCATTTCCTGTAGCGTGCCTCAAAAGCTTATGCGTTCCTGTGACCTGAGAAAACATGCTAAAATGTGTCAACATAAAGTTGGTGAGTTCACAGGTTTTATCAACAAGAAATGTATTCGTAAGCGTTTCCATATTTTGCGTTTCAATGGTTTAGTACATAAAGCATATCGTTAGGTAGCTAGCCTATGTTCTTGTTACTTAGCGTTTCGAACCGAAGCTGACTGTTTACGTCCTATTTGTGTTTCCTCCACGTCTTAACCGACCGTGGCAATCGTATGTTTTGTGTTTCCTCCATGTTTTGTGTTTCCTCCACTTCTTAACCGACCGTGGCAATCGTATGTTTTGTGTTTCCTCCACGTCTTAACCGACCGTGGCAATCGTATGTTTTGTGTTTCCTCCTTGTCTTAACCGACCGTGGCAATCGTATGTTTTGTGTTTCCTCCACGTCTTAACCGACCGTGGCAATCGTATGTTAGGTCAATTGTGCGCCCGTTTGACCTCCAATCAAGCTAGCGCGACTAGCCCGGGCGGGGTTTGTCAGACCCAGTAGTACTACTCAAAATTACCTCGCTAATCCCATTACTAACGGTTTGAGTGTGTCAGGACATGTTGTGTGTGTTTGCACTAACGTAACAAGCGATATCAATATTACTACAACCATTTAAGTAAATGTAAGTCTGTTTGCATGTTTTCTCCCCCAAAAGTAAAGAGATGTAAAATAGGGGCCGTGAAACTCACAGATGATGTAGCAAGTGTGTAGGATGCAAGTCTCCCAAGTGTTGTTTTACGATGCGCTGTCAAACACCTATTGACAGTTGTGTTACGCGTTAATGTTGTGTTTAGCGTTAATAGACATGTTTAGTCGGGTCGGGTCGCATGGGTTCGGTCGTGGGTATCTCACACACAAGCAGTCATAGACTTATTAGACTTCATGTAGATTTCAGATAGGTTGTTGATATTTGTAAACAGTTAGGTTGTTTCGAGTTGAAAAGCATATGTCTGTTGATTGCGTTGACTTTAATCTTTGTGATCAAGAAATGACATTTTTATTGATGTTAACTTGTCGTCACACGATAGACACTTCGCACACCAGAAGGGTTCACTCCAAATGACTCCAATCGCATAACAAGGCTAGACGCACGACTGGATACTTCATTCGCACGAATGGACCTTCAATCGTACGAATTAAATTCCCTCGTACGATTGAACCCTCATTCATGCGACTCAGCCTTCAGTCGTACCACATATCGCCCATTCACCCGAATCAATAACCAATCGCATGAATGAACCTTCATTCGTGCGGTTGGACCTTCAGTCGGGTGATACTCAGTCGCACACATTCATTCGGTTGACTCAATCGCACGCATTCATTGGTTAACTCAGTCGTACGGTTTCATTCGCACGTCTCACCCCAGTCGCCCCGATCAATCGCACGATGGGACCGGTCGCATGACACAATCGCACGGCTGGCCCAGTTGCGGACTGCAGCAGGTCGCGACTGCTGGGTGGGTCGAACAGCCTTCGGCTGTCCCGTGCTCGGTTTTCTCACCATCAGAACTTCGAGAAACACTCTCCTAACATGTCTAAGGGTAATGCACATGCTGATTTGGCTCACACGCACCCCCACGACCACATGCATTCGGGTTGAACCCGAACACCCGAATCACATACTTGCAGCAGTGAAACGAGTGATAAAATGGATGAAAATGGTCGCCTACCTGCTGGGATCGTGATTCCTCAACTGTTGTGTGGCCTAATCCGACAAAAACGAGCTCAATCGAGTGAATTTGGTGCTAAGATGTAAAGATGGTGAGGTAGAGAGCGTAGGAGAGGAAGAGAGGCAGATTGTGGTGTGTTTGGCTGGTGGTTGGGTATTTATACCCAGCCCCAGTTTTGCAATTGTCAGGTTTGGTCCCTGCACTTAGGTACCGAGTTCCCGAATTTGTTTCGGTTGATAACAACGTAGATGAGCGAGCTCTATTAATCAATAGGACTCCTCAGGTAACCTCGTTATTGTGAATCCTCTACGAGCACCCGTGTTAGTATTTTATCACAATTTGTTTAACGATGTCCGTGGCGGTGTTTGTATACGTTTCAAGTATTTACGAGTACGGGTCAATGTTAACGACAACGGTCTAATTTATGTAAGTTTGAAATTACGGGGTGTCACATTACAGGCCACGAACTCCTTGTAAGAACAGCCCCGTTTGGCGTTAGCAGCCCCAGTTTCGTTGCCTGCAGCACCACCATTTTCGGTCTCCTGATTGCTTTCATTCCCAATCGGGTTCCCAGCATCCTCGTTTTCATTACCACCATCCCCGTGGGGGTGGTTTTGCTGTTGCAGCGCGTCGCTCACCTGAGCTACGATAGTTGGAATCAGGGCAGTCAATTGTTGAGCAATTAAGGTTGCCATATCAGCATTTCCAGTCCCTTGGGTATTGCCAAAAGGGCCTTCATTTGCTATTGGAGGTCTACCCCTGCCTCTGCCTCTGCCCCTCGGGGCTTCAATTCCGCTACTATTGCTGCGGGTAGATCTTCGAGGCGGCATGTTCTATTCATACAAGAAGCAACATATAAGCTTCAGTCACCTTAAGATACACAAGTACTTTACTTATCAAATTCCAATGTTTCGTGTTCCAGTCGGTCAAGATCACCATGCAGCCCATTTTAAGCATATTCTCGGTATACCGGTGGTGTTTATATATAGGGTTCCCCGCAGCGTTCCCACCACACCCACGATGTACCGAGAATGATGCCTAATCCGGTTACATGACATCCGACCTTCCTTCACATCATATCCATAAAAACCCATCAAGTCAACTGAGAGCCAAACATGTAATCACGTATAGTCTAGCATAGGTTGTCTATCTCGCGTCCTTGGGAGGACTCAGACATGGCCTCCTCGGGTCGGTCTCTCAGCATATGAGGTCAAGCGCGATGTATGATCTGTGAAGATCTCTTCGGGTCTCAATACCCGAATTTGGTTATGATAACTTAACCCTAGTATATAAAGAACATAATCTCCATTATAGGGTTTTAAAACCCAAAATCAGAGAGAGAGGAGAGGCAGCCGCGACACCTTCCCCTCCCACCAACTCGAATCCAGCCGGATTACCGGCCACCAGCGACGTTTTCCGGCGAGCACCGGCGTGTGACTCCCCTCCGACGACTCCCCTCGACTCCCCAATCATGGTGGTGGTCTTGATTTCTCCTAAAACTCAACCAGGCGATGGGAATCGAAGGCAAAGATGGCGGTTGCAGGTCGGATTCGGAGCGGTGGTGCCGATGGTTCATGGTTGGGAGTCGATGATGTTCGATTGGTGATGATGGTTGTTGTTGATTGTGGCTGCGGTCTCAGTTTTGTGGTCGTTGAGCTCGACCGATGGTGGGGTCACAATGCTGAGGGCAGTTCAGGTGGAGGTGCTGCGGTGATGAAACCGCGGTGATGGTTGCTGGGGTGGCCGCGACACTCCGCTGCTCCGGAGGAGGCGTTGGTAGCTGTCGTGTGTTGGTGGCCGATGGTGGTGCAGGGCTGTAGCGGGGATGGTGATGGTGGCGGTGCTGCTGGATCTGGATGGTGGTTAGATGTTGGTGGTCGAGTGGTGGTCACGACCACTCATTGGTGGTCGCGCAGTCTATGGAGTGGCGGTGGTATGGCGGTCATGGATGTGGATCTAGGCAGTGACAATGGTGATGGTGGTTATGGATAATAGCAGGGATGGTCATGGCTGTGATTGTGGTGGTTGTGTCACAACCCCGCTGATAGCAGAAACACGGGGAATGTGAGCTAGACGGGATCGTCATAACACATGGTATGCAATAGAGTAGCAATAATAATAATATGATGACAAGCGTGTCATGACGACACCCGAACAAAATTGGAGACTTGTGTCGTGTATTGTCAATGTTCACGACAGCATAGCCGTAAGCACAACATAAATGTTCACATAAACATTGGTGATAACTTGTAAAGTAAATTCCCACAACTCGGAAACAAGTATACAAAAAGTCATGTTCAAGCTTTACAAGGGTAATAATTACAAAATGCATCCTAGGGTCTCCTCTAAAAGGCAGCACTCCTAGATCTTCAATTACCCTGATCACCTGAAAAGAAACGCTCAAAAAGGTCAACATAATTGTTGGTGAGCTTCGCAGGTTTTAAGTAATAAAAGATGTTAAGATGAAAACAGTGAGTAAGTTTAATAAAAGCTACCGCGACTACACTTATGTATAGGCGGTTTTACTAGTTATAAATAGCTACAGCCAAAGTTTAAATAGTTATGTATAGGCGGTTTTAAGTAATAAAAGATGTTCGGTTCCTCAAGGGAATTGATGGCTGTAAAGAAACATTCCCAAAGTTTAAATAGTTTATTAAGACGTAGCAAGATCCACATAGCACGTACGTATAGTTTATAACCAAGCCAATCCTTAGGTCCCATTACCGGGATTAATGGTTATATGAAAAAAGTTTTCCATAGCATAATAAGTTAATATGACGTAGCAAGATCCACACAGCGCATACGTTTAGGTTACAACGAAACCAATCTTTAGGTCCCATTACCGGGATTAATGGTTGTAGGGGATGATCGGCTTAGAAGAACCACACAGAAGGACCACACAGAAGAACCACACAGCCGAGAGCATCCAAGGTCAATGGCATCCACATATAGCATCAATCAACACATAACATCAAGTAGTAGTGCATAGTAGGGTGATACCACTAAGTCATACATAAGGGTAACATAGCACATAGTTCAAGTTCACATAGCAGCAATCACAAGATAAGCAAGTTAAGATACTCATAGAAGTAGTAGCCAACTTCCACTAGGGAAGGCGCCTGAAAACAAGTTAAGTAGGTGAGCATTCTTTTCCCCCAAGTTAAAGATATTTGAAAAGGTTTTATAAGAGTAAAAAGGGGCCACGAAACTCACTGAACAGATGATAGGCACGTATGATGAATATTCCTAACGGTAGGATGCTATGAACAGTCAAACACCTATTGACAGTTACTGACAAGCATTAATAACGAGCATATAGCATAAGATGATGACAATAGATTCGGGCAGTTTTGGTTTGGTCGTGGGTGGTTCACACACAAGCAGTCATACACATCTCGGACTAGGTTATTTTAAATAGTATGTGCCTGTTAATAGCGTTGACTTTAATCTTTGGGGTCAAGCTACGACACTTTATTAGTGTTACCTTATCGTCGTAAGATCTCCGAAGAGGGGATCCACACGCACACACACACACACACACTATTAGTTATACAACAGGACCGGACGCACGACTCAATCCTTCCTTCGTACGAATGGACCTTCAGTCGTACGAATCAGCTTCATTCGTACGATGGAGCCTTCATTCATGCGACTAAGTATTCAGTCGTACCATGCAAGACCCAGTCATACAACTCAACCTCCATACACCCGATTGGACCTCCATTCGTACGAATCAGTTTCATTCATGCGATTGAACATTCATTCGTGCGATTGGACTTTCAGTCGTACGACTCACGCACAATCGCACACAATCTCATTCGCACTGACTCATTCGCATGACTCATTCGTTCGCACAGACTCATTCGCACACACATTCATTCGCATAGACTCATTCGCACACACATTCATTCGCACAGACTCATTCGCATGACTCGGTCGTGCGAATTGCCCAACCACACGGCTTAGTCGCACGACGCACTCATACGCCTAACCCAGTCGCACGACGCACCCCAGTCGCACGGTTCAGTCGGCCGAATGGCCCAGTCGCCCTGCACAGCAGGTCGCGACTGCACAGACCATCGAGCAGCGTCCAGCTGCTCCGAGCATGTGTTTCACGCACCAAGAACCTCCAAAACACTAATCCTAACATGTCTAGACAAGGAGCACACTCGGAAACACAACATGAAAGCCCACACGACCTCTTGTGCTCGGATGAACCCGAGCACCCGAAACCCTAGAAAACGCAGCAGCTAAATTGAGCTAAATACAGGTCAAACGAGGTTATCTACCTGCTAGGAGTGAGTATTCATGATGATAACCAAGATTTGACGGTGAAAACGCGACAATCGGACCCGATTTCGGTGCTAGTTCGAGAGATAGTGAAGATGAAGAAGAAGAAGCGATGAAGATGGAGATGATGTGAAGAATGGCTGGGAAATGGGTATTTATACCCAGTCTAGTTTCTCAAAATGTCAAGTTCAGTCCCCGCACTTTGCCCCCGGGTTCCCGAATTTTGTTTCGGTTGAAAACGTTATTTATTAGTCTTGTTTTTATTAATGATAAAATGTTGTTAATGATATTTATAATTTAAAAATGGCTTTATGCGTGACAAAAGTTTTTATAAAAAATAGCGCGTTTAGTGTTAACGGGGCAATTCTCAGTTAAGATTTCAAGACGACGATGATTTATGCTACGATGGCACACGCATAAGGTTAACTAAGCAACGAAACAAGCATAATATCCACATAGATGGGTTATAAGGGTGAGGAATGACCGACTACAAAACTAACAGATTACGTTAATAGACGGACCTTTGGTGACGGATGTCACAGGTTGTTTGTGAGTTCTTCGAAAGCCGTAAACGAGGCGGTGTGGCGATGGTCGGATTTCGCTTGGTGGTTGTTCCGGTGGGTTTTATCGGTGACAACTACCCACCATTGTGGTGGTTGTCAGTGAGGTTAGGCGGTGGTGAAAGGGGATGTGTTGTAATGGTGGCTGGAATTGATGGTTGTTGGCTACGAGGGTGGTGTAAGGTGAGGATGATGGTGTGGTTTGTGGCTGCACTGTGATTATTGGTTATGACTATTGGTGATAGGTCAGTTGGGTTGTGATGGTCGTGGACAGTCCGTGATGGTGACGATGGTTGATGTTGGCTGTGGTATAGTTGTGCATGTGAGGGTTGTGGTATTGGATGTCGGTTGTAATGGCTGCATGTAGTGGGTAGTAATGGTAAAAGTCATAACCGAGGGGTATGGTGACAGTAAAAGTTATAATCGATGGTGGTGATGATTGGAAAGGCTAGTAGTGGTAATCTAGGACTCTAATTGTGGTTGCATGCGGTGACTAATGGCAGTTAAACATCGGTCAAAGCTGGTCAAACTTGGTCAACGAGCGGACAACGGAACGCGAACGCGATTAACTCAAGTCGTAAACGAGTGAGTTAGTGAACGTAGCCGAGTGAAAGGTATAATCGCACACGCAACGCAATTAATATTGAAATATAATTTGCATACGTGTTATTGAGCTCTAATTAATTAAAGGCGTAAATTATAAAATACGTGAATTATAAACGAAGATGAACGTCACTTGTTATAATTATCTGATTTAAACGGATGGTTTGGGCACGAGATTTAAATAACAACGTTATTTGTTAGAAATCAACCTAGATAAAATATATGAAGCATTACATTTTGGGAAATGGTTATAACATGTCATAGATGATACAAATAAGTTGATTTCATGTCACACTAAATCATTAGAAGACTTAGAGATGTAATTCATACAAATACGATTATGCACTTATAAATATATATATATATATATATATATATATATATATACATATAATGAATATTTAGGATTACTGGCATCTACACGTGTTTATTCAGGGAAAGAGATTTATAAATACTATAACAATCCATCATCTTATTATTATTATTATTAGGTGACCATCTCATTGCTATTGAAATAAATATTATTGGTATCACCCTTTTTATTAAAAAATATAGACGGCCATCATAAATGATTGGATTTCTTAGCGTCAATCAAATTAACTATTATGATGTAAACGTGAACATTATGAACATCACTTGAAACATTTTATATTACTTACATCGTTGGCTTTTTTTACGTCGCTACGTTTTCTCCGTTGACCATTTGTGTTGTTGACCGCATTGACCATCAGCTTTGACCAAGGTTTAACCTAGTCAAAACACACTAAAATTATATACAAACACTTCTACATTGTTATCTCATAACCAAACGCAATTATAACCGCATCATACGTTACCATACACCTCGGTTATGACTTTTACTACCAATATCCACCACATGCAGCCACTGTCCTCCATGAACCGCCTTTGGTCACCGCCAGAACCTCCTGGTCAGCTAGAATCCTTGCCGGGAATAGCCCAAAGTCACTAAATCCCATAGATTTTGTCTAGTATCTAACATGCAACCACAAGAGCAGCCTTAGGTCACCACCACTAGCCTTTACCAACATCATCACTTTCGGTTTGGACCTATGTAACCAAAACACCCACCATCACCGTCGCTTATCAACCATTATCATAACCATACAACGGCTGTCATCACCATCACCACCATCGCAAGCCACAACCATGATCATTACCACCACTGCTACTCGATCACCACGTACAACCACCATCGACTATCACCAAACAGCACCATTACCATGACCAACAACAACCACAGCCACCTTCTTTCGTCCACCACAGCCAGCACAACTAACAGCCACACCACCACTGTCACAGGCACAACTATCGACCACAACCAATAACAACCATCACCGCAATCATGGCCAACAATCAACAACCGCCAACATCACCACCATCACCGGGCCTCTACGGTCGAGGGTCGCAAGGTCACCGTGCACCAGCCACATTGGGCAGCCTTCGGGTGCCATAAATCAACCACTTTCGCCAACACCTACAGCAACGGCCGACACCAACCACCACCCCCCGTCGCAACAACGCCATCTGAACCCCACCATCACCATCACAACCACAGCCGCGTCCGACAACCCTAAACTGAACCACCACCTCCAAAACCGACCTGCAACCATCACTCCCGACTTCGATTCTCGTCAACTTGTTGTGTTTTATGAGGAACAAAGCCACTATCATGATCGGGGCATCGAGGGGAGTCGAAAGAGGGGTGTCACCCGCCGGCACTCGTAGGAACCACCATCGCCGGCGGCCGAGACCGAAGAGGGGGGAGCTGTGACCGCCTCTCTCTCTCTCTACCCTAATTTTTCTTTCAAATGTTTTTCAAACCCTAAAATGGAGAAACATTTTCTTATATAGTGGGTTAAGGGAATGGGTTCATTAATGGGTCGGTTCGTATCGTGTACAAATATATTTCTGTTGTTAAAAATTTGATTTCTTGATAGTTTTAATTATTAAGTACTATAAATACTTATTTAGTCGTATTAATATTTTCTGGTGAATAAACGAATCAAAATACGTTAATACTGTGTTTTAAACACGTTTATCATTCATCAACCTAATTGTTTGCTTGTAAGTTTATAATAATCATGTTATGACTTGTTACATTCATCTGCTTATTGTTCAAGCTTAGAATTACTGAATCGAGCTTCAGAGGGCCTTAAATGGGCCTCGTTTATATGTTCGGGCCCTTATTAGGCTTTTATTGGGCCTTACATGCTAGTTTCTTCTCCAAGTTTTCTTTGGTAAGCCCAAATCATTCCGGACCTTTATTGGGTATTATAATACTTTAAGGTTTCTAATTGGGCCAAATTTCTGGGGTGTTACAAGATCACTTCTTACAAAAAGATTTAGATAAACTTGTTTCAGAAAATTATAATTTAAAGGCACAAGTTGAGCATTTGACTGCATCATTAACAAAATCAATAACAGAACATGCATCTACTGAAGTGAAACTTCAGAAGTTTCAACTGTCATCTCAACAGTATGAGAAGTTATTAAATTCTCATATTGAATCACACAATAAATTAGGTTTGAGTTTTCATAATGTTCCACCACTTGTAAATAACAATTAAACCATATTACCTGTTTCTATGACTAATAGTTTGTCAAACCATTTTGTGCCAAGCACTAATAATACACTTAAAACTGATAATAATAAACTGGCAAGTGTTGATGATTCTGAGGTGAGTGAAACTAAATCAACTGATTCAGAAGTTTCATAACAAGATGAATCAGATTTAGATTTTGATGGATGTGGTGATCTGTTTGAGTCGGATGATCATGTTGAACAACAAGGCGATGATAAAGGTAAGGGAACAAGTTTGGTGTTTGAACCTTCAATAACAGAAGTGCTTGAGGAAATCAAAGTACCCTATCCACCTCAATAAAGAAACTTGATGAAGACCATCTACAAAAGGATAGCTCAATTCAATGCTGGGATTCAAGAGTTAGAACAAGCAGCAAGTCAACCAACCAACATTCCTAAGGTTTAAAGGTGATGCAAGTGTAAGTTCTACGGAAGAAGGAAAAACCACTTCCGCAGCAATGGATAGTAAGACCAAGTCCACAACTTTAGTAGATCTTCTACGGAAGAAGCCAACTTCTGCTGAAAGCTTAGTCAAAGTGAAGAAACCCTCAGCTGAGGCTTCAACAATCAAGCACACAGGCAAGAAATACGTTAAGGTTGTGTCTCATCAACAAAAGACAGCTGCTAAATCATCAGAACCTTTTTGACATTATGTCCGGAAGAGGCAAAAACTCTTCAGCAGAAAAATTTGAAAAAGAGCTGAAAGGTTGTAAAAAGCCGCTAAAAACAAAAAGAAGGTTAAATCTGAAAGTGATACAGATGATAAATATTACAAGTGGTGTGATATGAAAAATCACAACACTGAAGATTGCTACTTCATAAAGGTCCACGAAGCCAATTATCCTACCCATGATTTGGAGTTGGCTGTTGTGGCGTTCGCATTAAAAATTTGGAGGCGTTACCTATATGGTGTGAAATGCATCATCTTCACTGACCATAAAAGTTTGAAGTATTTCTTCGAACAAAAGGATCTCAACAAGAGATAGCGGAGGTGGTTGGAACTGATCAGGGATTATGACTGTGAAATTCATTATCATCCAGGAAAAGCCAATGTGGTTGCTGACGCCCATAGCCGGAAGGGACAACCCGAACCAATTCGGGTGAGGGCCTACCAGATAATCATGACGCCTGATGTTATGAAACAAGTGAGGGAATTTCAAGATGAGGCATTGAGAGATTATAGAGTCAACTCTGAAAGGATGAAAGGACAGGTTTCAGATTTGGGGGAAAACACCCTGGGTGTTAGAACCCGATCTGGGTGAATATGGATCCCTCTCTATGGGGATCTGAGGGGGAAGATCATGGATGAGGCTCACAAAACTCGATATTGCATTCATCTCGGTGCCACAAAGATGTATCAGGATTTGAAAAGAGATTACTGGTGGCCAGGAATGAAGCGTGACGTGGCTAAGTACGTGAGCAAGTGCCTGACTTTTTTGCAAGTGTAGGCGGAGTATCAAAAGCCATATGGGAAGATCCAGCCTTTGAATATTCCTGAATGGAAATGGGAACACATCACAATGGACTTCATCACGAAGCTACCTCGCACGATGAGAGGAAGTGACGCTATCAGGGTGATTGTTGACAGTTTAATAAAGAGCACCCATTTCCTACCAATTCGTGAGACATTTTCCTCTGAGAGGTTGGCAGAGCTATTTATTGGAGATCATGGCTTGTCACGGTGTGCTAGTGTCTATCATTTTGGATAGAGACACGCGGTTTACGTCCAAGTTCTGGAAGAGGTTTCACGACTCAATAGGGACTAGACTGCATATTAGTACGGCTTACCACCCCCAGACGGATGGTCAGTCGGAAAGGAGGATTTAGACATTAGAAGACATGCTACGAGCATGTGTAATCGATTTTGGAGGAAGTTGGGATGAGCACTTACCACTGGTAGAATTCTCATATAATAATAGTTACCATACTAGCATTGGCATGCCACCTTATAAGATGTTGTACGGTAGGAAGTGTAGGACACCCGTTTGGTAGGGTGAGATCGGGAAAAAGGAATTGGGAAGCCTTGAAGTGATTGGCGTTATGACTGAGAAGCTAGATAAGATTAAATGGTTCATGAAAGCAGCGAAGGATAGCCAAAAGTCTTACGCTGATAAGAGGCGCAGGCCGATAGAGTTTGAGGTTGGTGACAAGGTTATGCTCAAGGTATCTCCCTAGAAGGGGATCATCTGGTTTCAAAAACGTGGAAAGTTAAGCCCAAGGTTCATAGGGCCATTTCGTGTTGTCGCGAGGGTAGGGAAACTGGCCTACTGATTAGAACTACCCGATGAGTTGAGTGGAATTCACCCTACGTTCCATGTATCTCATCTCAGAAAACGTCTGGCAGACAATGATGCATGTTGTACCATTAGAAGACATTGAAGTCGATGAACGACTGAATTATGTAGAGCACCCGTGGCCATCCTTGATTGGAAAGAGAAGCACTTATGTAATAAAGTGGTTCCGCTAGTACGAGTACAGTGGAGGTACAGAAAAGGATCAGAATCTACGTAGGAGACCGAGGAGGAGATGAGGAAATTTTATCCTCAGTTGTTTGATGACTGACAGGTTTCAAGGACGAAACCTAAATAAGTGGGGGAGACTTGTAACACCCTGAAAAGTCAAACGAGTCATCAAGGATAATGGGCTTAATTAGTGGGCATTTAATAAAGGAAAGAAATGGCCATGGCCTAAATTAGCCTTGTAGCCTAGGGGATAAAAGGCCCATAATCAGCCCTTAAGCCACTTAACCAGCCATCATCTTCCTCATTTGAACCCTAGCCACCCAAATTCATAGAGAGAGAAAGTAGAGAGAGAAAGCGAAGAAAACCCAAGATTTGGAGCTTTAAAGGTTAAGAGATTGAAGATCTGGGTGTTGGAGCATCTTACCTAGCCACCCAAAAGACCTTTATGCGATTCCTACCTTACCGATTCTTACCCTAGAATCTGGGTTGATCTACAGAAGGGTTTAGAACCCTAGCCACCCAAAAGACTAAGTCCACAAATGAGTGGGTAGCAAACTTCACCTTTTGATCCTCTCGGCACTCGCTAATATCAAGTACCGCCTCCATCTCCCTCACCCATCGGTGAGCCGCTGTAGCACTGCCATTCCCATTGAACGTCGGGGGCCTGCATCTTTGGAATGCCCCATAATTACAGCCCTGTGCAGTTTCCTGCACCGCTTCTTATTCCTCTTCATCATCACTAGAGACAACCGTCTCAGCCTCCAGTTGCTCCTTTCCACCTCTCTTGTCATTCCCTCTTTTAGCAGCCTTCTTTCTTTTCCTCCTTCTCCTTCTCTCATCCTCTTTCACAACTTGATAATTCGGTCCACGACGGCAGAATCATTTGCAGAACCTGGTCTTTTATATAAGTTTTTGTCATAGTTTAGGGACAAGTCTTGTAAATAGTAGTTCATTGTGTTATGATATATAAATAGCTTAGACTTGTTAGGTTAGAGACTTTGACGAACTATTACTTACACTTGTAATTGTCTTTGCTATTATCAATAAAATTTTATGAGTTTTTCTTGATTTGTGCATTGATTTGATTATTGTGTTTCTATTTGATTGAATTACCTTCTAATATCATCACATATCTGTACTTTGATCCTATCAGATGGTATCAGAGCCGTTCGTTCAGTGATTGAGCTTGTACGAACTTGCAAACTCAAAATCACTTCAATCTATGATTGATAAGCAATTTGATTGAAATATTGTTGATTTCAGTTGTGTTTTTGATCAGAAACATGAATTGAATCATAATTAGCGGTTTAATTCATCCAATTTCAGTGAATTGATCGATTTGTGTTCAAAAGTTGTGTTCATGTTCGAATTGAAAATCGACTAAATCACTGATTTGTTATTTGTAATTGAAGAAATTGAAGTAAAAGGATTGTTAATCGACATAAATCTGAGTTCGTTATATTCATAAGAACATGATGAATTTGGCGCATTAGGGTTGAAAACTGCTAAAAATTGCCTAAGTGTTAGGCGATTAACATTGTTCAGGCGCTTTACAACTGTTAAGGTTTTTAGGTCAGGCGTTTTACAACTGTTGAAACTTATTTCAACTGTGTGGACTCTTTGGAATTACTCAGAAACTAAGTAATTCAACTATTTGGGCGCCTAAGAACTGTTTGGGCGTTTTGTCACACCCCAAAAAAAAAATTGAATATCGCAGTGAAATTGTATATGCGTTAAGCATGGCGATGACAAAGTTGGAAACCAACATGATATATAGGCAAACGTTAAAACATAAGTTTTAAATTACAAACCACGGGATTTTTGTCACAACATTCCAAATAAGAAAAAGTTCAAATTGTTTAACCACTATCATACACAAAGATCGTATTTTTAAATAAATAACCAAAAGATGTCACATCCACGTTTGCCCAAGCACAGTTCATACCACCATCCATGCTCCATGTACCTGAAATACTTGCTTAAAAAGTCAACATAAAGTTGAGCGAGTTTCACGGGTTTACGAAAACATTACATACAACAGTATCAGATATCATCGACAAACAATGTGGTAAGTTGTAAACTAGCTAGGGATACAACTTATGATAGTACCTGGAGCTATAATCAAACCAAGACACGAAAGCTTTACATAAAGTAAGAAATCCCCACGAAACGAATTCAACATACATTCACTCGCATCCAAAACGCTTGATCAGAGCTACTGATCGCGAGTGCGGGCTGTCAAACCCAAATAGATCTACCAATATACATTGTGGCCTAACCCAAGGCTAATGATTATATGGGAAAAGGGGGTATTCATGAACGACTCACATGAACACAATAACAAAACACCCATACTCGAGACTATCATACGAACACATACGAGTAAGCCACATGATCATGATACAACGAACGAAGCCATGTATTTCCCCCACGATTTTGTAAAACGATAACAAGTTAAAAAGGGGCCGTGGAAACTCACCTTGATCAATGAAATTGAAAGTACGTGCAATTACACCAACGAACATCCAGTCAATCCTAATAGTGCCCTAAATACGATAGACACTTTAAGAATTGATACTCAAGTCTTACAAGCAAGTTGTTCATCCAACCTACTAGACTTATATTATTTTTAAGAAAATATTTATTTACGCGAGTAGTTGGTGATTATAACACTCCGTTAAGATCTTAACGAAAACGGTGAATACGCATTACTTAGACAAGTACTAATTAACAACCAAAATGTGAAAATTGTAACCAAATACACATAAACACTCATATATGTATATGTACAAAAATCCTAAATCACATTTCATGAATCAAACAACTTTAACCAACTTGTTATAAAAGTCTCTAAATCATGACAATTTCTACGCATAAGTGACCATTTAGGCATCATAAAACATGTTCAAACGCACATATCACTTTATGAACCAATTGATCCTCATATGGCCATAAATAATACATACAACAAGTCCGTAACTACTGAATAAACTCAGACCCATATTATGCCTAATCTTCATGCCAAAAGTCAACGTGTTTACAACTAGTTAAGCCTAAAACGTATTATCAAGAATGCATCCAATCACCAACAATCATCAATCTATCATGTTTTCATGCTGCATTATACCCCAACTTACTGTTCTAAACTATCCATAACAAAAACTTATTGCATGTCAAAGATCGAGTCTTATTTCATCACATTTCGCAAGATATGAACCAATACATGCATATATATACAACGACATTTATACACACATTAAATAAATCCATAAAATCCTACAACAAAACACTTAAATATTCTGTTCTAAACCATCTGTAACTTATCCACACTTGCATGTTCAAATCTAGTCATAAACCTTCAATTTTTGCAAGAACAAACACCCAAACATCAACATACCACATGCATGCATACGGTCACCCATACACACACTTAATCCATGTAAACCTTCATCAAAATGTCACAATAGATGATTTATAACAGATCTCATACTTTAATCACTTTGCATGGACGATTCAACATCAACAACGCATCATCAAGTAACAATCTAGCATCCAAACTTCAACACACATACATGCACACGTACGGACACATACATAAACATATACACACTTACACAACTCATTTTTATTCCATATTTTCTGTTTCAAAACAGCTTTTTTTCCCGAAATATTACTTGGATGAACAATCCACAGCTTTTAGGTAGTCATTTTCATATAAAAGCGTAACTAAAACGAAAGATTAAGGTTACCTTAGTCTTAGCAAGCTATTTCATGAAAAAGAAACGTAGGATGGCGGGTTTTCTTCTAGATTCACCACCAACAAGCCTTCTTTTTCTCTAATATGCTTGCACCTCGAGTTCCAAGTGAAGATCTTCAAGGAAAATGGAACAAAACGAAAATGGTGGTGGTGTGTGGTGTTGGCCGTAGGTTGTAGGAGAGGAGAGGAGAGAGTGAGTTGAGTGGAATTCACCCTACGTTCCATGTATCTCATCTCAGAAAACGTCTGGCAGACAATGATGCATGTTGTACCATTAGAAACATGAAGTCGATGAACGACTGAATTATGTAGAGCACCCGTGGCCATCCTTGATTGGAAAGAGAAGCACTTATGTATAAAGTGGTTCCGCTAGTACGAGTACAGTGGAGGTACAGAAAAGGATCAGAATCTACGTAGGAGACCGAGGAGGAGATGAGGAAATTTTATCCTCAGTTGTTTGATGACTGACAGGTTTCAAGGACGACCTAAATAAGTGGGGGAGACTTGTAACACCCTGAAAAGTCAAACGAGTCATCAAGGATAATGGGCTTAATTAGTGGGCATTTAATAAAGGAAAGAAATGGCCATGGCCTAAATTAGCCTTGTAGCCTAGGGGATAAAAGGCCCATAATCAGCCCTAAGCCACTTACCAGCCATCATCTTCCTCATTTGACCCTAGCCACCCAAATTCATAGAGAGAGAAAGTAGAGAGAGAAAGCGAAGAAAACCCAAGATTTGGAGCTTTAAAGGTTAGAGATTGAAGATCTGGGTGTTGGAGCATCTTACCTAGCCACCCAAAAGACCTTTATGCGATTCCTACCTTACCGATTCTTACCCTAGAATCTGGTTTGATCTACAGAAGGTTTAGAACCCTAGCCACCCAAAAGACTAAGTCCACAAATGAGTGGGTAGCAAACTTCACCTTTTGATCCTCTCGGCACTCGCTAATATCAAGTACCGCCTCCATCTCCCTCCCCCATCGTGAGCCGCTGTAGCACTGCCATTCCCATTGAACGTCGGGCCTGCATCTTTGGAATGCCCCATATTACAGCCCTGTGCAGTTTCCTGCACCGCTTCTTATTCCTCTTCATCATCACTAGAGACAACCGTCTCAGCCTCCAGTTGCTCCTTTCCACCTCTCTTGTCATTCCCTCTTTTAGCAGCCTTCTTTCTTTCCCTCCTTCTCCTTCTTCTCATCCTCTTTCACAACTTTGATAACTTCGGTCACCACGGACGGCAGAATCATTTGCATAACCTGGTCTTTTATATAAGTTTTTGTCATAGTTTAGGGACAAGTCTTGTAAATAGTAGTTCATTTGTTTATTGATATTATAAATAGCTTAGACTTGTGTAGGTTAGAGAGACTTTGAACGAACTATTACTTACACTTGTATTGTCTTTGCTATTATCAATAAATTTTATGAGTTTTTCTTGATTTTGTGCATTGATTTGATTATTGTGTTTCTATTTGATTGAATTACCTTCTAATATCATCACATATCTGTACATTTGATCCTATCAGATGGTATCAGAGCCGTTCGTTCAGTGATTGAGCTTGTACGAACTTGCAAACTCAAAAATCACTTCAATCTATGATTGATAAGCAATTTGATTGAAATATTGTTGATTTCAGTTGTGTTTTTTGGATCAAAACATGAATTGAATCATAATTAGCGGTTTAATTCATCCAATTTCAGTGAATTGATCGAATTTGTGTTCAAAAGTTGTGTTCATGTTCGAATTGAAAATCGACTAAATCACTGATTTGTTATTTGTAATTGAAGAAATTGAAGTAAAAGGATTGTTAATCGACATAAAATCTGAGTTCGTTATATTCATAAGAACATGATGAATTTGGCGCATTAGGGTTGAAAACTGCTAAAAATTGCCTAAGTGTTTAGGCGATTAACAATTGTTCAGGCGCTTTACAACTGTTAAGGTGTTTTTAGGTCAGGCGTTTTACAACTGTTGAAACTTATTTCAACTGTGTGGACACTTTGGAATTACTCAGAACTAAGTAATTATATGCTCATTTCAACTATTTGGGCGCCTAAGAACTGTTTGGGCGTTTTGTCACACCCCAAAAAAAAATTGAATATCGCAGTGAAATTGTATATGCGTTAAGCATGGCGATGACAAAGTTGGAAACCAACATGATATATAGGCAAACGTTAAAACATAAGTTTTAAATTACAAACCACGGGATTTTTGTCACAACATTCCAAAATAAGAAAAAGTTCAAATTGTTTAACCACTATCATACACAAAGATCGTATTTTTAAATAAATAACCAAAAGATGTCACATCCACGTTTGCCCAAGCACAGTTCATACCACCATCCATGCTCCTATGTACCTGAAATACTTGCTTAAAAGTCAACATAAAGTTGAGCGAGTTTCACGGGTTTACGAAAACATTACATACAACAGTATCAGATATCATCGACAAACAATGTGGTAAGTTGTAAACTAGCTAGGGATACAACTTATGATAGTACCTGGAGCTATAATCAAACCAAGACACGAAAGCTTTACATAAAGTAAGAAATCCCCACGAAACGAATTCAACATACATTCACTCGCATCCAAAACGCTTGATCAGAGCTACTGATCGCGAGTGCGGGCTGTCAAACCCAAATAGATCTACCAATATACATTGTGGCCTAACCCAAGGCTAATGATTATATGGGAAAGGGGGTATTCATGAACGACTCACATGAACACAATAACAAACACCCATACTCGAGACTATCATACGAACACATACGAGTAAGCCACATGATCATGATACAACGAACGAAGCCATGTATTTCCCCCACGATTTTGTAAAACGATAACAAGTTAAAAAGGGCCGTGGAACTCACCTTGATCAATGAAATTGAAAGTACGTGCAATTACACCAACGAACATCCAGTCAATCCTAATAGTGCCCTAAATACGATAGACACTTTAAGAATTGATACTCAAGTCTTACAAGCAAGTTGTTCATCCAACCTACTAGACTTATATTATTTTTAAGAAAATATTTATTTACGCGAGTAGTTGGTGATTATAACACTCCGTTAAGATCTTAACGAAAACGGTGAATTACGCATTACTTAGACAAGTACTAATTAACAACCAAAATGTGAAAATTGTAACCAAATACACATAAACACTCATATATGTATATGTACAAAAATCCTAAATCACATTTCATGAATCAAACAACTTTACCAACTTGTTATAAAAGTCTCTAAATCATGACAATTTCTACGCATAAGTGACCATTTAGGCATCATAAAACATGTTCAAACGCACATATCACTTTATGAACCAATTGTCCTCATATGGCCATAAATAATACATACAACAAGTCCGTAACTACTGAATAAACTCAGACCCATATTATGCCTAATCTTCATGCCAAAAGTCAACGTGTTTACAACTAGTTAAGCCTAAAACGTATTATCAAGAATGCATCCAATCACCAACAATCATACATATTATCAAAAATACATTATTTTGACATAAAATATCATCATATTACAGTCCTAGTTCCAGATTTCAATAGTTCCTTTTATTCCATACAAAAACACCTAGTCTAGCATGCATTTCGACGTAAATTTCAACCATAAACATTCAATTCAACGAAACAATGATCCGTCCACAATCTATCATGTTTTCATGCTGCATTATACCCCAACTTACTGTTCTAACTATCCATAACAAAACAACTTATTGCATGTCAAAGATCGAGTCTTATTTCATCACATTTCGCAAGATATGAACCAATACATGCATATATATATACACGACATTTATACACACATTAAATCCATTAAAATCCTACAACAAAACACTTAAATATTCTGTTCTAAACCATCTGTAACATTATCCACACTTGCATGTTCAAATCTAGTCATAAACCTTCATTTTTGCAAGAACAAACACCCAAACATCAACATACACACATGCATGCATACGGTCACCCATACACACACTTAATCCATGTAAACCTTCATCAAAATGTCACAATAGATGATTTATAACAGATCTCATACTTTAATCTACTTGCATGGACGATTCAACATCAACAACGCATCATCAAGTAACAATCTAGCATCCAAACTTCAACACACATACATGCACACGTACGGACACATACATAAACATATACACACTTACACAACTCATTTTTATTCCATATTTTCTGTTTCAAACAGCTTTTTTCCCGAAATATTACTTGGATGAACAATCCACAGCTTTTAGGTAGTCATTTTCATATAAAAGCGTAACTAAAACGAAAGATTAAGGTTACCTTAGTCTTAGCAAGCTATTTTCATGAAAAAGAAACGTAGGATGGCGGGTTTTCTTCTAGATTCACCACCAACAAGCCTTCTTTTTCTCTAATATGCTTGCACCTCGAGTTCCAAGTGAAGATCTTCAAGGAAAATGGAACAAAACGAAATGGTGGTGGTGTGTGGTGTTGGCCGTAGGTTGTAGGAGAGGAGAGGAGAGAGTGTTTTTTTTCTTTTGAAATGAAGTAAAGGGAAATGAATTGAGGGGGAGAGCGGTTTATACAGGGAGGTGAGGGAAGGGGGGAGGGGCGGCCGATTGCAAGGGGGGAGGGTAGTCGAACGGTCTTTTTCATTTTTCTCCCATCTCGACCCAACTTTGAAACACCAACATGTTAAATTCTAAATCCTTGCAAAATTCTAGTCTAGAACGACTATTTACATGCCCCATATCTTGGTTTTATCCTCCACTTGGGCATTTTATTGTTTATCCGCTAGATTGAGCCATCTCGTCGCACTAAGGCGCGTAGATGCTGTTATCGGGTTTTCTCTTATGATAGTCGTTTCCTTACATAATAACATTATATTAGTGTAACTAAGATTAATTAGGCCAAATTCTCATTTTTACCTATGACGTTAATATTTATTTCCCGGTCGGTTCGTAGTGGCGTTTATTTCAGACATTCGCCGGTCTCACATGGTCGAACACGCACGAAATAGAAACGAAAGCACACGTAGGACTCTAATCAATCTTTAGATTAGTTTATTTAGTGCTATATATTCTAAAACAAGACTGAGCATAGAAATCAAGATCTACGGTATCTAGAGAAATTATCCGGAAATCGAGGGTTGTCACAGCCTTCCCTCCTTAAAGAAAATTTCGTCCCGAAATTTTTCTAAGAGGTAGGTTATGATTTGTCTTGAATAAGTACGGGTACTCTGGTTTCATCATGTCTTCCCGTTCCCAGGTATACTCAGGTCCATGTCTCGAGTTCCATCTCACTTTCACTAGGCGAATACGACTACGTCTAGTCTTACTTTCCTTCCAATCAGTAACCTGAACAGGTTCTTCATGAAACTGAAGTTTATCATCAAGACAAACTCCTTCCGAGAAATAACAGGCGTTTTATCAGATAAACACCTCCTTAGATTGGACACATGGAACACATTATGCACACTACTCAATTCATGCGGTAATTCTAGATGATATGCAACGGGGCCTACACGGGCTACGATCTTGTATGGACCAATATAGCGGGGGCTAAGTTTGTCATGCTTGCTAAACCTAACACTACTTTCCAAGGGGAGACTTTCAGCAGAACTCCATCTCCAACCTTGAATTCCAACGGTTTTCCTCCATCGGTCAGCATACTTTTTCTGTCTGTCCTGTGCGACTTTCAATCGATTCTTTATCTTAAAGATATTGTCCGTTGTCTCCTGGATGATCTCAGGTCCTATCATTTGTTTATCACCAACCTCATTCCAACATAGTGGAGAATGACATTTTCTCCCATAAAGAGCTTCGAATGGTGCGGCCTTCAAACTAGTTTGATAGCTGTTGTTATAGGAAAATTCAGCTAACGGCAGGTGAGTATCCCAACTACCACTAAAATCTATTACACAAGCGCGCAACATATCTTCCATGATCTGAATAACTCTTTCACTTTGACCGTCACTCTATGGATGATAAACCGTACTCATATCTAGCTTTGTACCTAGGGTTTTCTGCAATGCTTTCCAGAATCTTGATGTAAATCGGCTATCTCTATCAGAGATAATCGAAATCGCCGCTCCATGCCGGGACACACCTCTTTGAGATAAATGCTAGCCAACTTCTTCATACGATAGGATTCTCTAATAGGTAGGAAATGTGTCGATTTCGTCAAACGGTCCACAATTACCCAAATGGTGTCATAACCACTCCTTATGAGGGGTAACTTGGTGACGAAATCCATAGCGATACGTACCCATTTCCGCTGAGGAATCACTGGCTGTTGAAGAAGTCCTGACGGTTTCTGGTACTCGCTTTGACTTTTGCGCAAGTCAAACATTTACCAACGTACTCAGCAATATCTCCTTTCATATTAGGCCACCAGTAATGTTCCTTAAGATCCTTGTACATCTTATCCGATCCTGGGTGAATCGAATACCTATGAGCTTCATCCAGTACCAACTCACGCAAATTTCCCGTAAGGGGTACTATTCATGAAGTATAACGTATCATCAGACTTAGGTACAGTTCTCGAATCATTCCATGGAGATTCTCATCCTTCAATTTCTCTTCTTTCAAAGCTTCACGTTGAGCATCACGGATCTGAGCTGTGAGATTTGTTTGGATGGTCAACCCTAGTGCACGTACACATAAGGGTTTCGCACGCTCTTTTCTACTTAAGGCATCGGCTACAACGTTGGCCTTACGTGGGTGATAACGAATATCACAGTCGTAGTCATTGAGCAATTCCACCTAACGTCGTTGTCTTATATTAAGCTCTTTCTGTTCAAAGATGTGCTGGAGACTCTTGTGATCTGTAAAGATTGTACACTTCGTACCATATAAGTAGTGTCTCCAAATCTTGAGTGCAAAAACTACTGCTCCTAACTCTAAATTGAGTCGTGTAGTTCTGCTCATGCACTTTAAGTTGTCGTGATGCATAAGCGATCACTTTGTTGTTTGCATCAGAACACATCCTAGTCCATGATGCGAGGCATCACAGTATACCACGAATTCGTCAGTCCCTTCAGGAAGTGACAAAATAGGGGCACTACATAACTTTGCCTTGAGCAATTGAAACGCTACTTCTTGCTCCTCACACCAAGATACTCCTTGTTTTTTTGTGTCAATGCAGTCAACGGCTTTGCTATCTTTGAGAAGTTCTCGATAAATCTCTGATAATATCCTGCCAATCCAAGGAATTGTCGTACCTCGGTTGGGTTTCTTGGTATTTCCCAACTCTTAATTGCTTCAATTTTGGCGGGGTCAACGTGTATGCCTTCAGCATTGATGACATGTCCAAAAAATTGAACTTCTCGAATCCAGAACTCGCATTTGGAAAGTTCTGCATATAAATTCTCGTTCTTTAGTAACTCTAAAAGCAACCTCAGATGTTGTTCATGTTCCTCCTTAGTTTTCGAGTATACAAGTATGTCATCTATGAACACGATTACAAATTTATCCAGATACGGTCTGCATACCCTATCATGAGATCCATGAATACAGCAGGGGTGTTTGTCAGTCCAAAGGGCATGACCATGAATTCATAGTGACCATATCGCGTTCGAAACGCTGTCTTGGAACATCTTCCTCAGCAATTCTCAACTGGTGATACCCAGAGCGCAAATCTATCTTCGAATAGTAACTCGATCCTTGCAATTGTTCAAACAAGTCATCTATTCTTGGTAAAGGGTAACGGTTCTTGAAGGTTATTTGTTCAGTTCTCAGTAGTCGATGCACATCCTCATCGATCCATCCTTCTTTTCACAAATAAGACTGGTGCTCCCCAAGGCGAGAAGCTTGGTCTTATAAATCCTTTATCCAACATTTCTGCAATTGCTTGGATAACTCCTGCATTTCAGGTGGCGCTAACCGATATGGAGATCGTGCAATTGGCGCTACTCCTGGTAATAAGTTGATTTTAAATTCAACTTGTCGTTACGGCGGCAACCCAGGCAACTCCTCAGGAAACACTTCCAGATAGTCGCGCACTATCGGCATTTCCTCTAGCTTCTTCTCCTCGGCTCTTGTGTCGATTACATGGGCTATAAAAGCTATGCATCCTTTCCTTAAATACTTTTGCGCCTTCATCACATTCACAATCTTTAACGGAGCACTTTCATCACCTTGAATCTCTAATGGCTCTCCATTTTTGAGGGGCAACTTGACTACTTTCTCATGACATATGATTTCAGCACGATTCTTCGATAGCCAATCCATCCCTATTACAATATCGAAACTTCCCAATTCTATAGGCGAAAGGTCAAATCTAACGTGTGGTCTCCTAAGAGTATAGTACAATTCCTATACACCTCGTTAGTTTCTATCAATTTCCCATTAGCTAACTCAGTCGAGTACTTCTTATTCAACTTACTAGATTGTGAGTCAAGGAAAGACTCGAAGTTTCTAGAAACAAAACTTCTATTGTAGGATTCTATGTGCCCAAGACACTTAGAATATTGATGTGGTTAGTACGTTATGATCCAAGTCGGGTTATACCCAATAACAAGCTTAGCAAACACCAATTAATATTTAATTGGTAATATGATCATGCAATTAAATATTTACACCAAATTTAGAAAATGAGTTTTCTAAATAAGTTGCATATGAGATGGAACAATTTATTAGGGTATTTTTTTCAATAATATTATTTAAAGTGTTATTTAAATTAGTTGTATAACACTAAATAATAATGAGAGTATACTTCTTATACAATTAATTGGTTAATTGTATAAACTAGTTAAAATACTAGACAATACATATGTGTGGTGTATTATTTATAAAAGAAATCCTCCTTTTAAATGAGCAACAAACCGTCCCCTTGGTCTTGCTTTAAGTGGGAGACATAACATGCATGTGAGGCTTGCATGCTTGTGTGTTTTTCCACAAAGTATTCTCTTGATAAACACACACTTGCTAGTTCCACTAACAAGCATGTATTCAGCTCTCATCCAAAAAAGAACAACACATGCAAACAAGAAAAATGCAGCTCTCTCTCTCTAGGAAAAGCTACGGACCAGCAGCATTTTAAGGTGTTCTTGAAGTGTTCTTGTGTTGTTCTTGGAGTGTTCTAATAACAAGAAAGGTTCTTGCATTCCATGATCATTATTCTCATTTGCATGCAACACAACAAATCTCTCCTTCTTCCTCTCAAATCCCACGGATTGTAGCAAGCTGAAAAGAGGGTAAAAAGGCTAGTGGGAGTGTAAATAAACTCGAACACTCAAGAAATCTGTTGGGCAGGCGGATTCACATCTCTTACAACCGACACAATCTCTGTTCTTGGAGCAGAAGCTATTGTTTGGCTTTACATCCGTCCCAAGGTATCATTTCTAATACATCCGTAGGACTGGCTCGGACACATTGAGTACACCCGGTACATGTATCATAAATCTTATATTTGTCCTACATTCATCAAAATTTTTTTTTTTGATCTCAAAATCTAAAAAAATATCTGGAAAAAAATTGCGTCCAATAGGATTTGAACCTATACTAAAGGTTTAGAAGACCTCTGTCCTATCCATTAGGACAATGACGCTTTCATTGTGATTTGGGTATTTTTACTTCTGATCTTTTAGTTGGAAAAAAAAAAAAGAAGATTAGTAGGATTTATGTAAGAAAAAAATCTTTGAATTGTATATTCAATCATGAATGATGTATTAATTAGAGTCTGTTAGAGTATTTAAGATAAATTAGTAATAAAATAAAATAGACTAAATAAATAGGATATAGAGCGGGTAGCGGGAATCGAACCCGCATCGTTAGCCTGGAAGGCTAGGGGTTATAGTCGACGTCGATTCATCATTTTTAACGTCTCTAATTCAAACCGAACATGAAATTTGGTTTCATCGGCTCCTTTATGGAAAATGGATAAAATTGCTAGATTTAAGATGTGAAACCAACTTACCAAAAAAATGATACCCATCTTACAAAAAAAGCCAAACATCTATGTCAGCTTTTTGTTTGAATATATTCAAATCAAAACGACCGCTTCTAGATGATCCCTCTAGAAGAAGACGATTTAACAAATCTTTTCTAGTTACTTCGGTCTCTATTTCTATTTGAAAGGGTCCTAAGGAACCCCCGATTTTCCAATAAAATATTGGCCTACTTCCACACGGATAAGATCGTATAACCCATTTAGTGTGTTGATGGAACATGATAGAACATTCATATTGCCTCTTGACAAAAATAGAACTTTAAACAAAATATTTTGATTCAACCATCTCTTTCTCGACTGACTACTTGAATCGTATATTTTGAATACCGACTAATCAAATCCATTCCTTGTTATTTTTCTCTCTTTTTGAGATTCAGAAATAGTAACCGATTCGATAAATCTATGAAGGTTCCGAAATTGAAATAAGTTATTTATATTATTATTAATCACGGGTTTCTTATATAGCCAGAACGGCCCTCACAAATTGCAAATACTAATTTGTTAAGAATTAATCGGATTGAAGATATAGCGTCATCATTCGCTGGAATCGAATATCTGCCAGATACGGGGTCACAATTTGTATCGATTAAACAAATTGTTGGAACATACTACAGCCCCAGGTGGCGAAGAGCCGACATCGAGGTATGACTGATTTTTCAATCTTTTCGATCTTGGTTCCGTAGGAGCAAGTCAGAAAAGTAGAACCATCTGATTGATCGTTCTCCAATAGGCCATGAGATGATCATCTTAGGGTGATCCTTTTGTCGACGGATGCTCCTATTAACACTCGTAGTCTCTGAAGGATGAGAACCAACTATGTAGCATTACACCGAGAATTCAAGTATTGATACGTCATTAGTCTGATCCTTGTAGGAAACTACCCGTAATAACGAACTTGCAAACGGATTCTGTTTATCATAAAGGATTCGTCGTGTCTGACCTGCTTCACCTTAATTGTTATTTGAACAAGTAAAAAGTTATGTCTTGGTCCGAGTGGGCACTCATCACTTCGTATTATCTGGATCAAAGAACCAGTCAAGATATGATATATTTCATATTATTGTAGCAACTGAAATCTTTTTTATGAAAAAATCTGCTTCTAAGTTGTCAATCGAAATAAAAAAGACGAAATAAAAAAGAAAGGGTAGATAAATGGGAAGGATGAGGAAGAAAGAAAAAGAATATTGATGATATAGAATTCCCAATATGTAAGGTCTATGAGTCATCTCAGAAAAAATCTGCGTAAGAAAGCATCAATACGGATTCATCATTAAATGGATCCGCTCATCGAACAAAAAATAAAGGCTTCGAGCAATAAAGACTAAGAATATTGACTCAAGAACTAATAGCTCCGTTGTAGAATTCAGACCTAACCATTAAGTAAGAAGCGATGGGGAACGATGGAACTGTGGAATTCAAAAAGATTTTAGTGAAAATGAATTCGAATGATTCATTGATCGGGATGCGGAACCGGCCAGAGACCAATTCATCTATTCGGAAAAGTTATGAACTAATGATAGAATGAAATAGAAATTGAAAGAGTAAATATTCGCCCGCGAAAACTTTCTTTCTTGGATTGCTAACATTGGGTCAATCCAATACGATAAAAGAGTAAACAAAAGAAAGATTTTTTAACATAAAAAAAAACAAAAAAATATTAAATAGTTATTTAATATATTTAGATTTAGTTATCTATACAAACAAGTATACAAATTAATAATGGATTTGATCTAGATTAAATAAAATCCATGATTCAGTATAGTTACTTATTAAATACATGTATATCTTAATCAAATTTATTCTATCTGAATTCAAAATATTTAATTTGAATTGATTTTATTCGCGAGGAGCTGGATGATGAGAGAAAAACTCTCACGTCCGTTATGTAGTAGAGATGGAATTCAAAACAAACCATCAACTATAACCCCAAAAGAACCAAGATTCCGTAAACAAACATAGAGGAAGAAATGAAGGGAATATCTTATCGAGGTAATAGTGTGTTTTGGTAAATACGCTCTTAGCACTTGAACCCGCTTGGATCAATCTAGACAAAATAGAAGCGGGTCGACGAGCAATGACACGAAATGCACGTCGCTGGGGAAAAATATGGGTACGTATATTTCCAGATAAACCAGTAACAGTAAGGCCAGCAGAAACACGTATGGGTTAGGTAAAGGTTCTCCGAATTGGGAGCTGTTGTTAAACAGGTCAAATCCTTTATGAAATGGGTGGAGTAACAGAAAATATAGCCAGAAGGGCTATTTCAATAGCAGCGTCCAAAATGCCTATACGAGCTCAATTCATCATTCGGGATAAAAAAAGAAATAGCATTAAAATCGCGGGTGCAGGTTTATTTTTTTGAACAAAATAATTTCTTTTTTCTTCGACCTTTGTATTGTAAAAAAAAGATTAAAAATGATATGATTTAACCCCTGCACCCACCCCTCGAGTATTTATGCTTCAACAGGAATCGCAAGGGTAGATTATAAACCTTCGTAAAAATGACTGACGAACCCAGCAGATTAAGTACAGTATAGCATTACATAGTCCGTTTTAGGGATTGGCGACTTACCCATTCAGTGACTTTGGCACTGGACGTTCCCAACAAGGGTTACTGTCGGGTCGGGTGAATTCAATAACAGACGCCTGGTTGGCATTCCAGCCTTCCTTCGCTTTTCAGGGCCACATATCTTTCCGGCTAAGGAATGGGAAATCTTCTCCGCCCCTTGTTGTTGAAAAAACCCTCCACTCAATTGGTATTTTTCACGAAAGCAGACATGAGATAACAAATCCAGTGCTTCACTAAGATTTCGAATAGTGGTCCCGAATTCAAGTTGATTCTATTTGCCTCTCCTCAGAGAGAGACGATAAAAAATTCCCACTCATGGTCCTTGCGGATCGGATCATCCTATAATATACAAAGACAAACTCCAGATATTTGAGATCTTTCTCTTTGTAAGGCCCGTTCCCGGGCACCTCACAGTGGTCATTCACGCACATAAAACGTTTTAAAACATTATTAGTTTGCAGCGGAATTTAAAACTTCTATTAATAATTAAAACATGCATTTCATAACTTTGCAACATTCTTTTCATTTCAAAATACAATGACATGTAAAAATATGGATGCAAGCCTCAACAATGAGTAGTCGCCCTGTGCCATCCCAGCAACATACCTGCCAACGAAAATACATAAAGTCAGCGTTGCTGAGTAAGTTCTAGTTTATATTAAAACATACTTTACTTACCGTCAAACCATTCTTACATACATACGATCATACAACATACGTACACGTAGATAATATATTATTATCTTCATCATTCATTCATTACGTACGTACATTACGTTCATTCTTACGTTCATTTCATTCCTTCGTACGTTCATTACTTTCGTGTATCCTCTATCTTTCACTTCAAATTAGGTCCGGTCACACTTACCCTCTTCATGGCACACAGCCATGATTACTGAGGTCGAGTGACAGGGATCCCGTTCATACGTTAACACTATGTTCCTTCCGTTCGTTATTTTCTTTCGTTCGTCCTTTAACTTTCATTACATTCATTGTCTGCCAATTATCTCTCTCAATCATTAACTCACGCCATACCCGACTCATGTCGAAGACTGATACTATGCCGGGACCTGCTCACAAGCCCCCGACTCATGTCCGAAGACTGACACAGCACCGGATACGCGACAAAGATCCCATACGAGTCAATCACAGAGATTGAACTCCATCCGAGTCTGTTGCAACACAAAGTTGCTCACCTCATAAACATTTTGGCCTCGTGCCACACCCCCGCAGTTAAACATAACTCGGGTAACAACACCCCCACCGAAATGGGTACATCACCCCACCGAATGGGTAACATTACCCCACCGAAGTGGGTAACTACCCCCACCGAAGTGGGTAACATCACCCCCACCGAGTGGGTAACTGCACCCCCACCGAATGGGTAACATGACATACTACACCACTATGTGGGTACCTGTGACATACTAAACCCCCACTATGTGGGTACCTATTATACAACCATGTACCACACCGAGGTCAGTCACAAGACTGGAAACTCTACGTGCACTCTTAAAGATTAGCTGAACCTCACGCGTTTGAGCTTTGTGGCATTTAGACCGTGCACTTTGGTACACTTCGCTTGCAAATCTCTCACGTTTTCATTCGTTCATTAAGGGTTCATTCAATCATCGTATTCCTCCTTATTATTTTTCTCTTTACAATATATATAATACTTTCGTACATTTATTTACGCTCCACTTCTCTTTATCATTAATCTTTCTCTTTATTAATGATAATAATTCTTCGTAAATTCTTAAAACATACTTCGTCATGTCATTACCATACTTAACAATATTTTATAATAATTTGTTAACAGTAATAATACACTGATAATAAATATCAGTAATAATAAGGGTTAATCATGATCATCATTACATGCATAAAACATCATTATCAGTTAACCCTAGTCAACTCTGGTCAAACCTCGAAAATCGGATTTCCAGGGAATTTCCGTAAAAATTCTAAGTGTTCTGGGCGTATGAGCCCTGTTAGGCGTATGAGCCTGTTGGGCGTTTGATCCTGTTGGGCGTATGAGCCCTGTTGGACTTCTAAGCTTATACTTAGAAAATTCTAGGGTCTGGGCGTTTGAGCACTGCTGGGCATATGAGCCCTGTTGGGCGTATGAGTCCTGTTGGACTTTTCACCCTACACTTTGAAAAAACTTTGGTCATCGACCAATGTCCAGACTTTCCACCCTTTTTACTTAGTTAATTTTCAGACTTATGAGTCTGGGCGTTTTAGGACTATTGGACATATTACATGCTTGGACTCATGACCCCACTTAGCCTATTTCTAAGGCAAGTCCTTGGGCGTATAAGCATATGGGACTCATTATCTTGTACTTAGTTATTCTAAGTCCAAAATTCCAGACACATGACTCCTATTTGGGTTTGCTAGTCGTATTAGCAGCCTGTTCATGATCTAATTCGAGTTTCAAAATCCCAAACATCTAATACCTAGTTCCAAACATGCACACATGATTCTAGGCATAAACTTAACATAAACATGAACCATACAACACATTATATTATACGGGTTATTATACCCAATTTATAAAAAAAACATACTTACATGCATTTTTCCAGCCCAAAAATTTAAAAAACGGGTAAAAGGGGTCTAGAAACTCACCTAATGTCCTTCGGGTTTACCTCTTCTCCGAGCTTCTTCAAACAATTCCAACATTAGAGACCTCTTAACACGATTTGAACACATAAATACAACATAAGCATTCAACCGAGGGCTAATCTAGCCAGAAACAACTTTAAAAAACATTAAACCTTGCCTAAAAATCGAATTCTTCTTCTTGTTCTTCAAAAAACCGAGAGTTCCTCTGCTTTCTCTCTCTAAAATCGAACAAGAAAAGGGTGCAGATGGGTATGGGCGACCATATCGCCTTTTACACCCACTTTTCAAGATTTTTATCATCTTTTCACTTTTGGTCCCTCAACTTTGGGGTTGAATTCTTTTTCCCCTTTTTCTTTCTCTTTATTCCTTTGTTTCTTTAAAAGAAAAATACGGGTGTTACAAATCCACACCCCCTTATATAGGTTTCGTCCCCGAAACCTGTTATTCCTTAACCCTTGTGAGCATACGGTTCATCTCTTCTTCCAGTCTCTCATCTGGAATTCAATCGCTCTACATCTTTTATCGACATTAGATTTCTGGTCTGTCTTTGACTATTCTACATTGGCAACCCATGCATACTGATCAATGATTATTTGACCAGCACCTGCGACCTCAAACATGCCATGTAGGGTACGGTCCCTACGATTAAAAGAATCATCACAATATCCGAGCAAAGTCTCGGTGTCATAATCTGAGCTTCAGAGCATCACTGAGAAACCTTCAGATAATGCTTGAAAAACACGCCATCAACTTGCGTATAGTGCTAGCCCTTATTTGATGTTCTTACGTATGAATAATGACTCTTTGGCAACCAACACTGACAAGAAAGACAATTCGCTTATTTGGTGACTCAATCCAATTTAGCTCTTTCCTTTACTTCCAAACTCCCATTCTACTTGTTGCTACAAAGTCGAAACTATCGTACGTGCCGTTCAATGAACCACTCACAGGGCTGAAATTGTTCCTTAGACAACGGGTGACATAACTTTCTAATTGCATCACGCAATCCTCTAAGGCATCAGGTAACCTAGTGAATCCACTAATAGTAACTCTCTACATCGAAGGGCTCATCGATGTTCCTTCTCCTTTTGTTTCCGTTCTCTTCCGATCGTCGTAAATCCTTCCCGGTGAAGCCTTCATCATAATCCATTGTCGTAGATCGGCACCGAACTTTTATCGGGCACACCAATCAATCCTTCTCTTTTGCAGCACTTGGTGCTTGCCTCATAAGTTACTATTCGATTCCCTGGAGGTGTACGTCTATCCACTACGTCTATCAGGGTGGTCTAAGAGCAAAAACAAGCGCTCTCTCAATTCTATTGCGGGTTCTTTAACGCACTGGGTAATTAGTTGACTTTCCTATAGTAGCTCTAAGTCGAATGACATCGATTTCTTCTATTCCTACCATGCAACTTATCACAAAAAGGCAGCAGGAATGAAACCAGAGCCATAAACAAGCTACACAAAGGGCTAAAGGTAATTGACTAGAAACATACTGACGTAACATCGGGGTTCACCCTAGCCTCCTCCCACGTCATCGTGTAGGTGCTGCGTTTGCCCTTCGTCCTTCTCTTCCAGCCTTCTTCACTCCCGAACCTTCCGCCCTTGGTTCTCACATCCCTGCTCATGTGACCTTCCTCCCCACAAGAATAGCAGCTCCCCATACCGCAGTTTTTCGCCATATGTCGGTCCTACCACAACGGGAACAGACATTGGTCCCAATCTACATTCCCGGGGTGCTTGTGTCCATACTTGTCACACTTTTCCGCCCCCGTCTCAGTTATGACTACACGCTGATCATCCACCCGTGCACCTTTGTACTTGGAGCGACTTCGCCACGTTCCAATCGCTTCCCGTTCCATCCTGATCACCTTCTCCTTTCTTGCTAGCTTCTGTCACCACCATCGATCTTTCATCGTATAACCTCCCCGCCAAATCTACTGCCGACCTAAACGTACTTGGTCGGGCAGCGATCATGTGCCTGCGAATATCCGCTGGCAAACCCTGAATATACCGCTTTATCTTTCGGGATAGAGGAGTCACCTGATCCGGCACCAGACGTGCCATCTCGTTAAATTTTGTGGTGTACTGTTGATGCGTCATCGTCCCCGCTTCTAACTGCAGGAATTCCCTTTCTACCTTGTCCATCTCATGGTGAGGACAGAACTCCTCATCACTAACCTCTTCAACTCTGGCCATTCTCATCCTTCCGATAGCCCGACTACCCTCAACTTGAACTATGTTGTCCCACCAGCATAAAGCTGAGTCCACGAAAGAATGGGTGGCAAACTTAACTTTCTGATCTTCCGGCACTCGCTGATCTCGAGTACCGCCTCCATCTCCCTTACCCAACGATGGGCAGCCGCAGCATTGCCATTTCCATCAAAGTCGGGGGCCTGCACCTCTGGAATGCCCCGTAATTGCATCCCTTGGTCGTCACCCCAACCACATCATCTTCCTCTTCATCAGATACTACTACCTCAGGATTCGGTCGTTCATCTCCTCCCTTGCTTTCCTTCCCAGTTGACCCTCTCCTGTCCTCCTTCTCCTTTCTCTCCTTATTCCTCACAGCACGAATAACATCGGTCACTACAGATAGCATAACTGCCTGTAAGACTTGGTGTACCTCATCAGCAATCGCTTCCCTAGCTGAGGCATTCAGGCACGCATTCTCAGTTTCTTCATTCCGGTCAGGAACCTCAGGGTTCACGGGAGCCGTCTCAGGAACTTTAGTGCTGTCCTAGTCGTACGCGGACGACCTCTACCTCTAGCAGCCTTAGAAGGTTTCTTCCCATCCATTTTCCTATGCACTATAAGATTCAAACACTAAAACAGTCATTCAAGGAAACAGCTCAGTTTATGTCAAGTATAGTAAGTCCCTAATTACAGTGGCCAGTTGTGATTAGCCACTTACTTTACTCTTCACACCCCAAGCATCCCTATCCTGACTACATCAGCATCTAAATCTACTAAGAACACATAAATCATATAGCACATGCACATAACACTCATTAACTTTTAAGAAAAGAAATACCTTATGGCACATGGCTACTCGGGCTGACATCCCTCTTCTTGTCCCATTCTCAGTTTAAGTTAGTTAGGTTTTTTGAAAATTTACCAGTTTCACTTAAACTTTAGCTCTGATACCAACTTGTAAGGCCCGTTCCGGGCACCTCACAGTTGGTCATTCATCGCACATAAACGTTTAAAACATATATTAGTTTGCAGCGGAATTTAAAACTTCTATTAATAATTAAAACATGTCATTTCATAACTTTGCAACATTCTTTTTCATTTCAAAATACAATGACATGTAAAAATATGGATGCCAGCCTCAACAACTGAGTAGTCGCCCTGTGCCATCCTCAGCAACATACCTGCCAACTGGAAAATACATAAAAGTCAGCGTTGCTGAGTGAGTTCTAGTTTATATTAAAACATACTTTACTTACCGTAAAAACCATTCTTACATACATACGATCATACAACATACGTACACGTAGATATTATTATTATCTTCATCATTCATTCATTACGTACGTACATTACGTTCATTCTTACGTTCATTTCATTCCT